>OY728121.1:350047318-351297318 GCA_963277665.1 Viscum album | reverse complement strand
GGTGGCGCGTAAGTCTTCCCTCGGCGCACAGGTTCCGGTGCAGAGATCATCCTCCCTAACCTCTATCGTGCTACTAACTTCCGCAACCTACACAAAAACATTTGTGACCTTATTTACTTTACCATATTTTGATGTTATGATATTTAAAAACAATAGGTGCTCAAGTTTCCAGTCCTCCTAGGCATCGGTGCCCAAGTCTCTTCATGGCGCGCAGGTCCCTTGCGCGACCAGCCCTAAACATGCCAGACCCTTATCCCTTTTCCATTTTCCCATGTTATGATCTTGAAAAACATATGGTGCGCAAGTTTCCTCTTCATCCAGTACACGACGCACAAGTATCTTTGCCAAAAACACTTTTCTCCATTTTTTCAATTTTCAGGCCCAAAAATTTGGAAAACACTGGGAAACAACGCCACCTTCAATATTGTTGTCCGCTTGAACTGTATGATCTCTTTGTGGGTACACATTCTGAACGTCTACTGAGGATTGACAACAAACACAAAACATACTCCAAATCATGCATACAAGACCATTGTTCTAACAAATTATGTGTGAACATGATGCGATATTTGTTCACAAATATGTGTGGTAGTTGACCAATAAGACATGATGATTCATTTTTATGCATTTCCACATTCCAAGACTTTTTTTAATGTTTTCTATTGAGATTATGATCCTATGCCTATGTTATGATGTTAATGATTATGCTTATCCCATGTTATGTTGTTTCATGTTCCTAAATATCTTATTTTAATGATTTTATACCACCCCTTTTTGATGTCAATCCTCAGGTGACTACTTGTAATAAGGAGAATTCACGAGCCCAAAAAGAATCAATAGAAGAAGGAATTAAATAAATGACAATGTTTAGGTTTTAAAAGTTATGTATGTTCTTAGTTTCCCATGAAACTAAACCAATGTATTATCATGGTATAATATTTTTATATTTTATATCATTAAAATGATAGAATATAAATATAAGAAAACTGGGTCACTATAGTCGGTATTAGAGGCATGGTTTAGTTGTCGGAATGGCCCAAAGGCCTTCATTTTTTTATTATTTTTGATAATCCACCTTTCAAGGGGTGAGGTGGAACCCATAAAAGTCCCGAAGGCTAGATACAATTACATGACCCATAGGTCATAGAGTAATCACCCAGACAAGGAAACTTGAAACTGATCCCCCCAGTATATGTCATGATATCAGCACTCCACCTTTAAAGGGATGGTCGGATAACTGTCCTATGAAAAGCTATATAGGCCTGGAACCAAAATCAATGCCCTCTAATTATTACAATTATGGTTGGCTCTGCTCCGATGAATGTGCCTTCCCTAAATCCTACTCTAGAGTCCTGTCCCTTGAAGTCTGACTGGAACATCTGCATTTCATGTGGCCCGAAGTCCTTGGGGTGGCCCAAAGGCCTTAAGTTGGCCTGAAGGCCTTGAGTATCAACTATACTGAAGGCCTTGGATGGAACGAATGTCTGGTAGGACACGAGGTCCAAACCGGGGGCCCAAAGGCCCATAGGGATGAATAGTTCTTTCTGCTACAGTACCCAACAGTCCAAGTTACAATACTACTATAGTACCCCAGAAATAAGCCTCCACCCAGATTTGATCTCAGGTCTCTGGGATGCACCTAGCGAGTCCTCACCAACCAGGATGAGGCTCATGTGCGAGTCATGGTTTAGTTAATTTGGGAATTTGTTTTAGAGAACATTAGTGAAAAACTTGGTTTGAGACTATGTGTATGAAATCATACGAGAATCTTTTATAAACACAGGGATCCCATAATAAATTGTTTTAGTGTTAATTTCAAAAAGGAATAAATTATTTATTCACAAATTGTTTTCTTATGTTATTTTTTACTTTTTTTATTTTAGAAAATAGTGGGAACCAGGAGATACCATGCCAAAAACCCATGCAAGGGACAATTCAATAATTTCCCAAATGACAAACCCAGTGCTTTGAGAAGTGAATTTAAAAACTTTATAGAGAATCACACCCATAATTATGAGGTTATGAATAATAACCTGAATAATGTTGATTATCACATTAAATTAAAAGGGATCAACTTACTATTGAGTGTTTTATGTGGAAATAATCACTGACGTTTAGTGGATCTTAGGAACCACTAGTTGCAGAATACTGTGTCAACTCAGTGAAGAATATCATTTTTGTTCATCACTGTTCTATGATGGATAATGTGACTCTATATATTTATCAACTGAATAGAGAGGTATAATAATGGTGGCATTTGATTAATTAAACCATGCAGAGAGATAAAATTAAAGATATGGAGTGGGATGACATTAAGATAATGTTTATTAATATGTATCTCCCATTAACTCTTCATATGAATATGGACAGTGAAATCATAGTTATAAAGAAAAAGAATAGAGAATCTATCATGATCTGTTAAAGTAATTTCATAAGTCTTTTAAGGTTTTTTGGTGGATTTGTTGTCAAAAATTATATATAAATTGAAAGATTCTTTAGTGGATTTAGACCACACATTCAAAAGGATATTGAAAAGAGATACTTTGGGAGTTATGAATATGTTGTTATATTTTCTCTTAAATAGGAGATGGAGTTTATTGAATGGTCTCAAGGCTATGGTTATAAGAAAATAAATATGGATATTCATGCCAGATGACCTAATGAGAATGGTGGAAAGAAAACTCAACCACAAACATGTCAAAAATGTTGCAAGAAGCATCATAGAAATTTCCTCAAATTGATGGGAAAACACTTCATGTGTGGGAGATAAGGCTACAAAGCTCAAAAGTGTCGAAAATACATGAGAAGGAAGAAGATTGTGGTGGAGAAAAGAAGAGCACCACCCATGGTACAATGTTACAACTATAAGGAGAAAGGGAACTATGCAAGCAAGTGAACTAAACATCAATCTCTAGATGGTAATCGGCATTCTCAACCATAGAATCTAATGGAGAAAGGGATGGTTTATGCCATCACTACTACAGAAGTTGAGAAATAAAATGATGTCATAGAAGGTACACTTCCTATTCACTAAATAGTTGAAAAATTATTAATTGTTTCTGGTTTTACACATTATTTTATATATCAATATTTTTTCTAGAACTATTGAATTGAATCACCAAAACAATGAAATACATATATAAGTAAAAACACCATGTGGTAAAATCATTTAATCCCATGTGTAGGAATCTTCTCATGTAGGAATATGTGGGGAGAATCTTCTAGTGAATCTGATGATACATCTATTGGTGTAATTCAGCACTATAATGGGAATGGATTGCATCTCATTATATAGAGGAAATATTAACTATCAAGAAATGGAAATATCTTTTCATATTATAAACTATTTCATGATCCCCTAAAAATTCACAAATATCATGAATCTCTTTTGAAAAATCCTTCAACGACAAGGGTGATAATTCCCTATGAAGAGTCATACCGTTCTCAAATGGTTGAGTAAAAGTATAGTGTCAACCTAGCTGAAAAACATTGATGGAGGTATACAGTGATGTATTCCTCAAAGAGTTACCTAGAATACCCATAGATCTTTAGGTTGATTTCTACATAGAACTCATACTCATAGCTACTCCTATCTGAAACTGTCCGTATAGAAAGGGTCCTATCAAAGAAGAGGAGTTAAAGAAAAAGATTCAAAAACATTTGAAAAATGGTTTCGTATGACATAGTGCATCACCATGGGGTGTTCCATTTCCCTTTGTGAAAAAGAAGTATTGAACATTGCGGTTGTGTATCGATTATCGGAAACTCATCACGATCACAATATAGAACAAATATCCTATTCCAAGGATTGACGACTCATTCGATCAATTAAGAGGAGTTGATTACTTCTAAAAGGTGGATCTTTGTTCTGGATGTCATCAGCTAAAGGCGAAGAAGGACGATATTCAAATGACTGCATTCTGTACAATGTATGGGAACTATGATTTTTTGATAATGCCTTTTGGTCATACTGACTCCCTTGAAATCATAATGGATTTGATGAATAGATTCTTTTGAGATTACCTCGAAAAATTTGTGGTAGGGTTTATCGATGATATTATCATCTACTCCATAGGTATGGAGGAACATGAATGACAAATAAGACTTGTGTCTACGACACTGAGAATGGAGAATTTGTAATCCATGTTCTGAAAGTGTGAATTTTCGATTAAGAAAGTCACATTATTGGGACATGTGATTATAGGTGAGGGAATTTCTATTGACCATTAAAAAACAAAGGGGATTGATGAATGGCCCCGAACCTCTAGTGTCATAGAAATCTGTAGTTTTCATAGATTATCTGGGTTCTACAGACATTTTGTGAGACATTTCACATGATTTTGAATCCCACTAACGATGTTAAAAAGGAAGGTGGTAATTTATTTCTAGACACAAGAATGTGAGAAAAAATTCAAGGAGCCAAATAGAAGGCTCATCAGTGCACCGGTACTCACATTACTGAAAAGTGAAGAAATTTTTGTTATATATAGTGAAGCTTCTAAGAAATGTTTGGTTGTGTAATCATGAAAAATGATATTGTGATGGACTACACCTCATGAATGTTCAAGATCATTGAGATGAACAACCTAACACATGATCTAGAGTTAGCAGCTATGATTTTTTGTTTGAAAATATGGTGGCACTGCCTCTATTGTGAGATGTGTGAAATATATACCAATCACAAGAGTCCAATATATATATTATCACAAATGGTGCTCAAAATGAATCATAAAAGATGGTTATATCTAATCCATGAATATGATTTCATTATTCACTGTCATACACGAATGGTTAACAAGGTATGTAATGTTCTATGTAGATAAGAACCTATTACTCTTTCCATGATGTGGATTGAGAAAGACCCTATATTCATGTTTATGAAAAGGATGGATTTGGAAATCATAATTGCAGGGAATACATCCTACCTTGCCCAAAATATTTCCCAACCATCAATCTAAGAGACGATTAATGAGGCACAATGGGATGATATGGAGTTACAAATGAAGCTGAATGCAGTAAAGGAAGGGTAGCTACAAGAGTTCCATATTGATGATGATGGTGTGGTTCGAGTTGGAATTCAGATTTGTGTGCCTTCATCACCTTGGATAAAGAAGGATCTGTTGGAAATTGCACATAGCTCAACTTTGCCTGTCCGTCCTAGTAGCACTAAGATGTACCGAGATCTCTGAGAATACTTATTGTGGGATAACATGAAGAAAGAGATTATGGAATATATCCCAAGGTTCTTGATATGTTATAAAGTAAAATATGAGAAAAAAACTACAAATGTATGATGAAACCACTTCCTATACCCATGTGGAAATGGGAGAATGTCACTATAGACTTTTTCAAAGGTCTCCTGAAGAGATACAAAAGAAATAATGTGATATGGGTTGTGGAAGACCAACTTACCAAGAAATCCCTCTTTATCACTATTCGGGAAGATCAATTTCATGAATAACTTGAAATGATATATGAGAAGGAAAGGGTGATACTGCATGGGGTTCCACTCTTGATTGTCTATGATCATGATCCAAGGTTCACATCTAAATTTTGGAGAAGTCTTCAACATTCCTTGAGTACAGAATTGATTTTCAACATGACCTATAACCCCAAAAACCTATGGTCAATATAAAAGGACTATTCAGATTCTTTAAGATGTGTTAAGAGACTGTTATTTAGAATTAAAAGGTGTATGAGATCAGTGTCTCCCATTGGTTGAGCTCTCATACAACAATAGCTTCAACTTGAGTATTCAAATGTCTCTATATGAATCTCTATATGAAAATTGATATAGAACTCCAACCTCTTGGGATAAAGTTGGAGAAAGAAATATACTTGGACAAGATCTTGGGAAAGAGGTGACGGAAAATTTTCATGTCATCCAACAACATATCAAAGTTGCGGAGAGTCGAAAAAAGTGATATACTGACAACCATCAAAGGGGCATGGAGTTTTTTGTTGGAGATAATGTCTTCCTTCACATATCTCAATGGAAGAGAGTCATGTGGTATGTAAATAAAGGGAAGTTACCAAAGTACATTAGACCTTATGAGATCCATGAAGAAATTGGAGTCATGGCCTATCATCTTGCACTTCAATAGAATATGGCTCATGTTCATGATGTGTCTCATGTATCACTCTTGAATAAGTACATACCAGATCCCTCACAAGTACTAAACTAAGAGGTGGTACAAATGGAACATGATCTCTCTTTTGAGAAGTAGCTAGTAATGATTCTGGACTACAGAGATAACACTTTATGCAACAATAAAACCCAACTTTTAAACATGATTTGAAGGAACCATAAGTATGAGGATGAAACTTGGGAACTAGAGGATGTGATTAAGAAAAATTAACTCCACCTGTTTGTGTAAAATGAAATTTCAAGGGTGAAATTTTATATGGGGGGAATAATGTAACGACCCAAATATTTTTCAATGAAATTTATCCCTTCTTGTGGTAATATGATAATAAAAAAATCACATTAGGAAACATAATGCCACATCATGCTCAAATGAACTACTCTGTGACCTTTAATCATAAATTTTCCACTTTTTTGTTTTGAATTTAGAAAATCTAATATACACAGTTGTAATCAACAAGATGTTTGTAGTCTAATTAGAAAACTTAATTATTAGTGAATCGTAACACACCCTTATTATTAGTAATGTTACCCTTATGAATAGTAATACGATCTTTATGAATAGTGACTTGGAAAAGTGAATAGGATCCTTTCCAATGATAGTATAAATATAAACTATTCATACTATAAGTGACAATAGGATATAATTACATAATACTATTGGTATTTTTATGAGTCCTAAATATTTAATGATTAATTTAATAATTTAAAATAAAATTTATTTTCATAATATATATTCATAAACTAGTGTCTATATTTCTTATGATCATATGATAAATTTAAGAGACCATAATTAATTTTTCAATGTGTTAGAAAATCAGTTTTTAATTTTTAAAATTGTATTTTTCTTATAAATTATGATTTTCAATGAAAATTAAATTTATAATATTTTAAAAATTATTTTCATAATATGGTGTTTATTTATGAAATCTACATGTCAAAAAATAGTTAGGGTGTATGTTTTGGATTTTTCTAAAATACTTGAATTTCTTTGTGAATAGTGAAATTTGATGATTTACAAAATATGCTAAATTAATTAATTTCTTCATCATTCTTGAGTCATAAATGATGTAAGTGGATATTGGTTTGAAATAAAATGAACATATTACAATTTTTAGTCACAAGATTCCTCATTATTTATTTTCCTGTGGAGAAATAGTAACTAAATTAATATAATATTTAGAATCCCCCTCTCCCCTCCACTTTAAATACCACCCCTCACTACCTCATTTCCTCACACTGATAAAGCCTTATGACTACTAAAAATTCTCCTCAAATCCCTTCCCAAACACCTACCCCACGTCCAAAATCCCTTGATATCATAAAAAGGTCAAAACCTCTCCCTTAAAGAGGCTCTCAAAAAAGATATATTCAAGAGGTAATTTCTGTCTCTCTTTTCTTTCAAATTATGTTAAATTTTCTTTTCATTTCTTATATTCTCCTAAAATACACTTATTAAATTGTAATGATAACTCCATTATAATTGATAAATATTAATTCTATCATTTTAATGTAATATTTTTAAATATACACCAACCCACCTCTTTTTTTATAAAAATGAAATCATTGCCTGTGATGTCTTAATTTATCAACATCATGGGTGATGAAAATCCATTTTGCATCAAATCCTTCAGTGATGTCAATAAAACCATCAAATTTTTTAAAAAAGATTTTAATATTTATTTTTTAACCACTTTTATGTTTTGGAAACATATTGTTTATATAAAAATAAATGATAAAACAAAATAGGTTTGTTTTGATCGCAAAACCGCCCAAATTAATCTAAAACGATCATCGTTAAATTTTATCTAATGATTAATCGACATAATATATAATACAATTCCAGAAAAGATCATTTAAACTATAGGAAGACCGTTAATAACATTTAATACCATTTTTTATGTTTATAAATGTTCTACATGAACATTCATTCATGTGTACAAGTGAATCGTTAATGAAAACATAGAAAAAGAACACTCCAAAACAATGAATATAAGATCCATAACTCATAAAAAGGGCAATAAAAGAATTATAATAAAAGATTAATGAATCATGTTCATGTATAAATGTTTTTTAATTTTTAATTAATGAGTATAATATCATTATTAAGGATATTAATGTGGAGAAAGTGTTGAGACTCAAGGTAAGGGTAATTCTCAAACCAATCTTTCTTTCATTGGGTTTTCCCAAATTTAATCCATTTTAGTATGGTTATTCCATAAAAATAATTTCATCATCATTATATAACCTTTTATAGATATAAATTTCTTTTAGTAGATTATATGTCAAACATAATATCTTCCAAAAGAACACTGCTTTCAAAAACACACCTTTAACTTCTCACTCAAGGTTGATGGTTCAATATCAAAAATATTTTTCTATATTTATTTTGGTAACCTAATGTTTATGAATTTATGCTTTATTAAATTAAAAACATTTCATTTCAATGGGTTATTTATGTCTAATATTGATATATCTTCTATGTGGAATGCATGATAATGATAATGTTATGATGTGATGGGCGCATCCAAAATTATACAGCATAATGTAAATATAATTACGTGATGGGTACGCTTATAATTATATATCACTCTAATGAATTGTGTAATATGAGGAATCTCATTAGTTAAAGGGAATTATGAGTGAAAATTATTCTATATTGTTACACAAAAATAGGATTTAGTTGACCATAAGAACATGATGTTTCATTTTTATGCATTGCTACATTCGAAGTCATTTCATAATGTTTCCTCTCATGATTATGATAATATAAATATTTTGGGATGATAATGACTATTCCAATCCTATGTTATGTTGTTTCACATTCTTATATATAATCTTACTAGGATTTTCACTCTCCATTTTTTGATGTATATCCTCATGTGACCAAATTTAATAAGGATAATTCAAGGGCCAATAAGAAGCTAGGGAAGAATGAATTAAAAAACGATCATGATTATATTGTAAAAGTTATGTATTTTCCATGTTTTCCCATTATACTAAACCTTTGGATCCTCATGGTGTAATAAATATATGTTTTATATCACTAAAATGATGTAAAATTAATGTAAGAAAAGAAGGTTCTCTATACCCTATGTACCCGAGACTCAATTTCTCTTTCATTCCAATAATTATAACACCATTGTAGAGATATTACATCTGGAAAATATGATCTCCCACTTCAAATAATAAATCATTCCTTTGGATAACTAGATATCCATTTTTCATAATTTTGGGATGCCTTGATATAACTATTAATAGTTCTCACTTTCGCCTCTGTATCATCGATAGGTTCTAAGCCAAAAGGTTTTATTTTGACCAAAATCATCCCAACCAGTCAGTGTGCTCCATATTTTCTCACACAATTCATTATATAGTTCTATTTTAACATTCGAATGGAAATTATTATTATAAAGAAATTCCATAAAGATAAATAATGATCCCACGTTCCTTTAAATTCAAGCGATCACAACTTCAATATATCTTTTATTTTCTTAAATAGCCCTCCCATTTTTTCCAACTATCTGAGGATCATTAATTATTCTGAAAAGTATCTTGGTGTTGAGATAATTCTGAATAATTTTTCATAATTTTAATGTATATGGCGGGTCATGATTATACCAAATTGAAATAAGTGAAAATAAAGTCTCACAATGTCATTAATATAGATCCATGACAGGTTCTCAATAATTATGTATTCCTATATAATTAGACAATGTGTATACATGAAAAGGAAATTAACAATAACCCATATAGAATCATTC
Organism: Viscum album; assembly: GCA_963277665.1. Lineage (NCBI taxonomy): Eukaryota > Viridiplantae > Streptophyta > Magnoliopsida > Santalales > Viscaceae > Viscum > Viscum album. The sequence goes on along the minus strand of OY728121.1, from coordinate 351,287,409 downwards.
TTCATTTATTATTCAAAAATACATGATTTATTCTATTGTGATATCATCTGATTTCCATACGGGAATAAGTTGTGGATTCATGAATCAATTAAGATGTTGTCTCTCATACTTTACTACTAAAAAATATAATATTGATACATAATCTAAAATTTACCATTTCTTATTATCCCCATAAATGTTCCTTAAAATTGAGAAATAGTTTTGTGCTTATATGGTGTATAATGAATTTTTAGTTATGAGATTTATCTAATTATTTTTTTTATTTCTTAGACATTGATATAACACATAGTGCCTTTCTAAATTTCTATATATCATCTTTATAGTTAAAGTCTATTAACATACCAATATTCATGGAATTTATTTTCTTTTTAATATTATTATCTTCAATCAGGGAACCTTTTATTTTCTCTGATAATCATGGTTTTGAAAACATTGAGCATACATTTTTTGTTCTCATTCCTTAATGATTCACATATCCAACTATACTAAATCCTTGAGTATAAGATATTTTTTAGTTCTAATTTTAGTCAAAATCACATGATAATTCCAACTCAACACATTAGACACTTTATTTTCCTTCCTAGGGAGATAGTTTAGGGAGAAATTATATTACTTGAGTGGTTATATTCACTAAATTTTCCTCATGTTGATCTTGTTTTGTAATAAAATGTATTTCAAAAATTTGTGATCATTATATATTTCACACCAACTAACATATAATTAATTCATCGTTATGTTCAATAGAAATATTATAGCTGCCAAAGCTAGATAATGATTTGAATAATTTTATTCATTGATCATGAAATACATTGATGAATAGGAAAAAAATCAGTCATCATATATAAGTAAAAGTCCATTTATATTCTTTGATGAATATCTATAAATCCTAAAACCATTATTTCCTCATTGTGAAGTTAATATTAGTGTATTGACCAATATTCTATTAAAATTTTCAAAACATTCATTAAATTATTCTCACCATACGAACTTAACCACTTTAAATGACAACTTGGTTAATGGGTTATCTAATTAAGAAGTATTTGGTGAAAATCATAGATAGTGACTCACTAATCTAATAAACTTAGTATCATAATAATATTCATTGGAATTTGTAATTCATAACCACCTTTTTCATTAATGGATAAAATAATAATCTATCCTTTTATACTATATGGACATGACAAGAGACTCTATAGTTCTTGAATTAAATTTTTTTAAATTTTCATCATCACTCATTGTATCTATGATTCTTTAGAAATATTTTAAAATGGTTGTTATTCTTATCATATATTTTTGTGTATACCATGATATCATCAATAAATACATTAACTAAGTTATCATGATAATAATTGAATACGTTATTCATCATATCCATAAAAAACAATGAGTTCATTAATTAATCCAAACACCATTATTGTAAATTCATAATATTCATAAATGTTTTGAAATTTCATATATTGAATAAAATATATTTTTAATCTTAGTTGGTTATACACTGAAATATAGTCAATATTTGGAAAATATTAATCTTGTTGTACATGATTGAATAAGCCATCAATATGGGGATAATGATAATTTTCTTTTATGTTAATAGCATTGATTTCACTATAACTAATTCATATCCTTATAGAAACATCTTTATTATTAATAAAAATTAAAAGGGATACACAATATGAAACACTAGGGCTGTATATATCCTTTATCACTCAACTAATTTGGTTTTTTCATTACTTCCACTAATTCCACAATTCACATCCAATAGGGAGTCGTAAACACAGGTTTTTCATCATTGAAGAGATCAAATAAAAACATAATTTTATTCTCTAGTGAATCTCTAGGAAGTTCATCAGGGAATGAATCAATTTACTCTTTCACAACAGGTACATAAACTATTTTAAGGATACATTTCCCATTAATAGGGTTTTCTAGTATTTTTCTCAAATAATTTCATTATGAATATGTAATGATAGAAACCATTATTAATGGAAATTTCTCTCGTTATAATTAAATGTCTTATTGTGTAAATTGGTTATATAACATATTCAATTATTTGGCATTATTTTTTGTATTTAAAAATACCTTTATGAATTGTTACTATTTCAAATATAGTCGTTGAACAGTGATCACCTAATTAGTATAAATACGGGGCTTTAACAAAACCAATTTAATCAGAAAAAAAAGCGATGGACTCATCCTATTGAATTTCACTGCACAAATCCCATTTTTCAGAGCTTGGAAATGAGGTGGTGTCATTGGGATTCACTATTGACTAAGCCCAAGGAGAGCTTTATCAAATAAATCTCAAACGAAACAGACTACGTGAGAACTGGAAGTTGATCAATATTACCACCTGAGTGATGTTATCTAGTCCACCCCAAATGTTTTCCACCATCACACACCATACTCTTAGGTTTTATGAGTGTGTTATAAGGGTTTATATAAAATGTTTTTAGCACTAGGATTATTTGCATTATTTTTGTTTAGAATAAATAATATAAATACATTTTATTATTCTTACTCTATATATAGTCTTTAATGAACAAATATTATTTTTAGTTAATATTCAATTAAGAAATATATTTTGATGAATTAATATATTTTTTAATTAAATTATATTTTAATAAAATATTTTTTCTAAATTACTTTTTATTAAATATAAATTATCATATAATTTTTATGAATACAATTGTGGTTTTTATTATGGTTTGAGACCTGTTTTTATCAAAACCAATGAATTATTATTAAATGTTGATTTTTATTATAAAATAAAAAAATAAATTATTTTGATAGTTATTTGATAAAATTAATATTATTTTTGGAATCAGGATATCAAAATTATCCAAAGGTTAATTTTTTCATAATTTTCTGAGGTAGTAAGATTTTTAGGAAAAATTAAATCCCATTTAATTATATAATGTGTTTTATGATATCATAATGACCTAATAGTGATGTAATAAAATAAAATAAATGGCTTATTCGGCCAAAATATGTTTTAAAATTAATATAATGTGAATTTAGTTTTTTTGGTTTATTTTACAAAGTGTTAGAGGGACCCTCCAAGACTTATAAAACATTTTAACATTTAAATTGATTTCCTTGAGAGTGTGACTCACCCCCACATAAGAAAGTATAATATTTAATATGTTTTTTCATTGTAATTTTAAAATAATTTTTTCCACTCCCCATTGGAAAAATCCATGGGAAAAAACAATTGGTTGGTTTGTGGTTTGGATTAGTTTAACGTGTGGTGTCCAAAACCTAAATAATAAAGAGTTCACACTATTTTACTATATAATCCCACCCATGCTCCCACTTGCTCTTCACTAAAATCCTTTGGAAATCAACCGAAATCAATCCTAATCTCTCTAGAATCCTCCCAAGGCACCACTAGCTCCCATGAAGCCTCTCTCAAGACATTGAAAAGACACTTTCAAGTAAGGGATTTCTTCCTCTCTCGTTTTGTCCAAGTTTCATAATGGTGATAAACCCTTTCCTTTTAAATTAATAATGTTAGGGTATGATTTTTAAACTCCCCCATAATTTCCTACTAATGTTTTAATGATGAGAGACCCCTTTATCGCTTATTAATTCCTCCCATGTACACCTATTAACATGCTGAAATTCTGTAAGGTATTTCTATCTCCTCATTTACATTCAATAAATTATTTTGTATTATGTATCTAAATTCCATTGCATATGTTGGGAAATGTATATATAGGATACACTTACTAACCATTACTATTTTATATGATTATAAACCCCCCTTATCTCTCATAAACCATTTTTATGAATTCTTATGTCACGCTGTTATGCTGCCGAAATTACACTACAATTTTCCAAGAAAAAGCCATTGTGTAGTGAATACCATGCCCATTTATCTATCAAGGGTATTTAACATTATGACCACATAAATATATTTTATAGAGTTTAATTTATTAATTCCAAATTCTTTTCTCATGGAATAAATGATTATGTTTAATTAATCCATGTTATATGATCCATGTGGAACCCTTGTACATGAAATGAAATGATTAAGAAGGGTGCACCCTGATAACGCTCCAATACATTGGGTAAATATTATTATCAGGATAAGTCAAGTCAAATTAGGGTTTAATCATGATAATTAAAGTGCAATGAAGGTTTAATAATGCTCCATGTGCAATGCGACACAGATCATGTTAATATCACGTTTAATATTGTTTCCACATTTCCATGTTAGGATAATCATGTTATGTAATTCCTTTATGTTAATGTATCCATTATTCTCCATTGATAAGCATATTTATTAAAATTTACTATGTTCTTCATGTTATGAATTTTTTACTTAATTATTGGGCTTTATAGCTCACCCTTTTATTATGCAAGTCCTTAGGTTATCCCATGCAATGCTAAGTACGAAGGAATGATGCGGTCATGTAAAAGTATTTTTCAATAAGATATTGCATTTTATGTTTTAATTTGTTATGTAATATTCCTAATATGCAAAGAAACTATAATTATTGATCTATTATGTTGTATCAAGAGATGTTTTTATGTAATAAATTATGTTTATGTGTGTAATAAAGAAAAATTTTGACATAGTTGGTATCAATGTATAGGTTTTGTAATTTTTGGTATCAGGATTAGAAAACCCTCATGAAAGCCTTCGAGATAAGAATAATAATCATAAACACATTCATAAATTTTATTGAGTATTGATGAAGTGAATTATCATGAAAATACATCCCTTTATGGATATGAGTAGGAAGAGGCGACTCTGACACAGATGTATCCTAGGGGTAAAAATCGAAAACACCGCTTTGAGATAGACTAGAACAGGAACTGGTGCAATACAACGGGCCTTGCTGTACTCTTTGTTATGACACTCTTAGGGGATATGATTTGGTAAATTAATATTCTTATAAAGAACCATTATTATGGGAATAAAATAATTCCCCTAAGAATATATGATTGGAAGTAGATCATGTATAACATAGATTGAGGCCTATAAATTCCTATGTTAAGAAAATAAAAGTAATTTATAAGTCATCCATTTTTTTGTTTGGATTACCCTTTATGTGTTACCCCTATCTTTACTTTTATTCCAGCCAATGGCCAGTAATATGATGGATCGAGCTAACAACTGATGCGAAGATCAATGTGATGACTGTTCCAATGAAATGCCCAATCTGATGGGAGTGGGAATCGTGAAATTCCTCAAGATACTCTCCCAGATAACTCACATTTGGAATAGAAACATTGAGCAAAAGGAACATTCAACCCCCCTAATAAATAACAAGTCACAATCGAGATATTCATGATTAAAAGGCCTCATACTTTTAATGGATTATCTGATCCCTCAATCACCTAAAAATAGATCAAATCCATTGAAAAGATCTTCTCTATCCATTAATGTTCCGAATAAGAGAAGGTTTATGTAGATGATTATTGTATGGAGGGTGAATCTGATCATTAGTGGACATTGATAAAAAAATATAAAGTGTGAGGAGGAGGTTGAGGCAATCAAATGGAAGGATTTTGGGAGGACGTTTTTCAATAAATATTCTCCATGCACCCTCCGACTAAAGATAGAAAGGGACTTCCTTTCCCTCAAGGAAAAATATGAAGAATATATCTATGTGTATGTGGAAAACTTCACATGTCTTACATGATATTAATCTAGCCTTGTCATTCCCCCCGAATGTAATGTTGACCACTTCTTTGGTGGGCTAAAACCTAACCTATAGAAAGCCCTAGCGATCCGTGACTTCGAGAGCTATGAGGAGATTTTATGATATTCCCTCAAAGTAGAAATTGAGATCAAATAATCTAAATGGTATCATTGGGATATGAATTGTAAGGTGGACTTATATTTTGTCAATCCTATGGATAAATCTAACGGGCTAAATAAATACTGCACCCCACTTGCCAAATTTGCGGAAAGAATCACCCTGGAAATTACCTTAAGGGGACGAAGAAATGCATTAGGTGTGGAAGAGAAGGGAAGTTGGCTATTAACTACCGATAAGAGAAACCCACATCTACGGTCAGGATATTACCAAGTAAGGGTGAAAGATAAGGATATCCCTAAGACTGATCTTCGTTCAAGGTAAAAACACTATGAATTCATGTAAATTCCTTTTGGACACACTAATGAACCAAAAATCTTCATGGATTGGATGAATAGAGTCTTTAGATATTTCCTCAAAAAAAATTGGTAGTCTTTATAGAATATATTATAATATACTCCCAATCTATGGCGGACCATGGGGAGAATCTAAGAACATTACTGGAGACCTTGCGAAAGGATAAGCTCTACAAAAAGTAAAAAAAGTGTGAGTTCTGGTTGAAGGAGGTATCATTCATGGGTCATATCATCACAATCAATGGGGTATCTATGGATCCCTCTATGATAGATACAATTGAGGGATGGCTGAGGCCAACATCGGTAACGTATACCCATAGCTTCTTGGGGTTAGCTTGATATTATCACTGATTTGTGAGAAATTTCTCATGGTTGTCAAACCCTCTAACCAAGATAACTCAGAATGGTGTAAACTTTTCTTGATGTGAGGTATTAAAACAAATATTCCTAGAGTATAAAAGGAGGCTTATCATTGATTCCATGATAATATTACCCACATGTGGAGAAATTTTTGGGTTATTGAGTGATTCTTCGAAGAAGGTCTTGGGATATGTGTTGATGAAAAATGAAAATGTCACCGCCTATACTTCAAAGAAATTCAATGATCATGAGAAGAACTATCCAAAACATTATCTGGAGTTGATTACGGTGATATTTTCTTTAAAAATGTTGGTGACATTACCTGTATGGGGTGAAGTGCGAAATATATATGGGCCACAGAAGCCTCAGGTATATATTCACACAGAAATAGTTGAATATGCGCCAATGAAGATGGTTTGAGTTGATCAAGGACTATGACTTCTCAATCCATTACCACCCTAGGAATGAGAAAAATGTGATGGATGCTCTAAGTTAAAATGAACCAGAAATTCTATCATTTATGATAATTTAAAAGGATCCAATCATCTTAGATTTATGGAAGATGAACATGGGAATAATAAAGAATGGAACATTATAAATCCTTTCAAAAATTATTACTCAACTATATCTTTTAGAAAGGTTAAAGGATGCTCAAAAGGATTATGTGCGAATTCAGAAGAAAGTGGAACTATCACAAAATGAAAATCCTCTAGGTTCAAGGTTAATGAAGAAGGAATTGTGAGATTTGGCCTAAGACTATGTGTTCCATAAAATCCATAGTTAATGAAATAACTTTTGGATGATGCACATAGTTCAAATTTCTCCATTAACCCAGGGAAAAAAATATGTATCAAGATCATAGAGAGAATTATTGGTGCGAAAACTTGAAGAAAGAGATCACTGCATATACATAAAAGATCTTGGTATGACAGCAAGTAAATTTAGAGCGGCAGAAGTCTCAGGGGATGATGCAACCATTACCCATACCAGCATAGAAATGGGAGAACATCATCATGGAATTTGTCACCAAAATTCCGAATACATCCAAAGGAAACAATTTTAATTGGGTTGTTGTGGATCTTGTTACAAAGGCTGCACAATTCGTTGAAATATGGGAGGATTTCTCATTAGATAACATGGCAGAGGTATACATCAGAGAAGTGGTAAGGCTTCTTGGAGTATCACTATCAATTTCATTCATGCAAGATCCAAGATTCACCTCTATGTTTTTGAAGAGTATTAAACATGATCTGGAAACAATTATGAATATCAAATTGACTTATCATCCTCAAACTGATGGCCAATCTGAGCGAACTATCGAAAAACTCAAGGACATGTTGAGAGCATGCTCAATGGTCTTTAAATGAGGATGGGATCAACATCTTCCTCTAATTGACTTCTCTTACAATAAAAGTTTCCACGAATGCATCTAAATGGATCCTTATGAATCCCTATATGGGAACATTTGTAGAACACTAACATGTTGGGATGAAGTTGGGGATAGAAAACTACTAGGTCCAGAAATGGTCGAAGAAATGGTGGAGAAGGTTAAAACCATTCAGAATCATATTAATCCTTCTCCGGGTCAAAAATAGAGTTATGTTGATAGACATCGACGAGACCTTGTGTCTGATTTTGGACACATGGTATTCGTCTACATATCACCCTGGAATAGAGTTATGAGATTTGGGAAGAGGGGAATGATTTTTCAAAGGTACACAAGCCCTTTCGAAATCCTTTATCACATTAGAGTACTGGTATATCGACTACTAATCCATCGAAACAGATCTCAAGTACATGATGTATTTAATGTTCCAATCTTTAGGAAGTACATACCTGGCCCATCACATGTAATCAATCCAGAGGTGGTAACATATTTAAATGGAATCTCCTATGAAGATTAGTCAGTGAAGATCTTATATTGTAGGTAAAAAGTTCTGCAAAAAATAAAACTATCATAATTAAAGTAATGTGGAGAAACCACATGTTTGAAGAAACAATGTGGGAATATAAGGAAGTGATTAAGCAAATTTATGTGCATTTTTTAGTGTTGGAAAAGGAAATTTCAATGTCCAAATTCCTTAAGGGGGAATATTGTAATGACTTGAACAATTATTAATGGAAATTCGTCCTGATCTAACTGAATGACCTATTATGTAAAATGGTTATATGACATATGAAATTATTTTCTTTTAGGTTTTTGGATTCAGAAATATAATTAATAACTGTAACCTTTAATTATATATCCATTGAATAGTGAAGACATGATTAGTATACATATAGGGCTTTAACAAATCCAATTTAATTAGACAATGGAATAGATGGAATCATCCAATAGAATTTATCCATAAAAACCCAATTTGTTGGAGCTTGTAAAGGAGTTGGAGTCATTGAGATTTACTATTGACCAATCCCAATCTGAACTTTAACACATTAAGCTCGAACAGAACTTCCTACATGAGAAGTGGATGTTGATAGGGATTACCACTCGAGTGATGTTATCCGAGCCACCCCAAGAGTATGTCACCATCACACACCTTACCCTAAGGTATTTAGAGGGTGTTATAAGGGGTTATGTAACAAGACCATATCACTATTATTATGTGAATTATTTTTATATAGAATAAAGAATAAAAATTCATTTAATTATTGTTACATTGTAAATAGTTTTTAATCCTCAAATAGTATTTTGTTAATATTCAATTAAGAAATATATTTTGATAAATTAATAGATTTTAGAATTAAATAATATTTTATGAAATATTATTATTAAATAATTTTTTATTTAATATAAATGATCGTATTAATTTTATGAAAAAATTGTGATTAATATTAATGTTTTTCAACCAATTTTTTTCAAAACCCTCAAATTTCCAATAAATGTCAGTTTTTATTTTAAAATTTAAAAAATCACATATTTAAAAAATTATTTATATAAAATGAATATTGTTTTTGGAATCAGAAAATTGAAATTATCAAACGGTGATTTTTTCATACTTTTCTAAGACAATTGAATTTTTAGGTAAAAGTAAAAGACAGTTAAATTTTATAATGTGTTTCATGACATAATGAAGACAAAATAGTGATTTAATAAAATAATATAAAAGGTCTTTTAGGAAAAAAATATGTTTTATAATTAATATAATGTTTATTTAGGTTTGGTTGATTTATTTTACAAATATTTAGTGGACCCTCCAAGACTTATAAATCATTTTAACTTTTAAAATGATTTTTTTCAGAGTGTGACTCACCTCCACATAAATAAGTATAATATTTTAATAATTTTTTCCACTGGCCTTAAGAATTATTTTTATCCACTCCCCTTTGACAAAAACCATAGGCTAAAACCATGGGATTTTTTGTGGTATTGATTAGTTTAATGTGTGATGTCCAAAGCCTAAATAATAAATAATTCACTCTCTTTTCCTATGTAAACCCACCTAAGATCCCACTTCCTCATCACTCAAAGCCTTTGTATCTCAACAAACTTCATAGCTAATATCTCTATAATCCTCCTAAGACACCCCAATATCCCAAGAAGCCTATCTTAGGCCTCTCCCAAGCCTTTGGAATCACACTTTCATGTATGGTATTTCTTCATATATCATTTTGTCCAAGATTCATTATATTGATATTTGCTTTTCTTTTCAATTAACAATGTTGGGGTATGATTCTGAAACTCCTCCATAATTCCATCCTTATGTGTGAATTATTAGATACTCCTTTATATCTCATTAATGTTTCACATGTACACCTATTACCAATCAAAAATTCTTTAAGGGATTTCCTTCTCCTCATTTACATTCTTTCATTTATTTTGTACCGTGAATATAAATTCTATTACATATGTTAGGACATTTATATATATTATCTATTTTCTATACATTTCATGTAAATATTTTGAGACTCCCCATTCTCTATCATAATCCATTTTTATGAATTCTTGTGTAATGTCATTATGCTACCAAAATTGTGCCACGAATTTCCAAGCCAAAGTCATTGTTTATTGAATACAATGTCCATTTGTCTATCAAGAGTATTCTCCTTTATGCACACATAGTTATTGATTATATAGTTTCATTTATAAATTCCATATTCCTTTATCATGGAATAAATTTGAACATTTAATGAATCCCTGGTATATAATCCATGTGAAACACTTGTGCATGAAATAAAATGATGAAGAACAGTGTGCCCTAATAGCACTCCAATGAATTGGGTAAAGATTATTATCATGATAACTCAAGTGAAATGATTCTTTACTCATGATAATTTAATTTTAATGAGGGTTTACTCATGATCCATGTGTAATGAGCCTTGGATCAATATAATATATTCATTAATGTTGTAGCCACATTTCTATGTTATTATTATAATGTTATATCATGCCTTTAGGTTCATGTACCCATTATTATCCATTGATATGCCTATTTCATAACATGTACTATATTATTCATGTTATTCCTTTTTTACTCTTTTACTGGGATTTATAGCTCACCCTTTTATTATTCACGTCCTCAGGTTATCCCATGTAATGCTAAGTACAAAGGAATTATATTGTCAAGTAAAAAAGAGTTTTCAATAAGATGTTGCATTTTAGGTTTTAAGTTGTGAGGTAATTTTCCTAATCCCCAAAGACACAAGAACTCTCAATATTATATGTTGTATCAAGTGAAGGTTTTATGTACTAAATTATGTTTTTGCGTGTATTAAAGGGAAGTGTTGTTATAAAATAGATATTAGAGGTGGGTTTAGGCATGATTCATATGATGTGGTCTCCCCTATAAAGATAAGGGATTCAAAATCTCCATAATGAATCATAATATCATTCTATTCAAAATAAATTTTTTTATTATAATTTTAAATCAAATATATACCAATAATTAATAAAATTAAATAGTAATAATGATCTTGTTTGAAATTAGAGTGTGTCTATGTGTAAAAATGGGAACTGAATGGCACATCCTTACTACAATAATATTTATACTAAGATTGTTGTGTGCTAACTCTATTATTAAGGATATTGTAAGATTTATAATTTTCATGGAAAACATGGAATATATGAAAGAGTGTAAAAATATAGAATAAAATAAATAATTAGAATATTTTGAGGTTACAATCAATGTACATACCACTAAATCATTGAGAACATAAAAATCGGCTATAATAATCATATAATATGGGAATTTCCAGTATATCCTCTTATATGGGAGGTTCCCCTAACACATAAGACATTTTTTTGAATAATTTATGATATTTTTGTTGTTTTTAATAATTTATTATCATTGTATAATGACACATTTATACAAAATTAAAAAAAATCTCATGATCCCATTATGCCACTACCCGAGAGTTTGCATAAAAAAATATCACATGTTAGAAATCAAATCCTCCGTTAATATTCCTTGGAACCTATATTTTTTATTTATTCTCCCACAGATATTATTTTCTTGAGTTTACATGATGATATAATACCTAAAAAATTATTTCTCTTTCTTAAAGTCATTTGACAATATATCATCATATGTTGAATTTTTTTGAATCATAATTTCCCTCGAAAGACTCGGCTTAAGGATATTAATGAACTAGTTAATTAACTAATAAATATTTATTTATAGATTATGTATTTATTCCACATTATTACTAGATAATATTCTAAAGATATACTTATGACATTCCACACCTTTTTATTCATTCATCATTAAATTTACAAACATCTTCTCCATTTAATCTCCCTATTCTCGAGGAAATTATTTCTTTTAAAATAACACTACAAAAGGTTTTTATTACGTAATTTCTATTTTATAATAATATTTACTTTTCTGGATCAATGACACCATGGATCAATATTTTACTTCAGATAATACACTACTAGAATGAAATTTTCCCCTTAATTACATCCTAAATCATGGAATATCATTTCAAGGGACACGATCCATTGTTCAGAAATCAATGGATTTGTATTTCTATTAAAATATAGAACATTTTTCACATTAAATAGTCTTGAGTAGGTGAGTCACACAATGGATCATAGGTTTTTTCTATATAGTAAATTTTATTTTTCATAAATTGAACCAGCTTTCCTAATATAGGCATGATATACTCAGTCCCAGCCACATCAATAGGCTTTCTTAGTATAGAAATACATATCATGACTATGAGTTTTGATTCCCATTTAATCCATTAGGTTCAATCTATAAACAATTTCATACACTTAATTAGATCGTAATCATCATGAATATTGAGCCATAAAAAAATTCTTATATTAGTAAAATGTTTTCAAATATCTTAAGGGGTTATCATAATTCTAAAGTTAGCTATGTTCATTTAAAACCGAGTTCCCTTAGTTTCTATTAAAACTTATCTAATAATAACAATATAAATCTATTTATAGAAACTAGAATATGGTTTTTACTTTATTACATTGATATAAGATACAGGGATCCAACCTCACATGATCAATTAGTTTAGTAGTATTGTTGAACTTGATATATACAATATTCCTACAGTACATTGGAAATAAAAAAATATAGCTTAAAAACATTTTTAAATCCTTTATATCTATCATAAAATCCATCTTCATATATTAGGTTATGGAAAACAAATAAAGGGTGAGATCAAATGATATGTATGGTTTATATAAAACTGAAACCATCATGAGGAAATAATTTTCAATCAATGTATTAGAGTTGATAATAAATACACATTCTATTGAGTAAATAAATTTGAGGTCTATGAGAATAAATGGATAATATCAATATAAAAAAAACTTGGATGATGAAAACAATATTCATAATAATGGAAATTGATAATTATGTACATTAATGATCACGCCCTCTTAACCAAGATATCATAAATCATACTATCAAGAACTATCAACCAAGACATCATTATTAATAAATGGGTATGTCTAGACTAGATAATCATATAATATATAATTCCTACTATTTTTCATGATAAGACTTGTAGATTCATTTAAGGGATATCTATAACTATACCCCACCTATAACTTGTATGTCTTATGCATTCCTTATATTTTTAATGATCAATATAATTCATTCTTAAGCGCTATTTTATGTAAAAAATAACTATTTGATTCATGAATATATATGATCAATTTTTCATCATTTTAATCATAAAGTATCCAAAAAAAGAATAAAGATGGTATAATTTTATCATATCCCCATTAAGATAAATGGTTTTTATCAGATATGATAAAACTTTTATAAGATCACTGCAACATTTCTTTAGGAAAATAGAAATTTTATTTTCGAAATCTCATATTCAAAATGTAAAAATTTCCACAATAATATGAAAAATATTATTTTAAAATTACCTAATAAAAATATAAAGTGATATTCCATGAAAAGATTAGTCATGATGGAATGAAAATCCATTTATGCATCGTATATTAAAATAATGATCCATTTTACACCATTGGAATTGTACTTCATTTAGAAGCAACAACAATATTCCTTTTAAAAAAATTATAGTAAGACAGACATGTGTAAAAATATATTTAATAAATATTTGGAGAAGAGTAATAATATTCATAATGAAATTTTAAATAAAATAAGAACATATAATAAAAATTATTGGAAGGAAATATTCAAAAATATATTTTTATAAGAATGTCCCTTACATTTAACATAATTGTCCATTTATGATCCAAAATAGAAGAAATGGTAAATAAGCAGTCATTGCACAGAAATAAATAGAAAATTATAATATATATCTGGTATAACATATTAGGATCATATGATTTACCAAAAAATACATCTAAACGTAAAGAATCCCAAAATAAAATGAGATTGTATCAAAAATACCTAACATCATATTTGACATTCCCTGTATCGTATTTCAATATCCTTTATAAGAAATTTAAATATAGTATAATTATATATTAGAACCATTTACATACTTATAATATCATATATGATCCAATTATAACATTCCAACACCCAGTTATTAATAATTCTTTAGTAAAATCACTGTTTTTGAGTGTTAACACTTTCATTTACCATATACGTTTTTGTTTGATAGTTGTAGTGCTTACATCTTTCTCATGGTTCCATAATATTTAAAATTATAATAATGATATAAATATCATACATATTAATTATATACATATATATAATAATCCATTAAATGTGTACATGAAAAGTGGATCACATTTCCTCATAGAGGTGGTAGTACACATGTACGAACGAGTGACGTTATCATTTTTATTGAGTGGAAGAGTTAGAAGACAAATGGTATATTATATTTTAATAATAATTAAGTTTTTATAAATATAATATAATTTATTTACACATTATAATAACCATACATGATTGGTGGCTTTGGAAAATATAAATACATTACTTCATAAAGCAGTAGTCTGCATGTATGCACGAACGATGCTTTTGTTTCTTCTTTAGTGGAGATGGGGTTAGAAAATGATTCACTATAAAAAAATACATAAGTATTTTGAACCTAATGATGTTATTATATCATCTTAATTTTCAAATAATTAGAGTAGGAATAAGAAGAAGTTAAATGAAAACAATCATTCAAGAGTTATACTTCATCTTTGGGAAACCTTAGTTGGATTACACCTTATGACATCTATGGATGGTACTTTTATCAAACCATGACCACTATATAATGATTAGGGAAGTTATTAATATATTTTATAAATTATTTACCATGATATAGGGATATTTAATAGTGGATTATAAAGGATAATTGGTGACATTTTATAAGTGAGGGTGAGGGTGGACATGAAATTTTTCAAAAGATTAAAATAAATTAATGTATTATTCAATACAAATAGCTGAAAAATAACACATATTCTAAACTGATAAGGTCATGGTCATAATTTAAACAACCAATTTGGTTCACTGTGTTTTTTTATCTTTAATCCACATCCCCCTATTCCTAACCCTTTAATCCCATTTTACCCTTAACCAATGTGATAAATAGTTAGCGTGACTACTATTCATTATAATAGAAAATAATTTAACCATATTATAAAATATTAACAAAAATGATTCCAAAAATGAAATCCATATTTGGTTTTTCAATTACTAGAAGTTGATAAATTACTTTTATATAAATCCACCAAATGCTATGAAAAACATTTTTTGAAAAACGATTGTTTTAATCATAAAAATTCTTTTCTAGTAATATTAAGTTAGTTTTTGATTCCAATGGAATTAATTTAATTATATGAAATTAAAGGAAAAATATATTTATTTAAAACTAATACATATCTAAAAGGTACCTTGTAAATACTTGATTAAAAGAAACGTGCTGAAAAATGATTTTACATGAACAAAAACATTAAATAGATTTAAAAAATGATAAACATATATTTATATGTTAAAAATTATATTTTCATATGAATTATATTACTTATTAAATATATATGGTCTATAAAAAATGTTTCATAAATCATTATGCTGTTATTTTATCAATATAATTTCATAAAAGAGATAGATTTGTAAAATAGATATTTTCCACTATTTACCTAAAAATCAAGTATTTTAGAAAAATCTCAAAAAGTCATCTTAAGAAAATTTGATAGGATAATTATTAACTGAAATTAATATCATAAAACGATATTTTGAAAAAATATTAATTTTTATTTCATCAGATTCTTGAAAAATTATATATGAATTGTTTTTTGTTACCTTATAATGAAAAGAATACATATTGTAATTGGATCTCATATGTTAAAAATTCAATGTAATTTTATTATTCTAAAATTATTACATTTTGTTTCAAAATTTAAAACACTAAAATGAAAAAAAATCACTTTAAATTGTTTTAACCATTACTAATTAATATCTTAAGAAAAAAAAAATTATTTGCCATGGTGATGATATGAGACACTTGAATAATAAGTGAATAAAACAAGTACATAACAAGTGAAGAATAAAAATTTTCTATAGTAAACAAAATAAAATCATATCCACTATTAAATAAAAAAATTTAAAAAACATTCCCCCATTTTATATTTTCAAAAAGAAATCATATACATGGTTATAGAATAAAGAAAAATAAAATTTAAAACTACATTTATCATCATTAATGATTTTCATGGAGAAAAAAAAAATAGAATCTTGAACGAGATTTTTATAATTATGATCATGTTAAAAGTAAAATAAATAAATTTTAAAAAATAAAAATGAAGAGAGATAAAAACATTTAAAATGTCTTTGAAGAATATCTCGAGTTAAATAAAATTTTGAAAAATTATTTAGAAAATTATTCTTTGTTTTAGGATCATTTAAGTATTAAAAAATTTATATTTTCATAAAATAATGCATTAGGTGAGATAAATGGAATAATATCATTTATTAAAAGAAAATAAAATAAATGATTAAAAATATTTTTAAAAATTCCATCATTAGGGTTTAGTGAAATCTATGTTAACATACCATATTCAATTTTTCACATCCCTGGTAAATAAAGAATATGAAAATTTTATATTTATTAATATTTTTGAATAAAATGTTAATATTAATTTAAAGGGAATGCTATGTTCGATGGCGTACCTAGTACGCAACAATGAGTTTCTTTGAAATCTTACGTTGCACACTAATAATATAATAATATTATTTTAAATGGTAGTTAATTCCTAGTCGTTGTAATGGCAGTAATGAACATAACTAACTAAAAAATTATTATATATGTTTGTTAAATATTTTTACAATTATCCAATAAAAGTTAGAGGCTTAAAAAAAGAAAAGAATTCGATTTTAAGCATAAATATTCAAATGTTCTTTAAAAGGTTGATTAACCGCCTTTTGATGGATAACCCTTTTTAAAACTACTTTTTGTCAATTTTATATGTTATATTTGAAAAAATAAAATCCTTCTTTTATAATCGGGACATCAAAATATACTTTGTGTAAATTGTTGTTATTTTTCTGATAAAGTTCATTTTTTAATAAATAGTGAAAATGATGTAATTTAATTCAAAACCTCATTTTAATCAAATTTATTTATATAGTTAGATTATCTTTTTAAATGGTTTTAAAGTTTATTTAAAATTTATTTTTACCATTTAATCCAATGTTGGTCCTTTAAATTAATTTCACATTGAAATTGGACATAAACAAGTGTCAATCATTTGATAGATATTGTTTCATAAAAAAACGCTATTTGTTTTCAAAGATGGAATTAATAATAAAATTAATTAATACAACTTATATGTTTTGAATTTGGTAAAATGGAAATAATTTTTGAATTTTGAATCTCAAATTTTCTTTGGATATATTTTTGGTATTTTTCTGACAAATGTTCATTTGTAATTAATAGTGAAAAATACAGCATTTTACTTCAAAACTGCATTTTCATCTAATTTAATTACATAGTTAAATGGTCGTTTTAATTATTTTTAAAGTTAAATTGAATTATGTTTTTATTATTTAATACAATTTCGTTCATTGGATGTAATATCACTTTTCAATTGGATGTAAAAACAAGTCAATTTTTTGTTAAATTTTTACTTCTCAAAAACCCATCTTTGTTTGTGACAACGATAATTATTTTTAAATTTATTACTAAACTTTTTTTGTTTAGAATTTGGTAAAATGGATTCCAGATTTATAATAGTATGGTCCAAATTATGTTATTAAGACTCTTGTTTTTGGACATTATGAATAGTAACGATGGTAATTATCCTTAATTATCATGATTAATTAGTAATCGGCTAGTTAAGAGTAATAAAATAATATCATAATAATATAAAATGACCCCAACATGTGTCTAAATCCTCTTTTTTGAGTCATGGCCGACCATGGAAAGATTTTTCCTGAACATGAGGGCCCGTGGAGTCACATGGGTGTAATAGTGACATTTATGACATTATTTTTAACAAGAAGAGAAATATAACAAATGTTTGTATATCCTAAGTAAAACAATTTTAATTTCTTTTTACATAAATGATATATTAGACAATAAATAGTCATTTGAATGATAAAAATATTTCCTACATAATGGTATTTTTTTATAATTTTTAGACATTAAAAAAATAAATTTATTTATGACACCATGATGATGCAGTGATTACCTCATTAATGAACTTTTTAAATAAATTGAAAATATAAGGTAACATATAAGATTTAAAATTGTCTAAAAATAATTTTATGGGTTTATTTATAACCCTTATCACCTTATCCTCTAAATGTATCATTTTTGGACCTTTAAAATCCCAAAACCATTTTATAATAAAGTAACATTTCAAGACCTTCCAAAAGTGACCCTCCTCCCTCCTATAAAAGGAACCCACCTCTACCCCATTACCCACACCTCTAAATCCCTTGTATCATCCAAACTCTACTCATATTATCTCTCCACATCCCACTCTTAATCCTAGAAGCCTCACATTGGGAATAAGTCTTTCCAAGGAATCCTTTGGCTCAAATCAAAAAGAGTTACCCGATTTAGAGGTAATGTCTTCTCTCGAGATTCTTTCTTTTATTTTCCTTCTTCACAAACCACTGTATTATTCTTATTTGATCCCATAATAACACCAGTATCTTAAATATAGTAGGATTTTGTTATGATACTGATTATACCTACTCTTACACACACCTCCATCTAATGGTTAAATAACATACTATTTCTGTAGGTGGCAAATTACTGCCTCATAAAACAATGATTGTTCAATCTTCTTTTAACACCTTTCATGGTGGAAATTATGATTTCAATGTATTTATATATGATATTTATTTTTTATATATTATTCTGAATATTATTTTTAAATCACATCGTTATACTTTTCATGTTGTGAAACTGTGACAATTTCATCTGAGGAAGTGTGGACTACCGCCCCTCAAGTGATTGAATCGTTCATGCCAAACATGGAATTTATAAAGAATATAATTAATGAACTTATGTTACCTATATAAAATATATATTATAATGGAATTATAATATATCTATGTCTTATGTATTATTAATTCCTTTAATATGACACAGAAATGAAAGTAGTGTTCATGCGCACGTACGATTTACTGTCTCCCTGAACGGTGAATTTCATTTTTTTTATCTCCAAATGTAATGTAATAGTATAACATGAATATATAATTGATATATATGATATTTAAATCATTAATACCATTCTGTAGATTATTTACTTATAAATATATGGGAAATTCTTTTCGAACAAGTTCATTTTTGACCAATGTACCGAACATCGACAAAACGAATGATATGAACTCACATAATTAACTAATTATTATTACATGATAACATGTGATGTGAATTTAATAATAAAATTTAAAGTATTTACTTAATAAATTATAAATTTTCCTAAGATTATTATTTATGAATATAAAGAAATGAACAAGACAAGTCAGACTTGAGGTAAGGGGATTTCTTATCTCACTTTTAATTCCATGAGATTTCCATTATTCGCCAATTATTTATTTCATGTGTTTTATTGTGTACTTACATTTGATATATATTATAATGATTCTATTTATATTCATTTTATTATGTGATTAATTTTGTTCTTGTTATCTTTTGGTCATACGACTCTATTTATTACAATGAGGTAAGGGGTTTTATCTCACTATTTATTCCCGTGAGATTCATGCTATATTTGTCACTATCTCCTTTGCGTGATGTATGTAATTTAAATTATTCTACTCTTTGAGTAATATAAATTTGTTTATGGGTATTTACATCAACTTTGTATAGTCCTTCATTCATTGGGTGTACATTTTGAAAGTTACCCAAATCAGTAAGGGAGCATTTCACCCTCCTCTTTTTAAAAGAATTATTTTTGTTAGGTCTTTTATTTTACAACATATTAATTTTGTGATATATTATTTTATATCCTTATTGATGTAAATTATATGTCCAAGTGATGAGATACCCTTTTTATCTCTCATCAACTCATTTTCTGAATTTTAAAGTGACGTCATTAGGCTGTCTAATTTCTACAAGGGAACTTCTTAACCCAATTTTAATTCTTTGGGTTAAACCTCTACTTCTCCATTATGTCATAATATGAATATGTGTGGATGACCTATGAATGTTTTACACATAATATCCACTTATATTGGTTGTATTTATATTTTTCACACATAATTATGTAATTAATTTATCCATAATTTAAGTATACCGTCTTTATATGGGACTTCGTCCCAATCTCCTTTCATTGAGGCATAGTTCAATTTATATACAACCTTATTTTATAAGTTGTATAATAAACGCTTTTGACTTTTAATTTCATTCAAAATCAATATTTTTTCATGAAATGTTTTACTAAACCTCAAAAGGAATGTTTTTGCCTTACATATGCGGCGACAATGACTTCCCCGCTGCTGTGACCATTATTTGAGTTTCATCTTCCTCTACAAGCCATACATTTTTTTAAAAGAAAAATAAATACCATATTTTACTTTTCATTTATTTTGGTATTTAAAATGCTTTTGATAATGTTTTTATTATATAAATTTTTTGTACTTATATCTTGTGATTGAAATATGGAAATGTTATGTTTCCTTTATGCATGTTTTATATGATACAATTATGTTATGGTTCTTTGGCATTGTTTATGAAGTCGGGTGGTTACGTGATAAACTAAGGGCAGGTGAGCCCAAGATAGCTCTCCAGTTCATTGGGTAATGCAAAGGATATAAAATATAAGGTTTCTCCGAAGAGATTTAGGGAATATAATGTGATTGGTATTCCAAACGTAACCATGAGGGTTACTCCTTATGTAAGAATGTTATGAAGGCCTCAAGTTACCTTTATGTTTTATGATTTCTATGTGTATTTCATAAATATTATGATTTCATGGGATATGTTAAAAGGCTTATGTTATGTATATATTGATGATCTAATGTTTTATTTATTTGTATATCTCTTATTGATCTTTTTATGCTCATCCCAAGTTGGTGAAATGTTTTTCACTGGACATAAAGTCAAATAAGGTCAAGGATGGGACCAAGGAAATGTGATGCTGTCTAAAACATGGACCTAGAGATGACTCATTTTTTCAAGAGTTTTTATTTTGTGAAATAAATGGAAACTAAGTAGATGTGTCAACTGTCTAATCATTGAGATGTAATAGTTATGTCCTAATTCTCTAAAACTATAAACCCGAAAAGATCCTCAATGTGAATTTTTCATTTAATTCAAGATTATGTAATGTTTTAAGGCCAGGTCCTTATAGTTGGTATCATAGGTTGGTTTAGATAACTTTAGAGGTTAGGGTATTCATTAAGCACAAGTGACATTACCATAATGGTTAGGATTTCAAAAAGATTCATAGTTTTTAAATAGATAATGTAAATGAGTTTAAGATAATATGGAAAATTATATCTTAGTATTTACCCTCCTCATAAGATATTATATGATGATTTTACTGATATGCTCAATCTAAGATTTTTGGTTTTAGTAAATGGCTGGATCTAGAAGGAACCAAAGTAATGTTTGATATGAAGAAAACTGTGATGATTTTATGAATGAGAAAGTGAATGATATGAGAGCTGAAATGAGAACTATTGTGGTTATTCTCAACCAACTATCTGGAGTAATGATTGACCACCAGAACCATAGTTAATTTTATAAGGAATCATATATGCATGAATAAAATCCCTATGGAAGTTCGGGTAATAATCATAAAGTTAAGTGTGTTAAAAAACCTATTTGTCATAGATGTGTAAAGAACCACCTTGGAAAATGTTTCAAAGGGACAAAAAGATGATATAGATGTAGAAATTAAGGTCATAAAGCAAGAACCTAACATAGAAAAAGGAATCATCCTATTGACTCTAGGAATGGGAAAGAAGTTCATTCTGAAGGATCAATTGAATGTTTTAAATGTGGTGTGCATTGTCATTATGCAACCTATGTGTCAAAGATATGTAAAGAACCACCTTGGAAAATGTTTCAAAGGGACAAAAGGATGATATAGATGTAGAAATGAAGGTCATAAAGCAAGAACCTGCCATAGAAAAAGTAATCATCATATTGACTCTAGGAATGGGAAATAAGTTCATTCTGAAGGATCAATTGAAAGTTTTAAATGTGGTGTGCATGGTCATTATGCAAACACATGTCCTACGAAGATGTTTCAGGAATAGGATCACCACAATTATACAAATTTTCGTTTACCAATACCTAATTCCATTCTAATTGAGGATGATGAAAATGATAATGACCAATGAAATGTATGGATTATTTCTTAACATATGTTTTCCTATCATTGAATCTTAGGATAAGATTCCTGTTTTTTATTGTAGGAAAGAAGAATTTCAGAATAAGTTGGAAAGGAATGGTTAATGGATCATGAAGAATGTTGAATGAGTAAGAAGTCAACCTATAAGGGATTTAAGAGTTATGGAAGATTTTAAGATGGTGAAATTCATAAAAGTATTAAGGCTATTTTGATGATGATATTACATTAGAAGACTTTTTATAGTCTGTGTAGCCCTGATGTTTGATATATAGAAATTTTATTCAAGGAATAGTTATCTTTTCTTTTGTGGATAATGTTATAAAGAAGCTTTTTGGTTTATATGATCTTTGAATTTGAGGTAATTACTGGTTAATATATTTTGGGATGCGAAATGAAACATATTAGATAAAATTTGTGGTTAAAATATGTTATGGTTATTTTTGATGAATTTATCTCTTTTTGGGAATATTATAAAAGTATGTAGTTTTGAAAAAAAGGTACAACACGCAAATCGTGTGGCAACCCGTCACGTCGGACGAAGCTGTGGGAATCGAACCCAGAACCAAAGTGTAACTAGTATTTATCGCCTTCCACTGGACTACGTGATGTCCCTAGTTAGTATGAAAAATACTTTTTAGTTAGATGTTTTTATGAATTAAGATTAAGTTGATTTTGGGTTATCTATGGAAATGATTGAACTATGATGGAGGATATGTGATAAGGTTAATTACATTTCAATATGAGAATTTAAGAGTAACTGATGTTATTTGGAGATAAATGTTAATATTTATATTGGAAGACTATGTGATTAAATCCTTCAGATATTTGGGTTTCAATCTTAGTTTGGATTACTTTGAAGAATTTTATGGATAACTTTTTATTTAATGGTCTTTCTTGAACCTTGGGTTCTTTTTGTTGAATTTTGGAGATTAAGAGTAAGTATTTATTTTTATAAATGATTAACCTTTTCGAGATTATCTCATCTTGTACTAACAATTTTGGTTTTGGTTAAGGTCTAAAGACATGAGAAATATATAGTTAATCTTTTGTGGGATAGGTGATTCTCAAGAAGTTGATTATAGCAATCTTAATGTGAACAATTCATCCTAAATACTCGTCTTTTGGAGAAAATATGAGTTTGTGTAAGAAATCTAGTATGAGAAGAATGTATACATGACAAGTAAGTATGTTTCATTATGTTTTAGTTATGCTCATAAATAAATTAATCAATGAAATGTAACTTAAAACAAAAACATTGTCTGTTAACATTTCATACTGGGGAATCAAATACCGTTTAACCCATCACAAGTTTGTGATTTTTTGGTGTTTAACTTTCTCCTATACATATTTTCTATAACTCTCCATCATAACTTGACGGTTTGTTTTCTCATCCATATCCATATTTTCATGGAATCCTAGTATCTTTTGCCTTAGGTGACCTTTTTACTTTTCCTTCTTTCTATTAATGCAATAGTTTAATTTACTCCTTTTCTAATGTGGGGCTTTCAATGAAGTTTCCAAGCCCAATTTTAAAATTGGGAGGATGCAATTCTCAAAAGGGGGGAAGGATGTAACATCCCGAGTAAATAAAGAATATGAAATTATCATATTTATTAATATTTGTGAATAAAATGTTAAAATTACTTTAAAGGGAATTCTATGTTCGAGGGTGTACCCAGTACGCAACAATGAGTTTCTTTGAAACTTACATTGCACACTAAGAATATAATAATATTATTTTAAATGGTAGTTAATGCCTAGCAGTTGTAATGGCAGGAATGAAAATAACTAACTAAAAAATGATTATATATGTTTGTTAAATATTTTTAAATTTATCCAATAATATTTAGAGGCTTAAAATAAGAAAAGAATTTGATTTTAAGCATAAATATTCTAATGTTCTTTAAAAGGCTGATTAACCGCCTTATGATGGAGAAACCTTTTTAAAACTACTTTTTGTCAATTTTATATGTTATATTTAACAAAATAAAATACATATTTTGAAACGGGACATCAAAATTTACTTTTTGTAAATTGTTTTTATTTTTCCGATAAAGTTCATTTTTAATGAATAGTGAAAATGCTATATTTTAATTCAAAACGTCCTTTTAATCTAATTTATTTGTATGGTTATATTATCTTTCTAATTGGATTTATAGTCAAGATGAAATATATTTTTACCATTTAATCCAATGGTGGTCATTGGAATTAATTTGACATTGAAATTGGACACAAACAAGTGTCAATCTTTTGAAAGATATTGTTTCATAAAACCATGGTTTTTGTTTTGACAGCGGGAATTAATTATAAAATTTATTGATGAAACTTCTATGTTTTGAATTTGGTAAAATGGAAAAAAATTTTGAATTTGGAATATCAAATTTACCTTAGATAAATTTTTGGTATTTTTCTGAAAGATGTAAATTTTTAATGAATAGTGAAAAATACTGCATTTTACTTCAAAAAATCTTTTTCATCTAATTTAATTTTATAGTTAGATGGTCCTTTTAATTGGTTTTAATTTTTAATTGAATTATGTTTTTATCACTTAACACAATTTTGTTCATTGGAAGTAATTTCATTTTTTAATTGGATGTAAAAAGATGCCAATCTTTTGATAAATTTTTACTTCTTAAAAACCCGTCTTTGGTTGTGACAACGAGAATTATTTTTAAATTAATTACTGGAAGTTCTATGTTTGGAATTTGGTAAAATTTATTACATATTTGAAATCAGAAGTTCCAAATTATTTAATTATGACTTTTGTTTTTGGACATTATGAATAGTAACGCATGTAATTATCTTTAATTATCGTGATTACTTAGTAATCTAGAAGATAAAGGTAATAAAATTATATCATAATAATATAAAATGAGCACAAAATGGGTCCAAATCCTATTTTTTGAGTAATGTCCGACCATGGGAATCTTTTTATCGAACTTGAGGGCCCATGGAGTCACATGGGTGTAATAGTGACATTTATGTCAACAATTTTAGAAAGAAGAGAAATATAACAAAGGTTTTTATATCCTTAGTTAAACAATTTTAAGTTTGGTTACATAAATAATATCTTATACTATAAATAATAATTATAAATAAAAAAATATTTCCTACTTCATGGTATTTTTCTATATAATTTTTAGACATTAAATAATTAAATTTATTTATGACATCATTATGATGCAGTGATTACCTAATTAATGAACGATTTAAATAAAATGAAAAGATAAGGTAAAATATAATACATACACTTGTCAAGAAACTATTGTATGGGTTTATTTAGAACCACTATCACCTTATTCTAGAAATATATCATAGTGGGACCTTTAAAATCTGAAAACCATTTTATAATAAATTAACATTTCAAGACTTTCCAAAAGTGACCCTCCCCCCTGTTATAAATGACCCCCAACCCCACCACAACCCACTTACCCACACCTCTCAAGAAATTGGATCGTCCAACATAAGATCATATTATCTCTCTACATCCCTATCTTACTCCTAGAAGCCTCACTTTGGGTAGAAGTCTTTCCAAGGAAGCCTTTGGCTCGAATCAAAAAGAGTTACCTGATTTAGATATAATGTCTTCTCTCAGGTTTCTTTAATTTCTTTTCCTTCTTCACTCACCACTATATTCTTATTATTTTATCCAAAATAACAGCAGTAACCTAAATATAATACTATATTTTTATGATAATAATTATAACTACACTTAAACACATCTCTGTCTAATGGTTAAAGAACATACAATTTCTATGGGTGGCGAATTACAGTCTCACGAAACGATGATTGTTCAATCTTCTTTTAACACATTTCATGTGGGAAATTATGATGTAACTATATTTATATATGATATATATGGTATTTCGTTTTTCTATATGAATGTTAATTTTATTTTTAATTCACATCGTTATGCTTTTCATGTTGTGTAACTGCGATAATTTCATCTGAGGAAGTGTGGACTACTGCCCCCTCAAGTGATGTCACTCGTTCATGCCAAAAATGGAATTTATAAATAATTTAATTAATGAAATTATGTTACCTATATAAAATATATATTATACAGGAACTATAATATATATATGTCTCATTTTGTTTTAATTCCTTTACGATGACAAATAAATGAAAGTAGCGTTCATGCATACGTACGGCCTACCGTCTCCATGAACGGTGAATTTCATTTTTTATCTCCAAATGTTATGGAATAGTATAAAATGAATTTATAATGGATATATATTATTTTTAAAATCATTAATACTATTCTATAGATGATGTACTTATAACTACATGGGCAATTCTTTTCATACAAGTTCATTTTTTACTCATGTACCAAACATCGACCAAACGTAAGATATGAACTCACATAATTAAATAATTATTATAACATGATAAAATGTGATATGAATTGAATAATAAAATTTAATATAAGTCCTTAAGAAACTATAAATTGACCTATGTTTATTATTTAGGAATATAAAGAAACGAACAATACAAGGCTGACTTGGGGTAAGGGGATTTCATATCTCACTTTTAATTCCGTGAGATTTCAAGTGTTCAACAATTATTTATTGCATGTATTGTATTGCGTACTTACATTTATATATATTATAATGATTATATTTATATTCATTGTATTATGTGATTCATTTGATTCTTATTATCTTTTGGTCATACGACTCTATTTATTACAATGAGGTAAGGGGTTTTTATCTCACTATTTATTCTTGTGATATTCATGCTATATTTGTCACTATCTAGTTTGAGTGGTGTATGCACTACCCATTATTCCACTCTTTGTGTAATATACATTCGTTTATGGGTATTTACATCAATGTTGTATAGTCTTTCTTTCATAGGGGGTATGTTTTGAAAGATACCCAAATCGGTAAGGGAACCTTTCACCCTCCTCATTTTAAAAGACTTGTTTTTGTTAAGTCTTTTAATTTAAATCTTCTTAATGTTGAGATATGTTCTTAAATATCGTTATTGTAGTAAATTTTATTTCCATGTGATGATATACCCTTTTTATCTCTCATAAACTCATTTTCTGAATTTTAAAGTGACGTCGTTAGGCTGTCGAATTTCTGTAAGGGAACTTCTTAAACCAATTTCAATTCTTTGGGTTAAACCTATACTTCATGATTATGTCATACTATGAATATGTGTGGATGACCTATGATTTTTTTACACTTAATATCCACTTTTATTGGGTGTATTTATATTTGTCACACATAATTATAAAATTTTTGTATTATTAATCTAAGGATACCGTCTTTGTACGGGACTTCGACTCAATCTCCTTTCGTTGAGGCATACTTCAATTTATATACTTAATTATTTTATTATTTGAATAATAAACCCTTTTGACTTTTAATTTCATTCAAAATGAATATTTTTACATGAACCATTTTACTAAATGACCAAAGGATTGTTTTGGTCTTACGTATGAGGCGATAACGACTTCTCCGCCACCATGACCATTATTTGAGTTTTGGATTCCTCTACAAGCCAAAACTTTTTTTAAAAGAAAAATAAAGACCATGTTTACTTTTATTTTATTTTGGTATTGAAAAAGGTTTTGATATTGTTTTGATTATATCAATGTGTTGTATTGATATATTGTGATTGAAATGTGGAGATATTATGTTTCCTTTATGCATGTTTTATGTGACACAATTATGTTATGGTTCTTGAGAGTTGTTTATGATGTTGGGTGGTTCCATGATAAAAATAGGGTGGGTGAGCTCGAGATGGATCTCCAATGCATTGGGTAATGAAAGGAGTTAAATGCTAAGGTTTCTACGAATAGATTTAGGGAATATACAATGATGTGTATTGCAAACGTAACCATGAGGGTTACTCCCTACGTAAGAATGTTATTAATGCCTCAAGTTACATTTATGTATTATGATTTCTATGTGTATTTCACAAATCTTATGATTTCATGGGATATGTTAAAAATATTATTTTATGTATAAATTGATGATCTAATGTTTTCTTTCTTTGTGTATCCCATAAAGATCTTTTTATGCTCATCCCATGTTTTTTAAATGTTTTTCACAGGACATAAAGTTGAATAGGGTCAATGATGGGATCAAGGAAATGTCATGCTGTCTAAAACATGGATCTAGACATGAATATTTTGTTCAAGAGTTTTTATTTTGTGAAAAAATTGAATCTGAGTAGATGTATCTACATTGTAATCATTAAGATGTAATAGTTATGTCCTAATTCTCTAAAACTCTAAACCTTAAAAGATCCTCAATGTAAATTATTCACTTAATTAAATATTATGTAATTTTTTAAGGCTAGGTTCTTATAAAATTCCTTTTGAGTGCCAAAATATTTTGGCAGTGAAGGCCCGCTACTCATTCCAATGGTGAAGATCAAATTAAAATTATATCTATTCATTTTAGACGCAAAAACCTCTAATTTAATCATTGATAAACCCACATGCACTTGGTTTTATGAAGAAACTAATGTGTTTCTTGGTGTATCATAGTCACCTAACATAAAAAAATCAATAAAAGTTTGAAAATAATGTTTAAAACAATTGATTTTGGGAATTTTTTAAAAAACCTTTTGAGATGGAAAATAAAAATTTTCTCAATATTTTCATGGTTGAGATAAAAGTATCACAAGAAAATCATAAAATAAATTCTTTTAATGAAGTAAAATAAATATATTTTAAGGGGTTTTTGTTAATATATTAGCAATTTTGAGGTCGATGAAGAAAATCTACAAACTATATCACCATTTAGAATGTGATCTCATAGAAAATATTACCTCAGATTAATGTTATTAGTGTAAGAATTTTGGATAGGTTTTTAGAGAAACTAATCACACTCGTATTGTCACACATTATATGGACATGATTATATATATTTCCAAAGTCTTATAGAGTATGTTGTATCGATATTATTTTTTTTGTAAAAGAAATATATTTCTATGTATTTCGTTTCTGCTATAGAAAGAAAAATATAATATTTCTTATTACTACTCCCTAAGATAAATGATATTACTAGTATATGAAAATTTCCACATGAACATTTTCCATCTAGTTATGATCCTATGAAATCAATATTAAAAATACATGTATGTTTAAGTTATTTTTAAATTACATAAAATAATACATGGTTTTTATTACATTTAAAATATTTAATAATTCTTGTAAAATCTTTTAAATGAGATTCCATAGTATTTGATTGAAAAAGATAACAAAGGAATTCAAAAAACATACTCTCCAGCTAGGGTATTTTAATTTAACATAAAAATCCAATGATACATTGATAAATATTATTGTCGACCAATTAACTAACTTAATCCAATTATATCTTACAAGTTATACTCATGGGTGTTTTTATTTCCTTATCATTATCCACACCAAAATTATTTATATGTCAATTACTATATTTACTTTTCTAATAAATTTCTATGTGAAATTTTTGAAATTTCAAAACCACGAAATAATTTAAATTTTCCTATAAAATTCATTTCAAAACCATAATTAATTAAATAAAAAACATTACAAATTAATTCATTATATCATACAAAAATAAAATAAAAACTATAAATTTTAACAAATGATAAATCATTTGAAATTATTTTATGAAAAATAAATTATTTAGATTTTCAAATTTTCAGGTTATTTGATAAAAATAATTTAGTTAACAACTCATACCAAGCATGAGGATTTTTTTTACACCAAATGTGGTTTTTTAAAATTGAAAAAATTATTTATAAATTACATTTTCTCAAAACTAAGTAGTTAATTCGCCAAAAACATTATCCTAAAAAAGAACCATCTAAATAATATATTTAAAAAACTATTTAAAAAAAATTAAAATTACAATGATTATAATGTTCTAATGAGATTATATTTGATTCTATCGGTGAAATGAGTCAAAATGGTTCAGCGCAATCAATAACTTTATCTTGATTATAGAATTTATAAATAGGTTTATCCTTATTATCAACAATGATTTCTGGGTTGTAATGTTTTTTTGAAGAACCCACTTTGTTCAAAAAATATGATGATTTTTGAGTCTTTCTATGAGTGTACAAACATTCTTCTTTTAAAATCATCTCAACAGATTTTTCATGGAAAATATTCATCTCCCATCATTAATAGAATCATCAATAGAATTAGTTTTATGGTAAGGTAGAAAATCATAATATTCAACATTATTTAAAACTGACCATCATGTATGATTTTTGAATTGTAATTCACTAATAAAATTATCAATATGATGGTTTCTGGATTTAATAAATTACATGGTTAATTGAGTAGAAGATGTTTATTGAATATATTTAATTAAATTATAATATTGAGTTTTAGGAAAGATCAAACAAGCTTGTTCAACATCATCATCAATTTGAGGACGATTTTTAGGAGTATTCACATAAAATATGTTGTGAATTGACTCTTCATGGTCTAGGTTACCTTATTGTGGACATGGTAAGATTTAAAAGAGTTTTATTACCCAATTATTATTCCTTCAACATAGTATTGGTTAAAATTTCCATGATTATCCATGTTATTAAGGATAAATAATTTAGAAGTGAAAATATTAGGAATTTTTCCTTAATAATTTTCATAATGGGTTCTTCCTACGATGGGTCTTAAGAGAACACAATTATTGATAAAAATGTGGTATTTAATTCCAAAGTCCAAAATTATTGAGGATAATTAATCCCATTCCATAGAGTCTTGGTAATTTCTTATAGGGTATTATTTTTTTAGTTGAAAACCACATTCTTTTGAGGGGTTATAGTATTGGAGGAGAGATGATAAACTTAAGATTCAGAAAACACACCTAAGTATTGTTAATAGAATTATCCTCCAGGGTACCATATATGTAGAAATTGTTTTTAGAGTTTTATGTTTTTTACCGTTATTGAAATTTTGAAAAATATTTTACAATCCACATTTATATGGGATAAGAATAAACCCCATGTAAATATAGTATTGTCATAAATAGTTACAAATGTGTAATTTTTACACCCATGATTAGTAACATGTGTTTGTCTAAAATGGTCAAGGTGAACTATATGTAAGGCTTTAGAAGAGTAAATATCCATTTTTATATTAAATAATATTCATGTCGCCTACCAAGATGAAAGGATTATAAACAATATTATATTTGAAAGATAGTTTCAATAAATCTTATACTAGTAAGTTATAGTCATGATTTACAAAAGAGTAAATATAAATATGAACTAGGAACATAGTACAAATCCATGATTCATTATATTATTCAATTTAACACTTGAACTTTTACTTTTTAAGAAGTATAAATTCAATAATCTATTATTTGAATGAGACAAGATAAATAAAAAGTTAACTTTATAATTAGAAAATTTTAAAAATTATTTTTAAAAATTAATTTTATAAATCTATATCACAAAATCGAATACTACTTATTAAATTATGTTTGAATACATTTAAAAATATAACATATTTAATTCAACAAGATTTATAAAAACTCATAATACCAATACCAGTAATTTTACCTTTTGATTTATTTTTAAATGGAACAATTCCCCTATAATTTTTTCATGATTAAAAATATTACAAGGATCACCAAATATAGTCCTTGTGAACCTGTTATCCATATACCAAGCATCTTCTCAATTTTTTCTCTCAAGAACATTGACATTAAAAATGTTAACAAAATAATATTTTTGGTTCCCATATATAATATCCAATTAATTTATCTAATAAAGACTTTGGAATCCAAAATTTTTTAGAAAGTGTTTTTCTATAGGAAATATATCTATATTGGTTAATTCTCTTTAGTATAAGATATAAACAATTATAATAATTACATTCATAAACATTATTACACAATTTATTACTATAATTAAAAAATTTATTATTGGGACATTCCCTTTACCAAATTAGTATTTTTATAATTTTTAGGATAAATATATTATTTTGAAAAACCATTCATACAATATATTTTAATTACATTCTGATATTTAAAAATGAAATTAATATTGTTGTCACCCTTGGTAAAATAAGAATGATTATTTTCAAAATCATTAATTTAAAATTTAAAATTTTCAACAATGGATTATTCTATTAGTTTTAAAAAATACTCTTAATTTATTTTAGAAGTTGGTATTTTTATTAAAAAATATATGTTTTATTTTTTTAAGATCATTAAATATTGAAAAAATTTCAAAAAAACCATTTTGATGTTGTTCTCTAGCATAAATATTATATTCATTACATAAATATGAGTTTGAATAAGTAAAATATTAATAAATAAAAGATGCATAATTTACTTCCTTACAAGACTTTATATTGTCTCTAGGGAACTTAGGACTTTCACCACTTGATTCATATGTTTATGTGTGTCTTGGATATAACATAATGTTCAAATATTACTATTTTCATACTTTTCATCTTGTTTTTCAACATGTTATTGTTTAAGGGAAATCTGGATTTATGTGACCCTTATTATTTAAACTAAATAAACTATAAATAATTTCATGATTTTTATAGTTAAATCATTGATTAGATAGTTTATATTTAATATATATTTTCATCTTACTAACATGATGGGAAATTTTAGTTTCACATCTGGTTGATTCATCTTTGATTTCCCTAAAAGAAATTAATTTTTTTTGATTATTTTACCTCATTTTAATCATTTTTGTTATGTATTTTAATAGTTATCTCATATTTAATGAGAGATCCGATGAGAGCCTAAACCTCTATATTATTCATGTCCTTATATTCTTATATCATGGGGCCACTGGGTTCCATATTTCATAGTAAAACCCAAAATATTTTTTTGATAATTTTTTTATAGAAGGATAGTCTCCAAGTGTGTTTGGACCATTAAATATATCGATGAATTGAGTAAAAAATTAAATAATAAACTCATTTTGATATATACAGAAGCATTAAATGTCTAGCATAAAAATATCTAACCTGGTATCTTTAACATATTTAGTTCTTCCATGAGTTACTTTTATGAGTTTTTATATTTCATGAGTTGTTTCTGATATATAACTTCAACTAAATTCATTTTTTTCGAAACAAAAATGTAGGGATTTCATTTTGTTACCATAAATTAAGAAGAATAAATATAATTGGGAGTTCATTTATCTTTTTTTAGTATTTGGATTATAACCATGCCAAACTATCTTCCACATGGGATAACCAATATGTCAATGAAAGGTATACATGTGAGTTTTCCAATGACCCAAATTATTATAATAATAAAATAAAGGACGACTAATAGAGTTTCCTTCAAGATCACCGTGGTTGATTGAAAAAGATATTTAAAAAATTATTATTTCATGAAACATTTGTTTATAATTTTGAAAGTCTATTAATCTTTGAATAAATTTGAAAAAATGTAATAAGGTATGTTCAAAAGCCTTTGATACCAACTCTGGGTCAGATTAAGGTAAAATGGAAAGAGTGAAATCCCATTAAAAATCAATGAAAATAATTTTGGTATTAAATACTAATTTTTTTTAAATATTTATGTGAATTAAAAACTTTTTTAATACTAAATTATAATAATTGAAATATTTTAAAAAGAGTTATAATAGAAATAATATTATAAAAGTGAAAGAATAAATTAATGGGTGATTTGTAAAATGAATAAGCATATTGATGGATTAAATTATTGACTATTTAAAGATATGAAATAGATTAAAAAATAAATATATAGAATTTAAATAATGTATACAATTTTTTAAGGAAGTTGGTAAATAGCTCAAGATGAGCCCCAATGTTTACCATTTCAATGGATTGAGAATTTAATGTACTAGTACCTTGGATTTAATAGTAGCTAAGATACCAAAAATATATTATATTTTATGTTATATAAAAAAACATATTACAGTTCATCCATGATTTATAATAGGTAATGATAGAAACCTAAATTGGAAATAGTCCATTTACTTTTAGAAGTTATAGAATTAAAATCATAGTCCCTCACTTTAAAGGTAGTGAGTACTGATAGATGAATGAGAATGAATGAGAGGATTTCATGAAGTAACCATGTTTTAGTAATGGTATTGATTAATTAATAATAATAGGAATATGAACATGGAGTGAAAAAGAAATACATTGGGGAAATAACTGAATAGAAATTATAACAGACTATTGATAGAATGAGAGACAAATTTGTAGAATGAAGGTACTTGGTAGAAAACTGGTGATCATAGAACATTGGATTTAGAGAACTATTGATAATTTAAGTTTCCAAGGCCACCAATAGGTCTATTTATAGAATTCATGAGTATATATAATGTCTTTGGATGCCGAGGGAAATAAAATAGTCAAACCAAGGCATTTTTAAAAACATTTAATGATCCTTGAGATGTTCTTAACCACATCCTATAATAGAATATTCAACTTATCTACATCATGGAGGCGGTCTATGTAGAATGAGTCTAAGATAAGTGTAACAAAGTCTTGTAGGATCATTTTATAGGTTCTTTTTATTTCAAGGAATCATTTTAATATCCCTTATGTTGTGGTGTTGATTACTCCTAAAAAAGAGATCTGTAGCATAGACATTTACTTTGTGGCATGACCATTTCCTGGTTTGTAATTTCTAATAATAGAATATAGAGTGGATCAATTATTTTCACCATAAATCGTAGATAAGATATCTAACCTATCTGTTTCATAACAAGGTCCTTCTTACTACATTATAATTCATTTTCAAATACTTTTTACATTGTGGTACTGATTGTTGTGATGTGGTGAATCTATGAAGCTCAAAGGCCTTCTGTTTGTCCGTGAACTTCACTCCATATGTTCACTAAGATGATAAATACTTTAAGAATGCAAATTAAAAGTTATTTTATTATTACAACATGATGTAATTATGTTTTTATCTTTCAAGCCCTTAAATTAAACAATTAGACACATTTTTATAGTTTTTGTGTTCATTAAAACATAAGAATTTTACATGCATAACACATTTAGTTTTCCCCTTCTTATGTGTTTCTCAAAAACCCCTTCAACCAAATCAACTCCGTACCTACTTCAATAAGTGATAAATACTCATATATTGGTTTTATATTATAACTATAGGTTGTACTAAGGATTTAAAACTCATGAAAGTCTCTCTATATGTAAACACAAAGAATATGGTACTCTTTTTTTGAGTCTATGTCACCTCCAATGATTGAATATAAAAACCCTTACAACTAATCATCTATTCTAAAACCAAGATACATGGTTACAAAAAACATGATACATTTAATAATCCAATTCACCAATTATATGTTTTGTTTTCCTTGATTATCAATGAATTTTTAAACTAAACCCCCTATAAAAATAATTTATATTTCATATTAAAAACATGTCATATATCAAGATTCAAACCATTGATTAATATGGTACACTAACCATGTACACATCCACTTTTTCTATTCCATATTCCATATCCTTGGATAAATTCATGTTTATTGACAAGAGGTTAATCATATGTTTTGGTTCACTCACTCCAAATATTTCTCAAACCATCTAGATATACCATAACAATGATAGAAACAATGTTCCAATCATCACGTCACTTATAATCCACATCCCCAAAATACACTTCATGAAACTAGGGATTCATATGGAAATTTCCAAAAAACACATTCTTTAACTCTTCCATCATTTCCTTCACTAGTCAAAATATGTGAATATCATATACATAGAAAATAAAAATGATTAAAATCACATCATCAAAAACCTCATGGTAGAAAAAATGATCCACATTTCACTCATCAAACATATGTTTTAACATAAAGGCATTGAACTTTTCATTCCTTTATATTGGTGACCAATTATGTCTATAAGAACTCTATTTCAATATATACACTATACCCTCAATTTTATTTTCAATGAGACATTATAGTTTCATCCAAGTGATTTATCCCTTCATATAACTATAAAGGAATAATTTTTTCATGTCGAACTACTCCCAAAATAAACCTTCTACAACAACCAGGCTCAGCACCGTATAAATTTTTGTGTACTATAAGATCAAAGAAATTACCTCACATGAATATACTTCTTCATTTTTTTAAATACATTCCATTTTTTTATTTTATCATTACGAACCATTATCTTATTATTTCAATTGTTATACCCTCTTTTTATTATGTTCTCATTTTCTAGGAAGTAATATGGTTAGCGCCCACATTATAGAAACATAGAAGAGTTTATCTCATCTCTCATTTCTAAATCATATTACTCTGAGTCACTTATTATTCTCACCTCATTTAGTAGTTTAAGTTACCTAGTTTCTATAACCAGCATATGGTACAGTGAAATTCAATCCAACGACTAGATCAACACCTAATGTTTTTCAATTTTGGGACCCTTTATTTCCAAAGCTCAATAAGAAGATTTCAAAATCAATGACTATTCTGATATATAACACCTTAGTACTTCTAAAACATAATCAATGACTTCAATTATAGAACTTCCCTATAATTATAAGGCTATTGTGCTCCCTGAACTATAAATAACCATTACAATTACATTAAGACTATATTATAGGGGCTCAATTGGTTCTTTCTTCCCATGTTCACATTCCACGAAGTTCCCATACCACCCATGTTTCCCCTTATTAATGAAGTTATTTTGACTTTTTATATTCTTTCCCTAATTCTTATCTTATAGATGATGTGCAATGTTTTCGTCATTATACACAATAAGGAACAAGGACCATTAATGAACTTTTGACTTCTCCCATTCCAAATAATATATATGGATATAAATAGTACTTTAAAATAATTTTAGGTGAGATATATCAGCCATATTTTAGTATCTCATTTAAATTTTCCTATGTCATCAGTTCATAAGGACTCTAATTCAAAAGATACATCAAAAAATTGTCCAATTCCACCCAAAAACCCATTAGAGAACCTAATTGGATCCTCCTTCCATTTTTTCATCATTAAATGTTCAATTATTTATTTTTACTACACTATTATGTTGAAATAACCTAGGAAAATTCATATCCCAGTGAATATTATTTATCTAATAGAATTTTTGAAACTCATTTCTTTCAGAAACACATCTTTGTCAGACCTAAATTACATAATATTCATTTTGGTCACATTCTTCACCAAGAATATCTATTTGGTAAATGTCCAATAACCTTAACCATTTATTATAGGAAAAACATTACACAATCTATGTGTATATTTTAATTAAGTTAAAATATTATAGTATCCCTTTATGAAAGAAAACTAACATTCTCCCCCATACGACTATATGAAAAAACTCAATCATTCAAGTCATTTGTGTGTTTTAAAAAAATTCAAAAGATAACTTATAATTCAACCCAAGGAATCACTCTCTACAAGTTCCACACTCTACACAATCATTATTTAGTATTCCTCTCAAAACCAGATCCTCAAACATTTCTCTCCAATGTTTCCTTGGTTTTGATGCTAAAAATTCTCATTTATGGAGGTTATTAATCATGCATTAATTTCAACTTCTTAATTCATTGTTAGATATAATGTTCCTTCATTAACATGTTATGTCACTACCATGAAATTTTGTGTGGCATTCCACACACCATAAAAAAAATCATTTCAAAAACCCTCACCATACAATAGACTAGTTAATACTAGAATCTTCTAAATTTCTATTATGTGACAAACACCCTACAATTTTTTGCAAGAATTCATTCTTCATTTGACTATTTCCATCACCCTTCTAAAAATTATTTATCACTTCTATATATTTAAGGTTAACCACTATAAATCATCCAAATATATAATTTTTTATGAACACAATCAAAAATATTGAGTGAAATTATTCCCCAGTGACAGGGATCTTGACTCTAATAAAATTGTGACACTTAGAACCAATGTTCGATCTTACACTTTTGATGATTTTGTGAATATAATAGAATAATGATTTCAATAATGGACTCATCATAATTAATAGTCCATCTATAAATGATTTATATTTCCATAATTAGTATATATATATATATATAATAAATATGTTAAAAGGATTTATTTTTGATTCTATATCTCTTATTCTCACCATTTTCTTGGATTTATCTTTCAATTCAAGTGAAATGTCCCATATATTCTATAGTAAACATATTTATAGTATCACTTGATTATTCATTCATTTATATCCCTTAATTTATAATCAAATCCCAAATTTCCTAAAAATAAAAAGTAATTCATACCGCTTGATTTTCTCACTATGGTGACTATTGCATCCCATGATTCTGAAAATGGTGAAAGAAGTTAAAATTCTTACACTACACGATAAATCATTAATACAATAGACTCTAAATAATTTCGAATCAAGATAAATTTATTGAAATAATTAGACCATGAAAATTATTCCAAAATATTCATTCTAAAAATTAAATGTAATGAACACATGTTTTTTATTTTCATTTGATACTCATACATATTAGATACATTTAAATAAGTTTTATAGTTATTTATCTCACATATGTTGAAGTCCATATTTTTGTATAGAAATATTAGAATCACACCAAGAAACATCTAGTGAAGACATTAAACTCTCTATTTTTCATTAATTTTATGTTGACACCAATTAATAGAATATATGGATCTCTCTTGAATAGATAATCTTTTACATTCATCCTCTATAATCCAAAAGCCGACTCATTTAAATATCCCAGTCCCATCCCATAACCTTTTTATTTCCATCATATCAAATGTGAAACTCCTACTAAAATGAAAAAGTATAAAGGATAGAAATCCCACATTCCAAAATCCTGTAAGATAAATCTTCGAAGATTCACTGAACACTACAAATGATCTTTGATACCACTTATAGTGCTTCTACAACACATATCGGAACCAGCACCCAAAACTAAAAATGTGGAAAAGGAATAGAAATTTTAAGGAACTGAAATTATTCCACCACTATGTGTATATAAACTAAGAATAAAAAAACCACATCCATGAACTAAATCACCATATAAACCCCCATATGTCCCCCAGAAAATAGAACCATGAAAATGGGAATAAAACCTCAAAAAATAACAAAAAAACCTTCATCGACCAAAATTAGTTCAACTCAATATGAAATAAAAAAAATTATTAAATGAAAGAGAGAAAGTACGATTGAGTAATAGGTTCCTATAAATCTATAAAACACCCCAAGAGAATCAAATATTAATATTACAAACATTAAAAATGATTTTATAAAATCATGTATTGGATAAGTAACACATGTACATAATTTTAAAGTTAAACATTGTACCATATAGCTTCTTTTGTTGGTTCCACAACTACTCAATATTCATGGTTATACTTTTCTTGATAAATTTTGTCACCAACTGAACACTAAATGTTTCAACTGCGCCTACAAATTTTATACAATAATGTAACATATAGAGCTCATACACCAACCATTATACACATTAGAAATAGTTATATTAGTGGTTTCATCAAATTATTGGTTCTAGATTACCTCTTTCATTAGTTCCATAACATATTTCAGGAATCACCCATTCTATATTTTATGATACTTATCGAGAAAATACTTTTCAAAATAATGGAATAGTTAGGAAATGGTTCATCATTTCATCTTGTGTATGAAGATCACATGGGAAATCCTTTTATTTAATATTTGTTATGGGTTTTTATTATTATATAACTTTTTTAAAATCATCAGGGGTCATCATTAGGATAGATAAATAATTAATATTATAATATTTATTATAATTTTTTATATATTGATAATTTATTAAATAAATAGTCTTTAATAATTAACATTAAATAATTTTTTGGTTCAATGCAATGTTATATTTTTGAGATAGTTAGCTCTTGGGATCTAGTCCTATAGCGATATAACCTTATTAAAATATCAATTTGAAACATCCCTTTGTGGATATAAATATTTTAACCTAAGATGTGAGTAAACCATCATTTAGATAGGAAAAATTCTTTAATTTATTTATATAAATAAATATTCATTCCTTTTTTATCATCTCTCTATGTTTATCTCTCTTTATTCGATATGTTTCCTTTCTATTTCTTCTATAACTCCTTCATATTTTTAACCTTATAATAGAAATTGTTTATGATATTCCTTTTTTTCTTCTTAGGGAGGTGTTATGAATTCAATATCATATAAATATTATAAAGTTTAATGTCATGCTTTCTTTTCAATAGGGTGATATATGGTGGGCTGTCATTATAAGTGGGTGGGATTTTCAAGTGCCATCTACTTTAATGTAATTACCCGAATGGTTATAAATAAAATTACCCATGTGATTTAATTAAATGTATAATTATTTGTTATGGGTATAGAAAACACATTAACATAATTAGTTTAATAATATCCAATCATATTTAAATTTCCATTAAGAATCAATACCACGGATAATAGAACCATTGAACAATGATCATATGGTTAGTAGTAAAATAAGTTTTTAACAAATCCAATTGACCTAGTTAAATAATGTGATGACCTCAACTAGTATAATTTTACCCTATAAAGTGCATTTATTTGAGGTTTCGTAGGATATAAGATATCTATATTTTTCCCTTGACCAAACCAAGGATGAGATCCAACAACATAAGCATGAGCAAAACCATTTATGGGAGGTGTTAAATCTCATTGAGATCACAACCAAAAAAAATCATGTCAAACCACCCCATGAATGTCCCACCATCACACACCTTACTATTAAGGTGTTTTATAGAGTATTAATGGGATATGTATTAAGACCATAGTAATATGTGTATTTAAATTACTTTTTATAGAATAATGAATATATTTTCATCCTATTATTGTTACTTTATAAATTATTTTTATACAATAAAACACAAATAATATTTATGGTTATAATCAAATTCAATTAAAAAATTTATGTTGATGTATCAAAGGAATTTTCAAACAAATAATTTTTTAATAAAATATTATTATTAAAAAAAATTTAAATATAATATATCATATAATTGTTATGAATTCAAATGTTATTTTTATAAGGGTTCAAAATAGTTATTGCTAAAAAACCAAATATTTATCAATAATTGACAATTTTTATTTCAAAATTGATAATGAAAATAATTAGAAATTTTTTTTATAAAATTAATATTATATTTGGAATTAGAATTTCAAAATTAAAAAATGGTGAATTTTTTATAATTATCTGAGATTGTCAAATTTTTCTGTAAAAAATAAATACCATAAAAAATATGTTGTGTATAATGACATCATAATGACTCAAAATTGATATAATAAATAATATAAAATTTATAAATGACAAAATATATTTCCTAAATTTAAATGAATGAGATTTTATGTTTATTTCATTTATTTTATAATTCCATTATGAATCTTGCAAAAAATGTAACAAATTTTATGGTTTTAAAATCCCTTCATTACGAGTATGTATCATCTCCAATAAATCAAGGGTATAATTTAATTAGGTTCTAAAAAAGGCCTTATATACTAATGAAAGCCGTTCCAATTTGGCATAACCCATGGGTGAAAAGCATTAGATATTTAGTGGGTTTTTATTTGTTTATATAGATTAAAAAACATATGTTTGAAAAATGATGAAAAATTACCCACAACTTTCCTATATAAACCCACCATATATCCTATTTTTCATCACTAAAAATATTTTTTCCACATATTTACACTTCCATTACCTCTCTAGAGTCCTCCCAAGGTTCCCCCGAGCTCTCAGGAAGCTCCTACCAAACATTTTCCGTCACACACTCATGTAAGGGATCCTTTCCTTCTCTCCATTATTCAAGTTTGTTTATTATCTTATTCATTATATTTCCAATTAATAATATTGGGATTTGTATTTACATGTCCCTATTACATCTAATATCATGTAAAAATTATGACATACCCCTTTCTCTTTCATCAACCCATTTTAATAATTTTTATGTGATGATGCTATGCTGCCAAAATTTCCCCATGCGTTTTTCATGGAATTTATTTTTGTAGTGAGTAACATGCCCATTTCCTATCATGGTTATTCACCATTATATACTTATACTTATATTAATTCGGAATTACATTTATTTTAGTCTAATGGTATGTTTTTTTGCGATATAAAGTGAACCTAATTTCTTTATGGATTTTTTTTCATTATTTATTTTCATTTATAATTGACCTGTGATTATGATATAGTGTTTAATTTTTTTCAACATTACCCATGTTATGGTTATCATGCAATATCATGCATTATTATTCTTATTTATGATTCTAATTCCTTTTATTCCGCATTTATATTTCTATTACCTAAATGTAATCACCTTATGCCATGTCTATTCCCATATTGTTATTTATAGATCACCCTTTCTTATGTATATCCTCCGGTTATCTTGTGATGTTTTATAAACCATGGAATTAAAGAAGCATGTTAAGGAATTTTTCAATAATATTATTTTATACCATGTTCATTATATCATACTATATACATAATTACTAAATACACTATATTTCTCGATCTTTCAGATTGTATTATGTTTAATATTTTGTAATAAATATTGTATTAAGGTGAACTAAATATCATAGTTTTATAATTTGTATCAAATAGAGGTTTAGTTATTTTTGTGTAAGGATTATAAAACTATAGATAAAGCTTTAGGAACAAAACTATATTTAAGAAAACATCCCTTAATTTTAGTATGTATATATAAAGTGTCTATTCAATAAACATCATCCCTTTATAGAGGCTTCAAGTGGATCTGGCTCTAGAATAAATGAACAAAGGTGTAAAACCCAAAGATACCACATTGACCTGGACTAGATCGAGAACTGGTGCACAAAAAACAGACCTTGATTCACACCTAGGTTCACACTCCCATGGGATATTCTTTGGTGAAATCATAATATCATTAAAATATATCATTAAGGGTACAAAAAATTTCCTTTTGAATATATTTTAGGAAATAATCATTGAAAACATAGATTAAAGCCTCGAAATTCATATATTAGGGAAATAAATGTAATTTATATGAAATACCATTATTTTCATAAAATTTATATTCATGAGTATAATATATTAAAAATATAAATCCTATATTTCCACTTTATTATAGAAAATGTAGTGAAATTAGAGGATTGTGGTAAATAATCAATGTGATGGGCAATGTGATGACTTCCCCAACAAGATTCCCAACCTGATGGGAGAGGGAATCCAAAAAATTATGCTGATACTCTCTTGGAAGAAATAGGTTCTAAATATAAATATTTGTCACGAGGAGTTATCAAATCCAACTAATAAAGAACAAGATACAATTGAGAGCTTTATCAAACAATGTCCTCTAACTTTCAATTGATCATCATATCCATTAATCATGAAAAAATGGATCAAATCCATTGATAAGGTCATTTTTATCCTTAAATGTTCTAAAAAAGAAAAGGTTTAACTAGTAATTTATCACATGGATAGATAATATGATCTGTGGTGAAAATTTATTAATAATACAAAGCTCGGGGAAGAGATTG
This sequence comes from Viscum album, assembly GCA_963277665.1. Taxonomy (NCBI): domain Eukaryota; kingdom Viridiplantae; phylum Streptophyta; class Magnoliopsida; order Santalales; family Viscaceae; genus Viscum; species Viscum album. The sequence continues at coordinate 351,243,279 of OY728121.1, read as the reverse complement.
AAGTTTTGATGATGAAGGAAATATAGAGAATGTTTTTCGATAAATATTTTCCTCACACTCCTCATCTTAGAACAGAATGGGATTTCATTTACCTTATGAAAAAGGTAACCAATCTATCAGGTTGTATGATGAAAACTTTACAAGATGTTTATCATACTCCTCAAGCATTGTCATTACCCCCGAATTCAATGTTGACCATGCCTTTAGTGGGATAAAACATAGTCTATGAAAAACACTTGTGATTCGTGGCTTTGATAGCTTTGGGAAAATTGATTGATGTACCCTAAAATTCAAAATGGACATCAAATAATTTCAAGGGTATCATGGGGATAAGAAGAGAAAATTTGTAACGACCCAAATCCGGAGCCACATAACTGGTGCCCCGTACCTGGTTCACCACATAACCTCAAGGGCATTTTACCAAACGCCAAAGGCTGCCGACTATCAGCGAGGGCCATGATGAGTCAGTGGGGAAACTATGCCCTCATTTGGTAAGGTATGTAGTGGAAGTATAAAGATAATCAATAGCGGAGGCAGTAAATAGCATACAACAACTGAACTAAAAGTAGAAGAAATTTCTGATACAATAATGATGCAGAATAGTACATGTGTCTATGGAAAGAAGTAAACAAAACAATGTGCTGAAATACAACTGAAACCAAAGTGCTAAATGTAAACAGAAACTCCAGCAGAATCACAAGCCAAATCCCAGTCCCATGCTCTCTGGATCCAACCAGAAATATAGTACTTGAGGTAGAAGGACCAAAATCACTACCTAGACCTTCAACCATATAATCTGTTTGGGCTGAAAAGCAGGACCCAAATAGGGTATGAGACTAATTCCAATAGGAAGCCACCACAAGATTTGTGCCCTACTATCAGTGATTGATGTAGAAAAAGTAAAGGTAAATAAATATAGTAATGAACTAGGAGTACACCAGTAAATAATTTTACCAATTACCATTCACATTTATTTTATTTAATGACAAAAGAAAACTAGTATGTTCTCAATTCCAAGATAAAGTAAGTATCACAAAAGGTATCTCAAAAGACTTCCTAAACACAAGCAGTATAAAACCCAAGCTTGTTCTTTGTCTTTGTGGACTCTTCACAACCAACCATAAAAAATTTACAGTGACACTCTGGGTGGCTCAAACTAGCAGACCCCTATAGTCCAGTAATAAAACAAGGCACAAAATCTCTGGGAAGCGCTCATATCAATTCCCCTATGGTCTTGCAATGATAGATATAGACTCTCTGAGGAAGTACTTATGTCTAATTACTCACGTGCTCTCGATGCATGGGTAAACTAAGAACACTCTTGGGAAGAACAAAGTTCTATTCCATTAGGTCCTGCTTATGAAACTAGAACCAACAGACCCTCTAGGGAAGCAATTAATCGTCTATTCCCTCTTTGATCTCCCGCACCAGGTTCTCACACCCCTGAGAAGTCCAGTCGTGTGTAATCGACTATTAGCAGCCCTATGTATGTTCAACGACTACTTGTCTAATAGCTACCATGCATCAAAAACACTTAAACAGCATGAAACACAAGAAATCAGTGATAACAATTAAACTAACAATTTCAATAGGGTTTTCCTCATAGGAAAATAGTTCTAAACTATAATAAATAGCTAGACATGGAGGGAAACACCCATGGGGTGATCCTCAAACATGCAACCAAGCATATATTGGCAACAATTAAACATAAGCTAACAAGGAATCTAGGGAAACAAAAAATAGGATCATAATCCTAAACCTGGGATACTCAATACATGGGAATCTGGCACTTTTGTAACAAAAACTCAAAGAACATCAAGGTAGGGAAACAAACCACCTACCTCGATCCTCAAAGATCGATATACTTGATCATCGGCCTGTGAATTGGCCTAGAATGGAGTAGATCTGCAAAAACTTAAAAAATGTTCAACCTCAGATAACTCCCATGAGAGAAAGAATCAGGAAACGAGGCCCAAGAAGAACCAAGAACTCACCATTGTGATTCTTCTAAAATCGACAGAGTTCGATTTAGACAACCGGTGACATATCGGTGGCTTAGAGAAGAATCAGCCTCCTCGGATGCTCTGTATGGATTTAGGTGGAGAAAAAGACGTTAATGATCATTAGGCGCGACCCCGGGTCGATTAATGAAATAAAATAAGTACACGGCGTGTAGTGGGTTTTTCCATACTCTGCCAAAATTGGCCTCCACGTCACCCCAACACACCGTGTGTGTGGCCCAGACATGGCAAACACATGGCTTTGGGCAGAAAAAGAGTACACGGTGTGTACTCAGAAAGTTCACAGTGTGTACTTCCAAAATTTCCAGAAACATCGTTTTTTCCATTAAAATAATATAAAGGAGGTATGTACCAGAAACTAAATATCTGGGTTCTTACAAACTTCCCCCCTTAAAGAAATCCGTCCCCGAATTTCCCTAACAAGGCATAGGAGAAGAATCCTCGGAAAACTATGGCCACTGCGATCGAACATCAGTCTCCCTCTCCTAGGTCTCATCCAGTACTCACCCTTGTTGCCATTGCACCCGTACTAGAGGAACATACCAGCCACTGAGAACTTTCGTACTGCAATTGACAATCATGAAAGGATGCTCCTCGAAAAAAGCATCCTGCTCCAGCTCAACCTCCTCGGGTTGAAGAACATGAGACAGGTCTGAGTAATACCGTCAAAGCTGAGAAACATGAAACACATCAAGCATGGCCTGGTACCTCTGAGGTAACTAAAACCTATAAGAAACCAGCCCGAATCTCTCCAGAACCTCAAACGGCCCGATGTATCTCGGTGAGAGTTTCCCCTGTCTCTTAATCCTCTTATGTCCCTACCTTGGGGTAACATGCAGGAAACCCTGATCTCCAACCTTGAACTCCAAAGGTCATCTTCGCTGATCAGTATAAGACTTTTTCCGAGATTGTGTTGTATCCATCATCTTCTGAATCAACTCTATCTGCTCTGAGGTCTCCTGAACAAGAAAAGGTCCCAGCAAAGCTACCTCTCCTGCCTCTAGCCAACATAAAGGTGATCAGAATGGCCTACCATACAAAGCCTCGTAAGGTGCCATCTGAATAGTCTCCTAAAGACTATTGTTGTAGGCCAACTCCACCAGAGGACTATGCTTCTCCCAAGTGCCGCCAAAGTCTAGAATGCAATGTCGGAGAATATCCTAAAGCACCTAGATTGTACACTCGGACTGGACATCTTTATGGGGATGGTATGCTATACTCAAAAGTACCTGTGTACCCAAATCCCTCTATAACCCCTGCCAGAAGTGCGATGTGAAAAGTTCATCCCTATCTGAAACAATGGAGTGTGGAACTCCATTCATACTTAAAACCTCTTGGATGTACAACTTTCCCAACTCACCAACACTGAAGGTCTCTTTGATTGGAAAGAAGTGTGAATCCTTCATGAGCCATTCCACTACAACCCTGACCACATTATTTCCTTGAGGCGATCTTGGCAATACTATCATGAAGTCCATTGTGAAATCATTCCATTTCTACTTAGGAATGGGTAACTACTGTAAAATCCCAACTAGTCGCTGATGATCTGCCTTCACCTACTGACAGGTGGAACACCGCATAACCAAACAAGCCACATCCTTCTTGATACCTGGCCACTAATACTGACGGTGTAAGTATCAGTACATTTTTGTGACACCAGGATGAACTGCCCAAGATGAAGCATGAAACTCCCACATCATCTCCTCACATATGTCTGCTGAAACCTATACGCGGCCATGAAAACGTAGCACCTCCTCATCGCCCAGTGTCCACCTCGGAGTAGGGTCTCCATCTGACACACCCTTCCGTAGGACTGGGCCCTCTGGGTATGATAGATGCCTTATTCGAACTCAATCTAAAATGGTAGAGGTAATAGGTACATAAGAAAGAACCTTCTGACCCTGTCTGTCGTGCACCTCCAAATGCATCTCAGATAACAGATCCATGAGCTGCCACTCACTACTGGCCTCCTGAACTGCCAGAATTTGAGTCCTCCTGCTCAGTGCCTCTGCCACATCGTTGCCTTTCCCAGGCGTATATGTTAGCTCGAAGTCGAAAGATTGTAGGTACTCGACCCACCTCCGTTGACTCAAATTCAATTCACACTGCATGAAGATATACTTGAGACTCTTTTTGTTAGTATATACCAAAAAATTCCCTCCCATGAGATAGTTCCTCCAACAATGTAAATCATGAACAATAGCAGCCTACTCCAGGTCATGCATAGGATAGTTATTCTCATGTGGCCTCAACTGCCGAGATCCGTACACAACAACATGATCTTCCTGTATAAGAACTGCACCCATCCTGATTCCAGATGCTTCACAGAAAACATTATAACTCTTGCCTGGCTCTGGCAGAACTAAAATCGGTGCTGAAGTCAATCTCCCTTTCAGCTCCTGGAAGGCTGAGTCGCAAGCTTCCGACCAAACAAACTTCACAACCATCTTATTCAAGCCCGTCAACGGCGCTGCTAAGCATGCGAAGTTTTGTATAAACTGCCTGTATTAACTATAAAGTCCCAAGAAACTACATACCTCGAAGACATTCTTCGGCTGTTCCCAGGTAACTACTGCTCTCAACTTATATGGGTCTACTAAAACGCCTGTCTCTGAGATGACATGACCCAGGAAGTGAATTTCATCCATCCAGAAGTGGAACTTTGAGAGCATAGCATATAACTAATGCTCTCTTAGTGTACTCAAAATGATCTCAAGATGGGTAGCCTGGTCGTGTTGAGTGTGAGAGTACACCAATATATCATCCACAATGACAATGACGAAAGAGTCCATGTAAGGATGAAAAACCCTATTCATCAGTTCCATGAAAACTGCAGGCACATTCGTGAGACCGAACGACATAACCAGATACTCGTACAGACCATACCAGCTTCGGAAAGCTGTGATAGGTATATCATATGGCCTGACCCGCAAATGATGATAGCCGGATCTCAAGTCGATCTTCGAGAATACCCTGGCTCCTCGAAGCTGATCAAAAATATCATCAATACTTTGCAAAGTATATCAGTTCTTGACCATCAACTGGTTCAACTTCCAATAGTCCACACAAAGTTGTAAGGTACCATCCACCTTCTTCGCAAATAGCACAGGCGAACCCCAAGGTGAAGTACTGGGTCGGATGAAACCCTTAGCCTACAAATCCTCCAACTTCTTCTTGATCTCTTGAAACATAGGCGTATCCATCCTATAAAGAGGTATGGATACCAGTGCTGCTCCTGGAAGAAGCTCAATATGGAATTCTACCTCACTCTCTGGAGGAAACCCAGAAAAGTCTTCTGGAAAGACATCCGGAAAACGGTCAACTACCAGAGGAAAGTCCATCAGATATGTCCCCTGATCATCTAGATATAAACTAGAAATCTGGGCTATAACGATGCCCATCCCATGATTATCTGGTCCAGATCTTCTTTCCTGGAAATCCCATTCGCCCTTGTAAAGAAAGGATCTGCCCTCTGGTGACGTGAAACTCGCCCTGAGATGACAACAATTGACAAAAGCCTGAAATGGAACTAGCCAGTCCATTCCGAGAATGACATCATAACCTGTCATTTCAAGGACATAAAGATCCCACAATAAGTGGAACCCACCCAACTCAAGGGGGAACTCCTTGGACTGACGCACGCTAGTTGTTCTATGTCCCAAATGAGTTTCTAGTGTGAAAGTATTCTCAGAAGTAAAGACTGTAAGTCTAAGGCTCATAATAGTGTGCATAGAAATAATGCTATGAGAAGCCTCAGTATCAAAAAGTGCCGAAGATAAAACTGAGGCTACTAAGATCATACCTCGAACTGTGGAATGTCCAGGATCCTGCTCCCAATGAATCTGCTCCACCACAAATGTCTGGCTAGTACCGCTGCCCTGTGTAGCAGCAACATATCCCTGAGCTGATCCTTCCTGAGTTGATCCTTCCTGAGCCTGACCACCGCATCCGCGACCTCGACACTAGCCTAAACATCCTAAAGGACTCCATCCCCAAGTCTGCTGTAGAACTGTTAATCCTGCTCCTATAGGAGGAGTAGAAACCGAACATACTTCACTAACTGCTAGAAGAAGAACCCGGAAAAAGAACTGTAGATGAACCATCTTGCCGCAGGCTCGGCACTCCACAGGATCTCTCAGGCACTGAGGATTTTTATGTTCTCTATTTCCACACTTATAGCACACCACCTGGTTTTTAGAAGGAATATCTCTTCTACCTGATGTAATACATCACTTCCTTGAGTCACCTCGAGTAGACTCTCGGTAGCACTTCTTACTGTCAGCATGAAATGAGTCAGTCATGGATGTTGAACCGCCCTGGTCAACAGCTCCAGTCTCCCTCAGATTTCATTCAGTGATCTACGCCTGGTTGACTATTAGGGTAATAGAAGTCAACTAGAAGACATTCACTTGTGATATTATCTCTAGTTTGATTCCTTCCTCAAACTTCCTTGAAAAAAATAGCTCTTCATTTCCCATAATGAGAGAAAAACAATGTAACTCAATGAAACAGGAGGAATACGCCATAACCAAAAGAGTACCCTGCTGCTGATTCATGAACTCCCTGGCCCTGTCGGCCCTCAGCGTCGCTGGAAAGAAGTAGTCGTAGAACGTATACTTGAACTCGTCCCAAGCCATAGTCCGCTGGCGCCCTGCCTTCGAGACTACATCCCCCCATCTCTTGGCAGAATCTCACAGCATGTAAGTCATTAGCTTCACCCTTGTTACTGGGGGTGTCTCCAGATGCTCGAAGATGGAAAGAATGGTTTTTATCCATGAATCTGCTGCCTGAGGTCCTCTATCCCCTGTGAAAGTGGGAGGATGCTGATGCTGGAAGACCCATGTCAGCTCCGCCATAGATGGGGTAGGATTCTGAGGTCCTTGGAAGGTTTTCATGAACCTCATGAAACACTATCTGAGCTGATCATCAGAACTAGTGTATAGAATCACTACGGGTGCCATGACTGGAACGATCAGCGGAAATACCGGTAGTCCCTGGTCTGCCATATCAGGCGTACAGTCACTGCCTGGTTCCTGGGTGCAGCGGGAGGACATCTTTGTGCAATAGTCCTGAAATGTCAAAAGAACACTCCATATTTAGGATTAAAAAGGACAGAAAACACAAGAGTACAAAACAGGAATAGGAGAGAGAAACACATAAGTTTTCAAAACAGGACTACACATCATTTATTTAAACTACATGGTGTGTTTGTTAAATCCATTTACATGGGTGTGTAATTCCGCCACCACTGGTCGTGTAACATCCCAAACTACACGGCGTGTTGTCCCAAAACATGGCATGTACATGAACTCCACTCCCCTGCCCGAGTCTCTTTACACTACTAACCTACATTGTCCTCCTAATTCTAAACTACACAACAGGTTCACTAAAGAAACGGAATGTACTAGACAGGATTCGGTGGCCCATGTAGTGGTTACACGGCCGACTACACGGCTGACCCCTTACACGACGTGTTCCAAACAAACACGGCGTGTATAGGAGAAGATAACACCAACCCGTGTTGTTCGTGACACGACTAGGTACCTAGGAGAAAACTACATGGAATGTTCCTATAACACACGGTATGTACTACAAGAATTTCCCAGACCCGTGATGTTAGTGACACGGCCGGGTACACGGTTTACTACCAGACGGCGTGTACTTAAGGTACACGACATGTCCCCGAAGACTCTCCAAAACCCCATGTTTTTGTTCACACAGTCAGTAACACGATTTAAAAACTACACGACATGTATTAATAAAGTACATGTCATGTATTCTGGGTTTTTCTGGGTAGTAGCTCTGAAACCTCACCGAATGCTAGAAACACTGAAAAAAAAATATATGTGCCAAATTCCGATCCGTGGGGGCCCATAATCCCCGCGAATCAAATCATGACATCATAAAAATGCATATATCAAGTAAAACTGTATAGCAAGTATGTCCGTCAAAGAAACTATCAAAACAACATGCATAATTTATCACGACATCTATCACAACAACATGAAATTCTAATGCACCGAAGATGGAAACGTAAAATGCATGGCATGTGATTTCCTACTTAGTGCTTGTATGATGCATGAGATGGCACACCCTCATCTCATCGGGTTGCAAAAAAATAGAACCACAATCATATAAATGGTAACAACACAAATATCTGTATCACCCAGTGGTGAAATATAATAAACTGTAACACTTGCAAAAACTGAAAATTGCAATTATGAGGTAATATATATTTTCCCTGTACACGGGTTAATTACTCCCAGGCATAGTTAAGTACTAACTAACCATTTCTTCCTATCCCTGTCTATTGTTGAAAAATAGTAAGGCAATAGAAAAGAAGAAAACTCCTCTGATACCACTTTGTAACGACCCAAATCCAGATTCACATAATTGGTGCCCCGTACCCGGTTCACCACATAACCTCAAGCGCATTTCCCCAAATTCCAGAGGCTACCAACCAGCAGTGAGGGCCATGATGAGTCAGTGGGGAAACTATGCCCTCATTTGGTAAGTCATGCAGCGAAATTATAAAGATAATCAATAGCGGAAGCAGTAAATAGCATAAAACAACTAAACTAATAGTAAAAAAATGTATGATATAATAATGATTAATAATTGTACATGTGTCTATGGAAAGAAGTAAACAAAACTATGTTATGAAATACAACTGAAACCAAAGTACTAAATGTAATCAGCAACTCCAGCAGCATCGCGAGCCAATGTCCGGTCCCATACTCTCCAGCTCCAACCAGAAATCAAGTACCCGAGGTAGAAGGACCACAATCCCTACCAACACCTGCAACTATATAATCTGTTTTGTCTGAAAAGAAGGACCCAAACATGGTGTGGGACTAATCGCAGTAGAAAACCACCACAAAATTTGTTCCCTACTGTCAGTGAGTGATATAGAAAAAGTAAAGGTAAATAAATATAGTCATGAACAAGGAGTACACCAGTAAATAATCCTGCCAATTACCATTCAAATTTATTTAATTATATGACAAAGAAAACTAATATGTTTTCAATTACAAGGAAAATTAATTATCATAGAAGGTATCTCAAAAGAATTCCAAAACACAAGAAGTACAAAACCCTAGCATGTTATTTGGCATGGTGGACTCGTCACAACCAACCATCAAAAATTTACACTGACCCTCTGGGTGGCTCAAACTAGTAGACCCCTATAGTCCAATATTCAAAAAAGGCACAGACAGTCTGGGAAGTTCTCACGTCAATTCCCCTATGGTCTTGAAACGATAGCTATAGACTCTCTGAGGAAGAACTTACGTATAATTCCTCTTGTGGTCTCGATGCATGGGTAATCTAAGAACACTCTTGGGAAGCACAATATCCTATTCCCGTAGGTCTTGCATACGAAACTAAAACTAATAGACCCTCTAGAGAAGCATATAATCGTTTATTTCCTCTTTGATCTCCCACACTAGGTTCTCATAGCCCCGAGTAGTCTAGTCGTGCGTAATCGACTGTCAGCAGCCCTAAGTAAGTTCGACGACTACTTGGCTAATAGATACCATGCATCAAAAACATTTAAACACCAGGAAACACAAGCAATTAGTGATAACAATTAAACTAACAATTTCAATATGGTTTTCCTCACAGGAAAACGGTTTCAAACGGAAATAGACAACCAAAAAGGGAGAGAAACACCCGTGGGGTGATCCTCAAACATGAAACAAAGAATATATTAGCAACAATTAAACATAAGATAACATGAAATCTAGGGAATACAGACAATAGGATCGTAATCTTAAACCCAAGATACTCGATACATGGGTATCTGGCACTTTTTCAACCAAAACACAAAGAACATCAACGTAGGGGAAAAACCACCTAAATTGATCCTCAAAGATCGATATACTTCAACCTAAGCCCGTGAATTGGCATAGAACGGAGTAGATCTGCAAAAATGTTCAACCTCAGATAACTCCCATGAGAGAAAGAATCAGGAAACGATGCCAAAGAAGAACCAAGAACTCACCGCTGAGATTCTTATGCAATCGATGGAGTTCGATTCGGACAACTGGTGACGGATAAGTGGATCATAGAATAATCTGCCTCCTCAAATGCTTTGAATGGAATTAGTCGGAGAAGAAGAAATTAATGATCATTAGGTTCGACCCCTGGTCGATTAATGAATTAAAAAAAGTACACGACGTGTAGTGGGTTTTTCCATACTCCACCAAAATTGGCATCCACATCACCCCTACACACCGTGTGTGTAGCCCAGACACGGCTAGCACACGGATTCGGGCGGAAAAATAGTACATGGTGTGTACTCAAAAAGTACATGGTGTGTACTTAAAAAATTTCCAGAAACATCGTTTTATACCTTAAAAAGCCTATAAAAGAGATTATACCTAAAACTGAAGATCCGGGTTCATAAAAAAGTGAAGTTTAATTATAGAGATCTGGTGTGTAAATCTAATAGTGCCAAAAAATTTCCACATCCCACATCTCAATGGTACGAAAATAAGTTCCCTAGAAATTGATTATGGGGGATGGAGAAATTTTTTAAGTGTAGGATGGAAGGACACCTAGAAAGGTATTATTGATGGGTGAAACCCACTAATGAATTAAATGAATATAATTATCCAGTAAAATCTCAGTGTATTGTTCATTGCTACAACTACAAGGAAACATGGAATTGTAAAATCTATTCCACTAAGAAAAGGATTTTCAGTGACCACAAACAACCTCAAATGAAGATAGGGTGCGCTTTTTCAATCACAACCAATGAGGTGGACCCCAAAAAACTAGTGGTGACATTTACGCTAGTGATTCATTCCAAAATAGAAAACATACTTTTTGATTCTACTACTATGCATTCATTAAAATCACAAAAGTTTATTAGAACTATTTAAACACCACCACAAAGCATGGAATTAGAGTTTTAGGTGAAAAAATAAAATGGGGAAAATTATTACATCCATAGTCTATAACTCCTATCGTATCGCTATTTTTGGGATGAAAATCCAAGTGAACCTATCCAATCCCCCATTGGTTTAATATGAGGTAATTATGAGTATTTATTGGGCTTTCCAATATAGTTCCAACTTAATGTTACGTGAGAATGAAATCACCAATCATATCATGAATTAACCCTCTATTTTATACAACTACAAGAAGGATGATGAATCTTATTAACATCAACATCTCATTCAGGGATATTATTTCCCTATATTCATCTAGATATATCTCAAATAATTGTGTATAAGGAAAAAAATTATCCTCGAATACATGCCCATTGTGTGGGAATTTGCTGGTGTGTTTCCTAAGGAATTACCTGGACTTCATCATATATGAGAGGTTGAATTTCAATGTATCTTATACCTTGGGCATTACCTTTATCCAATAATATATATAGAAAGGATGTTTTGGAACTTAGGAGATGAAGAAACAATAATAGGAAAATTTTGATAAAGGGTTAATATTCCCAAGTTATTCAACATGGGGTGAACTAGTCCTCCTCATAATGAAGAAGGATGGGTCAATGCACATTTTCATTGATTATTTTGAGATAAAAAATATTATGATAATGATGAAGTATCATATAACATCAATTGATGACTTATTTTATCAACTACATGGAACACAATACATCCCCAAGGTGGATCTGTGGTTGAGATATTACTATGTAAGTCTGAAGGGGGAAGCCCCAAAGAATATTTTTCATACAAGGGATAGGCACTGTGATTTCATAGTAAGGCTATTAAGACTCACTAATTCTCTTGTAATGTTCATAGACCTGATGAATAGATTCTTTATATATTACCAATAAATATTTATGGTCATATTTATATATGATATTATAATATTATTCAAATCCAATGAGGAGTATGAGTAAAATCTAGGAACTTTGCTAAAGACCTTACAAATGGAGAATATTTATGCCATGTACAATAAATGAGAGTTAGGGTTGAAGGAAGTATCATTCATGGGGATTATCATCTCAATAAATGGGATATATGTGTACCCTTCAATGAAAATTCAATTAGAGTATGGTCAAGGCTGACATCTATTATAGATATTCATAGTTTCCTTAGATTATCTGGGTATTATCATCAATTTGTGACAAATGTATCATGATTACCAAACACTCTAACCAAGATAACTCAAAAGGGAGTCATGTTATCATAGAACGATGAATGTGTATATAGCTTCAAGGAGTTGAAAAGGAAGATTGTAACGACCCAAACATTCATGAATGGAAATCCATCTTGATCTAATTAAATGACTTATTATGGTTATATGAAATCTGAACTTCATTGGTTTTATGTTTCTAGTTTTTTAAAATACCGTTATGAATAGTGACCGTTGCAAATATAGCCATTGAACAATGATCACATGATTAGTATAAATATAGGGCTTTAACAAATCTGATTTAGTCAGACAAAGGAAGTGATGGCCTCATCTAGTAGACTTTCCCCATATTAAGCCCATTTGTGGGAGATCGGAATGGAGGTGGAATCATTATGCATCTCTCTTGACCAAGACCAAGACTAGATTGAACACGTTAAGGTTGAGCAGAACCGGCTATGAGATAAATGGATGTTAATAGATATTACCACTAGAGAAATGCTATCTGAGCTACCCCAAGAGTCTGTTACCATCGCACACATTACCCTTCAGTCATATGCGAGTGTTAAAAGGTTTTATGTAACAAGACCATAACACTATGAATATGTGCATTATTTTTTATATAATAATTAATATACCTTCATTTTATTATAGTTATTTTTTAGATTTTTTTAAGCACAAATAGTATTTTTATTTAATATTCAACTAAGAAAGCTATTTTTATGAATTAATGGATTTTTTAATTAAATAATATTTTAATAATATATTTTTATAATTAAATTATTTTTTATTAAATATAAATGATCTTGTAATTTTATGAATGCAATTGTAATTTTTATTATGGTTTGAAAGCCGTTTTTGTCAAAACCCATTAATTTTAGATAAATGTCGGTATTTATTTGAAAATTAAAAATTCACATATTTTGAAAATTATTTAGATAAAATGAATTTTATTTTTGGAATCAGAATGTCAAAATTATCCAATGGTGAGTTTTTCATAATTTTCTGAGACAGTCGAATGTTTGGGTAAAAATTAAATACCGTTTAAATATATAATGTGTTTTTTGACATCATAATGACACAATAGTGATGTAAGAAAATAATATAAACATTATGTTCGTCCAATTTACTTTTTAGTAATAAAAAAATGTGATTTTAGATTTTTCTGATTTATTTTAGAAGGATTTAGTGACCCTCCAAGACTTATAAAACATTTTGTATTTATAAATTGTTTTCCTTGAGAGTGAGACTCAACTCCACATAATCACCCTCAATATTTTCTAATGTTAAGACATTGGCGTTATAAAATATTCATTTACAATACCCTTTGGAAAAAACCATGGGCAAAAACCTTGGGCTGGTTTGTGGGTCTGATTAGTTCAATGTAAGGTGTCCCAAACCTAAATAATAAATAATTACGTCTCCTTTCCTATATAAACCCACCCAAACTCCAACTTACTCTTCACTAAAAGCCATTTATGTTCGTCTAACTTCTACCCTACTCTCTCTATAATCCTCCCAATGGGCCCCAAGCTCCCAAGAAGCCTCTCCCAAGCCTTTGGGATCACACTTCTATGTAATGGATTTCTTCCATTCTCATTTTTTTCCATATTTTCTTTAAGTTGTTTTGCCTTTTTTTCAATTAAAAATGTTGGGGTATAATTTCACACCCCCATACTGCCCTATTTCTGTTTGTATGATGGTATACCCCTTTCTCTCTCATTCATTTCTCAGATGTACATCCGTTACCATGCCAAAATTCCATGGGGGGTTTCTCTCTCTTCATTTACATCCAAATAATTATTTTGCATTATGCATCTAAATTACATTACATTTATTGGGAAGTGTATTTATATGACCCCCTTACTATCCGTTTCATGTAAATATGATGAGACACTCATTTCTATCTCATCCACATTTTTTTGAATCCTCATGTCACGCCGTTATGCTGCCGAAATTACACCTTCTTTTTCAAAGCCCATATCATTATGTAGTGAATACCATTCACATTTCCCAATTAAGGGTATTCAACTTTATTAACATTTACATATTGATTATAGAGTTCAATGTATGAATTCCACATTCCATTATCATGAAATAAATGAGGATGTTTAATGAATCCATGTTTTATGATTCTTGTGGAACACTTATGCATGAAATGAAATGTTTAAGAAGGGGGCACCTTGAAAGCACTGCAATGCATTGGGTAAAGTCTAGTATGATGACATGTCAGGTGCAATGGGTGTTGACTAATTCTAATTCTTGTTCAAGGGGATTTTACTCATGCTTCATGTGTAGTGAGTGTTTACTAATGCTTCATGTTCAATAAGCCTTGTCTCATGCTAATTCCATGTTAGGTGTTATTTCCACATTTCCAAGTTATGATTATCATGCTTCGTCATGCCTTTATGTTCATGTTTCTCTTGTGATCCATTGATATGCCTATTTTTTACCATGTATTATATTTCTCATGTTATTCCACGTTTATTCCCTTATAGCACTTTATATCTAACCCATTTCTTATTCATGTCCTCAGGTTATCCTAGGAAATGCTAAGTACGATGGAATGTAGTTGTCATGTAAACTATGTTTTCAATAAAGATGTTGTATTTAATGTTTTAAGTTATTATTTAAAGATCATATAACCCAAATAAACTAGACCTCTCAATATTCTATGTTGTATCAAGTGATGTTTATGTAATAAATCATGTTTAAGTGTGTAGTAAAGAGAAGGGTTGTCATAGTTGGTATCAGAGGATGGGTTTTTTTTATTTTTCAGATAAGGACTAGAAAATCCTAGTGAATACATAGAGGCAAGAATAAGTATAATAAAAACATCCCTATTTATTGGTGAGTATAGGGGAAGTGGTTTATCAAGAAAATACATCCCTATCTGGATACGAGTAGGTAGAGGCGGCTCTGGCACAAATGTATCCTAGGGGTAAAACCCGAAAACCCCACTTTGTGCTAGACTCGAACTGGAACTTGTGCATGAATATGGGCCTTTCTTTACTCTAGGTTAGGAAAATCATGGGAGATATACTTGGGTAAATTCAAAAGCTTAGTATGAACCCTTATTAAGGAAATTTAAAAAAATGTCCCTAAAAATATTTGTTATAAAGTAGATCATGAATAGTGTAGATTGAATCCTATAGTGTAGAGACCCAAAGCTTGATGTAAATGGACATTACATTAATTTTGTGGAATACTTAATACATTTCAAAAATATACACACAAGGACCATAATAGTTTAGTGCCTTTAGAAACTTGGAACATAATATTCTAATCATGGTGAAAGATCTTCAACATCTCCCATAAAGATCTTCCCCTTTTTTTCTTACCTAAAACATTTCTTTATATCCTGGGGAAAAGAAAAAAGAAAAATTGTGAGCTCAATAATCAGTAAGGGTAAGCATGGATAAAATAAAACATACCATATATATTTGAACTTAAAAACATGAACATAAGGTATAAACATCAAAAGCTTGAGCAATGACATAAAACATGGAAGTACGTAAGGAATAGATCATAAAGAAAAATTAATAATGATAAAATATCATGGGAATAAAAAAAGAAATTGTGGTAACCATTAATCACATGATATGATTTCCATATTTGCCAAGGAATTGCTTCCAAGACCATCTTAGTGGACAAAGTCCCTTTCTGAATCGATTTTACTCCTAGTTCCAGTCCTGTATTACTGAACCGGTTTAACTTGCCATTCCAACAATGTCAATCTCATGAGATATAAATCTTTACCCAATTCATTGGAGGGATATATAGGTCCCACCCATCTCATAATGAAATCATTCTTACTTGTTCCATAAAATAAACATACAACATTCATAAAAACCCAATAAATAAAATGGGTTTCATAAACATCATCCCATCATCACATAATCCATATAAAAGAAATGGATATCATTTCATAATAAGAAAGGTGAAACCATGTAAATAATAGAGACATTATACTTGAAACATACACATATGAAATATTTTCATCTTAAATGAAAAAATGGTTTTGATAAAACACTTGAAATGAATTCTTGAGGAAAATATCATTTTTTTTCAAAATCATTTTCCTTTCACAAAATGTCATGAAATTTTAAAAGAAAAGTATTTTGTTGAAAATATTTATGAAATCGTTTTTAGGAATCTTTATGAAAATATGTCTTTATAAAACTGTAAAAATCCTTTCATGCCGTATAAGTTAATAAAACATTATTCTCGTACTTTTGCCGGAAAAATCAAAAAGTACCTCGTAAAAGAAAGATCTCATACATAACATTTAGTAAAAGTAAAAAATGGGTAAAAAGGACTTTCAAAATACATGAAAACATTTTTATAAAACTTATACATGGATGATAAATATATCCCCAATAAATACTTACCAAAAAGCAATCTCAGATAAAAATGAGATTTGCAAAATTATCACTTACTTTAGGTCCGATATGCTTCGTACGTATCTGAACCTCCTGTATAATGATTTAAATAATGTCATTGACTTATTAAAGAATCATAATCATTTTTATGATATCATATATGTTTCACTAATGACTTTATATTACACATTATTTTGTAAATTCCATGTTAAATGAGCGTTTTGGGTAAAATCATTTCATTTATCGTATGTGTTTCGACTTGTCGTTCCTGATATTGTTACTTATATCCTGATTTACATAATTTCAAAATGTAAAACATGATTTATATATAATATATATTCATCATATACGTATATATTATAGACCGATAAAAGGAATGAGATACACCGTTCATGGAGACGGTAGGCCTTACGTACACATGAATGCAGTTTTCGTTTCTGTATTAAGTTGAATGAAACTAAATAGATTACATATATTTATATATATAAATAAATCCAGTAGCATTATTATTTCATATATTTAATTATTATTCATTATATAAACTTTATGATCATTCATGTATGGTTAACATGGAGAATGAATCTCATCGCGTCGTGGAGACGATAGTCCGTACGTACACAAGAGCGATGATATCGTTCCCATAATTATAAAATTGGAGTCTATGGTATAATATATCAGAATCATTATGATGTTATAATAACCATATATAGTTATTCTTTACACCATTATACCCATCCATGTAAGGTGTTGGTGGAAAAACAGATTACGCCACTGCGTGTAGACGGTATTCCGTACGTACACACACGCGATGATTTTTTTTCCGTAGTATGGATAGAAGGTGAAATAGGGTTGTTTTATATTTATAATAACATATCCGTATATTAGGGATATAGATTCTATAACTTCATAATGAAACAACTAAATAAGAAGAAGTTTAAGAAGAAAGAAAATTGAAAGAATCGGAAACAGATATTATCTCTTCTTTGACACGCCTCTTTGAATCCTCCTATTAGGGTACTGAAATTGGTCTTTCAAGAAGACCGGGACCTCTAGGATGTTTTTAGGGAAGTTGAGAAGGTAAATGGGCAGGTTTTGGCCGAGATTAAAGGATAAAATTGGTGTGAGGAAGAGAGGGAGGAGGTGACCTTTTATAAGGGAGGAGAGGGGCACCTTTAGAAATTTTAAAAATATTAATTTATAACAAATCTAACCCCACTTAAAAACCTCCAAAAATGACTCATATTAGAATATTAGACGCGATATGGTTGTAATATCATCATCCAATAAAATTTAAACATGTTAGGAATTTATTTTAAACATTATCAACCAGATTTATCCTTATTTAATCAATTTTATTTTATTTGTGGTAATAACATTCTAAATTTTAAATTATAACAAATAATTACTTATTTGTTGTGAATTTTACATAATTGGATACTTTATAGCATTTCCTACCATATAAATTTAAATTTATAATTTATAAATATTTTTGTGATTTTTAAACAATTTTATACAATGTTATTTTTATAAAATAACAATAGTGTCAATTTCGACACTATTCATTTATTTGAATTTAAATAAAATATATACAAAAGATATGTTCAAAATAAAAGCTTTAATAGATTCATAAAAGGTCATAAGTATCTATAAAATTAGTGGAGAACCTTAAATAGTTCATATAATATTTATTTTATTATTTTTAAAACCATTTATTTGGTTTATCTCTTAATAAAATAATTACTACATCATTTTTGAATAATTATTTAATATACTTATTTGTTGCATAAAAATTAAAAATAAAATCCTATGATAAAGATAAATCTATTATATTTCACAATAATACTTTTACTAGAATTTATCATCTTAAAATCACAAAATTTAAATTGTTATATTTATTAAATTATGAAGGTGACAACTTTGGCATCATTTAAGATAATATAATATAAGTCTAATAATTGCTATTATAAGGATTAAAATGGTCAAATATTCTACAATTGTATTATTATGGTTTAAATTTACATCACTAATAAGTTTTTGTCAGGGTTTAGTTCTTTTTATGGTCACTATTAGTTTAATAAAAACTATATTCTTGATTTTTCACTAGATAAACAATTTCTGCATCACTATTGTGTCAAAATTAATGATAATTATTTAATCCCCAACAATTATAAATAAATTCATATGAGGTAGATAAGTTGATTAGATTTCTGTATACTATTCATGTTCTATGTTTCATTAATTTTATCACTAAATTAAAAGTAATATACTTATAATATTTAAGAGAGTGACATGTTGTCACTTTCTTTGGTTTTAATAATAATTAAGTTATTTCCATGGAAAAAATTCCATTAAATGATTCTAATCCGACCCTTAGGTGATATGGGTCGACTTTTATTCATCCAATAGGATTTTATCAGGTGTTAGGGTAATTTTATAATCTTATATTTACCCTTAATTACCCGATTTACCTTTAACTGTGGTAAATAAAATTTACCATAGTTACTATTCATAATGCCCAAAAATAAAAAGTAGTCTATTAATATAATTTGGACCCACTAATTCAAAATATGGAATCCATTTTTCCAAATTAAATACAGATAAGTTTCAGAAATTAAATTAAAATTAATCTCGTTGTCGAAAGAAAATGGGTTTTTGTTTAAAACATTACAAAAGATTGAATTGTTTTAACCTACGAATTCAAGGTAAAACCAATGCTAATGACATAAATTATATGAAATGGTAAAAATATATTCTATTTATACTTTAATAAAATTCAATATTATAATTTAACAACATAAAATATTACGATGAAAAAAGTTGTTTTTAGTTAAAATATATCGTGTTTTTACTATTCATTAAAATAAGAAAGTTATCAGAATAACATGAAAATTTTATCCAAGGTAAAATTTTATATCTTTATTCCAAATAATAATTTTATTTTGTAAAATTGAACTTATAAACAATTCAAAAACTAGATTTAAAGTGGGTGCGCCATTAAAAGGCGGCAAAACTGCATTTTTTGAAAAATACTTATTTTACCCAAAAAATTTATTTTGTTCACATAAAATGTTTTAGAAAATTTATAAGATGAATAATAATGTTATAAAATTCAAAATGTGGTTAATTATATTCATAATGGCTTGTTCGTGATAATATTATAACAATATATCATTGTTTAGTGAAACCTGGTATTGCGTACAACAAACGCTATCAAGGAAGGTCGTGATTGTGTATAATGAAAGCCAAGTCAGTGTTGCGTGTAGTGCAAGACTCCTTTGTTATTGCGTATAAAAAAATACATTGAATATATATATATATATAATCAATGTTTTGTAGAATAACTACTATCAAACAAACATGAAATTGTGTGTAACACGTTCCAGGATTAGTGTTGCGTATACTGCAAGCTAATACGGTGTTGCGTATAGCTCAAGATAATCTTGGTGTATCGTACAACAGATGATATGAAAGAAATTAAAGAGAATGTATCTTATAAAATCTCAAGTTATTAGATTCTACCCCCCTTAAAATTAATTTCTCCCTCGAAATTCGTCGGGGTTATAAATGGTTTTCTACTTGAATGTTTCTTTAATTGAAACTCACATCATATAAAGGAGTACCAAAACATATCTTTAAAAACTAAAGTATGAAACGTAATGGTTACCAAAATAAACTAATCACTGGGTTTCCAAATAGGAGAACATAGGTGAAAATATGGATATGGAATAGATATATAACCATCATGTTCTGATAGAGAGTGGTAGAGAACATGGCTATGAAAAAGCCAACAATCACGAAGCCATAGATTTGTGATGATCTAGGGTACCATCTGATTCATCGGATATAAGGTCACTATGAAATCATTTTTGGTTTTCAAGATCATTTCCCTAAAGTTTATGAATTAAAATAAATACTTACATGATTTTGGTACAATCTCACTGTTGTTCGTGAATTGAACAATTTACACTTCATCCATTAATGAAATGAAGTTGAATTTTTTATTCGGGATGTGTTAGCAGATCATGTGATAAAATGATAGGTCATTCCATCTATTTCAAACAAAAGGTTATCAAAAGTTAGAAGTCCATCATATGGTTATATTAATCGTATATGGTTCCAAAAATGAACTTATACTTCATATATCATACCGCTTAATAAAAAAAAACTGGTTTCTGCTAACCAGGGACTTCCTGTAGGCTAGTGGTAGGCGATAAGGGCCAGTCGCACTTCGGTTATGGGTTCGATTCCCACAGCCTTGTCCGACGCGATGGGCTGTCACCAGTCCTGTAGGTTGTCCTTTTTCTAAAACTATATTACTATAACATCCCATAAGTAATATCAAAAAAACTTCTATCCTTAAACAATACTAACTTATGTCCAACATAATCCATTCCAATCTTTAGGATTATCCATAATACTACAGTCCACTCTCATAATATAGTGAAAAAGATTACCATAGATTTCATATAACAAGCATGTTAATACCATTTTTGATCCCCATATATCATAAGATATGTCTTATTGGTCACATTCCAAACATTCAAAGGCCTTAATCATGTATTCTCTTGAAAAATGAATACCCATTGAACCTTATTGAAAACATGAATGCAGTTAAAAGTTAACACTTTCCACATACCAAATTACTCAAAATTATATAGACTCATAACATGATATCACTTAGTCCTTATATCAATCATGAGCTCATGAATACAATCAAGCATCTCATTATCTTCTTATTCCTTCATTATGCACATATCATCTACTTTCCAAAAAATCTGAATAACCTTCCATGGTTACTGGTACCATTCAACATATACTTCCAAATACTTTAGGAAAAACAATAGGGTAAAAATCCTTAGATGATTATTTATTCCATAGTACCATTAACTATACAACATAACTCTCGATAAACATATAATCATTCCACTACCTTCTACAACAACTGACTGAGCTTCAACACTTCTTTCAGCTCATATATCATTTGTAGTCTCCTCATCATCATCCACATAAATACTACCCATATGACCATGCTGATTCTCTTCAAGAGATTTTCCCTTAGGTCATTGGTTTGCATAATTCCCGTACATTCCACATTTAAAACATCTAATCATTGTTTATGTCGTAGAAATATCATTATCCTTGTCCATGGTGTTAACTGAACCATTTCCTTTGCACTTACTGGCTTTGTGTCCTTTTCCACACCCAAATCATCTTCCAGTTCTTTTGAAACAATCTCCTTGATGCCTCTTCCTATAAGACTTACATGAGGGAAATTGAACTTTCGTTCCTCTATGATCATCATGAAACACCATCTTTCTCTTATTATCTGAGTCGGGAAACTTACCAAAGTTGAGATTATTGATAATATTATAAGATTGCTGATTAGGCATAATAACGATGTTTGGACTTCCAAATCCCATTTCATTTGGTTGCTCATGAAGAATATCATTCCATTGTTTGTCATATCCTCCATTATCGTGAATCTTCCTGTTTCCAGCCATTTTCTAAAACCCAAAAAGAATAGTGTGAGAGGAAAAAATCATGCTAGGGAAAACAACATAGTAAAGGGGGAGTTCCCTCAATATCTAACATCTTAGGTTAAATTATAAGTTCTTTACCGTAGTTCTAGGACTATATCTTATACGTATACTTATCCTTAGGGACATCCCTAGACATACCTTAGAAATATCTCTAGGGATCTCACTAACATTTTCGCATCCTAGTTTCCAAAGTTTGACTAAACCTTTCCTCTGATACCAACTGTAGAGCCCCAAGCTTGACATACATGGACATTACATTAATTTTTCGGAATACTTAATACATAACAAAAACAGACACACAATGTCCGTAACAGTTTAGTGTCTTTGGAAACATGGAACTTAATCTTCTAATCGTGGTGAAAGATCTTCAACATCCCCCATAAATATCTTCCCATTTTTTTCTTACCTAAAACCATTCTTTATATCCTAGGGAAAAGAAAACATAGAAACGGTGAGCTCAAATGCTCAGTAAGGGTAATCATGGATAAAATAAATCATACCATATAAATTTGAACCTAAAAACATGAACATAATATTTAAACATCAAAATCTTGAGCAATGACATAAAACATGGAAGTACGTAAGGCATAGATCATAATGAAAAATTAAGAATGATAAAATAGCATAGGAATAAAACATGTAATTGTGGAAACCATTAAGCACATGATATGATTTCCATATTAGCCAAGACATTTCTGCCAAGACCATCTAAGTGGACAAAGTTTCTTTCTGAATCTAGTTCACTCCTCGTTCCAGTCTTTTATTACTGAACTGGTTTAACTTTCCGTTCCATCCATGTCTATCTCATGAGATATAAATCTTTACCCAATGAATTGGAGGGAGATATAGGTCCCACCCATCTCATAATGAAATCATTCTTACTTGTGCCCCAAAATAAACATACATCATTCATAAAAACCTAATAAATAAAATGGGTTTCATAAACATCATCCCATCATCACATAATCCATATAAAAGAAATAGATCTCATTTCATAATAAGAAATGTGAAACCATATAAATCGTAGAGACATTATACTTGAAACAAACATATATGATATAATGTCATCTTAGATGAAAAATGGTTTTGATAAAACACTTGAAATGAATTCTTGGGGAAAGTATCCTTTTTTTCTTCAAAATCATTTTCTTTTCACAAAATGTCATGAAATTTTAAAAGAAAAGGATTCTATTAAAAATAGTCATGAAATCTTTTTGAGGATTCTTTATGAAAATAAGGCTTTATAAAACTGTAAAAATCATTTCATGCCGTATAAGTAAAAAAAACATTCTTCTCGTACTTTTACCGGAAAAGTCAAAAAGTACCTCGTAAAAGAAATATTCCATACATACCATGTAGTAAAAGTAATTAATGGGTAAAAAAAACATTAAACATACATGATTTTTTTTATAAAACATAGACATGGATGATAAATATAACCCTAGTAAATACTTACGAAAAAGAAATCTCAGATAAAAATGAGATTTGCAAAATTATCCCTTAACTTAGGTCCGATATGCTTCGTATGTATCCGAACCTCCTGTATAATGATTTAAATAATTTCATTGACTTATTACTGAATCATATTCATTGTTAGGATATAATATATGATTCACTTATGACTTTATATTACCTGTTATTTTGTAAATTCCATGTTAAAGTAGTGTTTTGGGTAAAATCATTTCATTTATCATATGTGTTTCGACTTGTCGTTCTTGATATTATTACTTATATCCTGATTTACATATTTTAAAAAGGTAAAACATGATTAATATATAATATATATTCATCATATACATATATATTATAGATCGATAAAAGGAATGAAATATACCGTTCATGGAGACGGTAGGCCGTACGTACGCATGAACGCTGTTTTTGTTTCCTTATTGAATTGAATGAAACTAAATAGATGACATACATATATATATATATACATAAATACAGTATCATTATTATTCCATATATTTTATTATTATTCATTATATAAACTTTATGATCATTCATGTATGGTTAACATGGACAATGAATCTCATCGCGTCGTGGAGACGGTAGTTCGTATGTACGCACGAGCGATGATATCGTTCCCATAATTAAAGAATTAGAGTGGATGGTATAATATATCAGAATCCATATGATGTTATAATAACCATATATAGTTATTATTTACACCATTATACCCATCCATGTAAGGTGTTGGTGGAAAAACAGATTACGCCACGGCGTGGAGATGGTATTCCGTACGTACGCAAGCGCGGTGATTTTGTTTTTGTAGTATGGATAGACGGAGAAATAGGGTTGTTTCATAATTATAATAACATATAAGTATATGAGGGATAATGATGTTATTACTTCATAATGAAACAACTAAATAAGAAGAAGTTTAAGAAGAAAGAAAATTGAAAGAATCAGTAACGGATATTACCTCTTCTTTGAGACGCCTCTTTGAATCCTCCTCTTAGGGTACTCAAATTGGTCTTAGAAGAAGACCAGGACCTCTAGGATGTTTCTAGAGAAGTTTAGAAGGTAAATGGGAAGGGTTTGGTCGAGCTTAAAGGCTCAAATTGGTGTGAGGAAGAGAGGGAGGAGGTGCCCTTTTATAAGGGAGGAGTGGGGCACCTTTGGAAATCATAAAAATATTAATTTATAATAAATCTAACCCCACTTGAAAACCTCCAAAAATGACTCATATTCGAATATTATACGATATAGGGTTGTAATATCATCATCCAATAAAATTTAAACATGTTAGGAATTTATTTTAAACATTATCAACTTGATTTATCCTTATTTAATCAATTTAATTTTATTTGTGGTAATAATATTCTAAATTTTAAAATATAACAGATAATTAATTATTTGTTGTGAATTTTTTTTAATTTGATACTTTATAACATTTTATACCATATAAAATTAAATTTATAATTTTTAAATATTTTTTTTCTTTTTAAACAATTTTATTGTATGTTATTTTTATAAAATAACAATAGTGTCAATTTTTACACTAATCAGTTATTTGAAATTAAATAAAATATATACAGAAGATATGTTCAAAATAAAAGCTTTAATAGATTCATAAAAGATCATATGTATCTAGAATATTAGTGCAGTAAATTAAATAGTTCATATAATATTTATTTTATTATTTTTAAAACTATTTATTTGGTTTATCTCTTAATAAAATAATTACTACATCATATTTGAATAATTATTTAATATACTTATTTGTTGCACAAAAATTAAAAATAAAATCCTATTATGAAGAAAAATCTATTACCTTTCACAATAATACTTTTAATCGAATTTATCATCTTAAAATCACAATGTTTAAATTGTTATATTTATTAAATTCTGAAGGTGACAACTTTGGAATCATTTAAAACAAAATAATATAAGTTTCATAATCGCTATTATATGGCTCCAAATGGTCAAAAAGTGGACCATTGGATGATTAAGGTTGATATTTACATGACCAATAAGTTTTGGTCAAGGTTTGGTGCCTTTTATGGTCACTATTAGTTTAATAAAAACTATATTCTTGATTTTTCACTAGATAAACAATTTCTGCATCACTATTGTGTCAAAATTAATGATACTTATTTAATCCATAAAAATTATAAATAAATTCATATGATGTAGATAATTTCAGAATATTTCTTGAGACTATTCATGTTATAAGTTTCATGAAGTTTATCACTAAATTAAAATTAATATACTTATAAGATTTAAGAGAGTGACATGTTGCCACTTTCTTTGGTTTTAATAATAATTAAGTTATTTTCATGGAAACAAGTCCATTACATGATTCTAATCCGACCCGTAGGTGATATGGGTCGAATTTTAGTCATCCAATAGTATTTTTACAGGTGTTGGGGTAATTTTATAATCTTATATTTACCCTTAATTACCCGATTTACCTTTAACTGTGGTAAATAAAATTTACCATAGTTATTATTCATAATGCCCAAAAATAAAAAGTAGTCTATTAATATAATTTGGACCCACTGATTCCAAATATGGAATCCATTTTTCCAAATTCAATACACAGAAGTTGCAGAAATTAAATTAAAATTAATCCCGTTGTGGAGAGAAAATGGGTTTTTGTTTAAAACATTACAAAAGATTGAATTGATTTAACCAATGAATTCATGGTAAAAACAATGATAATGACATAAATTATATTAAATGGTAAAAATATATTCTATTTATACTTTAATAACATTCAATATTATAATTTAAACACATAAATTATTATGATGAAAAAAGTTGTTTTTAGCTAAAATATAGCGTGTTTTTACTATTCATTAAAATCTGAAAGTTATCAGAATAACATGAAAATTTTATCCAAGGTAAAATTTTATATCCTTATTCCAAAAAAGAATTCTATTTTGTAAAATTGAACTTATAAACATTCAAAAACTAGATTTAATGTTGGTGCGCCATCAAAAGGCGGCAAAACTGCATTTTTTTAAAAATACTTATTTTACCTGAAAAATTTATTTTGTCCACATAAAATGTTTTTGAAAATTTATAAGATGAATAATAATGTTATAAAATTCAAAATGTGGTTAATTATATTCATAATTTCTAGTTCGTGATAATATTATAACCATATATCTTCGTTTAGTGAAACCTAGTATTGCGTACAACACACCCTATCGAGGATGGTCGTGATTGCGTGTAATGAAAGCCAAGTCATGGTTGCGTGTAGTGAAATACTCCTTTGTTGTTGTGTATAAAAAAATACATTGAATATATATATACTCAATGTTTCACAGAATAACTACTATCAAACAAAATGAAATTGTGTGTAACACGATCCAGGATTAGTGTCACGTATACTGCAAGCTAATATGGTGTTGCGTATAGCTCAAGATAATATTGGTGTATCGCACAACAGATGATATGAAATAAATTAAAAAGATATATCTTATAAAACCTCGGGTTATTACATATATATTCATAAGTTAAGGAATAAAAGTAATTTATAAGTCATCTGTTTTTGTCCTTGGATTACCCTTTATGTGTTACCCATAACTTTCCTTTTATTCAAGCCAATGGCCGGTAATAGGAGGACTCGAGCTAACAACTGATGTGAATATCAATGTGATGATTGTACTAATGAGATTCCCAATCCAATGGCAGTGGGAATCATGAACTTTGTCATGATTCTCTCTCTGTTAACTCAAGATTTGAATAGAAACATGGTTGAAGAGGGACAATCACCCCCCCATGAAAGAGAAAGTCACTATCGAGAACTTCATGAGAAAAAGGAGTCCTACTTTTAATGGATCATTTGATCCCTCAATCGCCGAAGAATGGATCAAATTCATTGAAAAGGTATTCTCCATCCTTCAATGTTATGAACAACTGAAGTTTTTCCTGGATGCTTATCATATGGCGGCTGAAGCTGATCAATGGTGGACATTGATAAAAAATAAGAAGCTGGAGGAGGAGATCGAGGTGTTTGAATGGAAGAATTTCTGGAATATGTTTTTCGATACATATTTTCCGTGCACCCTATGATTTAATATGGAACGTGACTTCCTTGCCCTCAAGAAAAAAGATGAAGAATCTGTTGGATCTTATGAGGATTACATGACAAAGCTTACACGATATGCCTATGGCTTTGTCGTTACCCACGAATGAAAGGTTGAACGCTTCATTGGTGGGCTGAAATCTAGCCTACAGAAAGCGCTGGCGATCAGTGACATCGACAACTATGAGGAAATTGTCTAATGTGCCCTCAAGGTCGAAATCGAGATTAGAGAATCTCATGGGTATCATGGGGATAAGAATCATAAGGTGGACTTAAATGATGGTGGTTCAATGGATAAATCCAATGGTGCTAAGAAAATCCAGCAACCCACTTGCCAAAGGTGCGGAAAAAATCAACCCGGAAACTTCCCAAAGGGGATGAGGAAATGATTTAGGTGTGGAAGAGAAGGGCACCTAGCTGTTAACAGTCAACAAGAAAAACCCATGGCTGCAACGGAGGAGAGGAATGCTTCGTTCGAACCTCAACACATTTTTCATTAGTATAAATGCAATGAACTAGGGAGTTTTTCAAATCAGTTCCCTAAGCCAAGGATTTTCGGAGGCTACCAACAATCTCCAAGGCAGCATGGGAGAGATTTTTCCATCACCACTGCCAATGTGAACCCAGAAAATGAAGTGGTGATAAGTATGCTAGTTATTCATTCATGAATAGTGAACTTACTTTTTGATTCATGTTTTGAACATTCTTTTATATCCCAAAATTTTAGTATAATATTTCCATCACCACTAAAAAGCATGTAGGTAAGATGTAATTGAGTATGGAAAATGGGGAAATCATTGCATCCCATGAATAGAAATCCTCCCCTATTATTATATGTGGATTGGATTTCCCAGAGAACCTCATCATACACCCTATGGTGGAATTTTATGCAATTCTTAGCATGGACTGGATTTCCATATATGGAGCTAACATGAATTTTCATGAGTGGGAAATCTCACTCTATATGGAGAATCATCCTCCAATTATATACAAGTGCAAGGAGGAAGAAGAATATTATTTAGATCCATCATCTTGTGTGTGGATATTACTGCACTATGAGAATGCATATCTGGCACAGATGATTGAGTCTATTGAGGATGCCATCATTGAAGACATGCCTATTGTGAGAGAATTTGGTGAAGTGTTTCCCGGGGAATTGTCTGGTCTTCCTCCTAAAAGGGATGTTGAATTATCAATTGATCTTATATCTGGGGTGTTGCTAATATCAAAGAATCTATATAGAAAGGTTGTTGTCGAGCTTGAGGAGGTGAAGAAACAACTATAGGGGAATCTGGATAAAGGGTTTATATGCCCAAGTGCTTCACCATGGGGTGGACCAGTCCTCTTCCTCAAGAAGAAGGACGGGTAAATGCGCCTTTGCATCAATTATCACGAGCTTAACAAAATCAAGATAAAGAACAAGTATCATATCCCATGAATTGATGACTTTTTCGATCTGCAGCATGGAGCACAATACTTTTCCAAGGTGGATTTGTGGTCGGGGTAATATTAAGTAAGGGTGAAGAAGGAAGATATCCCCAAGACTACATTTCGTACAAGATACATACACTATGAATTCATAGTAATGCCTTTCAGACTCACTAATGCTCCAGAAATATTTATGGACGAGATTAATAGTGTCTTTAGGGATTACCTCAACAAATTTGTGGTAGCCTTTATAGATGATATTCTAAGATACTCCAAAACCAAGGAGGATCGTGATGAGAAACTAAGAACTGTATTAGAGACCTTGTGGAAGGATATTCTCTAGGAAAAGTGTAGCATGTGTGAGTTCTTGTTTAGGGAGGTCTAATTCATGGTCCATATCATCACAAGGAATGAGATATCTTTGGACCCCTCCAAAACAGATGCAATTGAGGGATGGACAAGGCCAACATCAGTAAAGAATATCCATAGCTTTTTGTGGTTAGATGGATGTTATCGACGATTTGTGAGAAATTTCATATGATTGACAAACCCTCTTACCAAGATAACTCATAAGGGAATCATGTTTTCTAGGAGTGATGAATGTGAAGAACGATTCAATGATTTAAAAATGAGGCTTATCACTGTGGTCGTGCTCACTTTACCCATAATTGGAGAACTTTTTGTGGTATTTAGTGATTCTTCAAAGAAAGGCATGGGTTGTCTGTTGATGGAAAATGAAAAGGTCATTTACTATGCTTTAAGGCAATTGAAAGTTCATGAGTAGAATTTTCCAACACATGATTTGGAGTGGGTAGTGGTGATATTCCCTTTAAAAATATGGCAATTATCTCTTTGGGGATAAGTGTGAAATATATACGGATCACAAAATCCTCAAGTATATATTCACACAGAAAGAGTTAAACATGCGCCAGCGAAGATAGTTACACCAGATCAAAGACTATGACTACTAAATCCTCTACCACCATGGGAAAGCGAACAAGGTGGTTGGTGCTCTATGTAGAAAGGGCCCATAAATTCTATCATTGATGAGAATTGAGAATGACCCTATCTTATTATATTTGATGAAAATGGAAATGGGAATCATAAAGAAGGGAATATCATCAATCCTTACACAAATTATTGCTCAACCCTCTCTTTTGTAAAGGTTAAAGGATGCTCAAAAGTTTGTTGTGAGAATTTAGAAGAGAGTAGAAGCTATCAGAAAAGGTAAATTCTCAGATTTTAGTGTTAATAAAGAAGGAATTGTGAGATTTTGGAAAATACTATGTGTTCCATCATGTCCAGAGCAGAAGAAGGAACATTTTGATGATCGACATAGTTAAAATTTCTCTATTCACCCAAGAAACACAAAGAGGTATCAAGATCTCTAAGATCATTATTGGTGGGATAATATAAATAAGGAGATTGATGAGTATACATCAAAGTTCCTTGTTTGTCAGCTAGTGAAGGAAGAGAGGCAGAAGTCTAAGGGGGTGATGCAACCATTACCCATACCAGCATGTAAATGGATGAAAATCAGCATTGAATTTTTCATCGGACATCCGAAGACATACTAAGGCAAAAATGCAATCTGGGTTATTGTGGATCGTTTTACAAAGTCTACACACTTTATTGCAATTCAGGAGGATTTATCATTGGATCATCTAGAAAAGATATATATTAGGGAAGTGGTAAGGCTGCATGGAGTACCACTATCTATTATATCCTATCGAGATTGAAGATTCACCTCTATGTTTTGGAAGAGTATTCAATATGCTCTGGATATCGATCTAAACATCTATACGGCTTATCATCCTCAAACTGATGGGAAATCCAAGAGGACTACCCAAACACTTGAGGACATGTTGAGAGTGTGTTCTATGGACTTCATAGGAGGGTGGGACCAACATCTTCCACTGGTTGAATTCTCCTACAATAACAGTTTCCACTCAAGAATTCGAATGACACCTTATGAAGCCCTGCATGAGAAGAGGTGAAAAACACTGACATGTTGGGATGAAGTCAGTGAGCGTAAGCTTCTAGAACCAGAATTGTTAAAATAAATGGTGGAGAAGGTGAAAACCATTCAACATCATATCAAGTCAGCCTAGAGTTGACAGAAGAGTTATGGAGATAACTATAGATAAAACCATGAGTTTAATGTTGGAGACATGGTATTTCTATGCATATCACCATGGAATAAGGTAATGAGGTTTGGAAATAATGGGAATTTAAGTCCTAGGTACATCGGCCCCTTCAAGATTCTTGATCGTGTAGGGGTTGTGGCCTATCGACTAGCATTTACACCTACCATGGAAAAAGTACACGATGTATTTCATGTATCTATCTTAAAGAAGTACATATCAGACCCTTCACATGCACTCTCTTCAGAGGTGGTTCAGCTGGAGGATGATCTTTATTACGAGGAGAAACTAGTGAAGATCTTACATCATAGAGAGAAAGTTCTACAAAATAAGTCAATTCCACTCGTCAAGGTGTTGTGGAAAAACCACAAGTTTGAAGAAGTAGCATGGGAATTAGAGGAAGTAATGAAGCAGAGTTACCCACATCAGTTTTATTGTGGGAAACGAAAATTTCGAGGGAGAAATTTCTTAAGGGGGAAGATTGCAATGACACAAAAAATTCATTAAGGGAAATCCATCTTTTTCTAATTAAATTTCTTATTATTTTTATATGAAATGTGAATATCATAGGTTTTATGTTTCTAGATTTTTAAAATACCATTATAAATAGTGACTGTTGCTAACATAGTCATTGAACAGTGGTCACATGATTAATATAAATATAGGGCTTTAACAAATCCAATTTACTGAGACAAAGGAAGCGATAGACTCATCCAGTAAACCATCCCCATATAAATCCCATTTGTAAGAGATCGGAAAGGAGGTTGCATCATTTGGCTTCACTCTTGACCAATCACAAGACGAGAATGAACACGTTACGCTTGAGCGGAACCGACTACAAGAGAAATTGATGTCAATAGAGATTACCACTCGAGCAATGCTATCCAAGCCACCCAATAGTCTGTCACCATCACGCACCTTACCCTTCGGTATTATATGGGTGTTATACAGGGTTATGTAACAATAACTTATCAATATAAATATTCACATTATTTTTTATATAATAATTAATATAGATTAATTTTAGTATTTTTTCTTTGAAAATAGTTTTTAATGCAAAAATAGTTTTTCTAGTTAATATTCAACATAGAAATAAATTTTGATGAATTAATGGATTTTTGAATTAAATAAATATTTAAAAAAATATTATTATAATTAAATTTCTTTTTATAGATATAGATGATCATATTATTTTAATAATGCAATTGTAATTGTTATTATGGTTTGAAATACTTTTTTGTCAAAAACCATTAATTTTTTATAAATGTCGCATTCATTTTAAAAGTAAAAAATTTACATTTTTAAAAAATTATTTAGATAAAATGAATATTATTTTTGGAATCAGGATTTCGAAATTATACAATGGTGAATTTTTCATAATTTTCTGAGACAGTCAAATTTTTGGGTGAAAATTAAATACCGTTTAAATATATAATGTGTTTTATGACATCATAATAATCCAATAGTTTTGTAATTAAATAATATAAACATTATTTTAGGCCAATATATGTTTTATAATTAAAATATTGTAATTTTAGATTTGTTTGATTTATTTGACAAGGATTTAGTGGACCCTCTAAGACTTATAAAACACTTTGTCTTTTTAAATTGTTTTCTTTGAGAGCGTGACTCAACCCCACATAATCACACTCAATATTTTAAGAAGTTAGGCCATTGGCCTTATAAAATATTGTTTTCAACTCCCCTTTGGAAAAAAAATGTGCAAAAACCATGGGATAATTTGTGGTTTTGATTAGTTTAATGTGAGGTGTCCCAAACCTAAATAATAAAGAATTCCCTTTCCTTTCCCATCTAATCCAACCCAATCCCCCACTTCCTCTTCACTCAAAGCCTTTTGGGTTCGTCCAAACTATGACCTACTCTTTCTAGAATCCTCCCACGGTTCTCCAAGCTCCCAATAATCCTTTTTCAAGCCTCTCCCAATCCATTGGGATCACACTTCCAATTAACGGATTTGTTCCTTTCTCATTTTTTCCAAATTTTCATTAGGTTGTTATGCTATTTTTTTTCAATTAAAAATGTTGGGTTAAGGTTTTAAACCTCACACGGATCTCCCTATTTATATTTTGATGATGGGGAACCCCTTTCTCTCTCATTAATGCCTCCCATGTACACCTATTACCATGCCAAAATTCCGCGAGGGATTTCTCTTTCCTCATTTACATCCAAGTAATTATTTTGTATTATGCATCTAAATTCCATTACATTTTTTGGGACATGTATTTACATGACCCCTTACTGTCATTTTCATTTAAATAATATTAGACACCACTTTCTCTTTCATTAACCATTTTTATGAATCCTTATGTCACACCGTTAGGATGCCAAAATTTCCCCATGTTTTTCCAAGACAAAATCATTGTGTAGTGAAAACCATGCCCATTTCCCTATCAAGGGTATTCAACATTATTAACATCTACATATTTATTATATAATTTCATGTATGAATCCCACATTCCTTTATCAGGGAATAAATTATGATGTTCAATGAGTCCATGTTTCATGATCCTAGTTGCACACTTATGCATGAAATAAAATACTTATGAAGGGTGCGCCCTGATAGCACTCCAATGCAATGGGTAAAGCATAGTATCATGATACATCATTTTAAATGAGTGTTTACTCCTGATAATTCAAGTGAAATAATGTTTTACATGTGCTTTATGTGCAACGAGGGTTTACTCATGCTCCATGTCCATTGAGCCTTGGCTCATGCTAATTCTATGTAAAGTGTTGTTGCCTCATTTCAATGTTATGGTTATCAAGCTTCATCATGCCTTTATGTTCATGTTTTTCTTTTTCTCCATTGATATGCCTATTTTCTAACATGTGTTATATTACTCATGTTATTCAATGTTTTTACCCTTACTGGGCTTTATTTCTCACCCTTTTCTTATGCATGTCCTCAGGTTATCCTATGAAATTCTAAGTACGAGGGAATATAATGGCCATGTAAAGGATGTTTTCAATAAAGATTATGTATTTATTGTTGTAAGTTGTTATTTAATGATCCTAATCCCCAAAGACACTATACCTCTCAATATTATATGTTGTATCAAGTGAAGTTTATGTAATAAATCATGTTTAACTGTGTAATAAAGAGCATGATTTTCATAAGGAGAGTCACTGCACCTATTCCCACACTACCAATAGTATAGAATGTTTTTCAGTATTCTATGATAGTTTTAATAAAGGTTTGGGTTGTGTGTTAATGTTGAATAACAATTTCATAGCATATGCTTCAAGGAAGTTGAATGTTCATGAATAGAACATCCCAAGTCATGATCTGAAGATGGTTATATTGATATCTATGTTGAAAATATAACATAATTATATCTTTGGGGATAAGTTCTAGATATATATAAATCATAAAATACTCAATTATAATTTCACACAAAAAGAGATAAATATGAACCAACAATGATGTTTATTTTTATTCATGGACTATGACTACTCAATCCACTACCATATTGGTATGAAAAATAATGTGGAAAAAGATATATGTAGAAAGGATTCATCAATTATATCATTGATGAGAATTCATATGGACCTAATCTTATTATACTCGAAGAGGATTGATATGGTAATCTTAAAGGAATGAACATAATTAATTCTTTCATAAAATATTTCTCAACTATATCTTTTTTAAAATAGAATAGATTCATAGAGAAATGATGTGGGAAATAAAAAGATAGTTGAAACATTTTGAATTGTAAAATCCATGTATTTTAGTTTTAATTAAGAAGGAATTATTATAGTCGGGTCATAAATATGTGTACTATCAAATCAAGAGATAAAAAGAGAGCTTCTTAATGAATCACATAGCTCGGCCTTCTCTATTCACAATGATTGCACAAATATGTATCAAGATATATGAGATAACTATTGGTGGGACTATATGAAGAAGGATATATCAAAATATACATCAATGTGCCTGATATTTCATCATGTTAAGGATCAAATGAAAAATTATAAGGGGATGATACAAACATTATCCATACCTATATGGAAATGGTAAAAAATAACCATTGAATTTTTCACTGGATGTCCAAATAAATATAAAGGAAACAATGGAATTTTAGTTGTGGTGGACCATCTTATAAACAATTAATATCTCATTGTTATTTGACAGTACTTCTCACTGAATCATCTTGAAAAAATATACATTATAGATGTGGTGAGGCTGCATAGAGCACCACAATAAATTGTACCCGACCAAGATTCGAGATTACCCACCATGTTATGGAAAATTATCTAGAATTCTATTAAAACTATGACGGACATTACTGTTTCATATCACCCTAAAACTGATGGCTAGTATGAAAATTCTATTTAGAAACTAGAAGAAACATTGAGAGAATGTTCAATGGGATTCAATGGAGTATGGGATCAACATATTCCACTGGTCATGTTCTCATACACTTACAGTTTACACTCTAAAATTTAAATGGATCCCTACAAAGACCTTATATGGGAATAAATGAATAACACCTATATTATTGGATGAATTTAGGGAATGAAACTTCAAGGACTTGAAATGGTTGAGGAAATAGTGGATAAGGTTAGGCCCATTCAAAAGAACATCAATACATCTCAAAGATGAAAAATGATCATTGGTGACAATCAATAATGTGACCTAGATTTTTTATATAGACATGGTACTCCTCCACATGTATCCAAAGAATAAATGATGATATTTGTTAACAAGGGAAATATTATTCCAATATACATCAGACCCTTTGATATCCTTGATCGCGTCAGAGTAGTGGTTTATCGACTGGAACTCCCACCTGACCTATATCAAGTATATGATTTATTCCTTGTATCCCTCGTGAGGAAGTTCATACCTGACACCTCAAATGTACTCAACCTAGAGGTGGTACCATTGGAGAGTGATATCTCATTTGAGGAGAATCTAGTGATGGAATTATATCATAGACATGATGTGCAATTAGATAAGATAATGCACTCTATCAAAGTGTTTTGGAGAAACCCAAAGTTTGAAGAAGCGATGTTGGAGTTAGAGGAGGTGATGAAATAGAGTTTCACTCATCTTATCTAGTGTGGGAAATAAAAATTATGAGGATGAAATTTATTAAAGGTGAAGATTGTATTGACCTGAACAGTTGTTAAAAAAATTCCCTAGTGATTTAATTAAATGTATTTTTATAGGTTATGTATATAGAAATCCCATGACCTTGTTTAGTTTTATAATATCCTATCATATATAAATGATTGATAGGAATCATTACCATTGAAAAATTTATAATTTAACATTGATCAGATTGTTAGTATAAATATAGGGTTCTAACAAATCCCATTGACACAGGTATAAGAAGTGATGACCTCAATGAGTAGGATCATACCCAATGAATCCCATTTATCAGAGCTTCCAATAGAGATAGAATTTCTTGTATTTTCCTTTGACCAATGGAAAACTGATATCTAAAAACTGTAGTATGACTGGAACTTTTTATGAGAGAATTTCGAGCTCCTCTATATCCTGACTTAAACAACGTACACAAAAAACCCCATTAAAGTCTCACAATCACACACCTCACTTCTATGTAATTCTCTAGTGAATTATTGTTATATGTATCCAAAACCTAAGGATTTGAGTATGTACATCACTTTTTATAGAATAAGGAATATATTTTCATCAAAATATGGTTAATATATAAATAAATATCTATATTAAAAAATAACTAGTATTTTTGGGTAATATTCAAAATTAAATTAAGGAATATATCTTGATGAATTAACGGATTTTTGAAATAAATAATATGTGAAAACAATTATTATTAAATAAATTTTATTTAATATAAATGATTATGTAATTTTTATAAAGTTAAATCTAATTTTTATAAGGGTTCAAAAACATTTATTGTCAATAAACCCAACATTTATCAATAAATTACTATTATTATTTTATAAGTCAAAATTAACATATTTAGGTATTATTTTTTATAAAATGAATATTATTTTATAAAAATCATAAATTTGAAATCATTAAATGAAATATTTTCATAATTTTCTAAGAAAGTGAAATTTATGCGTAAAAATTAAATACATTATAAACATAGTGTATATCATGTCATCATAATGACTGAAAAAAGTTATTATAAATAATAAAAAATGAGTCCACAAAAAAAAATTGTCTTCCCTGTAAAATAATGTGACTTAAATTATGTTTAATTTATTTTATAAAGTCATATTTAATTTTCAAAAACATATAATATATTTTAATGTTTTAAAATCTATTCGTTATGTTTATGACTCACATCCACATAAGAAAAGGTATTTTTTATTATGTTCAGCCCTTGGAGTTATAAAATAATGAAAAAAATCCCATTTAACAAAAACAATGGGAAAAACCATTGTAAGGATTTTGTTTTTGGTTATTTTAAAATATATATTCTCAAACCTCAGTTTGAGAACTGATAAAAAATCCCACAATCCATTTCTATATAATCCCAACAAGATCCCATTTCTCTTCACTAAAAATATTTATGGAATACACTTAGTATTAAATCCCCTCTCTAGATTTCTATTAAGGTTCCCCCAATCTCTCAAGAATCTCTTCCCAAGAATTTGGAGTCACACATTCAAGTAATGGATCATATCCTTCTCTCCCTTATTTAAGTTTCATTATTATCTTAGGCCTTATACTTGAAATTAATAGTGTTAGGATATGTATTTACGTATCCCTATTTTTTACCATTTAATATCTAAATTGTTAGATATCCCTTTCCCTCTCATCAACCCATTTTGTGAATTTTTAT
The DNA here is from genome assembly GCA_963277665.1 of Viscum album. NCBI lineage: Eukaryota > Viridiplantae > Streptophyta > Magnoliopsida > Santalales > Viscaceae > Viscum > Viscum album. Next base: position 351,205,321 of record OY728121.1, on the reverse strand, counting down.
GTGACTTCATTATGCTGGCAAAATTTCATCATGATTTTTCCATGCCAAAGCAACTGTGTATTAAATACCAAACCCATATCCTATCAGGGATTCTCACCTTTATGCACTTATAATTATTTTTCATAGGAAATACATGTAGTTATTCCATAATCCTTGAACATGTAATAAAATATGATGATGAATTAACTCATATTGTATGATCTATGTGAGACAGTTAAGCATGTGAATGAAGTGAAAGTGATGGGTGTGCCTGGAATTATATAGTTCTCCAACTCACTGGGTAATGTTTAGTATCATGATATGTCATGTATGGATAGGGATTGAACCTAGTTCATTTATGAGACTTTTTCGGGTTATGATATCTTGGAAATTATCCTTGACCAATGTTTACGATGTTTTGTTTTAAGTAATTCCCACATTTCACATGTTATGATTATCATGCAATATCATTCTCTATCATGACTTATTATTAACACATTTTACTCACCATTTATATACCTATGTTCTAATAGGTATCAACTTATTCCATGATTATCCTCTTACTCGTCTTTATAGATCACCCATTTATTATTAATTCCCCCATGTTATCTTGTGCAGTTTTAAAATCAATGGAATTTTAGAACCATTTTAATGAAGTTTTCAATAATGTTGATGAAAATAATGTTCAGAATGTTATTCAATGTAAATAATTATTTAATACACTATACTTTTCTATATTTGGAGTTTTATTATGTGTGAGTATATTCAATAAATAAAGGATTAATGATAAATAAAGAGTATGGTTGTTATAAATAATGTATGTATCTGTGAATCATCCCAAGGATATCTTTAATTAAAATTATAGACCACGTAAGTGGGTGATAATCGTGTTATCGTTGTTATATGCACCTAATGGGTAATCTAAATCATATAAACTTATGGTTTGGTTTTTTGATAAATTATCTTTTATAAAATCTACAGATGTCATCATCAGAATAGGTTTGTGGTTTACCTTGTAAATTTTACTAATGTATCTTCTTAAAAAATAATTTATTAATGAAATTTTCATAAGTGTTTTATTTATGTAAGGTCCAAGGTCTTTGATAATGTATAATGTTAGGAAACATGGAATAATGATATTTTTAAAGAAATATTACCACTTTATCACAATATATATTGGATTTGACCAATCATGGATATAAATATGTTATCTCAGGTAATAGAAGACTCAAATATTGGGAAAATAATCCTTCATATTCTTTGTTATATCAATAAATAGTTATTCCTTATTTTTTATTTCCCTATAATCATATATGCTTCTCTAATATATTTGACTTCCATTTTTTCCATAAACTCGTTTTTGGTTATACATATTTCTTGGTTTCAACCTTGGTATTAGATCCTCAGTTTTAACATAGACCCTAAAACAGATCTTTAAATTTATGTCCACCTAATGGTACCCTAATTTCTCTTTTCATGGTTGATGAGAAGTTTGATATATGGTTTCCTCTTTGTCAGGATCATCCATACAATAAATATTAAGACTATAAATCTTTTTTAGTAGTTTTCCCTTATAGTTTTTATATGAGTGGTATCTAGGATCTTTTATGGGTCACAAGATGGGGGTTAACGCAATTAGTTTTGTCTAATAATGCGGTAAGTAAAATCATTGGAATTTATAACCTATATTTTGTATGATCTTTATTTCAATAGTACAAAATGTTTTTATTTTTGAATCCTTCATAATATTTTTTGGGAAAAATTAACTGAAGTAAGAAAATATTATTTTATTTAAGGTTATCTTAGTAGGAAAATAAATCCCTATAAAACTCATTAAACGATCCTTTTATTTAGTAGTTCATTTCTATTCACCACTCTCTAGGTAATATTTTTTAAATATCTTAATTTTTTACATGAAAATATATATTATTTTTGTTTTTATTATGAGATATTTCTGAGGTGTGAAGTAAATGTTTTATTAGAGGCCATTGATTCTCTATAGTATATTCATATCTTTATTAACCAATAAATATTAATCATTTAATTCATCACAAATAAAATTTCTTCTATATATCACCAAAGAATACCTAGATCACCATTATATACTTGTAATATTCATCAATGATAGTATTTAAGGGATAATATTTGTAAGAAGAATGATAAGTTAGAAACATGTTCATTCATTACCCCATTTTTCTCATTAAAGATCTCACTGTATATATTTAACCCCTTTATTTTTATATCCTCATGTTTTAAATTCATCTTCATATAATTAATATCTATATAAAATATAAAAACCTCAATATAATTATATAAAATAGATTATTAATGAAAATAAAATATTATAAATGTTATTGAATAATCAATCAAAAAATGTTACATATATAATGAATTTGATGGATAAGGGGTAGTACTTGAAAGAATAACTCATATACTTCTAGAAATGTTTATAGGACAACCGATATTATTTTTCCCAATATTGGGAAAATAATATTGAATATATTTCACAAAAAGACATATTTCATGAAATATTTTAAAAATATATTCGATAATAAGTTAGTCAACAAATTAATGGATAAACACAAACATCATTATCAGGCTTGAATGAGAAGTTGAAAAATTGGAAAAAACGTAAAAAGGATTGTATGAAACAACCAAATAAGTCTACAATACATTAAATTTCATCTACATATTTAAACTATATTGATGAAATCAAATAAAGAGTTAGTGATAATGTTTTAATATATTGTATGTCAATAGAAAATACAATTTTTAAAGGTAAAGATCTATGTATTAAAGGTTTATTCAACTCAATAAAAATAAATGTACTAAAATATAGTGATGTGTTAATGAAATATAAAATACACGATTATTTTTTATCATTTTGACCAATATTATCTTTTTTTATCCTTAATGGAGATATTAAGGAATGTATAAATTAAACATTGGGAATGGAATTACATCCATTAGATTTGGAAAATATTTCTATTTAAACCTCTTTCTATGAGAAGACTCTCATAGTCATTTATGTCATTGATACTAATGTTTCAAAAACAACCATAAAGCCAAAAAAATATAAAAAACATTTTAAGAATGATGATGCATACCATTTATATCCATCAATATCTAAAAAGTTATTATGTTAATGGTTTGTTAACCTATCCATATTATTTTTTCCCTATATATGTTATTGTGAAAAAGATCTATATATATTACTTTCCAACTAAATAAATTCTCATTGGATTTGAAATATTTCATTATTTAAAGAGTATATCATCAAATAATAAATTTCCTAAGGATTTAAATTATATATTATCCTGGATCTTTATCCAATAGAAATTTTATAATTCATTAAAGAATATATGATCAAAAGATAGTGTCCCAAATCCAAAAAAATAAATTTCCTTAAGGATTGTGATAATTTATTTTTGGAAAATCATAATAATTTTACACAATACGTTTTAAATGGAATGAATATATAAATATAACAATGAATAGTCAAAATAATTTGATTAATGATCTGCTAAAATATTCTCTCCATGAAGTTTATAATTATGAAGAGGAAGGTCTTATTTAGGTTACAAAATCTCAATTGGCATGTGAATAATTCTAGATTAGAATGAAATCAGATTAATTTATATGTAAACAAATAATTGTGCTCAATTTCTATTCAATTAATAATTTTATTGATTATGACAAGTTTACTCTACCAAGATGGGAAAATATTTTACAAAAGGTACCCCTAGATCATGTTTTCTAAAAATTTCATCTCAATGTAGGTTTATAAAAATATGGAATAAAAAAGGGATATATGCTTAAAATTACATTATGTATTCTATAGAATCATATTTGCTTGAATATATTACCATTTTTCATTATAATTGTTTCATAATTATTTCATAAGGTTATGTTAAGGTTATTTGATCCAATCATGGTGAATTTTTCTTTCTATATGAATGATATAATAATTTCAGTTTTGAACATTTACACAAACTATATCATGTTATAAATGTTTTGTAAAATAATCTAAAAATATAGAGAAATTATTTTATCAAAGAATATTTTGATTAGAAAAATAGATATTTATTTTCTATGTATGTGTATATCTTATGGTCAATGTCATCTATTACACCATATTATATTCCATCTTAAACATTTCCCTAATCAAGAATTACCATTAAAGTATCTTCAATAATTTATAGGGATTTTCAATTATATGGATGAATTCAAATAAAATCTAAAAAAATATCACAATATTTTGTTAATATAATTCTGAAAAAATAATAATCATTATAATAAAAATTTCAATAAAGTAGTGTAATAATTGACGTGACATTAAAATTAATTACCCCTTGAAAATACCATGATGAGGTATTAAATTCCAATAAATAGTTGCGACTGATTTATGTTGGGGTGAAATTATTTTTGAAGATGATAATAACAGGAAAGAAATATATGTGTATATAATAGTGGAGCCTTTAAATATAGAGATCATTATTATCCCTCACCATAAAAGGTATTTTTTAGTAGTGAAAAAAGATATTTCAAATTAATCTCATTTGGAAACATTTAATAATTGAATTGGATATGTATGATTTTTCTTAGATAAATATATTTAAATAGAAGGTGGTATCATATTATCAACTCATAAAATGTTTTTTATTGGGTTTATCCATGGAAATGTAAAGATAAAAATATCAAAGGTAAAAATAATTTATTTCCTAGTATTTTGTTACGAAATCAGAGAACCCTCTAAGTAGCATTTCCTATGGTACATACTATCAACCAATTATTATTTCCACAATTAACCTCGGATAAAATCTTATATGAGGTTTATATTTTTAAATCTCACCAAGACATTAAATATTTTCAAAAAATTAGTCATAAAAATGTAATTTTTCAAGATCGGCCACAAATTGGGATACAATTTCAACCAGTTTATCCTTTCCTAATAATTATACAGAAACATTTAGACTACTTATTGAATTTATAAATAAGTAAATAAATAATTTTTATAAATCATCAAAACCAAATAATATTATGATAATCAATGAATTAATTTCATTCCTTCTCTATATTTTTTATGTACAAGTCAACTAGGTGCCTAAAAGATATTGACAATTATTAAAATAGTAAAATATTTTCATGATCACAGAAGCCTAAAAGATTATTTTATGAAAAAATTATTTATCATTTGAAGGTTCAGGATTTTATTTTTTTTAACCAAAATCTCAAATTGTATGTAATACAAACTTGAGGATGATGGAAGAATTATGGTCACAATGATATATCTTTGTTGTCTGCATAATTTGTACATGTATGGTCAAAATGATCTAATATAGTTTACTAAACAATAATTTAATATAGGTGATTTTATGCACCTTAATCAAACTAAAATAACACACTAAATTATTGATATTTATAGAGAATCATTTCATAATTCCATTACTTATCATGATGATTATATCTATGATATTAAATCATGGATCAAAAAATATTACACTATTGGTAAAAAGCCTATTTCTAATGATCAAATAACCAAAGAAAACCACTATATTTATTGATTAAGAAATTTATATTTTTTATTTAGGAAGATAATTTCCTTATTTATTATTGATATGATAAAATAATCTACCAATTACATTATTAATCTATGGGAGTTATATATATTTTATTATTCAAATATTATATATGAGAAAAAATGTGTGCATTATTAGATGGAGATATGTGGTAGAAAATTATTTGAGATGGATAGACTAAGCATGGGATCATTATAGTGGATCATCATATATGGTTTCATATTTTTTAATAATGGAAATAGTGAATTATTTTTGGGACATATTTAAATAATCCTATAGAGAAGGCGGGTGGTGGAGCATCATGTTATTGTTTGTAATCAATTGACATAGGGTATCACCGTTATGAAATGTTTGGGTTGGGATGTCTCTTATAAATTATTTTCATGATTATTGTGTGGTTCATCATATAAGATTAAATAAAGTATCTTTTAAGAAGATGCATTAATAAATAAATGGACATGGTTATTTCATTTTATGAAAAGGCTGGGGTTTATGTGATAGGATAATATTGGGATAATTTTAAATAGGTCATTGGTCATCTAGCATTACAATCTTATTACTATATATATTGTATTCATCCATTATTCTTCTTTATTCTATTAATGAATAATAACACCTTATTTATTTATATCTCAATATTTATACCACCTTCTATTTTTTGATTCCATTTTATTTGGGAGATGACATCCTTCAGGGTTATAACTAAAATATGGAGGAACTAGGTAGATGTTTTAGAGACTTATTTATAAAATAAGGTTTTCCAAACAAGAGGTGTTTAATTGTGTGAGCACTAGTTTAGGACCCCCTGGATAATGTACTTTATGCTAATTTGTTTTATATTTTTTCATTTTAAACATAGATTTAATAAAGCTACATAGGTCATCATCATGAACATATGTGTGGTGTGTCATGAAAAATTTATTAAAGTTTATTTTTAAAACTACTTTATTAAGGAAGTGGTTATGATTGTATTTCAATAAAGCAGTCTGTATATGTGTAAAGGGTTATAGTTAGCCCACTTTGAACTATCACACTAGTTTTATAAGATTATGAACATATAATTTTATCTAATTAAGTTGGCCCTATGTGGCTATAAATAATTTAACCTGAGTAGAGGATAACTCAACCATTAAGAAATGATTTCTTCAACCACTCTATTCAATTAGAAAAGAAATGTTTTTTTGTTCATCTCACTAGGATCATCTATCCATTGTGTTAACATTACCTTATATTTTTTCCATTACCTCCTACATGGTTCTATATCCTATTTTGTCACATTTTTTATGAATATTAAATTGTCAACCCTATTTTATTAGGGGGAATAATTAATTCATATATGTAATATATTTTTAATTAAGGGAATTAGTATTCGAACCCATGTTGTGTGTGGACCCTATGAAATTTTTTCACTATCATACTCTTGTTATAGTAATCATGGAGCTATTGAAATAAAAGAGACTAATAGTGAATATATACTGATATAATACATTACCATAATGGACTCCCATGTATTGTGGTGAAACTTGTCAAAAAATATAAAAATAGTAATATGAATAGTGAAATATTTACAATGTAGTAATATGGTGAGTCATACATAGAAATAATCATGCATTACAAGAATATATATGTTTCTTCTTGGGGAATATTATTTCCCATTATCATAAAATATAATCATAATATATAATATTATTATATTTATTACCAATGAGAAATGTATTGAATAGAGAAAAAAGGAGGATTACATGAGTATGAAAGATGGAATCTTAATACAAACTTCCTCATAAAATGGTAGCAAATCCATAGGCAAATTATCCTACCAAGTAACTCTCTAGTTGACTTCCTTATTGGAAGGACCATTCACTACCATTTTCTCTTCACGAAAAGCATGCGTGATAATGTATTTGGTTTCCAAAAGCTAAGCGAGAAAACTCATACAATGGGAAGTAAGATGCCAAGAAAGATATACCACATCCTTTCAGATATCTTGGACAATAGTGGTTGAATCACTTTCAATAAAAATATTGTTCCAACCTTTTTTCAAGGAAAATTTGATAGCATTTATGCCCCCATCATTCCTGTATCTAGAGAGGAGGTCATGCCACATCCACCAAACAAGCATCCATCACAATGTCCAAGATGATCATTGAAGATAGAACCACATCCTAAATGTCCAAAATTTTATTTGGAGGCACCTTCGACATTCACTTTGATCCATACCAAATGTAGGGCTTTCCAGAATACCTCAAAAGTGATTCTAGGAGGCCTATAAAGACCAGAAATCTGATGTTGATACAGTATTTTAAATTCTTCAATGGTGTTGTCACAGTAGGCTTTCTGAATCAAGGAAGCATCATGAATGGCAATGAGAATCTGTTCCCGGACTACATTAAGCTTAAATGAATAATTATTATGAATAATATTATTTATATCATACCTGATCACACGTAGGATATCAACAACATCAGTTACAAAGTGATTTTTAATTTGCTGAGAAGATTAAAAAACAACACCACGCTCTAACAGGGAGTTTATGGAATTAAGGAGTAACCATCTACACCCAAAGATGTCAAAAATTATGTTCCAAAGTGATGAAGTTGTAGCACAAAAAATAGATGGTTAGTATCTTCTATATGTTGTTTTCATAGGTGAAATTTTGAACAAAGGTGGATGCAAAAATATTGCAGGAAAATGTCATTGGGGACTCTGTTATGTGTAATACACCAAACAAGAGTAAGTATCGGGGACTTAAACTAAGTATTCCTAAAGGAATTCAACCACCATAAGCTAGAATCAGAATATATGAAATTGAGATTATAAAAACTCTTGGAATCAAGGATACTATTACAAGTAGGATCCCAGATGACAAAATATTTGGAGTTGGAATATATATTGTTATCAATGACACTTTTGATGGTTTCAAGAAGGCATATGTTATTTGAATTTAGAAAATTCCTTATCGTGGAATTATTGTTGTTAGGAAAGGAATTGGGAGGTAGCAGGGAAACTAAAGGAGTACCCATCCAGTTTTCAAACCAAAAAACCTGGGATGAATCAGAGCTTTCCATTCATCTAGAGTTTTTCATAATGTTGGACTAGGATTTTCTAACAGACGACCGGATGAAATAATTGATGTAGTTCAAGATTCCATTCTTTATCATGGTACTAAATATTTTTTTTGAGGAAATCAATACAGTCTAACTTTTTGTTATGAAAACACTAAGTGAGTCTCACTTCAAGAGCTTAGTTAAATAGATTCATATTTTTGATGCGAATACCACCTTTTTCTAATGGTTTACAATAGGTGGCCTAAGGGATGGTAATGAGATTTCTTTTAATAGTGCTTCCTATCCAAACAATTTTTTAATGAAAACGATAAATTTTTTAAATGACTAGAAGTCCATTTGTAAACCATCATCGAGTAGACCATTTTGGAGATAATAGTTTATTTGAAAAGACAGATTATTCCAGCCACAGAGAATGATTTTAACTTCCAAGAGGAAATTTGATTTATAATTTTGTCAACAATGGTGGACAAGTACCTGGATTTCAGTCTTCCCCAAAAGATAGTCATGTCTAGATAGGTGAATGGGAAGGATCCTTAAATTATTCCTAAATAAATGATGATATTGCTTTTTTTATGGAAGAAAATGTTTTCCCAAAGAACACAAAGAATTTATCCAAGCTTATAGTTTGACCAAAAATTTCTTTATATTGAGACAAAAAAAATTTATGACATTGGATGTTACATTTATCCCCTTGCAAGAACAGGATAATATCATCATCATATAAACAATGTGTTGCCATATTTAAGTTTTTTGTAATCCTCAATATGTTTAATCATGTTTTTATCCACAAAGAAAGTGAATAGTCTGCTTATGTAATCGTTTTCAATCACAAAAAGAATGGTAGAAAGAGGATCCCATTGTATTACCATCTTGGTGCATTTAAAGAAGTCATTTGGGGAACCATTGACAAAGATAGAGATGAAATATAATTTGAATAAAGAGTTTATCATACTAATGAATGAGTCATTAAATACAAAATATTTGAGAACTTTGAAGAAGAAACTACAATCAGTGGTATAAAAATCATTCCTAAAATCATGTTTAATGGGAACATTACCTCATCTTGTGGATTTTTTAAGGACATTGGTACATTCAAAGGTGAGATAGATTCAGTCTTGAACAGACATACTTTTGATAAAAACTAATTGATGTCCAAGATATAATTTTATTTCATGTGATAGTAAGTCTATTAGTAAGAAGTATCGAAATATTTTTATAAAGGGTGTCAATTAGAGAAATAGGATGGACAAGATTAATCTCATAGGCATTTCCCACTTCAGGAATTATAGTGCGAAATTTTGGATTTATTCCACATGGGAGAACACTATTAGAAAATAATTTTTTGACAATATTTAAATCATCCTTATGAATAATCTCTCAATAAAGATGAGAAAAGCCATTATTCAAGGCATCTAGACCCGAGGCACTATCAGAAATAATACTAAAAATAGCGTGTATAATTCCATGATCAAGAGGTGTTCTTAATATAAAATTATCATCCTCCTCAGTGAATAATCATGTCGACAATTTATTTTAATAACTTATATTTATAAGAATTATGTGGGATATATTGTATTTTGTGGTTGGTTTTTTAAAGTAGCCTTTGGAAAAATAATTTTGGGCAACTTCCAAGAAATGTTTGTGGTGTTTGATGAACATATTAATAAATAAGATTTGATAAATTATTCGATCAAAAAATTTGTCATCATATAGGGTATGTATCTTAAGGGTAAATGGTTGGACATATAGAACATATCCATTAGTATATAAGGATTACAAAATTGAACATTCATCAATAAGATTCAGACCTGTGTGGATATAAATATTATATCCCTGGTAGAGGAGAAATATTCCTTCATGAGAAGAATCGTTATTATTATTTTTTCCTTAAATATAGATTAGTTACTATTTATTCATCACATAATGTTCACATTATCTTTTAAACTAAAATATTCTTTTATTTGTTTTATAACCTAATTCATCTTTGTAATTCTTATGTGGTTGTAATAATTTTATTATATCTATGGTTTTAATGTGAACCCTACCCATAATAAATGAATACATAACCACCATATAACCCATTTTTATCTATATGCTTGTTAATTGGAGATAATTTTCTACTGTTAAATCATTATGAGGATTATTTTTGTAATAAATATAGATAATATATTTCAATATTGTTGATTTAAATTATGGTTTCTCCATCATTAGTGTTAGGAGTGTTTTTAGTTTCTAAAATGGGCGCCAATTCCATTATTTTCATCAACGACATTGACTAGGAGAGCTTGAAGAAAGAAATAATTATCAGTTGTATAATTTTAATTTCTATGAAGAATAATCTTTTAATTTTTTTTATCCATGATAAGAATTTTTGTTATACCTCCTAATGATTCAAAGTGTTGTCCTGGATGAGTTTATCTTACTATGCCAAGAAACCAAAGAAAAGTTCTCAAAGGATCCTTTTCATTATAATTCATTCCACTTCATCAATTTTTCGTTACCCTCTAATGAATTTTATCATTATACATTTTTTGAAAATGTTCCCATTTGGGTGTACATATGGAGTGTTCTTACTTAGTGTTGAATGAGATTTTTTTTTATTTTAGTAATTTTTTACTTATCTATAATATAGTCTTATTATAATTATTCAACTAAAAATTAATCTCAAAGTAAATATAAAAAATATACCATCTATGATTATTGAAATAATCCTTGTGTCTATTTTTTCTCTAATGATGGGAACACTCGTAAAGAAGATCTTGAAAAAATGAAAATTAGTGAGACATAGGATCATTCATCTCTTAAATATTCTCATTAAAGTTATTCTTATTGTCTAACTCTTTTATCTTAATATCCATTTTATTATAAATTTTTTAAAATAAAATTATACCTAGATGATAGATATAAATCTCATTATACATTGAAATTATTACTAATAAATATAAATAAAATGATTTATATGATAATTAAACATCATCTATAGCATTTTACTCAAAACAAAGAGTTGATTAACATGAAGAAACATATAACGGAAGAGATTCAATCCTCTAAAAATATACAAAAGGATTCCATTAATTTTCCAATCCTTGGGGTAAATATAGATTAAATCTCATACAACATATCATCTTATGATATAGTTTCTAAATACGGTCAACTATAACAAGATCGTATCTATATGATAATTAAATTCCATTAGTAAAAAAAAATTATATTTTTATTTATATTATATCATAGTCATATTTTATAAATGAAAATAGAGTATTTTTTTCAATTCATATATAAATTTTTTTATGATGTGTGGTCGATAGATGTTATCAATGACCATATAAAGAAAACTATGATTTCTATATGTTAATCGCTTTTTTTTCACGTGTTAACTTCATGATGACCCCTGTATCAGATAGATGGATTATAATAATGGTTTTAATTGTGTTATTAATATGATTTTATCAATAATAAATTACAATAAAAATATTTAAGATTAATTTCTATAAAATTTATTAATTTTAAATGTAAAAGGTATATTTTTAGGTAATTATTATAAATTATTATATTTTTTAAAATGAAATTGATATTAGGTACCTACACCTACGAATCCAGGGTTTAAAACCACTTTGTTTCACAATTTCTCTCCTTTAGGGGGAAAATATTTTCTCCCATGATCTAATTGTATGTGGGTGGTGGATTTTTTAGTAGATGGTGGTATGATAGGATGTAGACATGATATGCTATAGGACGACTCTAGATGTGGTCTTTCAAGAGGTTTTGGTGGGACAACCATAAAATATGACTCACCCTTGTACATTACAATAATGAGACAGTAGGCTTCCACTAAAAAAGAAGAGAAAATAAATATAATAAATATAACCTTAAGGCAATTGGTTCATTAGGAATTTGAATAATCACTGCCCATTAGATAAAAATATTATTACTTTTCCATTTTTCATGATTATTGAACCAAATGGAATTTTCATTGTGATCTATCTTAGTGTATTTTTGAAAATCCATATGGGCAAGATGAGGCTTGACCGATTAGGTTTCCTTTAGTGTGTGTTTCTATTTTTTATTTGTAATCCCCAAAAACCAAATAAATTTTATCAATATGTTTTTTACATATAAGAGGTTAGATAAACTCCCCCTCTCATTATATTATATTATTTCTAATAGAAGAAAATGATATAGTACCCCCTCATCTTCTTCACTTATTCTTTTCGATTTTCATCTCCTTTAACATTATTTTTTCTTCCCATTCATTATTTTTTTCAACCTATGGTTTATGTAAAATTTTAGGTTTTATATATCGATGGAAAAACATAATTTTTGTTGTTTATATTAATTTTAAAATTGTGAAAACTATTAATTTAACCCCTCTCTATTCCAAATTAATGAATCCATCAATGTTTCTTTAATCCTTGGTAATTTATTTTTATCTTTTCCCATTTATTTATAGAAATCATGATTTTTTGTGAGCTTTAAATTTTAATCATAACTACAAAATTATTTTAAATATTTTATATGATGAATTTGTAAGATTATCCCTGGTAATCCATGTTGATGTCATATTATTCTAATGATACATTCATCTATTTTATGTATAAAATTAATCCACTGTAATTTTCTAGATTCTACGTGTTTCTTGAAATATACAATATTAATTTACTGAAGTGATAAATTTTTTCCATATATTTTAATATTATTATTTATAAATATGTGATATAATATTTTAAATCATTTTTTATAAATACTAAATTCAATTTAATAATGAGTAATTTCCCATTTTAGTTGACATAAATGGAGATTTTAAAGAATAATTGTTTGTTAAAAAGTATTTCATGGGAATATACATTATTTTAAATAACAGATTCTTATTTATTTCAAATAAAATAATTTATATATTTTGTTCATAATATAATTACATGCATATAATGGTGTTTTTAATAATCAAAGAATATTTATTTTGTGACATGTTTATTTATGTGATAACTCCTCATTGAATTTAAATTTAGTTCTCTAAGATAATGACATTGATGAATTATAATGGAAGGGTATTTTTCATTAATTATATTTAACAATAAGACTACATTGATCATTATGATTTATCTTTTTGGTAAAAAAAATTGGATACATATGAGGGTTTATAGGGAAATCACCAAGAATGGTTATAAGGAATTTATCCTTAGATTGTGCCCTATGAGTCATGGTGAGCATCTAAATAGGTGGGAATAGTCATGATGAGTCTCTAACTTATTTAATTTTAGGTTTAATTCTAGTTTAATTTAATAACCTGGATAATAACCTATATTCAATTGATTTGGTTTTTGGATAGTAATACAAATGTGTATAAGTGCTTGATTTTCCATGTGATGTTAGTTATGTTGATAGTTGTGAATTTAATATTTATGGGGATCTTAGGGTTCCCTTATTTAGTACTTTGATACTCTCCCATGATTCCTTGACATTAATTTCACATTAAAATATTTTCCATATTTTATTACACTAATTTACATGTACATTTTAGTACCCTTGAATAAATATTATTAACTTAATACTTTGTTTATTTTTGAAATAAATATTGAAATTATATCTTACATGTTATTTTTTCCTAAAAAGTAAAAAAATGATATTTTCAGATTTATATCTCAAACTATCATGCATATATTTTCAAATAAATTAGATTACTAAAATTTCGACATTATAATACATGGTATTTTCTCACACCTTATGCAGAAACACACACACACACCTTGGTGTGTTTATAGAATGTATTCACTAAAAAAAATTCATATACATTTTATGAATTATTTCTACTTATATTAATTGTATCATTTTCTCAAATTTAACATACTGTAGGTGGTCTTATATAGTGATATTCATGTGTTATGCGGGGATAACATAATTCTATTATTCCTTTATCCTCAATTTCACATATTACCCTTGTAGAATGATTATTTTATGTTTTATGGGGTTATCATGTTTTAGGCAACTGTTATGATCACTTGGGACATGGACAATAGTGAGATGGGGTCAATCAGTGTTTTATAAAAAATTAACAATTAAAAAATTATCCTTTATTTACCTCTTCACTTATTCAGTTAATAGATATCTCACTCTTTATATTATTTTCTTTCAATGCATACAATGATAAACAGAAAAGAAATGAAAATTACACCTTGGTTCATTAATGAGGTCATCCTCCAAGATAGATGATTACATCCCTAGTGTATAGTAGTTTTTATCCTATATGCACACATATACACATTTATTATTAATAAAATATTATAAATAATACATACTTAGACATGTATTTTTGGAACAAATCCGGTAAAATGAAATAAAAAACATTGAGACTCTTTAAATACATGATTTATATTGTACCACCTTAATGTATATTAATAATTATGTCTAGTGTATCTCATAGATAATATTTCTCGAAAATCCTTCCTCAATTCAAAATAATATATGGGGATAACTTGAAAATATAAAACAATGGGTTATATCATATAGAAATCCATCAATGGTTGACTATTCTCTTCTTTAGACTATACAAAATAGAGATTCTATAGGCTTCCCATATCAACCGTCTTCTTTTTGCTAAATAATTTTCCGAAAAAATAAAATATGGTTTATGAGTATCATTTTCTTCTTCCTCACTTAATAAGATGAATCATTCAGAGTATAATTGGTTAGATTTAATTATTTGAAACACATAATGTGTAACATTATTGTAGGTTAAAATTTATCTCTCATTGATACTCTATATCTACTATAGGATGTTTTATAGATTCTTTTTTCACTCGATAGATATGGTTGATATTAATAACATATTATCTTATTATTCTTCCTTAGTTTACTTTTTCTTTATATTATATATTCAAAAAATATAATCAATATATTTTCCATATTTGAATATGGATATCTCATTGATTATCGGTATTGTATTACCACACTAATTATCACATTAATCCCAAAAAATAATTTATATAAATATTCATTGGACTTATTATTATATCACTAGATATATTTGTCAATTATTATATCAAATTTTAATCTCTTTTAATTCTCCAAAAAAATCACTTCTTCATAATTGAAATCTATATGGGAACACATAAAAATCATTTTTTCTGATGTGTCATTACCATTGATAACAGAAGGATTTCCCATGTTATTTACTTCATCATATACTATAGTTTGTTCATATATTTATGGTGTAACTAATTTACCTATTAAAAAACTACCATTAGTTGAAATTTATTTCTTCGACACCTTCATGATGTGGTAATTATCTCAACTGAGTGGAAATAATAAATATTTTCATAAAAAATATCATTTATTTGAATCGTGATTATAATATTTAATCTTGATTTTAGGTAAATAAAGACTATAAAACATCATAAAAATTTTATCTCCATCATAGTCTTTCTATAATATTAAACTATGAAGCTTATCTATTAATTTTTATAAGACACAATATTTAGAATATAAAATGAATCTTACACATTTATGAATGATACATAAAAAATTAAATTCACTATTATGATAATGAGTGACCCTTAAAAAATAAAAATTACCTTTAGAAAATCAACTAGTTAACTTTTGGACCGATCACTCTTATAATATCATCAATATGGGTTAATTAATGTTATGAAATTATAGATGAACCATACATTCACTAGTGACCACCTTTTATTTCAAAATATTATCTAGATAATGAATTTAAAAAAATGTCTTATATTTTGTAGCATGGATCTTATGTTTTTTTCATCGTTACTTTCCTATTAAATGATGACTCTTACATGATGCTAAATAAGAAATATTTTTTTTAGAAAAATAATTGTTAAAATGATAAATTTATTATGAAATCTTTCAAGAGACATCAAATTACTCCATGATTCTTTTAAAAAATATAATATTCACACAATATTATAGAATTAATATAAAAATTCTGTGAATATTATAAAAATTCAGAATGTATTGTGAAACATTTATAATTATAAATAATGATCTTAGAAAATTTCATTTTCATCTAGAATATTTAATTTCTATTCACATTTAATAATGAATATAAATTCATCAAATAACCTCTAGAAAATAAAATTATATTTTCAAAATATACAAAAAAATCCACGATGAATAAATACAGGAAAGGAACAATACATATTAATTTCACAAAAATCAACATAGAGATATAATATTTAACATTATCTAAACATAATGAAACTCAAGTTCTTGAACTCCATTAAATATGAAAAAATATATTAATTAAAGAAAATATTAATAAAAAATGTATTTAATCAACTTTACCTAATTAATAGATCTATAATAGAAACCATTTTATGGGATATTATTTTTTTATATGATAAATGGAAATAAAATCACATATTTTCCACATGGGTAATGGAATTATGTAACATTAATCATCTAATCAGGCTTTGGAACAAAAACATTCTTCTAATAAACTATTATCACTACTTATTAACATCAAAATTATTTCCTTATTCTTCATTGAAAAAAATATAATTCAAATACAATGTGGGTTTAACAATATCATACCTTTTATTTTATATCAATATCAACCATTGAAAATTCATGTTGATATGTTTCCATATTTTTTTCTCTCCATCTCCCTTATTGAAACAAATACAAATAAATTGATAGAGGGTGGTTAAAATTCGCTTAACTCAATTATACATATATTATTCCACTCTATGTCCACTTGATCTATTGTTAATGTAAAAAAATAGAGTCAAATATTAAAAATAAAGGTGTTCATAATCCAAAATATATGATACCAATTAAATATTCCTTTCACAGAGGTTGTTCAAATAGTTTCAGTCTCCAAACATTTGTTTATAATAATTATTATAAATATTATGATGAAATTTTTAAACATTAAATTACTAAAGTCTTCTTAAAAAATATATAAATAATTATTGGGTTTAAATACCGAAATACACTCTTTATTTTCTCACATACATATCACTGATTAATTTAATATCAACTGATTTCGAGCATATTTATGAAGACCCAAAATCTAGTATCCTAGAGTTGGTAGTTATTTTATTACATTATTTCTACATACACGCCATCACATCCCAATATAAATAATAGTTTACTGGTATTAGTAAACTAGATACAGGCTTGAATCTAAAATAAATTGGTAATAAAATATAAAAAACATAGTTAAATTACAAAAAATTCATCCTTCAAATCATTTAAATATTCCATAATTATACATTGGAAAAGGAAAAAATAAATATTATATTACAATCTCAATATAGTTTATGTAAATATAAAGACATCATGTGTAAATTTGACATAATCAATATAGAAAATTAGATATCTGAAAAAAATATCATTTAATTAATAACATGAGAACGAAGAATAATATTGAAAGAATACATGGTGGTCAAAAAATAGATCAAAAATAATTACATAATATTTAATCTTTTACATAGATAACATATCTATTCAAATAATCAAATAACATTAACAATATATTTCATAATGATGGAATGTATAATGTTAGACATCATAAACATTACAAAGAGGCCTCATTCTAAGACATATTATATAAATGGATATGGTCTTGACGAAATATCAAAACTAGTTTGTCTCATGATACTAACTGATACATAAAGGGGATATAATGGACCCCTACCTTCACATACAAATTCCATTGAAATTATTATATAAGTAAAAAAATAAGACTTTATCAGTATGCCTTGAAAATCTGTAATTGTATGTATTGGATGTACCTGTATACTGAATTTCAATAATTTCCACAGTCAAAACAATCATAAACCATCTAGAGAAATATGTAGAAAGGTATCATTAGAGTATATTCTAATAAAATAATAATATTCATTAAAGTATTTTGATATACATAAACATAATTTTAAAATTTCACAAGAACATTTAATTACTAAAATACCATTTCCATTTTAAAATAACTTATTTAAAATATAAAAATTTAAAAAAATTAGGAAAAATAAAATCTTTAGAAAGAAACATGGAATATTATAAAGTATGATCTGAAATAAGCATTGCTCATGATGGTTTTAAATTTCATCTTTGTTCTGTATGATAGAGCAATGATTCTATTAACACCTTCGATAATTGTTTCATCATTTAGAAAATGAAAAGTGGATTCTATTTAATTTTTTATAATAAAATTCAATCATGGGTAAAAATTAATTTAATAAATCAATATATAATAGTAAAAATATTCTCGAAATGATTTGAAATATGATATGGTCGTGGGAGAAAAAAATTTATAACCAATGAAAAACAAGGTCATCTTTCCATAAAAACATTATTTCATTATCATGAATATGTAAGAAATGAAAATAAAAAGAAAACATAAAATTTAAATAAATAATCATAGGAGAATAAAGTATATTATATTTAAATATAAAGATCTAATAATTCTTCTATTGAAGACTTAAGAGTAAAAACTCTAAATAATAATGAGATTATTTAATAAACCCATACAAATGACATTTAATAAAGTGATAATTAATCAATTATGTTATTTTTTTGATAAAATTAAATCCAAAACAACAATCTTCAAAAAATATAATTCATTTCACATATAATAATCTCATATCATAGTTAATGAAGTACAATTTTAACCCAATGAATAGAAATTAAGAAAAGAAACCCCCTCACACTAGGTGACTTTCAAGTTAAATAACTGTAGACTAAATAATTTTAATTGAGGATTAAAATACCATGATGCATGAAAAATTCATGATATAACATGAACAATTTGGCTAAATATATAACATATAGAATAAACTAGATGTATAACATTAAAATATGACTCAATGAAGGAATATTTAGATGAAATTCCATACCCAATGCTTCCTCTTTGTTTATCATTATTTAACTTCCTATATTATGGTATTAAACTTGTTATTAGTTTTTACTAGAACCATATTCATATTTATAATATAATATATGGTCATATTAAAATATCTTACCACTACTTTGTTATCAATATTTTATTATTATTACTTCTTTGGGTGTTAATTGTTTAGTTTTCGGATGTATGTTTCAACATGAAAGTTCTGATTATTATGAATAGTCTTTTTTTCATTATATATATAATGTTGCTAATTTTATAAATATTATATTAATTAATTATATATTTTTTAATTATTTTCAATGGTGATGTTAGAAAAATGAATTAAACAATCATGGAGATGGTAAACCGTACATAATTCTGAACACTATTTTCACTTTTTGACTTATGGAAAAAAATAAAGATAAAAAATAATTCCCTTTTAATGTATAATTATTATTATATATCATATATATTTTTCAAATATATCCTTGTTACTATCCATGTAAAGCGTAAAATAAAATGAATTACATTTCTTCATAGAGGCGGTAGTCCACACATACGCATGAGGAACACTATGATATTCCAATAGATGGAAAGGTAATAAGTTAAAGGATATATTATATTTATAAAAAAATAATTATTCAATAAATATAATATATAATCATTAGTTCCTCCTCTATAACTATCCATGTAAAAAAGTGATGAAAAATTATATAAACTGCTATTTGGAGAGGTTAAGTCATACATATGAATGAGTGATGTTTTATTCTTTACATAGGATTAAAAGTTGTGGATAATTATTTTCTACTAATAATAATAACACCTCAATATATTTATGGTACTAGATTTATAATTTTATTATGGTTACACCAGATTTATATATAGTATAATACGAAATAATATTGGAAGATTCGGTAAGAATGATTGAATCTGATTAGGAATAATTGCTTTAGATACCTTCAAAAGGCCCTTTGGAATGTAATTTTAAAAAGTCCATAACCACTATTTTGTGTATAAATATATTTATAAGAGAATTGGGAAGTTTTTGGTTGGGATAGGTTTTTAAAATTTTGTGACGAAGAGAGGAGAAGAGATTCTCTTTTATAAGTGTATGGATGAGCACTCTTATAATTAAATAAAGTATTAAATTTATATGAATTAATTTTCAAAATAAATGACTAAAAATAGAAATATTTATATTATTGGATTATTATTATTATAAATCGCCTCATCCATTAAAAGTCTTTTAGTTTTAGGTGATGTTTTCACCCTTATCTCTGCATTTTTACCCATGTTAACCGTTCTTCCAATAACAACAATACTACAGTTTTTTACTCATTATGGGTAAAAAATGATACGATAAAAAAGAATAGTGA
The DNA here is from genome assembly GCA_963277665.1 of Viscum album. Taxonomy (NCBI): domain Eukaryota; kingdom Viridiplantae; phylum Streptophyta; class Magnoliopsida; order Santalales; family Viscaceae; genus Viscum; species Viscum album. The sequence continues at coordinate 351,184,476 of OY728121.1, read as the reverse complement.
ATCATTAATTTTTCAGGGTTAATATTTTAAACTAAATATTCCTCATTCGTATAAATATAGGATATTTATGAATTAAAAAACATTTAATAAAATATTATTATTTTAAAATAACAATAATTTTTGTGGAACAATTATTTTCATTTGACTATACATAAATCAATATAGATATTTATTTGAATATAAAATCTTAAGGCATATGTAATATGTCATATTTATCTAAAAATTTAATAGTTAACTATAACTCAACAAAACAATATTACTTTTAGAGTTTTATAATCATTTACATCATTTTTCTATTTCATTCATGATCACTTTGTCAGCATTGTTGAAGCATTCAAGGGAATTACTTCATCAAAAAAAAAATTTAAAAAAATTATGATAAAAAAATTATTTATATTTAAAATAATGATTTATAATAAAAAATATCCTCTTTTGTCCTTATATGAATAGTTCAATGATATTAATGTCAATGGAGTATTATTTTGGAATTTTATTTACTTAAAATAATATATATGTCAATATAAATATAAAATACCTCTAAAATTACATATATTAGAATTTGGGATGGATATTTCTACCATAAAATTAATAAAATGTTATTGTATGCTTATTTTGAGGCATTATTTCATTATTTTAACCCACTCATTACCGATTTCATCCTTACTAATGTGAAAAATATTTTCCCCAACAACTATTATTAATAAAAATAGAATCATATTTACAAAATTTGAACTTATTTAACCCAAATATGGAATGAAATTTTCAATATTTAATCTCAATAAGTAGATGTCATCAATTTTAATATAAATTCGTAAAACATAGTGAAAAACAGTTTATAAAAAATGTAATTTAATGCATAAAAATGGCATATATCAAAATCATGAATATTGAAAATCAAAATAGAATTGATTAAATAAGTGGATAATTATTCACATTAGAACCAAATAAATATATAATTTCACTATTAAATTTAATTAGATAATGAAATAAATTTACAGTATTTGAAAAAAATAGCAATTTTCAATATTCATCGAAAAATAAATAATTTCAGAAAAAACCAAATATATTACCCAAATATTATATTGATAAGATGATTTAATATATTTTATTCATTTTATAAAATACTATGTATAAAATTTTCTGAAAAATATTATATTTTCCACAAACAAAGTTCAGTATAAATCATTTTGAATAAAAATGCATTTTGGAAGCATAAAAGGATTTCATTAAAAATTATGTTCTAGTTTATTAAACATTAATAAATTAATTTTTATAAAATAAGAGAAATATATATATATATATATATATATCATAATTTTTTAACTCATATTTATAATTGCTAATTTACTATATAGGTTATAAAAATCATATCTAAATAACAATATTTTTATAACATTTTTAAGTTAACTTAAAGCTTGGTGTTTTACATCAAGAAATCTATTGAGAATATTATTTTTTTTTAAAAAATTATGGTGGTCCATCACACCACCAAAAATAAATTTTACCGTCATATTTATATCTTGATCATTAAATGTAAAATATTTGAAACAATCCTCATTGAAACCCACACCGTACAGAGGGATAATAAAAATTCTTTTAAAAATTGGTAGTGGAAAACATAAAGGTTACCAAAAATAATATATATTAGGATTTCAAGATAATAAGAACACTGGTCAGAAGTTGAAATATAGATATCGAGGAGAACAATATAATCCAAGGATTAATAGAGGGATATAGATCAATGTCATGAGAAACTTAATGACCACAAAAAAATAAATCAATGAGGTGTGAAAAGAACATGAATTAATTATAAATGATGGTAAAAAGTTTTCATTGTTTTCTAGATAACTTTTCTAATGTTGATAAATTTATTTACTATATTATATTAAGATAACAATAAAATATTTTATAATTACAATTACAATTTTATCACTTAATAAATTTCCACTAAAATACCATTTTTTTCTTGAAATGAATAGAATTATAGATTAAATTTTCAAGCCTAAAGCACTCAAATCATCTTCCAATTGATCACATAATATACAAAAAAAATGATATTATTTTAGTAATATATTTACTAAACCAAAAATATTTATCAAAATGTAGGATAATACCCGAAACAGATAAACCTTAATTTAAAGATATAATACAACAATTTATAGTATTCAATAATAAATATAAATGTTTAACAATGATACTTCCATAAATAATTAATCCTTTATCCCAAATAACCTCTATAGCCTCAAAACTAAATAATGTTTCAACCATAGGGGTTATCTCATAACCTTTATCATACATCTCTATAAAAATAATTTAATTCTTCCAAAATAATCCTTCATGTTAAATAAAATTTATATATAAAACTCAAACCAATAAAATTTCTCTAAAATAATCATTAATCACCTAAAAAATAAAAAATTTAAAAAATATTTGATCCTATAATAGGATTCCCAAAATCAACATATTATTTATCTTCCAAATCATTTATGTAAAAATATACAATATTAACCAGGACATTATTTTGGCACGTGGTAGGAAATGCACCGTTGTCGCCCTTCAACTGTGGGTTCAATCCCCATAGAATTTCTAAATGTGATAGGTTGTCACCCACCATATGGATTGTTTCTTTTCTAAAAATATATTAATAAAATTCTAGTAATGTTACGAAAAATATAATGAATATCTTAAAATATAATATTAGTCATCAGAAACCTTATTAACTCGAAAGGATTTCTATAAAAATTATTTTTTCCACAATATAAAATAATATTAATTTAATATTTTTACCTTAAAATCAATGATCAAATAAAACCTAAAGGTTATTAGTGAATTTTAACTTATGTCTATATTATATAAAATAATTATTCCACAAAAAATGTTATTTAAAAAACATATACTAAACCAAAGGGTCTTATTCCTATAAATTCCTCCCAAAATATCCTTCATCTTCCAATGATATAAATCCGAAAAAGAGAAATTTATGTCTTTAAACTTATAACCATCTTTAGACTTATCAACCCAAGACACTTAGCTTTATGTTATATCACTATAGAATATCATAGGTTTTCAAAGGTTCTATTTCCTAATTCACTATAATGGTTTATAAAAAATTTTAATTAACCCAAAAATATTCCCCAAAAGCATGAAACTATGTTTGTGGTAAGGGAACAATAATTGTGCATTTGGATGAGGAATGATATATATTTGACCAACCCTTTTTTGGGGTTATTACCATTGGATTCATATATACTATAACCTCATCTTCGTTTCATATCCATATAGGGATATATTGCTATGGAAACCACATAATCTATCATAAAAAAATATTTTTTTTATATTATCATATAATTTGATATATCCTAAAATTCTATCATAGGGTTTTGTTCCCTAATATATTTTTCCTAAATATTGTTCTAGAGGTTTTTATTAATAATTATTTTAGAAAAACTCTAAATTCCCTCACTCAAGTAACCCAATGCAGGTGGTTACATTTTTAAATTTTCGCTAGATAAAACAGATAACATCCCAAATGACCAAATAGTTTAGTAGTCTTGGTAAACTATACAGATACATGAATATAAATTTATAAAGGTACTAAAATAAAAAATGTAAAAAAATTGTTTCATGAAATCATTCAATTATTCAATATTTATATCCTAGTAATTGAATAAAAATAAAGGTTAGATCATATGAACAGTAATGGTTTCATATAGTGTATGTTATGATGTGTAATAAAAGAATATTCAATATGAAATGATAAAAAACTAAAAAATATTTCATTTAAAAAATAACATGAGAAAGAAGAATAATATGGAAGGAATAAATAATTATCAAATAATTCCATATGAATAATCAAATTATCTTGAAAATTATAAATGGATATCATGACTATCCAAATAATCACATGTAAATCAATAAATGATTTTATATTAATAGAATGTATTAATTTGTACCTCATAATATTTTCTTTAAGGCCTCCTGCTAAGGAATCGTACATAAATATGTAAGGCCTCATCCAAATATCTAAACTAGGTTATCTCATGAGAACTTCCCATCCATAGAGGAGCCATAATAGTCCTCATCCATCATTTATTATGTAAAATACATTCATCATATGAATACACAATAATACTAAAATAATTTGTCTTAAAAATCAATACAAGTCCATATTAGAAGATCTAGAATTATTAATGTCACATTTATCCACAATCCAACTGATCATAAACTATATAAAGAAATATTGTGGATGCTTCCATTAGAATATATCCTCTTTAAAGTATAATATGTATTAATGGATGTTTAAAAATATGAAAATACTTTTAGAATATCACTAGAATATTTATGGATGAAAATACACTTTTCATTTTTAAATCACATATTTAAAATATGAAAATCAAATAAATTTTAGGTTTTTTTAAAGAACCATAGAAACATATAATGTAATATTCAAATAATATATTGGTCATGATTATAGGAAAATTCTTTTGTGTGGTGTATGTTAAAACAATGATTTCATTCAAACATCTGGTAAAAGGTGCCTTGTTTTTAAAGATGACAAGAATATTCCATTTATGAATTTTTGTAAAAAATTTATTAAAAAATAATTTAATATTGAATTAAAGAATTGTAAAAACATTCCGGAAAATATATTAATGAAAATATGGACATAGAAGAATGATAGCCCTAACTTTAGAAAAAAAGGTCAGTTTTCAATAAAAAACATTATGTTGATATCTTGATTTCATAACAGATTAAAATCATAGAAAAATATTTAATTTATAGAAATAACAAGAAGTGAAGAAAATATATTGGTTTTAGAAGATAATGTTCATATAATTCCCCACCAGAGGCATAGACATTAATAATCATGAATAGTGATGTGATTGTGAAATAAACCCTTTCAAAGGTCATATCATTGATTTTAGAAATAATCAATGAAGTGGTTATGTGTGAAAAAATTCCTATAAAAAATAATTTTAGGTAAAAAATTATATAATTAGATATAATTTTATACATAATAATTATATAAAAAATTCAATAAAGAAAAATTTTCACCCAATGAATAGATTTTTAGTTAAAAACCGTTATCCATTTGTAACTTTCATGTAAAATCCCCTTGGATGAAATAATTTGAGTTGAGACTAAAATATCATCAATTATGAAAGATTCATTATATAACATATATAAAGGGGAAATATATACACCATATAAACTAATTTAGTTTCATAGAATAAAAATTCCTCAGTGAATGTGAAATTGAGATGAAATTCCTTGCCTCATGCCTCCACTATATAAAACTTTTTTTAAATGTACTAACAAAATATTTAATTATGTAAATTACCTTTTTAATGAATAAATTTCTTATTAAGTAATGTAGTTATAGGAAATGCATGTACCACTTTGTTTATTTTGGAACATTATAAATAATATACTATCATACTTTAAAGACTTATAAATCCTAAGGGTTGAAAATATAGTTGTTTTATAGTGACCCCTATGATTAGAATATATTAATGTTTATGAAAGTTTCCCATAAACACATAATAAGGAGTGATGGACATGACCAATTGGATCATACCAAATAAATTCCTTTTATCCATGATATCCTAGGAGATATAATCACTGGGAATTTCCTTTTACTATTCCCAAGAGCAGATTTAACAACTAAATCATGAGAAAAAACCTTTTATAGGAAAAGTTCAAGCTCATCGATATCGTGACCTAAACCATGTTCTCCAAACCTCCCTATGAAAATGCCACAAACACACACTTTTCTCTTAGGTAATATACTGTTTTAATAAAGTATTAGGTATCTATAGTCTAATAGTATTTATTTTTATATTTTTCTTTTTAATAAATTTAGTATAATTTTTATCACTTTTATTATTACATTATAATGAATAAATAATACTCTTGATAAAAATTAGATTTTGATATGATGAAATATTAACTATATTTTTGGGATATATATTATTTCAATCAAGGAAATATTTTTTATGAATTAAATAATATTTTAAATAAATTATACTTTACTAAAATAATATTATTAAATTGAAATGATAATATAATTTAAAATATAATTTTTTTAAGGGTGACAAAACTATTATCATAAAAAAGTAGTATTTTTAAATAAATGTAAATTTTTTATTTAAAATATTAATTTATCATACTTATATAATTATTTTTTTAAATAAATATTATTTATTATATTAGAATGATGAAATTTTGGAATGGTTATTTTTTAATAATATTTTGAGACATTAACATTTTTGGGTAAAAATTTGATAGGATATAATTATATGTCATATATTATGACATCATAAAATCCCAAAATTTATGTAATAAATACTATAAATTGTAAAATGACCCAAATTATGTTTCCCTTTTAAAATAATGTGTTTTAAAAGTGATTATATTAATTTTATAATTCCTTAATGAATCTTCCAAGACGTATATTATATTTTGCTATTTTAAAATTAATATATATGAACATGACTCACCTACACATCACTAAGAAAATTATTTTAATGATTTATGTTCATATACATATAAAATAATGATAAATATGACTCATTGAATAAAATAATGGGAATAAAATAAAGTATGGTTAGGGTGTTTTATTACATTATCATATGAATTTCAGAACAGAGGATTAGAAATTAATAAAGAATTACCATTTTTTACTGTTAAAACCCCACCCAAAATCCCTTTCATGTTCACTATAAACAATTAGATCATGAATTAGTATACCGTTCCATATAAATAGACCACCCATGTTCCCCCTATGGTTTTAAAAACCACCTCCCAATATTTATGAGACACCATCTCAATGTAAGGGATCCTCTATTACCCATCTTTAATCAAGATCATTATTTATAATATTTCTTTTTTCTAATTGTTCATTTTGAGAAATGTTTTTACACAATCCTGTTATAAAAATATTATTTCCAAGTGATTATATACCCCTTTCACTATCATTTATCAATTCTATGAATCTTTATTCACCATCATTATGATCCCAAAATTACCCTGTGATTTTCCATGCCAAACAGTTGTGAAGTGAATACCCATTCTCATTTTTAATCAAGGGTATTCACCTAGATTTACCTATAAATTATTAAATGGGGAATATTATGTATTTAACTCTGAATAATTAATAATAGGGTTAAAATGAAAAAATTTATCCTTATGGTGTACGATCTTTGTGGTACACTTATACATGTACATGATATGAAAGGGACAAGTGGGCACATAAATATTTAGTTCTCCAATGAATTGGGTAATGATTATATCTTATGATATTCCATGTTTGGGTAATGTCATGGTATCTTATTAACACAATTTTATCTTTTCATGGTGGTTATCTTGGATTTATGTTTATGATTCCATGTGTTATGTGGTTTCCACACACTTATATTATCTTCATCTTATCATCGTATATCCTGATTCGATCAGGTTTATGATTATCACCCCTCTTATATTACCTTGATATGCATATAGAAAAAATTTATTAATTTCATCATGTTATTATATTATAATTCCATTTTTGTGATTTATATCCCACCCCTTTCTTATGTATATAACAAGGTTATTCCTTTCAGTTTTAGAAGATCTAAAGAATATAAAGGTATATTTCAGAGTTTTGAAAATAATAATATTGTACCCCTGTTTTATGATATCATTTTAGGTAACTAATTTCTCAATGAAACTAGGCCATAAAATCTTCCATCCTAGTATTATTTGTACCTTATGAAATAAATCATAAATTAATTTTTCTTAAAATATGGGTTTTTTAGTTGGTATAAAGATAAGTATAACTATTTTTGAGATGAGGATTATAAAACTCTTATAAAATCTATATGGAGAAAACTAAACACAATAAAACCTCCCTAAAATTTGGTAACAATTAGATAATTTTTTCTTCTAAAAACTTATATCACTATCTAGATACTAAAATGGGACATGGAACTAGAATGGTTGTACCTATGAGTAACAACTAGGAAAGCGGTTCATTGAGATGGACTTAAATGTCACCTCACTTGATTTGACACTCTTGGAGGCTATTATAATGTAAAATCACAAGATATTTATAAAACTTTATAAAGGGAGTACAATTTTAAAAATATTTTAAATTAAAAATAGATAGTGGATAAGTTATATTGAAATATTGATATTCATTTTTATGGAATATATTCTATTTATGATTCATCTCTGTAATGTTCATTGTTTCTCATTTATGTATTCAATTATTTTAAAATAATCCTACATAATTTTACATTTATTCTAGTCAATGTCTAGAAATAGGATTAACTGAGTAAACATCCCCTTTTGTTGGAACTTTAATGGTATCCTACATTAGATACACATCCCTTTTAGAAAATTAATCAAGAATACTATGATAATAATATCTCAATTGAATTAGGATTTGAATAGAATCCTGAATTTTGAAGAATTATAAAATCCACCTAAAAAGAAAGATATAATTGGGATCTTTATATGATAATAAACTCTATATTTTAGTGGATATTCTGATCCCTTAATATTGGAACAGTTGATCAAATCTATTGATAAGATCTTATGAATCCTTCAATTCTCTGAGAATGAGAAATTCTTGTTGTCTTTTTATTAGATAGAAATAGAACACGATCAATGGTTGACATTGATCACAAATATAAATATAAATGATGTGATAAAAAATATGCAGTGGAAAGAATTCCATAAAATGTTTTTTGATAAATATTTTCCATGTACCCTTTAACTAAAAATGGAGAGTGAATTCTTTAGGCTCATTCAACAGGATGATGAATTAATTGTGGTGTAAGATACAAACATTAGAAGACTTGCACAATACAACATTGGATCATTCATTAACAATGAATTTAAATCAATCCACTTTTTTGGTTGGCTAATTCTAATTAAATAATGTATATTTTATATTAATAACATTGAAAACTATGATGAAATATTCTGATATTTCCTTAATGATGAAATTGAGATTATAGAATCTCAAGGGTCTCATAGGTTTGAAAATAAGAAGTTGTGAATTTATTTTTATTCTAGTGATGAAATGGAAATGTCTCATGAGGAAATAAATGCTAACAACCCTTTCAAAATTATGGGAATAAGCTTCCTAGAAATATCAAGATGGTGAAAAGGAACTATTTTAGGCGTAGGAAGGAAGGGAACCTAGCTAGCGATTATTAATGGGAGAACCCCATTAATTTGATTATGGGAATGAATTATTTAGTCAAACCTCATCCTATTATATAATGATTCAACTACAAGGAATACAAATTTTTCTTAATAAATTCACTAATCCAAGGGTTATCAATGATAATTCATGACAACATCCTTCGAGACCAAAAGAGAAATGGTGAGATTATGTCATCACATCTTTTAAGGTGGATCCCATGAAACATTTTGTGACCAATACACTATTAATTATTTCTAGGATAGAGAAAATAGTGTTTTATTATGGATATAATAATTATTTTATATCCTAAAACATTTGTATAACTATTCAAACACAATCTCAATACATGGAAGTAGAGTAATCAATGAAGATGGAAAATGGGCCAGTTATTGAATCCTAAGAATATAACTTTTCCACTATAAATACATGTGGATCTAATTTATGAGATAACATTATGATACTCCATTTATTATAATTTAATATAATTATATCTATGAGTTGGATTTAATTTTATTTAACCTCTATAAATTTTCAAGATATAAAAATAACCCTATGTATCCTACATCATCCTTTAGTTCTATACAAGTTCATTATGGATAATGAATCTATTTTGGAATAATCATCTCAATAATTTATATTATTTCTCTCTAACAAGTTTTATCATTCTCAAGTGACTAACACTATTGAGATGATCATCCTTGAAGTAATTCCCATTTTAAGGGAATATGATGAGTTGTTTAGTAAATAATTTCATAGTCTTGCTCTTAGTTGAGGGGTTGATTTCAGAATTGAGATTTTACCCATAGATTTACCAACATACAAGACTCCATAAAAGATGGAAACTATTTAACTTGATGTTATAAAGAATAAAATATAGTATTATCTATATAATGTGTTAATATGCTCATGTGCATCAACACATGGTTCACAAATCCACTTTTTCATTAAGAAGGATGTGCCAATTAAAATATTCATTAATTATCATGAACACAAAAAAAATCAAGATAAGGAATAAGTATCCACTATTGTAAACTGATTTCTTATTTTTATCAGCAATGTGGAGCCCAATAAATATTTAATTTGGATCTCCATTCATGATATTTCCAAATAAAAGTAAACAAGGTGGATAACCACAAGAATTATTTTCATACTAGGTATGGAAACTATGAGTTCGTTGTGATTAAATTTGGAATCAATAATTCTCTAGAAATATTCATAGATAGAATGAATAGTATTTAGATATTACCTCGATTGATTTTTTTCATAGTCTTTATAGATGATATTCTTCTCTACTCTATAAGAAAGAAGGAATATAAGAAGCATTTTAAGGTTGTACAAAAGACATTTCAATTAAAAAATTTAGTTATGTGGTATAAAAAAAGTGAATTTTTGATGGTGATATTTATCATATTAAAAAGAATATCTGTTGATCCTTGAAAAAAGAGGAAAATGAATGATGGACCATACTGTCATTTGTGATGAAAATCCGTAGCATCCATAGATTAGAGTGGTTATATCACTGATTTTTTAAACAATTATCATGATTTTCCAACCCACTAACCCATATAAGTTAGAATGGTGTCAATTTTGTCTTCATTGGTGAATGTGAAGAAATATTTAATGAGTTGAAGATGATTTCAATTGAACAAAAAAATGTTCTCATATTAGCAACCAATGGGGAAGGATTTTTGATCTATAATGGTTTATAATAAGGATTAGGTTATGTACTCATGCAGTATGACAAATTTATAGTCTAGTCCTCACATTAATTAAAAATACATGTGTATAAAATCCATATTATAATCTAGAATTGGCTATAGTGATATCCACATTGATTATTTGGAAACATAATGTATAAAAATAAAAGATTCACATATAACATGTCATAAAATCCTCAAGTATAAATTCAAATTAAAAGAGGATAATATGAGATAATGAATGTTGCTGGAGATAATCATGGATAATTATTCTTCAATAAATTACCATCCTAGGAAGGCAAAAAATAGGATGATGCTCTGAGTACAAGGATGTTGCAACCATATCCATGATGAATATTGAATGTTATACTATCTTCTTAGATGTGAAAATGATAGATATGGGAATAATAAAATAATATTTATTGTACCTTTCTCAAATAACATCCCAACCATTTATTCTTAATAGGATCAAGATGGTTCATAAGGGTGATTTGGTGCTACATAAGGAGGTAGTGAATATTTTGGAGTTTAAATGATCTAATTATGGAGTTATAAGGTTTGGAACTAAGATATGTGTCCCATTAAAGCTTATAATGAGGAGGGCACATTTGGATGATGTGAATAGATCATACATCTCTATTAATACATAAGTTATTATGATATATATATATTTTAGGTAAAACATTTGTGTTATAACATGAAGAGGGATATTATGAAGTCTGTATCTTGAAGCATACTATGGAAATATATCAATGTGGAATGATAGATGTATAAATATATGATGGAACCATTTCCAAAATTAGTATAGAAATGGGAAATGATAATCCTGGATTTAATAATAGGACTCCCCATGAAACCTAATGAAAATAACAACATCTATGTGGTAGTCAACCACCTTAAAAATTTGACACATTTCATTTCTCTCAAATAAGATTTATCTCTTAGCCCACTCAGCATGATATGTAAGGGATGTTATGAGTGTACATGGATTTAAAAAAACTTCTGTATAAGATCAAGATTAAATGTTTATTTCATGGTTTTGGAGAGGCCTTTAGCAAGCATTGGATGTAGAACTGAACATCAACAATGCTCAACACTATTAGACAGACTGTCATCCTGAAATAACCAATCAAAAACTAGGATAGGCTTCCATACAACATGAAACCTGACCTAATCATTAATATGGATTAAGTAGAGTTATTGATTCTCCTGATATGGAAACTAGTGTCTCTAATTAACGATATCATAGTGGAAATTATTTATCCCAAGATAAATAAATATAAATTAATAGAAAAATACATGTGACATAAAATCACTTAACATAATGTATACATAAACAGGATCCCATAAAACTATATTTGATGAATAATGGAACAAAAACTGAAACTAAAACTAAAACAGAAATGAAACCATATCCATGTGACATCTTTTTCATCTATAATTATAATAACAAAAAAATCTAAAAGAAAACTTGAACTAGAAACCTTATCCCACAAAACTACTAGGGTCTACCAAAGATAAGTGACATAATTGGGGTTTGAGTATAAAAATATTAGTAGGTATGAACAGAAAATTATATACATTTCCTTTCCTAAATCTCCCAAAAATTTCTAGTTTGAAATTAATATAATGAAAATATGGTTTTATCATTTTAAAGTACCAATCCAAAATTTCCAGATATTCCCTTAAAAAGGATTTCCCATTTTAAATAGGATATCCATTTCAAAACCAAATTAGATAACCAAAACATATAATTGGAATCCATATACGGTGATAAAAAAGTGATATGATAAAAATAAAGGAAATATAACTGGCTTGTGAAATATAATAGAATAGATAAAAATGTGAAACATAATAAACAAATATATATGGATATATAATCATTGGAATTTACTAAAAGTTTCAAAAAGAAATACCTAGATGTAATCTAGTCAGACTCACCTATTAGAAAATGGTGTAGTTCTATATTAAATAACCCAAATGGATGCTCTAAACTTTCCTCACCAGTGGAACAACACACCTAGACTCTCAAAAAATATATGGTGTACCAATACATCTAACTGGTGTGTGTAAGAATGCATTAGTCAACCCCTAGCTATTCTCATGAATCCCATTATAATAATACATAGATAATGAGGATGTCATCACATGCTAGACCAATAAATAACATATGACATCATTCTAGCTGACCCCAAACTGTGAAACCACATATTTGGATCCCCCCTCTGGGGAAAAACCACATAGGTTACCAATCACAAATTAATCCATTAATAATTGAAAACTATGATTACGCATCTTATTACATTAAAAAACATTCAAAATAGATTAAGATTCCAAAAATCCCTTATAATTTTAAAATACCAATTCATTCCAAAACTATTATCCAATATAATTTCAAAAAATAAAAATGCTAGAAATGATCCATATGGTCCTTTATGTCATTTAGTAACCAAACAAAAATTCATGATTTCAAACATGACTTGATTTTGGAAACAAATTTGAAACCACCATTTAGTCATTTTGAAACCAATGAACCATTTAGAAATAACTAGCAGTTTTCAATGAACCATCTTAGAAGGAAGAGGGAAAAGTTAAAGAAAAAGGGAGATGGGATGAATGCTTCAAAATATGGGTTCATGGTGAACATCATAATGGAGAGAAATTATCAACTGTGTTCCTATTTATAATTACACCCCTTTCAATAATAGATATTCCCACATCCAATGTCACACTCATTGAAATCTATAAAAGTTTTCAAACGGTTTATTTAAAAAGTCACAAGAAACCACACTTCCTATATTAAGAATCCACACCAATGCACTAAACCATAAAAAAGTAACCAAAACCACCCAAGTTCAAAATTCCCTATATAAATTTTTTTTATCTATTCGAAAAAATACTACACACCTTTATAATAAACCAAAAACCATTTTAAGGGACACTAATAATTTCATAAAACACCATACATATATGTATATATAGGCATAATTAAGTAAAACATTTGAAAACGTGTTCTCATCAAAATACCTACATATACACACCCAAATTTTTCAAACATACACTTCACATTCATTGAGAACACATTATAATATTAATTAGGAAAGATCAAGATTCAATTAAAATATTACCAAAGGTAAATTGATAGAAACTTTTACCTCAATAGTGTGAGAGCACAACAAAACTACCAATGAAGGATTGCTGAATCCCAATAGACAATCAAAACACCCTAATATCAAGGAAACCAAAACAGATTAGCAAACATCACTCTAGGGTTCATCAAAAAAGTAACCAATTTAATATAAATAATAATAATAATAGATAAAGAGAAAAATAGGAGAATATTTTCCAAAAACCAAGGGAAACCTGCCTTATAAGTGTGAGGTGTAAACCATATAGGAGGTATATCCAAGGAGAGGGGGATTCAAGAACCCCCTAGTGTCATAAATTTGAGAAAGTGAAGAGGAACCTGAAATGGGTTTAAAAGTAGGAAGAGAAAAATACGAATTTCAAACCATTTAATGAACCTAGACAACTAGAAAGGTTTGATTGTATGTTTTTCCAACTATTCGCCAAACGTACACACTCTACGGAAGAGAAGGGTAACACGCCTTGGATGGCCACATGGTTTATGAAACCATGATCTAATCATGAACAATGGATTTTTAAAATTGTAGATCATACCCACATTCTTTCAACATGGCAGTACCACCTCATGTGTAGGCCTTGTACGTTTTCCTAAACACCAAATTAAATTTGCACGGTTCTTCCAAAGCCTCTCATGGTTTGGTACGAACCATGCTCAAACCATGCCTAAGGAAATAACCTACTACAAACACAATAAATAAGAAACTATAATCGGGAACTTGTCTTGAACCACACCAAGAATATTTATCCCAGATAAAAGAATAAAATAAAATATAAATTGTGGTCAGGGTTTGAAAATTATCATCCCCCAGAAAACCTTCTTTCCCTAGAATGTCACCCAACCATGTGAGGACCAAAACTAAATATAAAAAATGAATGCAATGTAATGAAAACAAAAATATTAGGGTGAATGCAAACACTACAAGTCAAAAATATCTAGATTCAGATAACACTAGAAAAAATGGAAACCATCGAAAAAAGAGGATGGTTCTCCCCACCACAAGAACCCAACTATCACCATGACACCAACATGGGGAACCAAAAATGATATAATTAGGGAAATCACCACCCAAACAAAAAAAGAATCACAATGGAAATTGTCAACATGAAACTCAAAATAAAAAATGAACAAACCCATGGTTAATTAGTTAAATAATACATGATCGTCTCATTAACAAGTACAACCCCAATGTACAACCAATCCACAAAATGCTAACCACATGGTGTTTTTAGAACAATGAACAACCAAAAAATTTACACTAATACAAAATTAAGACTCCTTTTAAAATTAAATGAGACTTTATAAACCCATACAAAACAATAATATAGGATCATTACGAAATAAAGTAATCAATAGAAGGGAATCTATACCTTTTCCCACTCAAAATTGGAGGCAAAAGATGGGCCAACACTCCCAATCCTCAACGATTCTTGGATACAAGAAAATCATCACTCTGGGGACTAAGGACAGAGCCCTAATGTCTTGACTCAAATAATAAATCACATATATGAGATGGTTTCCTTTGATTGAGACATCCTTTCCTAGAAACTCTACTTGTGGGGCTCTTTTAGGTGACCTAAATTGTAACACCCCGAGATTTTATAAAATATATTCTTTTTAATTTCATTAATGTCTTGTGTTTTACTCTACACCAAAAGGAGCTTGCAAAACATGCATCCTTGACTTGCCTTTCATTACATGCAATCACGACCTTCCTCGATAGCGTGTGTAGTACACAATACCGAGTTTCACTAAACAACGATATACTATTAAAATATTATTAAAACAAGCCATTATGAATAGTAATAACCAATTTTTTAAATTTTTTAAATTTTATTTTTCAAAATGGACTCCATTTTTGGATTTGGAATATCGAAATTATCTTAGGGTGAAATTTTTCTACTTTTCGACTAACTTTCATTTTCTGATGAATAGTGAAAAATTACTAAATTTTAATTAAAAACAACCTTTTTAATCGAAATAATTAATAGTGATAAATTATTAATTTGAGTGGTTTTAAAGTATATTTATAATATATTTTTACAATTTAATACAGTGTTGGTCACTGTATGTAATTTCACATTTAAACCAGACATAAACAACAGTCAATTTTTTGATAGTTATTCTCTCTTAAGAACACGCTATTTGTTTTGATGATGGGAATTAATTTTTAAATTAATTAATGAAACTGATATGTTTTGAATTTGGTAAAATAGAAATCATTTTTTAGTTCATAATATTAAATATAGCTTAGTCCTAATTTTTTGTATTTTTCTGAAAACTTTCAATTTTTGATGAATAGTGAAACCACTAAGTGGTAGTTAAAAAATTGAATTTTTCATAAAAAATTATTTTACCACTTTTGTTAGTGGAATATCAAAAATCCGAGAGACAAGGTTGATGTCAGTAAGTAGAATGTGGTTCAATGAGATGAAAATAATTTTTGTTGAATATTAACTTTTTACTTTAATTTGCCACAGTTAAAAGTAAATAGGGAAATTAAGGGTAAAAATTATATTATTATTACCCTAAAACATGTCCTAATTCTATTTGATAAGTGTAATTTGACCAAAAACAGCCTTAGGAATAAAATATGACCATTTAGGCCCACTTGGATTAGATTAGGAGATTTATTATTAATTTATTTAAATAATGGTTAAAATAGTTAAAATCAATGTTTAATAAGAAAATCATTTTTAATATAAGGTTTTACATAAGATAAATTCGACTATAAATATTCATTAGAAAGATAAAACGATTTCCTAAATAATGGTATTTTATTTTTAATTTTTAGACATTAAATAATTTAATTTATTTATAACAGAAAGATGATGAAGTAATTATCTTATTAATGAAATATTGACATAATTGATGTTATAAATACCCAAATAAATATAATTTGAGACTTTTTATGAATTACAATAATTTTCTAGGTTAATATGACATGTTATTATTGATTTAATTAACTTTTTTTGTGATCTAATCATTCTGTTATGAGTTTCACAAAAATCAATTACTAAATAGTGTCAAAATTGACAGAAAATAGTTTTTAAAACTAATATTATATTATTAATTGTTATTTTATTCCTAAAAATCTATGGTTTGTAAAAATGACTTAGATAAGGATATATATATTAATAATAAACAACTTGGGTTTCTTTTGACATTTTATAGTATGTTTATTAACCTTATAGTGTAAGAACACAAAAAGACAAGGTAAAAGTAAAATTATCTAACTTAAAGTTAAATATAAATAATAAGGTTAAAATAGAAAAATAAACTTGTATAAATTATATTGGATGAGAGTATTTCGACCCATCCCCACCTTAGCTTCGAAATAAATTAATTTGGAGCTATTTAAGACCGAATTTGGCTTTATGATAAAATAATATTTTTAGTTATTCCAAAGGTTCCCCTCTCCTCCCTTATAAAAGGGCACCACCTCCCTTTCTTCCTCACACCACTTTGATCCTTCAAGCTCGGCCAACCCCTAAAAAATTCTCTTCTACACTTCCCTATCAACATCCTAGAGGTTCTGGTCTTCCTCAAAGACCAATTTTAGTGCCCTAAAAGGAGATCTCAAAGAGGGGCTTCAAAGAGGAGGTAATGTCCGTTACCGATTCTTTCAACTTTATTTCTTCTTCCACTTCTTCATCTTAGGTTGTTTCATTATGAAGTAATAACATCAGTATCACTCATATTATTATATGTTATTATAAGTATTAAACAACCCTATTTCACCATCAATCCATCCTATGGAAAACGAAATCACCGTGCGTGTGTACGTACGGAATACCGTCTCCACGCCGTGGTGTAATCTATTTTCCACCACCACCTTACTTGGATGGGTATAATGGTGTACATAATAACTATGTATGATTATTGTAAAGTGATATTGTTCTTGAAATATTATACAAACACTCCAATACAATTCCATGATCATAAGAACGATATCATCGCTCGTGCGTACATAAGGACTACCGTCTCCACGATGTGATGAGATTCATTCTCCACGTTAACCATTCATGAATGATTTTAAAATATATATAATACTATATCATGAAATATATGACATAATAATGATACTGGATTTATGTGTATATATATGTATGTCATCTACTTAATTCCATTCAACTCAATAAGGAAATGAAAACAGCGTTCATG
The DNA here is from genome assembly GCA_963277665.1 of Viscum album. Classification (NCBI taxonomy): domain Eukaryota; kingdom Viridiplantae; phylum Streptophyta; class Magnoliopsida; order Santalales; family Viscaceae; genus Viscum; species Viscum album. The sequence goes on along the minus strand of OY728121.1, from coordinate 351,166,277 downwards.
CGTACGTACGACCTACCCTCTCCATGAACGGTGTATATCTTTCAATTTACTGATCTATTATATATATGTATATTATGAATATATATTATATATAAATAATGTTTTATATTCTTGAATTAAGTAATCATGATCTATGTAATCATATGAATAATTACAAGTCAAAACACGGACGACAAATGAAACAATTTTACCCAAAACGCTCTTTAACATGGAATTTACAAAAGAACGGGTAAAATAAAGTCATAAGTGAACCATATATGATATAATAACAATGAGTATGATTATTGAATAAGTAAATTACATTATTTAAATCATTATACAGGAGTTTCAGACACTTATTAAGAAAATCGGACCTAAGGTAATGGAAATATCACATCCTCATTTTTATCAGAGATTGTTTATACTTTGGTATTTACTAGGGTGTATTTTATCATCCACATCCATGTTTTATAAATATGTAATATTATTTCCATCCACCTACAATTGTTTAAATCCATTTTTAACCTTTGGTGAGTTTATAGTAAAATATATTAAAGGAATCTTTTGTCGCGTTTCATACGAGATACTTTTTAACTTTTCCGACAAAAGTACGAGAAGAATGTTTTTTTAACTTATACGGAATGAATGGATTTTTAAAACATTATTTCCAACAAGCTTCCTTTAAAAGTTTTCAAGTTTATTTTAATCAACTTCTTTTAGTTTAAAATTGTATGACATGTTAAGAAAGGACAAGTTTTTTTGAAGTAGAAAGGATATTTTCCTCAAGAATAGAGTTCAAGTGTTTTATCAAAATTATTTTCCATCTAAGATAATAAAGGGTTCTGTTTTTATCTCTATTATTACATTGATTTGATTATGTTGTGATGGAATTATTTTTATGAATTCCTTTATCTTATATGAATTGTTTTATGATGTCATGAGGTTTAAGATTCCCATTTTTATTACATTGGTTATGCTATGATCTATGGTCTATAATTTTGTGGAACACATAATAATGGTATCATTATGAGATGGGTGGGATCTATATCTCCCTCCAATTCATTGGGTAAAGATTATATATCTCATGAGATAGACATGGCTGGAACGGCAGGTTAAACCGGTTCCGTGAAACAGGACTGAAACGAGGAGTGAACTCGGTTCAGAAATGGACTTTATCCTCTAAGATAGTCTTGGCAATGAGTCTTGACTAATAAGAAATGATTCTCTATGATTATGTGTGTATGCCACAAAGTTTCATGTTTTATGTTATGATTATTGGGATTACATTTCACTATTATGATTTATCCCATGTTATGAAATTATGATTTCTTTTGCAGGTTAAGATTTCCAAAAGTTATGTTTATATGTATATGATGTGATTGATATTTATTTTGTTTACCCTTACTGAGCATTTTAGCTCACACTTTTATGTTTTCTTTTCCCCAGGATATAAAGAAAGGTTTTAGGTATAAAAAAGGACGATCTTTATGGGAGATGTTGAAGATCTTTCACCACGATTAGAAGATTATATTCCAAGTTTCCAAAGACATTAAACTATTATGGTCCTTGTGTGTGTGTGTTTTTGTTATGTACTAAGTATTCCGCAAAAGTAATGTAATGTCCATGTACATGAAGCTTTGGGTCTCTACATTTGGTATCAGAGGAAAATTTTAGTCAACCTTTGGAAACTAGGATGCGAGAACGTTAGTGAGATCCCTAGAGATATTTCTAAGGTATGTCTAGGGATGTCCCTAAGGATACGTATACGTATAGGATATAGTCCTAGAACTATGGTAACAATATTAGATTAAACCAAAGATATTAGATATTGAAGTTACTCCCCTTTTATTATGATTTTTTCCTCTCACACTATTCTTTATGGGTTTTAGAAAATGGCTCGAAACATGATAATTCATGATAATGGAGGATATGATGGACAATGGAATGATATTCTTCATGAGAAACCAAATGAAATGGGATTTGGAAGTCCAAACATCATTGTTATGCAGAGTCAGCAATCTCATAATATGATCAATAAAGTAAAATTTGGAATGTTTCCTGACTCGGCTAATAAGAGAAAGATGGAGTTTCATGATGATCATAGAGGAAAGAAAGTTCAATTTCCCCTATATAAATCATGTGGGAAGAGGCATCAAGGAGAATGTTTCAAAGGAACTGGAAGATTCTTTGGGTGTGGAAAAGAAGGACACAAAGCCAGTAAGTGAAAAGGAAAAGATCCAGTTAACACCAGGGATGAGGATAATGGGATTGCTACGACATCAACAATGGTTAAATGTTTTAAATGTGGAATGTACGGGCATTATGAAAACCAATTCCTTAAGGGAAAGTCTCATGATGAGAATCAGTATGGTCGTATGGGTAGTATTTATGTTCATGATGATGAAGAAAATACAAATGATATGTGAGATGAAAGAATTGTTGAAGCTCAGTCAATGGTTTAAGAATGTAGTGGAATGATTACATGTTTATCATGTGTAATGTTGTATAAGTAATATCATGGTACTATGGAATAAAGAGACATATAAGGATTGTTACACTGTTGTCTTTCCTTGAGTTTTGAAAGTGTATGATTAATGGTACCAGTATCCGTGAAAGGTTATTCAGATATTTTTGGAATGTAGATGATATGCACATAATGAAGGGATAAGAAGATAATGAGATGTTTGATTGTATTCATGAGCTCATGATTGATATAAGGACTAAGTGATATCATGGTTTGAGTATAAATACTTTTGAGGATTTTTGTTTGTGGAAAGTGTTAACTTTTAACTGCAATAATGTTTTCACTAAGGTTCAATGGGTATTCATTCTCCAAGAGAATACATGATTAAGGTATTCACATGTTTGTAATTTGACCAACAAGATATATCTTATGATATAAGGGGGATAAATGATGGCATGCACGTGATTGTTATGTGAGATTTCAAGTAATCATATTCTTTATACTATGAGCTTGGACTGAAGTATTTTAGATAAGCTTAAATATTGGAATGGATTATGTTGGACATAAGTTAGGATAGAACTTTTTTTGATATTATTGATGGGATGTTATAGTAATATAGCTTTAGAAAAAGGACAACATGCAGGACGGGCGACAACCCATCGCGTCGGACAAGGCTGTGGGAATCGAACCCACAACTGAAGTGCGACTAGCCTTTATCGCCTACCACTAGCCTAGAAGAAGTCCCTATTTAGTAGGAAACTAGTTTTATTATATTAAGCAGTATGATATATGAAGTATAAGTCCATTTTAGGAACCATATATGATTAATCTCACTATAGATGAACTTATGTATTTTTGATAACTTTTATAACCATTTTTTGAGACAGATGGAATGACCCATCATTCTATAACATGATCTGCTAACACATCATGAATAACAAATTCAACTTCTTTTCATTAAGGGATGAAGTGGAAATTGTTCAATTAATGAACAACAGTGAGATTGTACCAAAATCATGTAAGTATTTCTTTTAATTCATCAACTTTAGGGAAATGATCTTGAAAACCAAATTTTTTTTCATATGCCCTTATATCTGATGAATCAAATGGTACCTTAGATAATCACAAATCTCTGGATTTGTGATTGCTGGCTTTTCCATAGCCATGTTCTCTACCACTCTCTGTCAGAACATGATGGTTATATTTCTCTTCAATATCCATATTTTCACCTATGTGGAAACCCAGTGATTAGTTTATTTGGGTAACCGTTACATTTTATAGTTTTGTTTTTAAATATTGGTTTTCGTATTCCTTTTTATGATGTCGGTTTCTATTAATGAAACTTTCGATTAGTAAACCATTTATAACCCCGACGAATTTCGAGGGCGAAATTCATTTTAAGGGGGGTGGAATGTAACACCCCGAGATTTTATGAAAAATATTATTTTTAATTTCATTAATGTATTGTGTTGTACACTACACCAAAAGGAGCTTGCACAACACACATCCTTGACTTTCTTTTCCTTACACGCAATCGCGACCTTCCTCGATAGCGTGTGTAGTATGGAATACTGAGTTTTACTAAACAACGATATGCTATTGAAATATTATTGAAACTAGCTGTTATGAATAGTAATAACCACTTTTTGAAATTTTGTAATTTTTTTTTTTCAAAATGGACTTCATTTTTGGATTTGGAATATCGAAATTAGCTTAGGGTGAAATTTTGGTACTTTTCGACTAACTTTCATTTTCTGATGAATAGTGAAAAATTACTAAATTTTAATTAAAAATAACCTTTTTAATTGAAATAATTAATAGTGAATAATTATTAATTTTAGTGGTTTTAAAGTATATTTAGAATATATTTTTACAATTTAATACAATGTTGGTCATTGGATGTAATTTCACATTTAAACCAGACATAAACAAGTGTCAATCTTTTGATAGTTATTATTTCTTAAGAACACTCTATTTGTTTTGATGATGGGAATTAATTTTTAAATTAATTAATGAAACTTATATGTTTTGAATTTGGTAAAAAAGAAATCATTTTTGAGTTCATAATATCAAATATAGATTAGGCCTAATTTTTGATATTTTTCTGAAAACTTTCAATTTTTGATGAATAGTGAAACCACTAAGTGGTAGTTAAAAAACTGAATTTTTCAAAAAACATAATTTTACCGCTTTTGTGAGTGGAATCTCAAAAATCCGTGAGACACGGTTGATGTCAGTAAGTAAAATGTGGTTCAATGAGCTGAAAATAATTTTTGGTGAATAGTAACTTTTTACTTTTATTTAACACAGTTAAAAGTAAATAGGGTAATGAAGGATAAAAATGATATTATTATTACCCTAAAACATGTGCTAATTCTATTGGATAAGTTTAATTCGACCAAAAACAACCTTAGGAATAAAATATGACCATTTAGGCCCACTTGGATTAGATTAGGACATTTATTATTAATTTATTTAAAGAGGGGTTAAAATAGTTAAAATCAAAGTTTAATAAGAAAATAAATTTTAATATAAGGTTATAAATAAGATAAATTCGACTAGAAATATTCATTAGAAACATAAAACTATTTCCTACATAATGGTATTTTATTTGTAATTTTTAGACATTAAATAATTTAATTTATTTATGACACAAAGATGATGCAGTAATTAGCTTATTAATGAAATATTGACATAATTGATGTTATAAATACCCAAATAAATGTAATATGAGACTTTTTAAAAATTAAACTAATTTTCTAGGTTCATATGACAAGTTATTATTGATTTAATTAACTTTTTTAGAAATAATAATTCTGTTATGAGTTTCACAAAAATCAATTACTAAATAGTGTCAAAATTGACATAAAATAGTTTTTAAAAAAATATTATATTATTAATTGTTATTTTATTACTAAAAATCTAAGGTTCGGCCAAATGACTTATATAAGGTTATATATATTAATAATAAACAACTTGGGGTTCGTTTGGATTCTTATAGTATGTTTATTAACCTTATAGTGTAAGAACACAAAAAGAAACGGTAAAAGTAAAATTATCTAACTTAAAGTTAAATATAAATGATATGGTTAAAATAGGAATCTAAACTTGTATAAATTCTATTGGATGAGATTATTTCGAACCATCCACACCTTATCTTCTAAATAAATCAATTTGGAGATATTTAAAACCGAATTTGGCTTTATAATAAAATAATATTTTTAGTTATTCCAAAGGTGCCCCTCTCCTCCCTTATAAAATGGCACCTCCTCCCTCTCTTCCTCACACCACTTTGTGCCTTCAAGCACTGACATACCCTGAATTATTCTCTTCTCCACTTCCCTATCAACATCATAGATGTTCTGGTCTTCCTCAAAGACCAATTTTAGTGCCCTAAAAGAAGATCTCAAAGAGGCGCTTCAAAGAAGAGGTAATGTCCGTTACCGATTCTTTCAACTTTATTTCTTCTTCCACTTCTTCCTCTTAGGTTGTTTCATTATGAAGTAATAACATAGGTTTCACTCATATACTGATATGTTATTATAAGTATGAAACAACCCTATTTCACTATCGATCCATCCTATGGAAAATGAAATCATCGCACGTGCGTACGCACAGAATACCGTCTCAACGCCGTGGTGTAATCTATTTTCCACCACCACCTTACTTGGATGGGTATAATGGTGTACATAATAACTATATATGATTATTTTAAATTGATATTGATTCTTAAATAGAATACATACACTCCAATACAATTCCACGATCATAAGAATGATATCATCGCTTGTGCGTACGTATGGACTACCGTCTCCACGACGTGATGAGATTCATTATCCACGTTAACCATTCATGAATGATTAAAAAATATATATAATAAGTAATCATGAATTATATGACATAATAATGATACTGGATTTATGTGTATATATATGTATGTCCTCTACTTTATTCCATTCAACTCAATAAGGAAACGAAAACAGTGTTCATGCGTATGTACGACCTACTGTCTCCATGAATGGTGTATTTATTTCGATTTACTGATCTATTATATATATATGTATATTCTGAATATATATTATATATAAATCATGTTTTATATTCTGGAATTAATTAATCATGATCTAAGTAATAATATGAATAATTACAAGTCAAAACACGGATGACAAATGAAACGATTTTACCCAAAACGCTCTTCAGCATGGAATTTACAAAAGAACGTGTAAAATAAAGTCATAAGTGAACCATATATTATATAATAACAATGATTATGATTCTGGAATAAGTCAATGTCATTATTTAAATCATTATATAGGAGGTTCGGACACTTACGAAGCAAATCAGACCTAAGGTAATGGAAATATCACAATCTCATTTTTATCCGAGATTGTATATACTTTGGTATTTATTGGGGTGTATTTTATCATCCATATCCATGTTTTCTCAATATTTAATATTATTTCCATCCACCTACAATTGTTTAAATCCATTTTTACCCTTTTGTGAGTTTATAGTAAAAGATATGAAAGGAATCTTTTGTTGTTTTTCGTACGAGGTACTTTTTGACTTTTCCGAAAAAAGTATGAGAAGAATGTTTTTTAACTTATACGGCATTAATTGATTTTTAAAAAATTATTTCCAAGAAGCTTTCTTTAAAAGTTTTCAAGTTTATTTTAATCAACTTTTTTAGTTTAAAATTGTATGACATGTTATGAAAGGAAAAGTGTTTTTGAAGTAGAAAGGATATTTTCCTCAAGAATGGAGTTCAAGTGTTTTATCAAAATTATTTTCCATCTAAGATAATAAAGGGTTTTGTATTTATCTCTATTATTAAATTTATTTGATTATGTTGTGATGAAATTATTTTTATTAATTCCTTTATCTTATATGAATTGTTTTATAATGTCATGATGTTTAAGATTCCCATTTTTATTACATGGGTTATGCTATGATGTATGGTTTATGATTTTGTGGCACACATAAGAATGGTATCATTATGAGATGGGTGGGAAATATATCTCCCTCCAATTAATTGGGTAAATATTTTATATCTCATGAGATAGACATGGCTGGAATGGCAGGTTAAACCGGTTCAGTGAAACAGGACTGAAACGAGGAGTGAACTCGGTTCAGAAATGGACTTTTTCCACTAATATAGTCTTGGAAATGAGTCTTGACTAATAAGAAATGATTCTCTATGATTATGTGTGTATGCCTCAAAGTTTCATGTTTTAAGTTATGATTTTTGGGATTACATTTCCCTATTATGATTTATCCCATGTTATGAAATTATGACTTCTTTTGTAGGTTAAGATTTCCAAAATTTATGTTCTTATGTATATGCTGTGATTGATATTTCTTTTGTTTACCCTTAATGAGCATTTGAGCTCACCCTTATATGTTTTATTTCCCCCAGGATATAAAGAATGGTTTTAGGTGTAAAAAAAGGAAGATCTATATGGGAGATGTTGAAGATCTTTCACCATGATAGAAAGATTATATTCAGTGTTTCCAAAGACACTAAACTATTACGGTCCTTGTGTGTGTGTGTTTTTGTTATGTACTAAGTATTCCGCAAAATTAATGTAATGTCCATGTATGTCAAGCTTTGGGTCTCTACATAAATGGCTACATCGATGACAAGACTTTAGAAGATTATGACAAGAAATCATAGAATAACCAAATAGACCACACTGAAACAAAATGAGAGAAGTGACTAATTAATGACAAGTTGATAATAAATAAGAAGAATTCTTGGAAGTGGGTTCCTTTGGTACCCATCACTAGATGTGGAACCATCATGAGCAACAACTGCCACCGAATACACCCTAGAAACCAATGTAGCTATAAATTCCTCATCCACAAGACTCCCAAGATGAATTTACATAAATTATGAGACTCACTCCTTGATATCCAGAAAAAGAAACTAGAAAAAATATATTACTTTAGATAATCCTTTTAATATATCTATATATATAAGGAGACCAACTCATTAAACAGATCAAAATAAGCCTTAAACTTCTGTTGACACTGACTAATGACCAATTGCTATATCATGTTCCTCACATTAACCTCGTTATGAATGAAACATCAAATAAAAGAGGTCTAGAGTAATTCCAATGAAATAATTAATTTCTATGATGATTGCATGATAACATTACACTGATATAATACTAAACCCTAAAATTATCCCAATCTAGTTTACACCCTGAAAACATTAAGAGATTGAAAAAATTTATAACACCATCGACATCTTGAGGCCATTCAGATTAACCTAACAGACATAGATCACCATGGAAAATCTGTAAAAATAGATAAAAACATGACTCTCCTACTCCAATGGTAGTCTAGGTAGGGATTAGGATTGGAAGAGACTCATTGATAAACTTTTGGTTCTTTTTGTAACACCCGAGACTTTTATGTTATATAAATCATCAAAGGAATCTTTTTCTACACAACACTTTCTTGGCTTGCTTTACACGCAATCGCGACCTTCCTCGATAGCTTGCGTCGTACGCAATACCGAGTTTCACTAAACAACAATATGCTATTAAAACTAGCCGTTATGAATAGTAATAACCACTTTTTGAAATTTTATAAATTTTATTTTTCAAAATGGACTTCATTTTTGGACTCAGAATATCGAAATTAGCCTAGGGTGAAATTTTGGTATTTTTCTGAAAACTTTTAATTTTTGATGAATAGTGAAACCACTAAGTGGTAGGTTAAAAACTGAATTTTGCATAAAACTTAATTTTACCGCTTCTGTGAATGGAATTTCAAAAATCCGAGAGACACGGTTAATATCAAGGACTAAAATGTGGTTCAATGAGATGAAAATAATTTTTTGGTGAATAGTAACTTTTTACTATTTTTACCGCGGTTAATAGTAAATAGGGTAACTAAGGGTAAATATGATATTAATATTACCCTAACACATGTCCTAATTCTATTGGACAAGTGTAATTCGACCAAGAACAAACTTAGGAATAAAATATGACCATTTAGGCCCACTTGGATTAGATTAGGACATTTATTATTAATTTATTTAAAGAAGGGTTAAAATAGTTAAAATCAAAGTTTAATAAGTAAATCATTTTTAATATAGGGTTATACATAAGATAAATTCGATTGTAAATATTCATTAGAAAGCTAAAAATATTTCCTACATGATGGTATTTTATTTGTAATTTTTAGACATCAAATAATTTAATTTATTAATGACACAAAGATGATGCAGTAATTATCTTATTAATGAAATATTGACAAAATTGATAATTTAAATACCAGAATAAATGTAATTTGAGACTTTTTATGAATTCGACTAATTTTCTAGGTTACTATGATATATTATTATTGATTTAATCAACTTGGTTCGAACATATAATTCTGTTATGACTTTGAAAAAATCATATATCAAATAGTGTCAAAATTGACACAAAATAGTTTTTAAATCAAATATTATATTATTAATTGTTATTTTATTCCTAAAAATCTAAGGTTCGGCCAAATGACTTAGATAAGGATATATATATTAATAATAAACAATTTGGGGTTCGTTTGGCATGTTATAGTAAGTGTATTAACCATATAGTGAAAGAAAACAAAAAGACACGGTAAAAGTTAAATTAATTAACTTAGAGTTAAATCTAATTGATAAGGTTAACATAATACCCAAAACTTGTCTAAATCCTATTGGTTGATAGGATTTCGACCCATCCCCACTTTAGCTTCAAAATAAGACCCTTTGGAACCATTATAAACCAATTTTGACTTTAATATAAAATAATATTTTGAGATATTCCTAAGGTGCCCCTCTCCTCCCTTATAAAAGGGCACCTCCTTCCCCTCCTCCTCACACCAAATTGAGCACTCAAGCTCGGCCAACCCCTGCCATTTTCCCCTCTCCACTTCCCTAGAATAGTCCTAGAGGTCCTGGTCTTCTCCAAAGACCACTCTTAGTTCCCTAAGTGGAGGATTCAAAGAGGCGTTCCAAAGAAGAGGTAATATCCATTACCGATCTTTTCAATTTCTTTCGTCTTCAACTTCTTCTTATTTAGTTGTTTCATGATAAAGTAATAACATCAGTATTACTTACATACTGATATGTTATTATAAATATGAAACATCCCTAATTCACCTTCTATCCATCCTACGGAAAAATGAAATCACCGCGCGTGCGTACGTACGGAATACCGTCTCCACGCCGTGGTGTAATCTATTTTCCACCATCACCTTACAAGGATGGGTATAATGGTGTAATCAGTAACTATATATGATTATTATTAAGTAATATTGATACTGAAATAATATATATATATACTCCAATACAATTCCACGATCATAGGAACGATATCATCACTCGTGCGTACGTACGGAATACCGTCTCCACGATGTGATGCGACTCGTTCTACATGATCTTCATTTCATAATGATTATATAAATGAATTGAATGAATGAATATGGTATATACTACACTAATACCATTCTGGAAATGAATTATCTATAACCTAAAGATAAGAATAAGAATTTATTCGACAAAACACGCATAAGAACAAAAAGTTATAAAGACCCGAGTAACAAGTAACAATGAAATATTACTAACAAGAAGCTAATAATATGACCATATATGATCTCATATCAATATGTATGATTCTGGAATAAGTCAATAACATTATTTAAACCATTATACAGGAGCTTCGGACACGAACAAAGCAAATCGGACCTAAGGTAAGGGAAATATCACAATCTCATTTTTATCCGAGATTGTTTATTCGTAAGTATTTACTGGGGTGTATTTTATCATCCACATCCATGTTCCCTCAATATGTAATATTGTTTCCATCCACTTGAAATAGTTTAAATCCAATTTTACCCTTAGGTGAGTTTTTAGTAAAGAATATGAAAGGAATCTTTTGTCGTTTTTCCGTACGAGGTACTTTTTGACTTTTCCGACAAAAGTACGAAGAATGTTTTTTTTAACTTATACGGCATGAATGGATTTTTAAAACATTACTTCAAAGAAGCTTCCTTTACAAGTTTTCAAGTTTATTTTTAATCAACTTCTTTTATTTTAAAGTTGTATGACATGTTATGAAAGGAAAAATGTTTTTGAAGAAGAAAGGATATTTTCCTCAAGAATTCAATTCAAGTGTTTTATCAAAATTATTTTCCATCTAAGATAATAAAGGGTTCTGTTTCTATCCATATTTTTACATTGGTTTGACTATATTGTGATGGAATTATGTTTATGAATTCCTTTATCATATATGAATTGATTTATGATGTCATGATGTTTCAAGAATCCCATTTTTGTTATATGTGTTATGCGATGATGTATGTTTTATGATTATGTGGCACACATAAGAAAGGATTCATTATAAGATGGGTGGGACCTATATCTCCCTCCAATGCATTGGGTAATGATTTTATATCTCATGAGATAAACATGGCTGGAACGGAAGGTTATTTCGGTTCAGTGATACAGGACTGAAACGAGGAGTGAACTCGGTTCAGAAAGGGACTTTGTCCACTAAGATAGTCTTGGCAATGAGTCATGACTAACAAGAAATGATTTTCCATGATTATGTGTGCATGCCACAAAGATTCAAGTTTTATGTTATGATTATGGGGATCTCATTTTCACTTCTATGATTTATTCCATGTTAAGATATTATGATCTCTTTTGCAGGTTTTAATTTTCAAAAAGATATGATATGATTTTTATTTCCTTTATTTGCCCTTGCTGAGCATTTGAGCTCACCCTTTTATGTTTTCTTTTCCCCAGGCCAGGAAGATGGATATTAAGTAGAATATGCTAAAAGGGACCCTAGATATGATGAAATAAATGGGAGACACTGTAGAAGATTTATGAACCAGTTGTTTATGTTTCCCAGTTTCTAAAGACACTATACCTATACGGTCCTTTGTGGTTTTGTCATATGTTGTAATAAGTGTGATTCAATTTTGAAGTATTAACAATGTATGTAAAGTGTGGGTCGTTACAGTTGGTATCAAAGAAAAGGTATAGTCAACCTTTGGAAACTAGGATGTGAAAGACTTAGTAAGAACCCTAAGGATAAGTCTAAGCATAGAACACAATTTTAGAAATGGCCTTGAATAACCTAGGATAAGACCTTAAGCATGAAAATTTTATTCTTGAATTATGTGGTTTCCTATTATAATTAGTGTTGCTCACACTATTCTTCTTGGTTTTAGTCAATGGATGGAACCCGAAGGAACCGTGTTAATGCGGAATGCGATGGGCAATGCAATGATTGTCCCCCTGAGCAACCAAACGATATGGGAGCTGGAATGCAAAATCTTGTAGCCATGCTCACACAACTTTCTCAAGCTATGAATCATGCAGGATTTCCAAACGAACAAAGGAGGGAGCAACATTCTGTTGAATCCTTCATGAGGCAGCGTCCACCATCTTTCAGCGGGTCTACTGATCCATTAGTTGCTGAACAATGGATTAGTACTACTGAAAAGATATTTTCAGTTCTTCAATGTTCTGAACATGATAAAGTCATCCTAGCAGTGTATCGTTTGGAAGGAGATGCTGATCAATGGTGGAATCTTGTTAAGAATACAAGGCAAAGGGATGAAATTGAGTCTATGGAATGGGACGAGTTCAAGAACTTATTTTTCAATAAGTACTTCCCTCGTATTCTCCGAACAAAGATGGAGAAAGAGTTCCTTGAACTGAAGCAAAGGGATGATGAATCTGTTGGTACCTATGAAGCAAATTTTACCAGACTTGCAAGGTACGCTTCTGGTATTATTATCCAACCTGAGAGTAAGATCGATCGATTCTTTAGTGGCTTAAAACCAAGTCTTCGAAGGGCGTTAGCCATAAGGGACTTCAATAGCTACGAGGAAATCGTTCGATGTGCTCTCAAAGTCGAGATGGAGATTGGAGTAACCCATCAGTCACATGGGTTTGATAAGAAGAGGAAGATGGAATTCAAAGAAAAATCTAAAGAGCACACGGAAAAGAAGATGAACTTTCCCTTATGCTCAAAGTGTGGAAAGAAACATGGAGGGAGTTGTCTTAAAGGGACAAGTAAATGTTTTAAATGTGGAAAGTAAGGTCATCGGGCATTTGAATGCCGTGATAATGGGAAGAAGATGTCTAATGATGCAAACAAAGGAAGGGATACACAGAATGAACCTGCTACACTTCAATGTTTCAAGTGCAAGGAGATGGGGCATTATGCCAATCAATGCCCAAATCCAAGGGTTGATGATGATGGTCGACGTCAACAAACTCTTAAGGCTAAAGACAAAGGAAAGTCACATGCAATTTCTATCAGCGATGTGGAGTACGATAACGATGTGGTGAAAGGTACACTTACCATCCACTCTAAAGTAGCAAATGTTTTATTTGATTCTGGATCCACCCACTCTTTTATTTCTGAAAAATTTTCTAAGGGTATAACCGTATTACCTCAACAATTAGATGTTGAGTTAGCTGTGACAACACCTAATGGCACATCAATCGCATCAGAAGTTTATAATTCTTCTCCGATCGAAGTTTGTGGGAAAGTGCTTCCTGCAAATCTTGTGATCCTTCCTTTAGTGGAATTTGATGTAATTCTTGGCATGGATTGGATTTCTCTACATGGAGCTCATATCAATTGCCAAAGAAGGGAAGTCACATTTCATATTCCAGATCAACCTACGATCGTCTATCAATGCAAGGATGAACATAACCTTCCAGTGGAAATTTCTTCCATCTTATGGGTATTGATTCCACTAAATGAAGGTTATTTATCTCAAATGGTTGGTGAGAAACTCACGATTAAGAATATGCCCATTGTACGGGAGTTTGATGATGTCTTCCAGGAGGAATTTCCGGGTCTTCCACCAAATCGTGAAGTTGAGTTTTCAATAGAACTCGTACCGGGTGCTTTGCCTATTTCAAAGACACCTTATAGAATGGCCCCAATTGAGTTGCAGGAATTGAAGAAGCAACTCCAAGAGAATCTTGATAAGGGATTCATACGCCCTAGTGCGTCACCTTGGGGAGCACCTGTTCTATTTGTTAAGAAGAAAGATGGATCAATGAGACTCTGCATTGATTATCGAGAACTTAACAAGATCACTATCAAGAACAAATATCCTCTCCCACGCATTGATGACTTATTTGACCAACTACGTGGAGCTCAATACTTTTCCAAGATTGATCTTCGTTCAGGGTATCATCAATTAAGGGTCAAAAGGGAGGATATACCAAAGACGGCTTTCCGTACAAGGTATGGACACTATGAATTTATAGTGATGCCATTTGGTCTTACTAATGCCCCTGCTATCTTCATGGATCTAATGAATAGAGTCTTTAGAGACTATCTTGATCAATTTGTGGTAGTCTTTATAGACGATATTCTTGTCTATTCAAAGAGCAAGGAAGAGCATGAAGATCACTTGAGAATTATATTGAAGACCCTGAGAAAAGAGAAGCTTTATGCCAAATTTACCAAGTGTGAATTTTGGCTTCAAAAAGTTGCATTTTTGGGTCATATAATCTCAAAAGAGGGGATATCTGTGGATCCAGCAAAAACAGAGGTTATCGAAAGATGGTCAAGACCAACAACAGTAACTGAGATCCGAAGTTTTCTTGGTTTGGCTGGATATTATCGACGTTTTGTAAAAGATTTTTCACGGTTATCTAATCCAATCACCAAGTTGACTCGGAAAGGAGTTAAGTTTGTCTGGGCAGAGGAATGTGAAGAGAATTTCAAGGAGTTGAAAAGAAGGTTATCCAGTGCACCTGTGCTCACACTGCCTTGTAGTGGAGAAAGGTTTGTGATCTACAGTGATGCATCCAAGAAAGGATTGGGGTGTGTTCTTATGCAAAATGATATGGTGATAGCTTATGCCTCACGACAGTTGAAAATCCATGAGCAAAATTACCCAACACATGATTTGGAGTTGGCTGCGGTAATCTTTGCATTAAAGATTTGGAGGCATTACCTTTATGGTGAAAGGTGTGATATTTATACTGATCATAAAAGTTTAAAGTATATTTTCACACAAAAGGAGTTGAATATGCGCCAAAGAAGATGGTTGGAGCTGATTAAGGATTATGACTGCTCAATCCATTACCACCCTGGGAAAGCAAACAAGGTGGCAGATGCATTAAGTCGACAAGACCATGCTAGTTTATCCATGATGAGGATCACAAAAGATCCAATATTTATGGATTTACAAAGGATGGATCTTGGAATTATAATGGAAGGGGAAAAATCTTATCTTTCTCAAATGAATGTTCAACCATCTATACATGTGAAGATTAAAGAGGCACAGAAAGAAGATGTCGAGTTACAAAAGAAGGTGAGAAATGTTCCTGAATTCAACCTTGATTGTGATGGGATAATAAAGTTCAGGAATCGGGTTTGTGTTCCTCCCATCCCCGAATTAAAGAAAGAGCTGCTGGATGAGGCTCATAGTTCTTCATTCTCTATTCATCCTGGAAGCACGAAGATGTATAGGGACCTGAAAGAGTACTTCTGGTGGGATGGCATGAAAAGAGATGTTGCTGAATATGTCTCTCGATGCTTGGTTTGTCAACAAGTTAAAGCTGAGAGACAGAAGTCCAAGGGGATGTTACAACCATTACCCATACCCGAATGGAAATGGGAAAACATCACTATGGACTTTGTCACAGGACTTCCTAAAACATCCAAAGGCAATAATGCTATCTGGGTCATAGTTGATCGTCTTACAAAGTCCGCACACTTCATTGCTATTAGAGAGGATTTCTCTCTAGATGAGCTTGCCAGGATATATGTAAAGGAAGTGGTAAGATTGCATGGAGTACCACTTTCTATTATATCTGATCGAGATCCGAGATTTACCTCGAAGTTTTGGCGAATTCTTCAGCATACTCTAGATACAGAGTTGAGTTTCAGCACTGCTTATCATCCCCAGACAGACGGTCAGTCTGAGAGAACAATTCAAACCCTAGAAGATATGTTGAGAGCTTGCTCTATGGATTTCAAAGGAGGTTGGGATCAACACCTACCTTTGGTGGAATTTTCTTATAATAATAGCTTTCACTCCAGTATTCAGATGGCTCCTTATGAAGCTCTCTATGGAAAGAAATGCAGGACTCCAACTTGATGGGATGAAGTTGGGGAAAGAAAGCTATTAGGACCTGATCTCGTTGATGAAATGGCAGAAAAGGTCAGATCTATTCAACAACACATAAGAGCAGCTCAGAGTCGACAGAAAAGTTATGCCGACAACCGAAGAAAAGACCTAGAGTTTGAAGTGGGTGATAAAGTGTTCTTACGAATATCTCCCTGGAAGAGGGTTATGAGATTTGGAAAGAAGGGGAAGTTGAGCCCTAGATATATCGGTCCTTTTGAAATACTGGATCGTGTTGGGAAGGTAGCTTACCGATTGGCGCTTCCACCGAATCTCTCTCAAGTTCACGATGTGTTCCATGTATCTCTCCTGAGATAGTACATACCAGATCCTTCACATGTACTCAGCTCAGAAGTTGTACCGCTGGAGCAAGATCTTTCTTATGAAGAACAGCCGATAGAGATTCTGGATCGTAGCGAAAAAGTCCTACGAAACAAGACCACTCGCTTGGTGAAAGTTTTATGGAGAAACCACCAACTTGAAGAAGCTACATGGGAGCTTGAGGATATGATGAGGGAGAAGTATCCTCATTTGTTTGTTGCAAAGTGACGAATTTCGAGGGCGAAATTCTTTTTAAGGGGGGTAGAATGTAACACCCGAGACTTTTATGTTATATAAATCATCAAAGGAATCTTTTTCTACACAACACTTTCTTGGCTTGCTTTACACGCAATCGCGACCTTCCTCGATAGCTTGCGTCGTACGCAATACCGAGTTTCACTAAACAACAATATGCTATTAAAACTAGCCGTTATGAATAGTAATAACCACTTTTTGAAATTTTATAAATTTTATTTTTCAAAATGGACTTCATTTTTGGACTCAGAATATCGAAATTAGCCTAGGGTGAAATTTTGGTATTTTTCTGAAAACTTTTAATTTTTGATGAATAGTGAAACCACTAAGTGGTAGGTTAAAAACTGAATTTTGCATAAAACTTAATTTTACCGCTTCTGTGAATGGAATTTCAAAAATCCGAGAGACACGGTTAATATCAAGGACTAAAATGTGGTTCAATGAGATGAAAATAATTTTTTGGTGAATAGTAACTTTTTACTATTTTTACCGCGGTTAATAGTAAATAGGGTAACTAAGGGTAAATATGATATTAATATTACCCTAACACATGTCCTAATTCTATTGGACAAGTGTAATTCGACCAAGAACAAACTTAGGAATAAAATATGACCATTTAGGCCCACTTGGATTAGATTAGGACATTTATTATTAATTTATTTAAAGAAGGGTTAAAATAGTTAAAATCAAAGTTTAATAAGTAAATCATTTTTAATATAGGGTTATAAATAAGATAAATTCGATTGTAAATATTCATTAGAAAGCTAAAAATATTTCCTACATGATGGTATTTTATTTGTAATTTTTAGACATCAAATAATTTAATTTATTTATGACACAAAGATGATGCAGTAATTATCTTATTAATGAAATATTGACAAAATTGATAATTTAAATACCATAATAAATGTAATTTGAGACTTTTTATGAATTCGACTAATTTTCTAGGTTACTATGATATATTATTATTGATTTAATCAACTTGGTTCGAACATATAATTCTGTTATGACTTTGAAAAAAATCATATATCAAATAGTGTCAAAATTGACACAAAATAGTTTTTAAATAAAATATTATATTATTAATTGTTATTTTATTCCTAAAAATCTAAGGTTCGGCCAAATGACTTAGATAAGGATATATATATTAATAATAAACAATTTGGGGTTCGTTTGGCATGTTATAGTAAGTGTATTAACCATATAGTGAAAGAAAACAAAAAGACACGGTAAAAGTTAAATTAATTAACTTAGAGTTAAATCTAATTGATAAGGTTAACATAATACCCTAAACTTGTCTAAATCCTATTGGTTGATAGGATTTCGACCCATCCCCACTTTAGCTTCGAAATAAGACCCTTTGGAACCATTATAAACCAATTTTGACTTTAATATAAAATAATATTTTGAGATATTCCTAAGGTGCCCCTCTCCTCCCTTATAAAAGGGCACCTCCTTCCCCTCCTCCTCACACCAAATTGAGCACTCAAGCTCGGCCAACCCCTGCCATTTTCCCCTCTCCACTTCCCTAGAATAGTCCTAGAGGTCCTGGTCTTCTCCAAAGACCACTCTTAGTTCCCTAAGTGGAGGATTCAAAGAGGCGTTCCAAAGAAGAGGTAATATCCATTACCGATCTTTTCAATTTCTTTCGTCTTCAACTTCTTCTTATTTAGTTGTTTCATGATAAAGTAATAACATCAGTATTACTTACATACTGATATGTTATTATAAATATGAAACATCCCTAATTCACCTTCTATCCATCCTACGGAAAAATGAAATCACCGCGCGTGCGTACGTACGGAATACCGTCTCCACGCCGTGGTGTAATCTATTTTCCACCATCACCTTACAAGGATGGGTATAATGGTGTAATCAGTAACTATATATGATTATTATTAAGTAATATTGATACTGAAATAATATATATATATACTCCAATACAATTCCACGATCATAGGAACGATATCATCACTCATGCGTACGTACGGAATACCGTCTCCACGATGTGATGCGACTCGTTCTACATGATCTTCATTTCATAATGATTATATAAATGAATTGAATGAATGAATATGGTATATACTACACTAATACCATTCTGGAAATGAATTATCTATAACCTAAAGATAAGAATAAGAATTTATTCGACAAAACACGCATAAGAACAAAAAGTTATAAAGACCCGAGTAACAAGTAACAATGAAATATTACTAACAAGAAGCTAATAATATGACCATATATGATCTCATATCAATATGTATGATTCTGGAATAAGTCAATAACATTATTTAAACCATTATACAGGATCTTCGGACACGAACAAAGCAAATCGGACCTAAGGTAAGGGAAATATCACAATCTCATTTTTATCCGAGATTGTTTATTCGTAAGTATTTACTGGGGTGTATTTTATCATCCACATCCATGTTCCCTCAATATGTAATATTGTTTCCATCCACTTGAAATAGTTTAAATCCAATTTTACCCTTAGGTGAGTTTTTAGTAAAGAATATGAAAGGAATCTTTTGTCGTTTTTCCGTACGAGGTACTTTTTGACTTTTCCGACAAAAGTACGAAGAATGTTTTTTTTAACTTATACGGCATGAATGGATTTTTAAAACATTACTTCAAAGAAGCTTCCTTTACAAGTTTTCAAGTTTATTTTTAATCAACTTCTTTTATTTTAAAGTTGTATGACATGTTATGAAAGGAAAAATGTTTTTGAAGAAGAAAGGATATTTTCCTCAAGAATTCAATTCAAGTGTTTTATCAAAATTATTTTCCATCTAAGATAATAAAGGGTTCTGTTTCTATCCATATTTTTACATTGGTTTGACTATATTGTGATGGAATTATGTTTATGAATTCCTTTATCATATATGAATTGATTTATGATGTCATGATGTTTCAAGAATCCCATTTTTGTTATATGTGTTATGCGATGATGTATGTTTTATGATTATGTGGCACACATAAGAAAGGATTCATTATAAGATGGGTGGGACCTATATCTCCCTCCAATGCATTGGGTAATGATTTTATATCTCATGAGATAAACATGGCTGGAACGGAAGGTTATTTCGGTTCAGTGATACAGGACTGAAACGAGGAGTGAACTCGGTTCAGAAAGGGACTTTGTCCACTAAGATAGTCTTGGCAATGAGTCATGACTAACAAGAAATGATTTTCCATGATTATGTGTGCATGCCACAAAGATTCAAGTTTTATGTTATGATTATGGGGATCTCATTTTCACTTCTATGATTTATTCCATGTTAAGATATTATGATCTCTTTTGCAGGTTTTAATTTTCAAAAAGATATGATATGATTTTTATTTCCTTTATTTGCCCTTGCTGAGCATTTGAGCTCACCCTTTTATGTTTTCTTTTCCCTAGGCCAGGAAGATGGATATTAAGTAGAATATGCTAAAAGGGACCCTAGATATGATGAAATAAATGGGAGACACTGTAGAAGATTTATGAACCAGTTGTTTATGTTTCCCAGTTTCTAAAGACACTATACCTATACGGTCCTTTGTGGTTTTGTCATATGTTGTAATAAGTGTGATTCAATTTTGAAGTATTAACAATGTATGTAAAGTGTGGGTCGTTACAGTTGGTATCAAAGGAAAGGTATAGTCAACCTTTGGAAACTAGGATGTGAAAGCCTTAGTAAGAACCCTAAGGATAAGTCTAAGCATAGAACACAATTTTAGAAATGGCCTTGAATAACCTAGGATAAGACCTTAAGCATGAAAATTTTATTCTTGAATTATGTGGTTTCCTATTATAATTAGTGTTGCTCACACTATTCTTCTTGGTTTTAGTCAATGGCTGGAACCCGAAGGAACCGTGTTAATGCGGAATGCGATGGGCAATGCAATGATTGTCCCCCTGAGCAACCAAACGATATGGGAGCTGGAATGCAAAATCTTGTAGCCATGCTCACACAACTTTCTCAAGCTATGAATCATGCAGGATTTCCAAACGAACAAAGGAGGGAGCAACATTCTGTTGAATCCTTCATGAGGCAGCGTCCACCATCTTTCAGCGGGTCTACTGATCCATTAGTTGCTGAACAATGGATTAGTACTACTGAAAAGATATTTTCAGTTCTTCAATGTTCTGAACATGATAAAGTCATCCTAGCAGTGTATCGTTTGGAAGGAGATGCTGATCAATGGTGGAATCTTGTTAAGAATACAAGGCAAAGGGATGAAATTGAGTCTATGGAATGGGACGAGTTCAAGAACTTATTTTTCAATAAGTACTTCCCTCGTATTCTCCGAACAAAGATGGAGAAAGAGTTCCTTGAACTGAAGCAAAGGGATGATGAATCTGTTGGTACCTATGAAGCAAATTTTACCAGACTTGCAAGGTACGCTTCTGGTATTATTATCCAACCTGAGAGTAAGATCGATCGATTCTTTAGTGGCTTAAAACCAAGTCTTCGAAGGGCGTTAGCCATAAGGGACTTCAATAGCTACGAGGAAATCGTTCGATGTGCTCTCAAAGTCGAGATGGAGATTGGAGTAACCCATCAGTCACATGGGTTTGATAAGAAGAGGAAGATGGAATTCAATGAAAAATCTAAAGAGCACACGGAAAAGAAGATGAACTTTCCCTTATGCTCAAAGTGTGGAAAGAAACATGGAGGGAGTTGTCTTAAAGGGACAAGTAAATGTTTTAAATGTGGAAAGGAAGGTCATCGGGCATTTGAATGCCGTGATAATGGGAAGAAGATGTCTAATGATGCAAACAAAGGAAGGGATACACAGAATGAACCTGCTACACTTCAATGTTTCAAGTGCAAGGAGATGGGGCATTATGCCAATCAATGCCCAAATCCAAGGGTTGATGATGATGGTCGACGTCAACAAACTCTTAAGGCTAAAGACAAAGGAAAGTCACATGCAATTTCTATCAGCGATGTGGAGTACGATAACGATGTGGTGAAAGGTACACTTACCATCCACTCTAAAGTAGCAAATGTTTTATTTGATTCTGGATCCACCCACTCTTTTATTTCTGAAAAATTTTCTAAGGGTATAACCGTATTACCTCAACAATTAGATGTTGAGTTAGCTGTGACAACACCTAATGGCACATCAATCGCATCAGAAGTTTATAATTCTTCTCCGATCGAAGTTTGTGGGAAAGTGCTTCCTGCAAATCTTGTGATCCTTCCTTTAGTGGAATTTGATGTAATTCTTGGCATGGATTGGCTTTCTCTACATGGAGCTCATATCAATTGCCAAAGAAGGGAAGTCACATTTCATATTCCAGATCAACCTACGATCATCTATCAATGCAAGGATGAACATAACCTTCCAGTGGAAATTTCTTCCATCTTATGGGTATTGATTCCACTAAATGAAGGTTATTTATCTCAAATGGTTGGTGAGAAACTCACGATTAAGAATATGCCCATTGTACGGGAGTTTGATGATGTCTTCCAGGAGGAATTGCCGGGTCTTCCACCAAATCGTGAAGTTGAGTTTTCAATAGAACTCGTACCGGGTGCTTTGCCTATTTCAAAGACACCTTATAGAATGGCCCCAATTGAGTTGCAGGAATTGAAGAAGCAACTCCAAGAGAATCTTGATAAGGGATTCATACGCCCTAGTGCGTCACCTTGGGGAGCACCTGTTCTATTTGTTAAGAAGAAAGATGGATCAATGAGACTCTGCATTGATTATCGAGAACTTAACAAGATCACTATCAAGAACAAATATCCTCTCCCACGCATTGATGACTTATTTGACCAACTACGTGGAGCTCAATACTTTTCCAAGATTGATCTTCGTTCAGGGTATCATCAATTAAGGGTCAAAAGGGAGGATATACCAAAGACGGCTTTCCGTACAAGGTATGGACACTATGAATTTATAGTGATGCCATTTGGTCTTACTAATGCCCCTGCTATCTTCATGGATCTAATGAATAGAGTCTTTAGAGACTATCTTGATCAATTTGTGGTAGTCTTTATAGACGATATTCTTGTCTATTCAAAGAGCAAGGAAGAGCATGAAGATCACTTGAGAATTATATTGAAGACCCTGAGAAAAGAGAAGCTTTATGCCAAATTTACCAAGTGTGAATTTTGGCTTCAAAAAGTTGCATTTTTGGGTCATATAATCTCAAAAGAGGGGATATCTGTGGATCCAACAAAAACAGAGGTTATCGAAAGATGGTCAAGACCAACAACAGTAACTGAGATCCGAAGTTTTCTTGGTTTGGCTGGATATTATCGACGTTTTGTAAAAGATTTTTCACGGTTATCTAATCCAATCACCAAGTTGACTCGGAAAGGAGTTAAGTTTGTCTGGACAGAGGAATGTGAAGAGAATTTCAAGGAGTTGAAAAGAAGGTTATCCAGTGCACCTGTGCTCACACTGCCTTGTAGTGGAGAAAGGTTTGTGATCTACAGTGATGCATCCAAGAAAGGATTGGGGTGTGTTCTTATGCAAAATGATATGGTGATAGCTTATGCCTCACGACAGTTGAAAATCCATGAGCAAAATTACCCAACACATGATTTGGAGTTGGCTGCGGTAATCTTTGCATTAAAGATTTGGAGGCATTACCTTTATGGTGAAAGGTGTGATATTTATACTGATCATAAAAGTTTAAAGTATATTTTCACACAAAAGGAGTTGAATATGCGCCAAAGAAGATGGTTGGAGCTGATTAAGGATTATGACTGCTCAATCCATTACCACCCTGGGAAAGCAAACAAGGTGGCAGATGCATTAAGTCGACAAGACCATGCTAGTTTATCCATGATGAGGATCACAAAAGATCCAATATTTATGGATTTACAAAGGATGGATCTTGGAATTATAATGGAAGGGGAAAAATCTTATCTTTCTCAAATGAATGTTCAACCATCTATACATGTGATGATTAAAGAGGCACAGAAAGAAGATGTCGAGTTACAAAAGAAGGTGAGAAATGTTCCTGAATTCAACCTTGATTGTGATGGGATAATAAAGTTCAGGAATCGGGTTTGTGTTCCTCCCATCCCCGAATTAAAGAAAGAGCTGCTGGATGAGGCTCATAGTTCTTCATTCTCTATTCATCCAGGAAGCACGAAGATGTATAGGGACCTGAAAGAGTACTTCTGGTGGGATGGCATGAAAAGAGATGTTGCTGAATATGTCTCTCGATGCTTGGTTTGTCAACAAGTTAAAGCTGAGAGACAGAAGTCTAAGGGGATGTTACAACCATTACCCATACCCGAATGGAAATGGGAAAACATCACTATGGACTTTGTCACAGGACTTCCTAAAACATCCAAAGGCAATAATGCTATCTGGGTCATAGTTGATCGTCTTACAAAGTCCGCACACTTCATTGCTATTAGAGAGGATTTCTCTCTAGATCAGCTTGCCAGGATATATGTAAAGGAAGTGGTAAGATTGCATGGAGTACCACTTTCTATTATATCTGATCGAGATCCGAGATTTACCTCGAAGTTTTGGCGAAGTCTTCAGCATACTCTAGATACAGAGTTGAGTTTCAGCACTGCTTATCATCCCCAGACAGACGGTCAGTCTGAGAGAACAATTCAAACCCTAGAAGATATGTTGAGAGCTTGCTCTATGGATTTCAAAGGAGGTTGGGATCAACACCTACCTTTGGTGGAATTTTCTTATAATAATAGCTTTCACTCCAGTATTCAGATGGCTCCTTATGAAGCTCTCTATGGAAAGAAATGCAGGACTCCAACTTGCTGGGATGAAGTTGGGGAAAGAAAGCTATTAGGACCTGATCTCGTTGATGAAATGGCAGAAAAGGTCAGATCTATTCAACAACACATAAGAGCAGCTCAGAGTCGACAGAAAAGTTATGCCGACAACCGAAGAAAAGACCTAGAGTTTGAAGTGGGTGATAAAGTGTTCTTACGAATATCTCCCTGGAAGAGGGTTATGAGATTTGGAAAGAAGGGGAAGTTGAGCCCTAGATATATCGGTCCTTTTGAAATACTGGATCGTGTTGGGAAGGTAGCTTACCGATTGGCGCTTCCACCGAATCTCTCTCAAGTTCACGATGTGTTCCATGTATCTCTCCTGAGATAGTACATACCAGATCCTTCACATGTACTCAGCTCAGAAGTTGTACCGCTGGAGCAAGATCTTTCTTATGAAGAACAGCCGATAGAGATTCTGGATCGTAGCGAAAAAGTCCTACGAAACAAGACCACTCGCTTGGTGAAAGTTTTATGGAGAAACCACCAACTTGAAGAAGCTACATGGGAGCTTGAGGATATGATGAGGGAGAAGTATCCTCATTTGTTTGTTGCAAAGTGACGAATTTCGAGGGCGAAATTCTTTTTAAGGGGGGTAGAATGTAACACCCGAGACTTTTATGTTATATAAATCATCAAAGGAATCTTTTTCTACACAACACTTTCTTGGCTTGCTTTACACGCAATCGCGACCTTCCTCGATAGCTTGCGTCGTACGCAATACCGAGTTTCACTAAACAACAATATGCTATTAAAACTAGCCGTTATGAATAGTAATAACCACTTTTTGAAATTTTATAAATTTTATTTTTCAAAATGGACTTCATTTTTGGACTCAGAATATCGAAATTAGCCTAGGGTGAAATTTTGGTATTTTTCTGAAAACTTTTAATTTTTGATGAATAGTGAAACCACTAAGTGGTAGGTTAAAAACTGAATTTTGCATAAAACTTAATTTTACCGCTTCTGTGAATGGAATTTCAAAAATCCGAGAGACACGGTTAATATCAAGGACTAAAATGTGGTTCAATGAGATTAAAATAATTTTTTGGTGAATAGTAACTTTTTACTATTTTTACCGCGGTTAATAGTAAATAGGGTAACTAAGGGTAAATATGATATTAATATTACCCTAACACATGTCCTAATTCTATTGGACAAGTGTAATTCGACCAAGAACAAACTTAGGAATAAAATATGACCATTTAGGCCCACTTGGATTAGATTAGGACATTTATTATTAATTTATTTAAAGAAGGGTTAAAATAGTTAAAATCAAAGTTTAATAAGTAAATCATTTTTAATATAGGGTTATACATAAGATAAATTCGATTGTAAATATTCATTAGAAAGCTAAAAATATTTCCTACATGATGGTATTTTATTTGTAATTTTTAGACATCAAATAATTTAATTTATTTATGACACAAAGATGATGCAGTAATTATCTTATTAATGAAATATTGACAAAATTGATAATTTAAATACCAGAATAAATGTAATTTGAGACTTTTTATGAACTCGACTAATTTTCTAGGTTACTATGATATATTATTATTGATTTAATCAACTTGGTTCGAACATATAATTCTGTTATGACTTTGAAAAAAATCATATATCAAATAGTGTCAAAATTGACACAAAATAGTTTTTAAATCAAATATTATATTATTAATTGTTATTTTATTCCTAAAAATCTAAGGTTCGGCCAAATGACTTAGATAAGGATATATATATTAATAATAAACAATTTGGGGTTCGTTTGGCAAGTTATAGTAAGTGTATTAACCATATAGTGAAAGAAAACAAAAAGACACGGTAAAAGTTAAATTAATTAACTTAGAGTTAAATGTAATTGATAAGGTTAACATAATACCCTAAACTTGTCTAAATCCTATTGGTTGATAGGATTTCGACCCATCCCCACTTTAGCTTCGAAATAAGACCCTTTGGAACCATTATAAACCAATTTTGACTTTAATATAAAATAATATTTTGAGATATTCCTAAGGTGCCCCTCTCCTCCCTTATAAAAGGGCACCTCCTTCCCCTCCTCCTCACACCAAATTGAGCACTCAAGCTCGGCCAACCTCTGCCATTTTCCCCTCTCCACTTCCCTAGAATAGTCCTAGAGGTCCTGGTCTTCTCCAAAGACCACTCTTAGTTCCCTAAGTGGAGGATTCAAAGAGGCGTTCCAAAGAAGAGGTAATATCCATTACCGATCTTTTCAATTTCTTTCGTCTTCAACTTCTTCTTATTTAGTTGTTTCATGATAAAGTAATAACATCAGTATTACTTACATACTGATATGTTATTATAAATATGAAACATCCCTAATTCACCTTCTATCCATCCTACGGAAAAATGAAATCACCGCGCGTGCGTACGTACGGAATACCGTCTCCACGCCGTGGTGTAATCTATTTTCCACCATCACCTTACAAGGATGGGTATAATGGTGTAATCAGTAACTATATATGATTATTATTAAGTAATATTGATACTGAAATAATATATATATATACTCCAATACAATTCCACGATCATAGGAACGATATCATCACTCGTGCGTACGTACGGAATACCGTCTCCACGATGTGATGCGACTCGTTCTACATGATCTTCATTTCATAATGATTATATAAATGAATTGAATGAATGAATATGGTATATACTACACTAATACCATTATGGAAATGAATTATCTATAACCTAAAGATAAGAATAAGAATTTATTCGACAAAACACGCATAAGAACAAAAAGTTATAAAGACCCGAGTAACAAGTAACAATGAAATATTACTAACAAGAAGCTAATAATATGACCATATATGATCTCATATCAATATGTATGATTCTGGAATAAGTCAATAACATTATTTAAACCATTATACAGGAGCTTCGGACACGAACAAAGCAAATCGGACCTAAGGTAAGGGAAATATCACAATCTCATTTTTATCCGAGATTGTTTATTCGTAAGTATTTACTGGGGTGTATTTTATCATCCACATCCATGTTCCCTCAATATGTAATATTGTTTCCATCCACTTGAAATAGTTTAAATCCAATTTTACCCTTAGGTGAGTTTTTAGTAAATAATATGAAAGGAATCTTTTGTCGTTTTTCCGTACGAGGTACTTTTTGACTTTTCTGACAAAAGTACGAAGAATGTTTTTTTAACTTATACGGCATGAATGGATTTTTAAAACATTACTTCAAAGAAGCTTCCTTTACAAGTTTTCAAGTTTATTTTTAATCAACTTCTTTTATTTTAAAGTTGTATGACATGTTATGAAAGGAAAAATGTTTTTGAAGAAGAAAGGATATTTTCCTCAAGAATTCAATTCAAGTGTTTTATCAAAATTATTTTCCATCTAAGATAATAAAGGGTTCTGTTTCTATCCATATTTTTACATTGGTTTGACTATATTGTGATGGAATTATGTTTATGAATTCCTTTATCATATATGAATTGATTTATGATGTCATGATGTTTCAAGAATCCCATTTTTGTTATATGTGTTATGCGATGATGTATGTTTTATGATTATGTGGCACACATAAGAAAGGATTCATTATAAGATGGGTGGGACCTATATCTCCATCCAATGCATTGGGTAATGATTTTATATCTCATGAGATAAACATGGCTGGAACGGAAGGTTATTTCGGTTCAGTGATACAGGACTGAAACGAGGAGTGAACTCGGTTCAGAAAGGGACTTTGTCCACTAAGATAGTCTTGGAAATGAGTCATGACTAACAAGAAATGATTTTCCATGATTATGTGTGCATGCCACAAAGATTCAAGTTTTATGTTATGATTATGGGGATCTCATTTTCACTTCTATGATTTATTCCATGTTAAGATATTATGATCTCTTTTGCAGGTTTTAATTTTCAAAAAGATATGATATGATTTTTATTTCCTTTATTTGCCCTTGCTGAGCATTTGAGCTCACCCTTTTATGTTTTCTTTTCCCCAGGCCAGGAAGATGGATATTAAGTAGAATATGCTAAAAGGGACCCTAGATATGATGAAATAAATGGGAGACACTGTAGAAGATTTATGAACCAGTTGTTTATGTTTCCCAGTTTCTAAAGACACTATACCTATACGGTCCTTTGTGGTTTTGTCATATGTTGTAATAAGTGTGATTCAATTTTGAAGTATTAACAATGTATGTAAAGTGTGGGTTGTTACACTTTTTGAGTGGCCTAAAAACTCTATAAAAAAGGAAACCATACTTCAAAATCAAAAAATAAACCAAAAATCAAAAAAAGAAACCAAAATACCCTTTCCAAAACCATAACATATATTTCAATTTCATATCACATTCACTCTAAGACCACTTCTAAAAATTAAAAAAACCCCCCATTTCTAAATCCAAATAAAACACAAAATTCTACATTCACAACAAAAAAAATTCCAAAAAAATCAATTTCTTATTATAAACCACTTTTTACACTAAATCCATTTTCTATTTGAAAATCCACTTACACCAATAAAATAAATACAAAACATAACTCACCCTAAAACACAAAAAATAGGGAACTAGGGGTAATGCATAACATGAAGACATGGTTTAATAGACCATGCCCCAAGTAAGACAGAATCACTAGAAGAATCTAGAATCATGTATTTGGGATCCACTTAGGTCACTACTCATTGTAAGCCTACTACAACACACAAGATCACATCCATTTTCAATCCAAAAACCACAAACCCAATGAAAAAAATAAAAGACTCAAATCCCAGATCACCAATGGAAAATCAAGGCACGTGATGAGAAAGGGTTCATGATGTACTTCTGGTACCTTCCTCCCCATTCCCAATAATCCTAATCTACAATCTAACTAATTCCACAAATAATAAATTCATGCTCAGATACCATTTTGTCCTAAACCGTGTCAGGCTTCAATCCAACCGACACCTAACTCGTTCCACAACAAGGCTCTAGAGGCGTTCCTGACCCACCATGGTTGGTTACTACTATCTTACATCAATGATATTATAGTGGGAACAATTTATCCCACTATTAATAAATATGAATAAATAGAACAAATTACATAGCATGAAACAACTAAAAAAGATTAATAAATAAATATAATACATTGTAAAAATAGCATCAAAAATACAAACATACAATGAAACTAAAACCAAATAGAAAATGAAAAAATTTCCACATGACCTCTTGGTCACTGCCAACCATAAGACAAACTAAATCCAAAGGTATAATCGAACCAGTTACCTTAACATGAAAAACATCTCAAATCAACTAATGCCGAGTGTACTAAATTGAACTTTTTCATAAATATCTCAGTATGTAAGAACCAATTAATCCATATATTTACATTATTAAAGCATTCCAAAAATTCTAGTTTCAAATAAATATATTTAAAAAATGGTATAACCATATTAATGAACCAAACACCGATTTCTATAAATTTACTTTCAAAAAACATCATTTATTTTTTTTAAATAGATTTCGAATTCAAAACCTAATTTTACAACAAATACCCATATAAAAATCCTTATGTAGTGATAAAATAATATATGTTGAATATAAAAGAAATTGAACAAGTTGATGAAATAAAATATAATAGACGAACAATTGTAAAATAATAAATAATAACATACAAATAGATAATCATTGGAATTTCCTAAACATCTCTAAATGAAATCCTTTGACGAAATCAGGTTGGAATCACCTATCACAAAATGGTTCATCTTGATAGTAAACAAATATCCAAAATACTCTAAACTATCCTCATATACGGAACAACACACCTGAACTCTCTACAAAACCAGGGGTACTAACCCATCTAATCGGGGGTCAGTAAGAAACTGCCACTTGACCCTTTAGCTGAAGACCAAGAATCCAATGATAATAGTAAATAAAGAATGATTATGTCATCACATGCATGGAATAGACCAATAACCCACATATTCAACCAATATTTCTTTCCACAAACTCTAACACCACCTTTGTGGAGGCCCTCCCATTAATGGGACTTCCAGAGAGGTTCCCAACCCCACATTAATAATTTCATAATTTCCAACTAGTCTAACACATTCTATTTCTTTAAAACAAATTTTCTAAACACTTTATGATGCCAACTAGTCCTTGGAATTTAAAAATCCCAATTCATTTCTAGAACAAATTTCTAATCAAATTTTAAAACCCACAACATGCTCAAAAGGGTTCATATGGGACATTATGTAATTTAGAAACCAAACCACACTTCAAGATGTTAAACATTATTAGATTTAGAAAAAACATTTGAAACATACTTTTTGTTATTTTAAAACCAAGTAACAATTTAGAAATAATAGGGGGCTTTGAAGAACCTTTTTGAAATAAAAGAGAAACAGAAAAAAGAAGGGAGAAGGGGGAATGTTTGAAAATACTAGTTCATGGTGAAAATCACATTAGAGAGACATTATCATTTGTCTTCCAATCCATAGGTTCACCACATTCACCAATGGATATTCCCACATACAGTGGTACACTAAATGAAAGCCAAGAAATTATTTAATGGTTTAATATAAGAGTTAAAAAAACTACAAAACCAATCTCATTAATCCACACCAAGTACTAAATCATAAAAAGGAACCAAAAATACATTGGTTAAAAATTATATATATAAAAAAGTTTAATGAATTTAAATAACAAGACCACACACCTTTATTATACACCCAGAACCATTTTATGGAAAACTATACATTTTATCAAACACCTTTCTTACATGTATATAGAGGAATAATTAAGGAAAACATTTGAAAACGGATTTTAATTACAATTACTACAAAAAAATCTCAATTTATCGAACATACACTTCAAAATCATTAAGAACGCATTCTAAAATGGATCTAGAAAGATCAAGAATCAATTAGAATGTTCCTGAAAGGAAATGGATGGAAACACCTTTCCCAATAGAGTGAAAAGAAAATAAAACTCCAAGAGATAGAGGAACCAAGCACCAGAGACAATTCACACACCCTAACACCAAGTAAATTTTTCCTTATTAGCTAACACAACATCATAGTTTTTTCTAGGATGGAAAAAATAAAAGAGAAACAAGTGGAAAAATGGAAGAAGAGAAGAAGGGTTTAAAATTGGACAGAAAGCAAGGGAAACTAACCTTAGAATGTTTATGTGGAAACCATAGAGGAGGAAGATCCAAGGGGAGTGGGGTTCAGGGGCCCCATGGTGCACCAAGGTCAACCAAGTAAATGGGAACCCAAAATGAGTTAAAAAGAGGGAATGGAAAGAGAGGAATTATAATATTTTTAATGAATTAAGAAAACTCACATTGTTTGATAGCATGATTTTCCAAAACCATGTACCAACCATCCACTAGATATTTGAGAGAAGGGTCAAACACATGGTATCTCTATATAGTTTGGGAAACCATGTACTAAAAGTGATAAATTTATCTATTAAATTTTAGATCCTCCATGCATGCATACTGCATGGTTTCCTTTAACAATGTATAAGGCATGTGTTTTTTCCAAGAAACAAAAATATGGCCCCACTGTTTCTCTTATGCCTCATATGGTTTGGTACAAACATTCCTAAATACATGTGTATGTCCAAAAACCTCTCATAACATAAGAAATATTTCTGGGAACTCAACCTAAAACTAAATCAAAAGATCCAACATTGAGAAAAGAATAAGTGAAAAGAAAAACATGGTCGGTGTGTGATGGAACAATTAAAACTATAGAGGATATTTGGAGATATTTATTAATGTATTTACAAGGATGTTTGGATCATAACCTTCCCCATGTGGAGTTCTCATAAACAAAATTTCAATTCTATAATTCAAATAGTACCTTAAGAGGTTGAGTATGGGAAGAGGTGTAGACTCCAACTTGCTAGTATAAGGTTTGAGAGTGTATGCTGATGGGACCCATTTTTTCTAAGGGATGACATGAAAGGTTTAAACAGGTCGGTGATATATGAAATCTACATAATGTATATAGACATGTTATGTGAACAGTCATCAATGAGACCTAGAGATTGATTCCAAAGATAAAATGTTTCTTTATATATCATCATGGAATAATGTCATGAGGATAGGTAATAAGGGAAGGAATAGTCCATGATATATCATCCCATTTGAGATATTTTATCACAATAGATTTTTATCCTATTTAATAACACCAACACTTTCACAACTATAAAAATGAGTTATTTCCACTGTTGAAAACCATGTCAAAAGGGCCAAAAAATGTTTGTATCAAACAACCATTGTATTTCCCGATCAAGGAAACCATAGCCTTAGAAATAGGGTTTGACATATTGCCACAATTTTCTAAACAATGGAAATAGGTCTCGAAAGGTGCCAACCGTGGAAGTTGACATATAGCCACGGTTTAATATTTGGCCATAGTTTCTATTTACGTGATGGAAAAATATGGATATAGGCTTGGTAAACTGTGGCTATAGTCAAAAAAATGTGTCTACGACCAGATTTGATCCCTCCAAGTTACATTTATGATTCAACCGCCTAACCACTACACCGATGAGGACTTCAGGTATATATATTTATATATTATGTTATTTATATTATTAAAAATCATGGCAATATCCTCGAATATATGGTAATTCAGCTTCCTACTCTATTTTTGCTGGATATTTTTTCTCCTGTGGAATGGTGGGAGACCTATAGACATAGTTTTGAAAAACTATGGCTATAGGTGTATCATATTTTCAATTGTCTATAGAACCAAGGAAATTTGATATGAAAAAATGGTTGTGTCCACGATTTTACCAAAACCATAGCTATATCATTCCTATAGACATTGTTCTAAAAACATTGGCTATAGATTTTTGGTAGTAGCCAATTTCGTAGTTTTGTTAAGCACTTGTAAGTACACAATGTGTTCTATGTGTCCTTCTTGAGGAAGTACAAATCAATCCCCTCACATATACTGAATCAAAGGGTGATACCATTAGACATTGATCATTCTTATGAGAATCATCTAGTAATAAAATTATATCATAGTGACATGTTTTTATAGAATAAGAAAAATCACTAACTCAATTTTTTGTAGCATAACCACATGTTTGAGGAAGAAACATGGAAACCAAAAGTGATGATGAAAAATAAAACCCCTCATCAGTTTAAGTGTGTGAATGAAGTTTGAGGGTCAAATTTAGGAAGGGAAAAGAATTTTAATTTCATGAGGGTTGATGAATATTTTTTTTCAAATAAAATTAAAATTTTAGATAAGTTGAGTTACATTAAATAGCAAGTCTCTTTGATAACTTTCATGACACGCAATATTATGATTCAAAAAACCGAAAAATAATATTATTATAATCTTACCATTATATTTGTGGTTATGAATAGTTTTAACTAATTTATGAAAAATACAAATATATTTCCTATTAAATATATATTTTATTTATAAAATCTTATTATATAATGAATTAATTTTATGTAATGTAATTATATTCATCAAAAAATATTTTTCTTCAAAAATTATATTTATTGTTTTTTATGAGAATATATAATAATAATATTTATAGTGATTTTAGAAAATTTATTTGGTAAAATTAAAAATATTTTTGGAATTATCAAATCAAAATTCAATTATTTTGAAATTTTATAATTTTTTTGAAAAAATTTATTTTTTTATTTTATAGTGTAAAATATCATTTTTTGTAGAACTATCATTTCATTAAATAAATTAAGATATTTAAATTCTGAATTATTATTTCTTATAAAATAATTATTATTTACTAATATAAAAACCACATAATTGATTTTTAATCAACATTCTACTTAATTTAAGTTTAAGTGTATATTTGGGTTTGAAAAAGCGTTTTTCAAAAAACTGTTTAAATGTACATAATGTTTCTCCATTTTTATTAATTAATATAATGAAAAATAAAAAATTCTATAAATTATATTTATAGATTATATATAAATAAATTTTAATTTATATTCATTCTATTATTATTATTATTATACATAGAGTTAATATGAAATCATCATTTTCTTGAAAAAAAAAACTTCTCAAAAATACACTTTCTCATCGTATCTATGGGGTTTATTTCAAATTTTAATTTTTAATCTTCTTTAAAATAAATTTGATAAAATAATAAAAATTAATAATCTGGTAAAAAATATCTTAGAGTTAATTTTTTTTATTTTTTGAAATGTATCATTTTTTGATGAATATTGACAATTAATTTTTTTTAATTAAGTACTAACTTTCCTTTTAATTGATTTTAAAATTATAATTATATTTTAATATGGTTATAATGAAAAATATATAAAATTATACATTAAATAATTATCTTTAGTTCATTTTAATCAATTTTATATTTCATTTTTATATAAAAACTTTGTGCACTTTTGAACACATTATTTTTGAAAACCAAATTTCTCATTGCATATGCTGGATTAACATTAAATTGAAATTTTTTTCTTTTATGAATTGAATTTAAAATAATGGATTTCATACATATAATTATAATATGTTTTGTTATCTAATAATTCCAACTTAATTTTTGCCCAAAATGAATATTAAAAATATTAAAAACTATTTACTGTGGTTGAAGTAGAAATTGGTTTACAATGTGTTGATTACAAAAGATTATGGATAAAAATATCCCAAAGAATGGAGAAAACCAATTTTATATTCATATTAAGAATATAAACCATTTATTTTATATAATTTTTCATTATTGAAACCTTGTGACATGAAAAAAATGTGGGTAGAATTATTTCATTCAAAAAATTACAACTGTGCCACTCACCTCACATATAAAAGGCCACCATTTCTCCTCTCGTCTTCACACTATAAAACCCTTTTAGGGTAGTGTACCACCACATGTTCCACTAAAAAAGGCCCTGAGACAGTGGGTAATATGAGCTCAAGCACATTTTTCCGAATTCTAGAGGCTACCAACTAGCAGTGAGGTCATTTTAATGTATCTATAGGGGAAAATATTCCCTCATTGGTAAATGATAATACAAATTGTAATAAAAGTAATGTTAACAAGTAGATATAGAATATAAATAAAAAACCATAGAAGAAGAAAATAAGTAATCCCAACTGAATACATTCCATGTTTGGAAGCTGGTAAATAAAACAAGATTCACAATGATTTAATGCTATGATGTTTTTACTAATGTAAATGTATGGAAAGTGGGATTATAAGAAGGATATCAAAATTGTAATGAAATTGAAAAATGTGTAATGAATATATCTTACGAGAATGATCAGTCCTCTTCCCCCAATATCCATCCTAACTAGTAATCAATAATTAATCATCAAAAGAAACACACTTCTCTTTATCCATACCTACAATCATAAAATATACTTAGGGTCTAAACGGTACCTGAGCAGGGTGTGAGAACATATCTCAGTAAGATGGAACCCAGGGTGTCATGACCATTCCAGTTAATGTTGGGGACAAAAATAAGTGTTCCAAATTTACAATAAATAAATGTAACATAAATAAAAAACAATAACTTGGTCCAGGTTTCCAACCAGACACCAATCCATACCACATACTTCAGCATAAGCTGGGAATCTAAACGAAGTACCTGTATAAAGTAGTATGTATTTATATATATATATAGTTATGGAAAACAGAAAACAGACTTAAAATGAGAACACCCCCAATCATGTGTTATATATTGGGGTCGAATTTATGTTTCAAATTAAGTGTGCTTCAAGGAACTAGACTAGTATCACAATATATAAGGAACTCAAACCTGCATCAATAAAAACCTTCCATACAATAAAATTATTATTATATTAAGGTTTAGTGTTTGATTCTGAGCCTCTCCCAAAATTATCGCTATGGTACATCCTTCAATTTATCCAATACCACTGAGCTCATCCATGAAAATCATTCAAAAGACCAATTTCACTCAAGGCATGGTTTTATCAAGAATCCATATGGCGTGTCACACATAAGGGGTCAAGTATCTCTAGAATCTTGTCCTAGCGACATTTCCAACGAGTCCTCTCTAGAATATCTATTAGGGAACATGTATCACTCATGAATGTATAGAAAACCCCTGGATACCCTCGTATAGAAAAGCCAAAGAAATCACCTCCCCTGTGCATAGTGTGGTAACCAATCCAGAACACATAGTCCACTTATCAGTCTTTAATACAGATCCCACGTTCTCTATCCTCGTTCGGAATTTAATTAGATATCAAAGAAGTACATATCATAGAGTACACACTTATAATTTTATAAAATCAATTTATGCCACTAAATCCATCAACTTCTTAATTATTCAATCTAAATAGTAACAAAAAATATAATTAGCACAATCAATATATCAACACCAAAATGTGACTATAGAATCAAACTCATCAAATTTTGGGTTAACAGAAGCACACATCCATTAGAGGAGTTTTATTTCAAAACATGACATTAATATTGTAGCAAATTATTCATCCAATTAATTTAATATCATAGTCTAAGGTTTATCAAGGACAAACACTTTATCAATGATATAAGAATAAAAATGTGTTTTTTATTATAATAGAATGGAATAGTAAAAATTCTAGTAGTAAATCCTTAGTCATAAGAAAAGAAATAAAACCCCTAATTTCATGGTTCACATTTATCCAAAATAATTTATTTGCTTTAAAACTCAACCAATAAGTGTCACACAAAAAAAATTAATTAATAAATTATTTATTTAAGAAAAACGAAAATTAGAATGAT
Source organism: Viscum album (assembly GCA_963277665.1). Lineage (NCBI taxonomy): Eukaryota > Viridiplantae > Streptophyta > Magnoliopsida > Santalales > Viscaceae > Viscum > Viscum album. Next base: position 351,128,635 of record OY728121.1, on the reverse strand, counting down.
TACATCGGCACAACCAAAGGGGAATACAAAGATTTTTCAATAATTTAACCAAGTCTTTTCACCTCAATCATGATTGTAATATTCATGAAAATCTATTAAATTAAATTATATTTAGTAAAAATGTGTTTCGCTAGTAATCACAGATGGTAGGTACAAACATGCAGTGTAAAAGAAGTAATGCAATGATGGGAAAGAGAGTATACACTCAACCTCATATTTTTAATTTATCCCACACCCCGTGGTAAAATTTGATTTGACCTAAAACGAGGGAAATCATAGAATTTTAGAGAGACACCATTTATGGGTAAAAACATTCTTTGACAGATCACATGATGAATAGTGGATGAAACTCAAAGATTCTTTATGCATACGATTATCCTTTCCAAGAGAATAAAAATTCTTCTAACAATGTTGAAAATTAAGTAAATTGGAGGTGTAACAGGCTTCTGAATTAGTGATGGGGGGGAGTACCACATAGAGAGGAGGGGTACATGACACACAAGAGAGGGGAGGGAGGGAAGAAAAAAAGAAAATGAAACTAGAAAAGAAATAATAAAATAATAATGAAAGGAAAAAGAATAAAAAGTAAAAAAATGAAAATGAAAAAAATAAAATAAAATAAAATAAAATAAAATTAAAGTGAAGGTAAAATAAGGAAATAATAATAATAATGGTTAAACCTATTTTTACATATTTTTAATCTTCTCATGTCCATATTTTATTTTATTATTTATTTTTTCCCATTTTCATCTCTTCTGATCTCTTTAACATTATTTTTTTTCCTTTTAATCCAATTTAATTATTATTACCCGAACCATGTGCTAGGGCACAATGTATTATTTTACATAAATTCTGTGCAAATATTTGATTTATTTAGTATCTTTTTAGGACCCCCATCATGCTTCCAGGAAAAGAAGAAATATATATATACACCCACACCCACAAAAATAAATAAATATGTATATTTAATATATATATCCACACCAAAGTTATTTTCCCCAATTAATAATAATAATAATAATGAAAATAATTTATTATTAATATTAAATATTTTTCATAATTAACATAATTAATATTTCAATAAAAACATTCATTAAAACTATGAAGTTAATAATTTAACCACACAATAACATTTATGTGGGACAATTAATAATATTTCATGTAACCCAATAATAATTATCCACCCATAAATATATATATGTTTTATATATATACATATATAAAAACCCACATATGGATATATATACAGATATATTTAATCAATATAAATATACATTATATATATATACAGTAATGTTTTTCTTCTAATCTAATAATAATAACAATAATTAATTATTTTTCATTAATAAAACCTATCAATGATTACATTAACAATTTAAAAACAAGAACCATTAAAACGGGGATAATGTTTATTAAATTAATATTGATTGCACATTTATATTTAATTGGAACAATTAATAATATCACAACTATTATATGGAAAACTTTTTATTTACAATACAATAAAATTTATTAATTTCGAAGTTACATAATCATTCTTTTTTTCAGTGAAAATAATAATATTAATAATAAAATTATTATTATTTTTTCTAATGAAAAATAAAATATTCTTAAAAAAATAAATTATCTTCAGGTGCGGTCTGACAAAACTTCTGACACTCGCAAAAGTTATACCCTACCTATGGTAAAACCCATGTCTCTGACATAACAGTTGTCTCATATTTCTTCCATGATGCACCATTTGGGGGAAAATAATTATTTATTATCTAATAAACCGAATAATAAATTGATTAAAAATAATGACGATATTTTCACATGAGAGGTTTCTAAACCCCTATTGCGCATCATATTTTTACCCTACCTAGGGTAGAACCTGCATTTTGGACCTAATAATGGGCTCATATTTCTCATGCAATGCACCATTTGAGTGTTATTTAATTTTTTTGAAAAACAACATATACATATAAATAAATGTAATTATTATTTTTATTCTATAAAAATAAAGGTTTTATGGGCCACCAAATCACGCACTAACATAGCCTCTAACTCCGAAATTATTTCATAGAACATTTCAAGTTGCTAAAGAAATATTTTACCAATATTTTTATTTATTTTCATTATAATTTTAATCTAATTAATTTAATGAAATTTCTATAAAAGGCATATCAAGTGGTCAACTATCAGAAATAAAAATTTCTTACAATCTATTTTTAAACTGGCCTACTCATATAAAGAAAAAATTAATTTTTTACAGGTTTTTGTTGGTTTCAAAACACGAGATGTTACAACCTTCCCACCTTAGAACTTATCATCCCCAAAAATCCTTCGGGAAAAAAGTAACCCTCAATTAACCTTCAAGGGTTGTGAATTATCATAAAAAAGGTCACTTTGTGTCTCCAAAAGCCCAATTCACATTCAATCATTGGTTAGGTTAGAGACATAAAAGAAATTAAGATATATGATGATGACTATTTTTTAATTGAAACCCTGAGATGGTTCATAATTGAGTCTATTTAGCGGGAGAAGTGATCATGTCACCATCTCATTAAACATTAGGATAATGTTACTTCCCACCTTAGGATTTAGATTTATAAAGGGGAAAATTATATTCCACAAAACCTTCCACCATCGCAACTTCTTATAAGAAACACCCTTAATATTTATGGTGAATCTCCTTGCTTGATTTCAAAAATGTATAAAATGGCCAATTACCCATCATCCTAAAATCCAAAGTCAAGACATCTTTTCATGAAATGATTTTACCGACACAAAAAACACTTGTTTCATATGAGGACATTCCCAATATAGTCTTTCAGTGATCTCTCCATTAAACAGGATAGAAACCTACTCGGGACACTCTGATCGACTATTCATTAAGATGATTAGCCTAGAAAGGTGATGTTTTTGATAAAATAAATTGTGATTTATTCTTCCAAGGTATCTCAAATTCACCCTATACACATCCTAAAAAATGAGACGTTGGTAAAAAGCCAAAATTTCCATATAAAATCATTGAATAAGCCCAGAGTGGCATCGGTCTGGTAGTCATGTCAAAAAAACGACTAGTGTACAACAGTTCATCCAATTCATTCCTAAATGGGAATATATGTATCACTCAGGACTAGCTATGATTTGATAAGAACCATGCATTTAGTATGCAACCTAATAGATATTATCCAATAACTCATTGAATTAGTGCGGTGTAAGATCGACACTCTCTTAGTACATCGAGGAAAATGTCAATATACGGGACATGATTTTCACTAAACCAGATTATACTAGGGATATTTTAAATTTTTAAGAATGAAAATGGATGAACCACTACTAGTTGACACCATATATGAATCTCACCTTCACCTCTCGATGCACTGTCATTAACTGATCACTGATCCTTTACCAACCAATGTATTATGAGATCGTTCAATATTAAACATCGATATTCTCCCACAACCAATGATATTTCATAAAGGTTTCATAAACATCCAAACACACAAACATCATACTACTGAGAAAGAATCAACATGATTTAATGTTTACAAGTATCATGATATTTAATTCATCCCAATCATTCTCTAATTGTCTTCTTTGGTTGTGTTCCTTCTACTTAGAAGAAAATATATTTAACAGAACTGACATGATACTTCCCACCTCAAGAGTTTCCTAATCATCAAAAAGAAGCGATATATTGTCCTATCAAAAGTTTTCTAGGTCATAAATTCTGTAAAAGAAAACATTTAGACAATTTGCATTAAAACCAAAACCAAAACCAAAACGACTATCATGTTACAACACCAGAGTCTCTAGAATTCATCCCAATCATTTTGATGAACTTGATTCCTTTAACGCCCAAGTAAATCTTCTAAGGACATGACCCAAGATGTATTTAACACCACAAGGTTTAATTATTTCATTGAACATTTCCATTTAATAACAAAATTAAGCACATGATGACAAATCATACATGAACATATACTACAATGAGGTGATAAAGAAGAAAGGTGAATTTTAACTTAGAAGAGGACATACCGAGTCAACCATCATTATGGAGAAGATATTGTCGAATGAAATTTGAAGAAACTTACCTAACCTGAATCATGTATAACTTGCGGAAAATGATCATTACCCAAGGATCAAGCCTAATACATAAGTGAATGATACCATGAATACATATCCGAACAATGGTGTTATTCAGAATGAAAATGTCTTACTAGTTACAATGGAATACAAATGAAACCAAATGTCCAAAAACTCAAGACATTAGCAAGGAATTTAAAATAAAATAGTTCCACCTACCATAGTCTATCCCCTTTAAAATTAATAAAGCATCGACCCATAATGGGCTCCCACATACGAATTTCACTATGCTCAAGAGATGATCATTAAAGACACTACTAAAGATAAAAAAGCATACAGAATACACTTAAAATTTTGTTCCAAGGAAACATGAGGATAAATTCAGACAACCATTTAATGAGGGTATTAAAAATTGGACACCACTATAGGTTCCATTTCCAAGCCCATTAAATTTAAAACCATTTCATAAAAAATGAACATGTTCAATAGTCCAGTCATATGTCTGGCCATCTACCATCCCAAAAAGAACCAATACACATTATAGGTGGAATTTGTATCCCAATTAATTGTATCCAATAAATTTTATAAAAATAAACCACTTTTATAATAAACAATCTATAATTTCACTATAAGTAGATAAGAGAGAGAAACATGATGAAATCACAGAAGCATGACATTTTAATCAAAAAGACATGCCCATAATAATACAAGCATGATACAAAGAAAACATTATAGTAAACAACCAGCATGAAAAGAGTCTAGAATGATAAATATATCACTGAAACATGGTATATAACATGAATTAGAAAATAAATACTAGACATGGCATGGAATTCAATGCACTCAATCATATCAGTACGAAACCGAAAATGAAACTATATAGAATGGAACTGTGCATGGAATGTTAATTTTTATGTTCCTAATATGATGCATGTTATATTTCATCCTTTATGAACTAGGACAAGGGTAAATTTTAATAAATTATATAAATATAAAGAAGATGAAATTACACCAATCACTCAAGGTGAAATCATAACAACTATAATATCTAAAATTATGAATATCAATTCCATGCCCTGGCTGGTTGGTCATTTCCTGTACGTGGGGTGATTAGTCCCAAGCACATAAATTAACCAAATTTTGAAACATTCTTAGTCTCCATTCTACTAACCCAAAATAGTAAGTTATAAGAAAATATTCATCTTCAATACCATTTTTGATGGCCCAGTCTATCCCCAAATCATGATATTTTTCACTTTGCACCTAGCCTGCATGGTTTTGTTTTTTCCTCGGCTCTAGCCATTTAAAATCAATCAGAAAATGTCCTCATAGTGTTAGAGGTATCCATACCACCTTATAAAGGGGTTATTTTTACTCCCACTACTTCGATTTAGGATTTTAATAATCCACCCCTAGAAGTTCACAATGTACTCACTGAAACATCAAATGATTACTACCTCTAATACCACTTTTCAGCGTCCCACCCTGAGTGCCTCCAAACTGGGCACCGAGATGGTGGGCCACACGACCTCAAGAACATATCCCTAAATTCCAAAGGCCACCAACTAGAAATAATGGACTTTTTAACATGTCCATGGGGGAGACAACGCGCTCAGAGGTAAAAGGTAATACATAGGGGAAAAGAAGTAATTTATAACATATATATGAATCATATAAATAAAAAACTACAGTAGAAGAAAATAAAAAATGACCTGTGAGTAAATGAAAAGTGTGGAAGCTGATAAATAAAACTATATTCAAATTGATGTCATGATACGATGTATGTACTAAAGTTACAATACAGAATGATGGAATAAAACAACTCTATCGAAACTATAATGAAAATGACACATTGTGAAATGAATACTTCTTAATAAAATGGTCGATATTCTACCCTAATATCTATCCTAATAAGGAATAAACAATCAATCATTGTAAATTTTATTGTTACCTTTATTCATACCTGTGAACATATAATCTAATCAGTTACCAAAAAGAACCAGATAAGGGTGTGAGATATCATCTCAGTAGGCTGGAACCCACAGTGTCTGGACTGTTCCATTTCTTGATGTTGGAAAAAATTATTGTGTCATATTTATAATAAATGAATATAAGTTAACCAAAAAATAAAACTATAACATGTTCTGGGTTCTCATGAGGACACTCATCCATTCCACCTACTTCGACCTAAGCCAGAAATATGAATGAAGTACATCTATAAAACAGGATGTGTATATATATATTCCTTGAAAATAGATGTCATAATAAAAATGAGAATACCCCCAAGCTTGTGTTATATCTTAGGGATTAATTTATGTGTTAAACAAAGTGTGCTTCAAGGAACTATAGTGGTATCACAATTCACAAGGAACTAAAAGAGGAGTAAAAAAACATCTATACAATAGCATTATTACTATATTAATGTTTAGAGTTGTATTCGGATCATGTATCGATTGTATCGCTATGGTAGATCAATCAATTTATACAATAACACTAAGCCCGTTGATTGAAATATTCTGAAAGAATATGTATCGCTTGAGTCATGGTTTTATCATGAGTCTATCCAGGGTATCGCACATAAGAAATTGAGTATCACAAGAAGCTTGGCGTAGCCACTTTGCATATGGTTTTATCCTCAATTTTTCCTTAGGGAACCTGTATCACTCATGAGTATATAGAAAACCTATAGAGAAAATCTCATCTAGAAAATCCTAAGACGTCACCACCCTAACGTGTAATGTGGTAACCAATCAGGAACGAAGAGTGCATATGTGGGTCTTTATTACAGAACCCACATTCTATCTCCATGCCCTGAATTTAATTATATTCCAATGAAGCAGATATCACTGAGTGTGAATTTATAATTATAAGAAATCAATATATGCTACTAAAATCCACACACATCATGATTATTCAAGCCTAACAACCACAACCAAATATATTTATCACAATCAATATATCAACACACAAACATGCATAATGAAACCAACTCATCACATTTTGGGTTGAAATTAGTAACCCTTAATTAAAGGAGTTTTATTGAAAAACATGACATTAATCTTGTAGAAAATAAATTAATAAATTAATTTAATATCGTATTCCAAGGTATATCAATTCTAAACACTTAATCAGTTAAAGTAGAATAAAAATGAGATTATTATATTATAATAACATATCATGGTAAGAATTATATAAAGGAATCTTTATGCATAAAAAACCAATAAAACCCCAAATTTTATGGGTCAAATTTATCCTAAATAATTTATTAGATTTAAAACTAAACCAAATGGGGTCGGAAAAACACATAAAATTAATAAATTAACTATTTGGGGCTAACTGAATTTACACAGACTACGTCAGTATGCACAATGTTTAATCCAATGATTTTTAAATAATTTAAACAAGTTGTCTCAACACAAAAAAGGTCGCAATAGTCCAGAAAAGAAGTATAATTAAATTAGATTTTCTATAATTGAGTATCGCCGGTAGGCATTTCTGAGCAGCACAGACTTGCGGTGTAAAAGATACAATGAAATAATGGGAAAGAGAGTAAAATCCATACTTTATAGTCGTTTTATATCCCACACCCTGTGGAAACCATTAATTTGACCTAAAATGGGATAGATTATAGGATTTAAGAAAGAACCCTATTTCTGGTAAAAACCTTCCATGGCAGATCACATAATATAGATTGGATGAAGATAAATTATTCTTCTTTTTTCAAGACTATCCTTACCAATATATTCACAACAATTTTGATGGCATTTAAAATAGAGAAGAGTCAAAGGTGCATTAGGCTTCAGAAGCGGTGATGGGAGGTGGCGCGCAACTTGGAGAGGAGGGGGCGCGACACACGGGAGTAGAGAGTAAGAGAAGAGAAAAATAAGATAAAGGAAATAACTAAAGAAATAAATAATAAATAATAAAAAAAAGAAATAAAATGGAAAAGAATAAAATAAAATAAAAATAATATAATATGGAGGAGAAGAAAATATAAGTAAAAAATAATAAAAATGGCTAAACCCATTTTTAATTATTTTTAATCTTCTCATGTGCGTTTTTTATTTTAATATTTATTTTCATTAAATTTTCATTTATTTTGATTTCTTTAGTGTTATATTTATTCCTTTTAATTCATTTTAATTATTATTACTTGAACCTAGAACTAGGGAATGATGTATTATTTTACAAAAATCCAGTGACACTATTTAATTAATTTAATAGCTTCTGGGGATCTACAAGAAGATTCCAGGTAAATTAGATATATATATATATATATATATTTAAACCTAGACATACACACACACATATATATATTCTATATATATACACACACCATCATTATTTTCACCAAATAATAATAATAATAATAATAATAATAATAATAAAACACAACTATTTTATTATTATAATTTAATCTATGTCATAACTATCACCATGAATAGTTAAATCAAAACATTCATTAAAACTACGAAGTTAATAAATTAACGACGAAATAATTTTTTTGGACAATTAACTTTGTTTTATCTATCCCAACAATAATTATCCACCCATAAATATATACATGTTATATATATATATAAATACATATCAATATATAAATATATATACACCTACATATGTACATATATATTGAATCCATATATATATATATTATAAAACAATGTTTTTGTCCCAATATAATAATAACTAAAATAATGAAAATTATTATTAGTTAATACAACACATCAATGATACCATTTTCAATTTAAAAAAAACCATTAAAAGGGGATAATGATTATTAAGTTAATATTTATTTCACATTTTATATAATTGGAACAATTAATAATATCAGAATTATTACATTTCCCATAAATTATTTAAACCACAACATAATTTATTAATTACGGAATTATATTATCATTTTTTATACGCAAATAATAAAATTAATAATACAATTATTATTTTTTATTTCTAAAAGTCAATAAAATATTTATAAATTAATTAAATAATCTTTAGGTGAAATATGAAAAATATTTCAATGCTCACAAAAGTTATACCCTTCCTAGATTAATCCTTGAGTCCCAGACCCATTAATGTTCTTAGATTTATTATATGACGCACTATTTGTGAGAAAATAATTATTTATTATATAAAATGGAATAATAAATTAATTAAAAAAAGGGTATTATCACATGAGAGGCTGAAAAAAACCTAACACAAATTAAATTTGTAAACTACTTAGGGTAAAAATGGTCTTCCAGTCCTAGCTGTGGTATCATATTTCTCATACGGCGCATCATTTGAGAGTTATTTCAATTTTTTAAAAAGCACACATGTATGAATAATTTTTTTGGAATATTTTCATTCTATCAATGTTGAGGGTCAACTGGCCCAATAATCCCTTACAGTCCCAACGTATAACTCAAAAAATATTTCATAGAATATTTTGATCTGCTAAAGAAGGGTTTTACCCTGCATTTAAATTATTTAATTTTTATTTTAGTCTAATTAATTTAATTCAATTTTGTCAAAAGACACATCTTAGTGTCAACTATCATAAATAAACTCTTTCAGCACATGATTTTAAAACCGGCCTACCAAGATAATGAAAAAAATTTATATTTAGTTCATTTTTCATTTGGTTCCAAACACAGGGTGTTACAATGGATTTGGATGATACCTAACCAAATGGATTCAAAAATTTTATTCTCTCATTCTATAATCCTTATTTTTTATGTAAATAAAACCTTGGAGGGATTTTGATGAACACTAAAGGAGGATACCTAAAAAATAGGTAAAGTTCATCAATGAGGAATTTTATTTGGCTTCTTCCTCTAACTCATTAAATTCTTATTATACCAGGATTATATATGATTAAAAGTATCTTAAATATACTAAGATTTTGGTATATTATATTCTTGACCAATAGAAATATCCAATTCCATCAAATGGGTTATAAAATCATCTCTCATGTGTACGGTGAACTACCGCCTCGTGAACCATTGTCATTCATTTTTCTATTATCACCTTTAATAATTGGGTATTATTATTCATATAAAGTATATATATATATATATATATGATATTTATAAAATCATTATATTTGTGGTTTCATACTATAATATATATTTTTTTATATAAAATACCATAGGGGATATTATAATGTCACTCGTTAGAATGGAGGACAACAGCCTCATGAAGCGATGTGATTTTTTTTCTTTAAATCTTTACAAGGATGATTATATTTATAGTGACCCATAAATTACATTAATAGATATTACAACAATATTGAATAATATTTATTACAAAATATAATTGTCATGATAGGATCGTATGAGTTTAGAGTCTTTAGAAACTAGGAAACATAAACAACTCGTTTATAATAAATCTCCATTGTCTCCCAATTATTTTATTATAACTAGACCCATTTTTGACATATCTTACTTAATACCCTTGTTCATAACCTGGGGAATAGAAACATAAGAATGGGTGAACTTAGATTCTCAATAATGGAAAACCGAGAGATATCAATCATATAATAATCATAACACATAATAAAATGTCATTTTATCATCTTATAATACATATTAATGATCATGATAACATTCCCTGAGGTAAATAATAAATGTTCATAATAATCAATGAACATAATTCCAATTGTCATAACATATGACATGAAATTTTTTGGAATACCCCTATTAATATAAATTTTTTTCACATTACTCAAATCTCATTTTTAAGACCATCATGTTGATCAAATTCCTTTACTGAACTAAGCCCAGTCCTCCTTCCAACCCCGTAATACTAAACCGAGATCATTTCCCCTTCAATCCCGACCTATCTCATAACATAAAAATATTTACCCAATTAATTAAAAGGATATATAGGCCCCACTGATATCATAACTAAATAATTCAAACATGTTCCACAAAAAAAATCATTTATCATAGAATAACTTAAAGAATAAAATGGGTTTCATAAACATCATTTTATCATAACATAATCCATGTAAAGAAATTTGATTTCATAAATGACATTTCATCATAAAAATAATGAATTAATAAGAATAACATGGGAAATATACTATAAACATAACAATATTAATGAATTCCTTCTTTGATCGAAAAATAAATTTGATTTAATACATGAAATTAATTCTTGAGGAAAATATCCTTTCTTATTCAAAAAAATTTACTTTCTAAAAATGACGCACAATTTTACAAGATAATAATTTAATTGAAAATAAGATTAAAATATTTAAAAGTAAGTATCATTAAAATATGGTGTTATTAAAATGTAAGAAAATCCATCATTCCATATAAGTTAAAATAAAACATTCTTCGCGTACTTTTTTTATAAGTAAAAAATTATCTCTTATTAAAAAATGACATAAGATTCCATTCAAACTATTTAATAAAAATTCACCAATTAGAAAAAAGTGACTTTAATCAATTTTTAGAATGATAGAAATAATATTTTTCAGTACATATTTACGAAACATGGACATGTAATATATATATAAGATTATATATACTTACGTATATACAATCCCAAATAATAATGAGATTTGTGAAATTATCCCTTACCTTATGTCCGATATCCATTTTATAAATCTGAACCTTTCATATAATTATTTAAATAATTTAATTATATTATTCATGAATCATATAAATTTTTAAAATATCATATATGATCATACTATCATCCATTTATTAGTAACATTATTACTCATCCATCGAGTATTGAATTTTTTATTTTTTTACGCTTGTTTTGTCAGATAAGATCATCTCATCTTCATTGATTATAGTTATACCATTTATAAAATGATATTAGAATAATATATTCCATATTTATTCATTTCATTAATTAATATAATCATGATTTAATGAATATCATGTAGAATTAATCACATCACATCATGGAGACAGTAGGTCATACGTACCCACGAGCGACGATATCATTCCAAATATTGTTGAATGGTATTGAATTAGATGGTGTATAATATATGAGAATCAATATAATTTTATAAAAATAATATTTAGTTATTATTTCCATCATTATATCTATCCATGAATGGTGTTGTTGAAAAATATATTACACTGCGATATCGAGATCGTAAGTCATACATACACATGCATAGTGATTTCATTTTTTGTAGAATGGACCGAAGGGGAAATATAATTGTTACATAATCATAATAACATTTTATTAAATAATATATACCATATTTATTATGTTATAATTAAACAACTCCTGAAGAGTAAGTATAATAAGAAATAATTTTGAATGAATCGGTAGAAATGATTACCTCTTCTTCGACGTGGTCCCTCTAAATCACTTCTTAAAGCGCTAGAGTTGTTATTTGAAGAAGAAAAAAACATATAAAATGTTACTATTATTTTTGAGAATGAAAATGGTATGGGATATCTGAGCGTAAATACTCAACGTGTTGTGATGAAATTAGTGAAGAGGTACCCTTTTATAATTGAGGTGATGGACATTTTTTAAAAATCAAAAAAATATTAACTTAAATTAAAAAAACCAAAACAAAATACCTAAAAAATTCCCTCATTTCCAATATGATATGATATAGGGTTTTAATATGATAATACAATAATTTTTAACTTTTTTTATTTTAATTTAAAAATTATCATTTTAATTAACACTACATTATTCTATTTAATTTATAACTAGGGTAAAAAATATTTCAATATTAAATGGGTAAAATATTTAATTATTTGAGATCAATTAGACTATAAATAAATATATTTTATTATTTCAGATCATATAATAAATATTTTATATATTGAAAAATGTTTTATGATTTTTAAATATTTTAATAGTTCTTTATTTTGAAAAATAAGCAACAATATCAATTTTGTCAAAATTTAAGTCATTTTTTTAATAAATATTGAGATAACATGTAAACATAAAAAGAACTATTGTATTATTTTTATAGGTGGTAAATGTCATCTACAAAATTTATTATTTATATTAATTAGTCTAAATTATTTTTATTTTAATATTTTTAATAATATTAATCGGATATCTCCATTAATATAATAATTACTACAACTACTTTGTGTAAAAATTTAATATGATTATTTTTTTAATAAAAACTAAAAATAAAATAATCTTACAAATATAAATCCTCTATATTTTAGAATAACACTCATAATAGAATATATCTTTTCTAAAATCCTATAGTAAAAATATTATATTAATTAAAACATTAATGTGAAAACTCTAACACCACTTTAAATAAAATATTATAAGTTTCATAATCTTTCCCAAATCAATAAAAAAGGTAAATTAATAGAAAAAATGAATGATTTTGGAAAATATATACTCAAACTATAATATTGTTTCAGGTTTCTCAGTCTTTCGATTTATATAAAAATGAAATAATTGATTTTTAATGAATTAAATAGTTTTTTTAAAATCAATATATAAACCTATAAGGTGATTGTTTATTTCCTAAAAATTAATAATAAATTACTATGATAAATAAAAAAATTTAAAATTAAAATTAATCTGTATAATTTAATTTATGTTTTATATAACCTTATATTAAAAAGGATTTAGTTATTAAAATTTGAGTGAGACATATTTAAATTTTCTTTTAATAAAATAAATTAAATATCTTAATCTCATCCAAGTGGATTACAAAGTATTCAATTTAGACCCAATGATGATTTACATGAAAAAATACTTATATAATGATATTATACCATGTGTTAGTGTAATTTTATAAAATTAATTTTACCCTTAATTATCGAATTTATCATTTTAATATTTTAATAAAAGTACCAATTTTACTATTAAAAATACCCAAAAATAAAAGAAATTATTTACATAATTTGGAACTAATGATTGAAAATATGGAATTAAAATTTTAAAATTCAAAAAAAAATATGTTTCATTAATTAATTAAAAACATTCAAATTGTTAGAAAGAGATAACATGTTTTAAAAGTCAAAACATTACAAAAGATTCCAGGGATTTTACATATGAATTCAAAGAAAAATTAATGAAAATGACATGAATTATATTTAATTATAACAATACATTATATATATACTTTAAAACATTTATATAATAAAATTTTAGCATATAAATTATTTCAATTAAAAAAAAATTTCTATTAAAATTTAGTGTATTTTTACGATTCATCAAAAAGTGAATGTTATCAAAAAAATATCAAAAATTCATCCAAAGTTATGTTTTATATCCCAAATCAAAGGGAGAGTTTTTATCATATAAAATTTATTATTGTGTCATAATTTTACATAAAAATTGTGTTCCTTTAAAAGGCTCTAAAATTACACTTGAGAAAAATAATGGTTTTTTATGAAAAATACAGTTTATTCATATCCGATGAAAAAAAATATCTGTTTAATAATTATAAAAATATTTTATTTATTATATAAAATATTAATGTATTTTAATAAATGTAATTAAATAAATTTATTCATATAAAAAAATAAATATATAATTGATTTAAATTTTTCATATTTAATTGGTCGCCAATAAATTCACCATTCATTTTCATAATATACTTATATTTATTCCTGATAACCTAATGTTTAGGTTATAATGGTAATTTTATACTAAGGGTGTCTCACGAATCATTTAAAATCATGATATCATACAATTCTACCTATTGAAGAATTAAAATTATTTAAAGAAAATATTTCATAAAAACATATGGTTGTTACGTTCTACCCCACATAAAATTAGTTTTTTCACGTAAAATTCATTACCTGGATACAAATAAATTGTGATACATCTTCCACATCTCATTCTCATGTTCCCACATTGCTTATTCAAATTAGGGGTTCCACCATAAAACTCTAACCAACACAGTGGTCTTATTTTGAATTACATTTTTCATATGTTCTTTAATCTCTATCGATTGTTTTTTTAAAAAGAATGATCTTTATCTAATGGTATGACCTCTATGTTTAGTACATGTGAAGGAACATGTATTTAATTTCTCAACAGATATACATCGAACACCCCAAAAAATTTTAAGATATTCTGTGGATGTGCCAATCATTAAGTTCCTTTTCAAACATAATCCATAATTTCAAAAGGACCCATATACCTAGAGCTAAGTTTTACCTTCTTTAAAAATCTCATTACTCTCTTCTAGAGATATATTTGTTGAAACACCTTTTAACCCACTAGAAACTCTCGGTCTTTTTTTCAGTTGTCAATGTAACATTTTTTTCGACTCTGAGCTTCTCTTATTTGTTGTTGAATATATCTGATATTTTCTTCTATTTCATTTAATAAGATCAAGTCATAATATCGTTCTTCCCCCAACATCATCCCAAAAAGTTAGAGTTATGAACTTATTTGAATATAGTTCTTCATAAGTAGCCATCAAAATATTAGAGTAAAATCTATTTTTTAAAAGAAAATTCCACAAAAGGTAGGTGTTTATCCCAAACACCTTTGAAGTCAATAGATAAGGATATCAACATGTCTTATAGATTTTGAATTTCCCTCTGAGACAAACCATACATCTAAGGATAATAAGCAGTGCTAAAACATAACTATATATTCAAATCCAACTGAATACTTTTCAAAAACATCAAGGTAAACCTTTGATCCCATTCAGATACAATGTGAAGTGGTACTCCATGAAATCTTAACACATAATTTACATATATCCTATCAATTAGATAAATAAATAAATAATATATAATAGTAATGAAGTGTGCTGACATTGTAAGGTGGTCACCAATAACCCATATACCATTATGGCCTTTAGATTTTTGGGGAAGTCTGATGACAATGCCCATAAAGATGTTTTCTTATTTCCATTAAGGGATGGGTAACTGTTGTCACATACCCTTAGTCTTCTGTCTCTCAGTCTTAAATTGTTGAAAAAAATCACCAAGAGACATATTTTTCAACTTCTTTATTCAATACATTCCACCAAAAATACTCTTTCTGGTCCATGTACATCTTGGTGCTTCTAGAATGAATAGAGAATGAATAACTATGATCCTCATCCAACCACTCCATTAATTTTGGCATGTAAATCCTGGTGCATCTAGAATGAATAGAGAATGAATAACTATGATCCTCATCCAACAGCTCCATTAATTATGGTATGGGAGAAATAAAAACCCAATTCCATAATCTTATTGTTCCATTACAATCAATGATATGTTCAGGAACATTTCACATATTCTTTTATAGCTCTAAATATTCCTTCTATTCCTCCTTAATTTTCACTTGTATAGATGGTTAAACATCAATTTGAGGAAATAATATTTCTTCCCTTCCTTAAAAATTTCATGATCCATCATTTGAAAATCCATAAATATTTAACCTTTTGTGATCCTCATCAAGGATATGATATCATGGTCCTTTTGTCTAAAATCATCTACCACCATGTTCGCTTTCCTAGGGTGGTATTGTTTTGATAAGTCCCATATTTAATGAACTGAAACCATCTTATTTCATTCATATTTGTATCATTTTTGTGAAAATATAATTTAAACTTTTATTATTGGTTTAAATATCACATATTTCTCCATAAAGATAATGCCTCCACATATTTAGTGTCCAGATTACTGAATCTAACTCCAAATTCTGAGATGGGTAATTTTGCTCATGGATTTTTAGTTTTTGTGAGCCATAATCTATCACCATACTATTTTTTTAGAAACAAAACCAAAGACCTTATTGGATTCATCACTATAGATAAAAAAAATATTCCACTCAATGTTAGTGTGATAAAATTTGCTCTAGATAACCTAATGTTTAGCTCTTTGAAATTATTATCACATTCATTCATCCACATGAACATAACTCAATTCTGATTCAACTTGGTGAGTAGATTAGATATTCGTGAATTTTATTTCACTAAATGTTGATAATATCCATGCAAACTAAGAAAAAATCATATCATAGTTACAGTTATTGGTCTCAACTAACTTCCAATAGCTTCTCTTTCTTCTAGATCCACACATATCCCCTCTCATGAGATTATGTGACAAAAAAATGAATATTAAGGAAGTCAAAATTCATACTTATTAAATTATTCATAACGATTCTGCTTCTGTAGGTTATTTAGTTCAATTCTCAAGTGATCTTTATTCTTTTTATTGTTATTTCAAAAAATAAGAATATCATATATATATATATATATATATATATATATATTTCCAAAAACTAATTAAGATAGTATCTGAAGACTTTATTCATTAGATCCATGATGATAGTATGGGAATTATTGAGACCAAAAGGCATCACTATAATTTCATAGTGTCTATACCTAGAACATATTGTTTTTTGGTATATTATCTTTCTTGACCCTTAATTGATGATATCCTGAATGAAGCTTAATCTTGGAAAAGTATTGAGTTCCGCATATTTGGTCAACTAAGTCATTAATTTAGAGAAGAGGATATGTTTTTTGAAAGTGATCTGTATATGTTTTCAATAATCAATACAGAGTCTTATTGATTTAAATTTCTTTTTAACCAATAGAACTATTTCTCCCTAAGGTGACACTCTAGGGAATATGAATACCTTGTAAATAATCTCTTGGAGTTTCTTCTTCAATTCTTGTAGCTCAATTGTGGTTATTCTATAAGGATTCATTGAAATAGGCATAACACCCAGTATGATTTCTAATGAAAACTCTACTACACAATTCAATGGAAGACCAAGAATGTATTATAGTATGATATCAAAAAATTCCCATTCAATGTGTGTATTCTTAATTTTTATTATCTCACGAACCATTTGAGATAGATAACCTTCAATTATCAGAATCAAGACCCATAAGATGGAATAATTTTATACTTGATGGTCATATTCATCCTTGAATCAATAAATGATCATTGATTGATCTTGAATATGAAATGTGACTTCTATTGAAAGGAAATTGAAATGAGATCTATATAGGGAATGAAAATCCATTCCAAAAATCACATAAAATTCAATTATAGGAACGTCAATATGATATGTTTGAAGTTCTTTCCCAAAAACATCAACTACAGAAGAATTATAAACTTTTGATGTCACTCTAGTTTCATTAAGAGCTATCACAACTAACTCAACATCTAATTTTCGGGATAATATAGAGATACACTTAGAAAATTATTCACAAATATAATAGAGGTTGGATCCAGAATAAAAAAATAGAGTTGATGACATGCATACCTTTTACTACTTCATAATTGTACTCCACATTAGTGATAGTGATTTCATGTGACTGGACTTTTTCTTTGGCCTTATGAGTTTTCTGATATCGATCTACATCAACAACTCTTATATTAGGGCATTGAATGGTATAATGACCCATTTCCTTGCACATGTTATATTGAAGTGTAAAAGGGGAATTATGTGTAGTATTTTCGAAAATTTCATAAGAAGACATATTCTTCCCATCACATCGACATTCAACTACCTAATGACCTTCACTCCCAAACATAAATCATTTGATATTCCCTTTTAGACAAATTCGTTCACATTTCTTTCCACAATTTGAGAATATGGTAAAACTCATCTTCTTTTCTGTGTGGTCTTTATATTTTCCCTTGAATTCCACGTTTTAGTTCTTATCAAACCCATAGAACTAATGGGTTAATCCAATATTCATCTCAACCTTGAGATAACATCAATAAATTTCCTCATAGCTATTGAATTCCCTTACAGATAAACCCCTTTAAAGAAATGGTTTTAAGACAATAAAGAATCGATCAATTTTACTCTCAGGTTGGATAATAATTCTATAAGTGTACCTTGAATGTCTTCTAAAATTTTATTCATAGGTACCAATGGATTGAACATCTTTTTTATTATGTTCATGGAACTCTTTTTCCATATTTGTTTGAAGAATACAAGGAAATAACATATTGAAAAATAAGTTCTTTAACTCATCACATTCAATGGATTCAATCTCATCTTTTTTCTCATATTATTGATAAGATTCAACTATTGATCTGCTTCACCTTCCAAATGATAAACTAACAGGTTGAATTTATCATGTTATGAACATTGGAGAACTGAAAATATCTTTTATGTGGTACTAATCCATTGTTTAACCATTAATGGATTAGAAGACCCACTAAATGATGGTGGATTCTACCCCATGAAAGACTCAATATAATGTTGTTTTCTTCTTTGTTCATTTGGAAGTCCTTCATGATTCATAGATTGAAAATGTTGTCTGAGAAAATAAACAAGGTTTTTTATTCCATCTACCATGACAATAATTTTATCAAGAGTAAAATCATAGCATTTCCAATCAAAGTCAGCATTAATGTGGTTCCTTCCGGTTCTAGCAATTGACTAAAACCAAGAAGCATAGTATGAGAAAAATTAATCATAATGGGAAAAGAAGATAATAAAGAATAAAATTTCAATTTAAGATATTTTAGGTTTTATCATAGGTTATTCATGATTATTTCTAAAACAATAGGATTTTAACCTATACTTCATAATATTTATTGGGTTCTTCCTATGGTTTTAACATTCTAATTTCTAAATGTTAATTATTAATTTCCATTGATACCAACTATAGAGACCCATAATTTTTATAGATATATATTACTTAAAAAATAAATAATATTCATAATTACATATATAAATTCACAAAATGACTATATAGGTATAGTGTATTTAGAAACTGGAATACATAAACAACTAGTTGATAAGACATCTACACTGTCTCCCACTTATTCCTTCATAACTAAAACCCTTTTTGACATATATTTCTCAATACCCTTCCTCATGACTTGTGGAAAAGAATCCTACGAAAGGGTGATCACATATTTTAAGTAAGATTAAATAGGGAGATATCAATCATATCATAATCATAACACATATAAAGATAATATTTGAAAATATTAACATTCATATGAAAGATCATGATATCATACCAAGGGATAAATCATAAAATTTTAAAAGAATAAAGGAACGTAATACAAAATAGAATACCATATGACATGATTTTTTTGGTATAAAAATAAGAATATAAAATAATTTCATATTATTGAAGGCTAATTTCCATGACCATCATAGGAGACAAAGTCCATTTCTAAATGGAGCTCACTCCAATTTCAACCATTTATTACTGAAAGGAGATAACTTATCATTCCTTCCCTATATATCTCATGTTATATAAATATTTACCCAATTAATTGGAGGTAGATATATGTCCCAAAAATATCATAATGAAATCATTCTTACTGGTTCCATAAAAATAAAAATCATTCATCATAGCATAATCCATGAAATAAAACAATTTTTTTAAAAATCATTCAATCAGAATTAAATCCATGTAAAATAATTTGATTTTCTAAATAACATTCCATCCTAAAATTAATAAAATCATAAGAATAATAGGGATAATAAACATCAAGAATAACCTTATTAAATAATTTCATCTTATATGTAAAAATAATTTTTATTGAACACATAAAATTAATTATTGAAGAAAATATCCTTTCTTCTTAAAAAAATTTCTCTTCTCCAAATGCCTCCCAATTTTAATTGAATAAAATTTAATTTAAAATAAACCTGAAATATTGTAAAGTAGGATTCATATAAATATGGAGTAACTAAAACAAAAAAAACCCATCGTGTCATATAAGTTAAAATAAAACATTCTTCTCAATTTTTTTTCGAATAAGTCAAAAAATACCTCGTATCGAAAAATGAAAGAAGATTATTTTCATACAGTTTAATAGAAATTCACTAATTGGTTAAAATTGAATTTAAAAAATTATAGAAGGATATAAAAAATATTTTGGAATACATATTTTGGAAACATGTACATGGATGATAAATATACCCCCTTATATACTTACGTATAAACAATATTGGATAACAATGAGATTTGGGATATTATCCTTTACCTTAGGTCTGATATTCTTTATATGTATCCAAAAATAATGTATAATTATTCAAATAACGTCATCGAATTATTCTAGAGTCATAGTAATTTTTATAATATCATATTTGATCATAATATCATCTGGTTGTTAGTAACATCATTACTCGCCTATCAGGTTTTAACTTCTTTTTTTTCTTACAATTGTTTTTTCAGATAAGTTATTGTTACTATTGATAGGTTATATTTATACAAGATAAAAAATATTATTATTATAAAAATTATTATATTTATTTATTCAATTAATTTATATAGTAATTCTTAAATGATGATAATGTAAAATGAATCACAATTTTTCATGGAGATGGTAAACCGTACGTATGCACAAGTGAGGATATCATTTCAATAATTATTGAATAGTTTTGATATG
Organism: Viscum album; assembly: GCA_963277665.1. Classification (NCBI taxonomy): domain Eukaryota; kingdom Viridiplantae; phylum Streptophyta; class Magnoliopsida; order Santalales; family Viscaceae; genus Viscum; species Viscum album. Next base: position 351,107,288 of record OY728121.1, on the reverse strand, counting down.
GATGGTGTATAATATGTCCTAATAGATAGAATATTATAATAATAATATGTAGATAATATTTTTTTCATTATACCCATCCATGTAAGGTGGTGTTGAAAAACTAATTACACCACATTGTGGAGACGATATGTCATTCTTACGCACGCATGACGATTTCATTTTTCAGATAATGGATAAAAGATGAAAGATAGTTGTTTTATAATCATAAAAAATCATATTATATAATTGATATTGTATTTATTACATTATAATGTATCAAATCATTAATAGGAAGTATAATAAGAAAAAAGTTCCAAAGAACCAGTAGAAGAGGTTACCTCTTATTAGATGTGCTCTCTCTAAATCTAGTCTTAAAAGACTAGAGTTGTTATTTGAAGAACATGAGAAATTCTATAATGTTACTATAAATGTTTAGAATATAAAATTTCAAGGTATATATGAGAATGAAAGATCAATTAGTTTTGAATAAATGAGGGAGGACATTCCCTTTTATAATTGATGTTATGTGTTTTTTTTGGAAACTGAAAAAAATATTAATTTATAATAAACTCAAACCACATAAAAAACTTCCAATATCACCCAATTTAGAAAATGAGATGAGATACGGTTGTAATAAAATAAAAATAAATTTTTGACAGGTTTTTATTTCAATTTTAGCCTTATAATTTTAATTGACACTAAGCTATTCTATTTAATTTTTTACCTAGGTAACAAATATTTAAATATTAAAAGGGTGAACTATTTACTTATTTGATGTAAATTAGACCATAAATAAATAAAATTGAATATTTGATAATATATAATAATTATTATATAATTTTATAAATGTTTTATTATTTTTAAATAATTTAATAAAACATTATTTAGATAAACAACCAATAGTGTCAATTTTAACACGATTCAATTCATTGATTTTAAATAATATAAATATAACAAGTTAAAATTGGAAAAAAATATTTTATTATATTACTAACATGTCATCGTCATTTATAAAATTAATTATATATATTAATTAGTTTAAATTGTATTTATTTTAATATTTTTAATAATATTTAATTGACATTTTCTTTGATAAAATAATTACTACAACAACTTTGTGTAATTATTTAATATTATTATTTATTGAATATAAATTAAAAATAAAATACTATTACAAATATAAATACTCTAGATTTAATGAGAATACTTATAATTGAATATATCTTCAATAAAATCCAACATTAAAAATGTTATATTAATTAAAAAAATTAATGTGACAACTGTAATATCCTAATGAATAAAATATTATAAGTGTAATAATCATTCTAATATGGCTCCAAATGGTTAATAACTCGATAGTTAGAAGATTATGGTACATATATACTCAAAAAATTATATTTTTTCCAGTTTTTTTCTTTTAATTTTAATAAAAATTAGTTTATTTATTTTTCATCAATTAAATAATTTCTACAGCATCAATATATAAACCTATAAGGTAATTTACATGTTTTCAAAAAGTTAAAAGTACATTTCCTTGATAAATAAAAAAAATTATACTTAAAATGGGTATTTAAAATAGAATTTAAATTTGGTATGACCTTATAATAGAAATGAGTTTTTTATTAAAATTTGAGTGAGACATATTTAACTTTTCATTAAATAGAATAAAATAAATTCCCAAATATCATACATGTGGCATCAAGATGGTACCATTTAGACCCAAGAATTTTTTTGGGTCAAAATAAACTCAATCAATGATATTAGGAAAAGTGTTAGGGTAGTTTTATAATATTATTTTTACCCCTAATTACCTAATTTATCCTTTTACCATATTAAAAAAATTACCAAAGGTACTATTCAAACTGCCCAAAAATAAAAGAATGATGTTTACCTAATTTGGAAATACTGATTCCAAATATGGAATCAATTTTAAAATTTTGATAATATCAATGTTTCAGTAATTAATTTAATATCAATCCCATTTTTAGAAAGAGATAACATGTTTTAAGAACTAAAACACTCAAAAGGATTAAAATTATTTTACATATGAATTAAATAAAAAATTAATGAAATTGACCAATATTATATTAAATGATAATAATATATACTATTTATAATGTAAAACCATTCAATAATATAATTAAATGATATAAATTATTTTGAAGAAAAAATTTGTATTCAATTAAAATGTAGTGTATTTTTACTTAATATATAAAAACATGTATGTTTTCCAAGAAAATATCAAAAATTCATCTAATGTAAATTTTTATATTCCACATTAAATTAAAATGTTCATATTTTCATATAAAAATTATTAATGAGTCAAAATGTTACTTTAAAAAGTGTTCTCTATTAAAAGGCGGTAAAATTACGCTTTTGAAAAATTTAGGGTTTTATACATAAACTAGTGTTTATTCATAGAAAAAGAATGATATAGCCATTATATGAATATAAAAATATATTATTATATAAATGAAATATTAATTTCATTTATTAATAGTAATTCAATCATTTTATTAATAAAAAATAAAAAAATAAAAATGATTTATATTTTTCATAAATAATTTATAGCCAATGAATTCACCCCACATTTTCATAAATTAGATATGTTTATTCCCACAAAACGAATGGCTACATTTAAATGATCATTTTATACTAACGGGTTCTCATAATTTGTTTAAACTCCTGATTTCATGCAATGAAAGATATTAATAAATTAATATTATTTAATGAAAATATTTTAAAACCACATTTAGGTGATACAATAAGGATAAATATATGTGATATACATGAAATAATTAAGATATTCATGAAATATTAATCATTCTGTAAATATAACATATATTGTTTTTTATTATCATTTCATCCACTAAAAGAGGATAACATCTATTGTGTACATGTGGACTACCTCCTTCACGAAGTGATGTGACTCTTTTTCACTACACTGCATGGATGATATGTATAAGTATATTTAAATATATAATATGGTATTTAGGATATATTGAAAATTCTGGAAATATAATATATTACATAAATTCAATTGATAATGATCGATGAAAAATGGAAATATTACAAATGCGTACTAATGACCAACTATCTCCATAATCGTAAAATATTTCATTTCTCTGAACCATATTTCTTGATTGGTATTAAAAGTATAATTTTTATATAAATATGACAATAAAATCATTATTATTAATAATTAGTTTATGGAACCATGATCATTGTCAGAGAATTGAAAATAAAAAATCAAGACATATACACAAAACAAAGTGGTTGTTATCCAATATGTGACATCAACATGGAATTTTTAATAAATGTGTAATAAAAATACATAAGTAAATCATATATTTTATGATAAATATAATTATTTTCTTAAATATATTTATAATAATCTCTTATTATACAGGACTTTTGAATCAGTACAAAGAATGTCAAGACATATGGTAAGGGATTTATGTTTCTCTATTTTTACATCAGTTAGATGCATTCCATATTCAACGGCTATTATATTTTATGTGTTTTATATACTAACCATGAATTTATTTTACTCTTATAAACCATAAAATTAGGTGATGTACATTTACATTTTAGAATCTCTCTTTCATGTGGTTTATAGTTCAATAGTTACAAAAATCGGTATGGGATTTTTGTATCAATTTTCATTCTTGGAGACATATGTTGTGTTATAAAATTATCTTCATTGTAAAATACCAGCCTTAATAATGGTACACACTATTAATTTTTCATATCCAAACCACTAACAGAATTTAGGGTGTGTGCCCATGCCCTTTTTTGAGGGTCCTGAGTGACTATTTAAATTAATTAAATATTTTCATGGGCCATATGTAAATTTTAATGTCGCACTTTATAAAAATGTTCAGGAAAAAATAATTAAAAGGATTAAAAAATTTTTTCATCAAATTTTAAAAAGGGGATAAAAATAAAATATAAAAAATTAAAACTGTTGGAGATAAATAAAAAATAACTAAAATGAGTTAAACCCATTTAATTTAAATATTTGTATATCTCTAATTTTTTTATCTATTTCCTTTTTATTTTACCTTTTATATTTTTTCCTTATTTTTTTATTTTCCCTATTATTTTCCTTATCCCTTTTCTTTTTTTTCTCTCATTCTCTCTTCCCCCCCCTCTCTTATATCTGGTGCACATCCTACTACTAGGTTGTAAGCACCACACTTCTCCTCTTTTAGAAGACTACTTCACCCCCATTCATCATTCGTTTTCATTATTGTCATGTGTGAAGTAAACCTATTGTTAAGGATAACCACAAGCACCATGAATCGTGTGATCTTGTTCTAAAACTATCGTGTGATCTTCCTCTGATGGACTTTACACAAAATTGGGGTTTTTTTATAAAAGCATCCATTTTCATTAGTTTTAGGTCAAATAAAAGGTTAATTGAAATCATAGAAACATTTAAGACCATAATTTTTGGATTATAATCACTTTCCTTTCATTTCGCTGTGATTTATAAAAATAAATTTTTGTGTCACTCGTTATATCCTACTAAATTTGTTCAATTTCACCCTATATTTTTAAATTAACTATTTCTATTAATCATTACAACCTTATTTATCATAAATTAAAAAAAGTTCAAATTGTTAAAACATGGTCGAACACCCCTTTGGATGTTTCTACACAGACGATATAAATATCAGTATACCATAATATTTAATTTAATAAATTACATGTGTTAGACAACCCCTTTTAATTGAGTTTAAATTAAATAATCATTTTTGAGTAATTATAAACCCCGAATTGTTGGGTTTTTTATATTCTGTTGTGTCTATTTATGTATTAATTAAAATTTCCATTTTTTCTATCTTTGTTGACAAATTTCCTTGGCCGTAACTTCTTTTCTAGAATAATCATTAGTATGTGGCTTTGAGTTGCTATTACTATTTTATTAAAATTATAAATGCATATCCTGTGATATATACTTCCTTTAAAATGAATGAAATTCTATGCAGTGGGACAACGTGAGTTCCGTATTAAGGAATACACATGGAACCTATGCTCTAGACCGGTTAAATAATACACAAAGGGAGACAATGTTTTAGGATCTTCTAAATGAGGGTTTCCTTAGGTTTATAAAATAATCAAGAGTGATACTAGTTCCCAAAGGGACATTAGGTGACAGAACCATTCTAAATGTGGCTACAAAATGATTCATGTGATACTTGACCTTTCTTGTGCGATACCGGGGCATAGTCATGATGAAACCATGCCCCGAGTGATACATGGTCTTTCAGAGAATTCCTTGGATGAGCTTGGTTGTTTTGGGTAATTGGATGAAAGTACTATTGTGATATGTTCGGTATGGGCTCAGATAGTAACACTAAACATGAACATAATAATATTGATTCATGTAAGGTTTTTATTAATGCTTTCTTGATCCTCTTCAGAATTGTGATATTTTTCTACTGTCTAGAAATAAACATTGTTGATATATAATTTGGACTCCAAGTTAAAGAACAAGATTGGGGAATACCTCATATCTGTTTTCTTACATTTATTATCCTAGGAATCAATATATGTGTAGTCCTACTTCATGAAAGATGTTATTATAACTCTCATCTTAGGTCGAAGAAGGTGATCTGATAGGGGTACTGATGAAGAATGGACACAGTCACGCTTATTTAGTCTATCTATTTAACTACTTCAGATTATTAGTTAATGTTAAACTAATTTTTTCATTTCAAAAAATGAATTGGTTTATACACTGCGGGTGAAAACCTACTAGGTATTTATCTCACACCCCAACTCAATCGTCAATGGAACTCGAGTAGATTATATGATCACTTGTATTTGAAAAGGTAAACATATTGCTTCCAATGCTTTATTGTTACTTGTTTCTTAGGATAGATACTAGGGGTAGATAACTGATACTTTATCATGATGTTGTTTTCATACATTATGTCATTTAATTTCAGTTTTTTTAGCATTCTTATGTTCCTGTTTTCCATACTTTCCTTTTTGAATAGATATCATTTCATGACATTATTTTTTATCCTTTTTATCTGTCATCATTCGCACTGGACATTTATTCAGTTGGATTATTCATATTACCACTCCTACAGTTTGGTTATTTATATGATTTATCTATTGTTTTAAACTAGGTTTTCTTCTTCTTTATATTACTTATCACTTATGAGGGAATAATCTTCCCTACAGACACCTTAAATTGGCCATCGCTACTTATTGGAAGCCCCTAGAATTATGGAATGATTTATTAAGGTTATGCAGCCAACCCAACTTGGATCACCCTTCCAGTGGATTCTGGGATGGGGAAACTACAATGTTGCATCAAAAGATGTTTTTCATTTTTTTATATTGTATGGGTTAGAAAGAAAACTATGATATCAGTATTTGGAACATTACCTATGCTTGGACGTAGCTAACCCATGAACAGGGGAAACCCAAATTCTTGGGTTGGGATTGTAGTTATTGATTATGAAAATTAGTGTTGATATGATTTCATCATTGGGAGACACACTCATTTTATGCTGTTGTTGATATTGGTATTATTTAGATAATGATTTTTACCATTGAATCCAGATTATATGAAGTAAATTCATTTACATGAATCATATTAGGATCCAAAGGGAAAAACATTCATGTATATTTTCATGACGTATTTATTTCACCGTGCATTTTACACATTTCGTGCGACTAATGTGGTTCCTTATTGTAAATTCTCTTATTTTGTGTTTATTAAATATAAATTTTTGTTAGTTGATTATATGTAAACATGAACATACCTGAAACGGGTATTAGACTTTTTTTATACATTATTATGAGTATTCTCATCCTTATCCAGACTTGGCTCTTGGAGCGGGCTACCTATTGTGAAGTGATATAAGGAAGGCTATATACCAAACCCCTTTATTACACCTTCACTTGTTTCCCCTTGTCTTCATTACTTTCTGTCAAAAGGTTTGTGTTGGGATGTTGTATAACAATGTTGTTGCAACATCTTCTTTTCGTGCCCTAGGAGAGTGGAAATAAGCACATCCTAGAGGTTGTGGGTTCCGAACCACTAGTGGTATATATGGTAGTTCCCCCATGGTACTACCTACTAATGATTTTATAATGGGCCCATAACATAGTTTAGGGTTAGTCTCCTTAGGATTATACAGTTAGTTCAGAATATTCCTAGACCTACCCTTTCTATGGTAGAGCTCACGCAAGACATTCTGTAGTACCACTCTATAACTTTCTCATGGAGTAGTGGCCCTCATGTTGTAGAATCATAGAGAGAATCCATAAATTCTATCATTGACCATCTCAAGACACTTCTAGAGTAGAGGGTCAAAATTTATGTACACATTCTTTATGACACTATCATTAATTGGTAGGATGTTATTTCGCAGGTGGAGCAGTCTTGATAAATGGTTTGGGAAGACATACAAACTTCTTTCTATGATAAATTCTTCCCACACACTCTGAGAGATGATCATGTAAGGTAATTCTTACATATTCTCCAAGGATCTATTATAGTGTTATAATATTATTCTAGTTTCAATGAGATACAATGTTTTCCTATATCTCATATTGGTGACACAAAGTACAACAAGATGTTTTGAGGAAAGGAATAACTATACTATCCGCTCGTAGGTGAATGTCTTCCATTTGGAAACTATTACGGTGATTTTAAACTAGGCACTAATCAGAAAAAGAAATTTTAGGGAATCTAAACTACGGATCCATGGTGGTTATACTCATAGAAAGGTTGACAAATCCTCAGGTAGTAGGAAACAACGTTTTGAATTTTCACATGGGGGAAATCCTAGCCAAATGGTACGTTTCGAAAGTTCTATCACCTGTCATCAGAGTAGTGGAGTTGTCCATAAGAGGAATCAGGGCACGATAGACCTGATGAAGTGACGAGATTCTGGAATGATGTCACATTTAGCGGTTCTTCCATTCTTTTTCCTCAGCATCCATTATAAGAATATTTGTACATGAACCTCCATCAGGTATTGGAACTATGACTCCAATGATGGATGAATGTTCTCTTTCCATTGTCTGATCAGGCCTAGGTAATGGTGGAGGTTCTGGTTAAGGAAATACTGTTCTAGGTTCTCAATGTCAGCAGAGTGGAATTGGTCAGGCCAGTCAAGTAGCTTCTCATTGTCGTGGTTTTGGTATTTTTTATGTAGTGCAACCAACACTGGAAGAGTATAGTGTAGGAACATCAACGGTTAGAGGGACTATTCTGGTAGCCTATACATTAGTTTCAACTATTTTTTATATCCATAAATGAGACTCCTTTTTATCTGCTAATGTAGTTGAAAGAATTGGTTTTAAATTTGTGTATATTTCTGGCTTCATTTATCTTGAAACTTCCTTGGGAGTTAGAATAGAGGGAATATGCCAGTTCCTGAAGTTCCCCCTTGAGATAGGTTGGTACTGTTTCCATTTGAATTTCTATGTCCTCGAGATGACCGGATTGGATGTCATTCTCTGTATATATAGGATTGTCCCATATCAGGCTCAAGAAGATTTCTTTCTCCAGGTTTTGTCCTTCACATCCCATAATGGTGACACATATCTACATAGGGAAGAATGGGATATCTAGGGAGATCAATCTAGAATTAAAGATGAAACACTAGGCAAATTCAGATCTCATTTAAAAAGTCTCTACAATAGAGATCGTGGAACATATCTACTTGTTTTCCTCTGGTTTTTTAATTTTTAGGGATTTCATTCCTAATGATTTCACTAGCTTACCTCCCATGAGGGAAGTTGATATCAGTATAAAGATAGTTACAGGAGTGGAAAATGTGTCTATTCCTCCCCATAGGATGGAACCTACAAAGCAACATGAACTCAAAAAGTAGCGTAAAGACCTTGAAGAGATGGGTTTTTCAGACCTAGCACCTCATTGTGGGGATCACAAGTTCTTTTTGCAAAGAAGGTGGATTGTAACCTTATATTGTGTGTGGATTACCTTTGGCTCAACCAGATTATGGTAAATAATTGATATACATTGCCTCATATAGATGATATCTTCGACCAACTCTGAGGATAAAATTTTTTCTCTATGATTTATCTGAGTTTGAGATATCACTAGTTTCATGTGAGACCGTATAACATACCACATATGGATTTCCAATATTTTTATGGCTTGTATGAGTATCTGTATATGCCATTCGGTCTCACAAATGTGTTTTTAGTCATTATAGTTATGATGAATTGGGTTTCCCACCCATTATATGATTTCTTTGTGGTGTTTTTTTATGATATCTTGGTATATTCTTGTTCTATAAAATAGCATGGAACCCTTCTTGAGATCATGCAGAGTACACTGAGTAAACACTATATATACAAAAGCATAGAAAATTCCACTCTTGGATCGATAAGGTTCACTTATTGGGTCATATCATATTAGAGGTAGGTGTTTTTTGTGGACCCATAGAAGGTGAGAATAGTGGGTTCCTAGGATAATCCAAAGAATGTTTTTTATATATTCAGTTTCTTGGGGCATACTTGATATTACAGGAATTTCATCCAGGATTTCTCCCTCTTAGCAGCGCCGGTTACAGCCCTGACTAAGAATGGTGTATAGTTTATCTGGTCAGATAATTTTGAAATAACTTTTTAGGAATTGAAAGGAAGACTAACCTCATCCCCAATCCTCATTCTACTAGTTCCATGTTGAAGATATACTTTTTAGTGTGATTCTATCGGAATCAGACTTGGTATAGGTTTGAAGTAGAGAAATCGAGTCCTGGCTTCTAGATACCACAAATTGGGACATCATGAGAAAAACAATCCTACACACTACCTTGGGTTAGCAGATGTGGTTAATTTCCTATGTTATTGGAGACACTAAATTTTGGGTGAAAGGTTCAATGTTTACACCGATAAAAAATCATTTAAATATATCTCTACTTCATGAGACATGAACTTAAGGCAGTGTAGATGGGTCGAATACCTACAGTCATTCAACTTCAAGCTTTCTTATACCCCTCATAAGGGTATTGTCATGGTGATTAATTAATCCACAATAAGTAGAATAATATATTCAGGAACCTAGAACTGAGTGGAAGATGATGGCTTTGTTTTTTTGAGATTCATTTGGAGGTTTAGGAAGAGCTTGGAAAACTAGTTTTAGAAGCTCTTATAGATACATCTTCTCTTCTAGTGTGAGTCTTCATGTGACATTAGTTGGATCCTTAGGGTATCCTTTTTAGGGAAAGCGTTACATGAGATAACCCACCACTTGGATGGATTGATGATTGAACCAAAACTCTTCTTTATTGTGGCTGTGTATGGGTACCATCAGATATACAGGAAGAGATGATGAAGGAATTTCACACCTCTTTTTGGGAAGTTCTACCATGAATTACCAAGTTGTATAGAGACATTTGTCAACAGTATTGATGGCCTGGTATGAAGATGTAGATAGCGGGTTTCATCACCCAATAGTCCATCTGTCAGTAGGTGACAACTGAGCACCAACAACTTTCTGGACTTCTATAGCCTCTATCCATTCCTAAAAGGATATGTAATGACATTATAATGGATTTCATTACAATCATGTTGAGATCACCTCAAGTTAGTGATGTAGTATGGGTGATTATCTATTGGATGACCATGGTCATGCACTTCATACTTATATGGGAGAACTTTTACAATTGATGAGTTGGGAATGATATAAATTTGGTAAATAGTGCAAGTTCATGGAATACATCATTCTATTATCTTAGGAAGAGATGCCCGATTTACTTCATGGTTCTAAAAAGGGAGGTAGAGGGTGTTGGGTTCATAAGTACTCTTGAGTAATGCATACCCCACCCAGATCAATGTGTAGTCCAAGAGGATAATATGAGTGTTGGAGGATAATATATGGGTATGTATCATTGATTTTGGAGGTTTCTGGTAGAAACATATTCTACTTGTTGAGTTTACATTTAATAACTATTTCTGGGAGATAGTTAAAATGGATTCGTATAAGGATATTTATGGTGGACTTTGTCATTCCCTATTATGTATTCTCAAAGCATGTGAAAATGCATTGTTGGTTCCTCAACTCGTTCAGGATACTTCTGACCAAGTTTAACAGATTCTGAAGCCTATGAGTAAATCTCAGCCCATATAAAAATTTCATACAGATATTATCCACAAAACTCTTCAGTTTGAGATGGGATATCAAGTCATTCTATGTGTTTTTCCAGGGTTGGGTCATAGATGGATCCTAAGATAGGGGAAGTTATCACGAAGATAATTGGGATTTTCGAAATAATGAAATGGCTGGGTCCAGTGGCCTCTAGATTATTAATACCTCACTGGTATCAAGCTATACACAACGTCTTCCATGTATCTCATCTTCGATTGTTTCACCCAGACTCATCCCACTCTTTTTATCCTAATGACATCAAGCTTGATGTGGATGAATATTTTGAGGAGCATCCAATATGTATCCTCAACTATAGTATGAAATTTATCTGAGGAAGGTCAGTTTGTCTAGTCTGGGTGTTATAGAAACATTGATGAATTCATAATGAAACATGGGAGTGGGAAACTAATGTGAATTCTCAATGGCTAATGCTTTTCTCAGATGTCGTTCCACTACCCTCAGATGGTCAACTCAGGTAAGAGTTGTCTTGAGGAGGTGATGTTGTAACCTCCGAGCTTTAATCAAGGTACTAAATGTTAGTTATTCATTTCCAAACCATAAATGGGACTATGGGTGCGTGCCCACGCACCCTATTGTGGTTCTCGAGAAAATAATTAAATTAATAAAATAATTTCTCAAGCCTTGTGTAAATTTTTATTTCATGCCTTAGCACAATGTTCTGGATTAAATTATTAAAAGGATTTAAATGATTAAACTAAATTAAAGGAAGTCAAAAAGTATTTAAAAAGTGGATAAAAATAAATAATAGAAAATGAAAATGGTTGGAGAGAAATATTATGTAATTAAAAAGGTATAAACCCATTTTATTTAGTTATATTTAGATCCCCCTAAAATTTTATTTTTATTATTGTATCTATTTTGTTTTTATTTTCCATTTTCTATTTTTTCCTTATTTTATTATTTCTCCTTTTCATTTCCTTTTCCCTATTATTTTTTTTGTATCTTTCTCTATTACTCCCCCTCTCTTGTGCATGGTGCACATACCCCTGCTAGGTGGTGCACACCACCCTCCTCCTCCTTCAGAATACTGCTGCATGCCCGTTCATCATCCATTTTCATTGTCATTAGGTGCATAGTAAACCTATCGGTATGGCTAACCCCGCTCACCAAGAATTTTTAAATCTTGTTCCAAATCTATCGTGCAATATGTCATGGATGATTTTACCCAAAATTATAGTGTTTTTCTAAAATCATCCATTTTTTCTATTTTACTTCAAATAAAAGCATACTGTGGATCATATAATCATTTATAACCATAAGGAAGAGAGTCTAATCACTTTCCATCTCCTTCATTGTGATTTATAAAAATTCATGGTTCTGACTCTCATTAGAGCCTACCGACTTTGTTAAATTTCACCCAATATTTTTAAATTAATTTTTTCTCTTAATACTTGTAGAATTATTTCTCAAAAATTGAATTGTTAAAAATGGTGCAACATGGTCAGACACCCATTTTGGTGTATAGATGTGGTTGGCATAAAAACTATTATCCTCAAATATTTAATTTATTTAATTTCATGTCATGGAAATCCCCTTTAAATTGAGTTAAAATTAAATAATAATTTTAGAATAATTATGAAACATGAATTTTTGGGTTTTTGATATATTTTTTGTACCGATTAATTAATTAATTAATATGTTCATTTTTCTATATTTGTTTATCAATTTATTTTGTTGTAACTACTTAACTAGAAAAATCATTAGTATATGGCTTTGAGTGGCTGTTATTATATTATTGTAATTATAAATTCATATAATTTGATATGTGCTTCCTTGAAAATGAACTAAATTCCGGGCGGTGAGAAAATGTGAGTTCAATATTAAAGACTACACAAGGACTCCCCATTCCTGACTAGTACACATTGTTCCCGAGAGACGATATCTTAGGCTCTTCCAGACGAGTGTTTCCATGGGTTTCTAAAATACTCATGAGTGATATTGGTTCCCATAGGGCCATTTAGGGATGAAACCATTGAAAATGTGGCTACACCATGCCTCAAGTAATACATGACCCCTTTTGTGTGATACCGGGATAGAATCATGATAAAACCATGCCCCGAGTGATACATGGTCTTTCAGAATAATTACTTTAATGGGATTTGTGGTATTGGGTAATTTAAAGGTTTTATTTTAGTAATACCTTCAGGATGAGATTAATCACCAACTCTCAAATTGAACATAATAATAATGTTGGATGGAAAGTTTTTATTAATTCTTCCATGAGCCTCTTGAGAATTGTGATGTTTTTCTAGTGTCTTGAAACACACATTGTTGACACATAATATAGAGTCCATGTTAAAGCACAAGCTTGGGGTATTCCGCCTCCATGTTTTTAAATTTTTTATCCTAGGATTCTATATATGAGTGTATAACACTTCTTAATGGAACTTATGCAGACTCCCAGCTTAGGTAATTGTGGGTGATGTGAAAGGGGTACCGATGAAGATCATTCCTATTCACACATTTATATATTTTCTATTTAACTGCTCACGTTTATTATATAATGTTACACTAAATTTTTTATTGCATGTAATAGAATGATTTAGACGCCGTGGGTGATGAATTACTAGGATTTATTCTCACACCCCTACTCGGGCATCATTGGTACCTGAGAATATTATATGATCACGTGTATTGAATAAGTGAAGTGTGCTACTTCCAATACTTGATTGTTTCTTACTACGTAGGATGGAGACTGGGGCAGAGGACCGATCTTTGTTCGTGATGATTTTTTCATACTTTTTGTTGTTTAATTTTAGTTTGGTATCATGATATGATTCCTATTTTCCATACATTCCTGTTTGAATAGATATCACAACATCACATTCTAAGTATCTTTTTTATCTATCATCTTCCTAACTGATCATTTATTCCTTTGGATTATTCATGTTTTCTATACTATAGAATGGTTATTTATATGCTTCCTCTATTATTATAAACTAGTTATTATTCTGTGGTATATTACTTATTACCTATGAGGGCACTATGTTCCCTTTAGAAACATTAAAAAGGCCATCATTTCTAGTCAGTATCCTCTATCGTTTTGGAAGATGTGCTTGAGGTTATGTGGCCATCCCTGCTCAAGACACCCTTCTAGTGGATTCTGGGATGGGGACACTACATTATTTTACAATGTTTATATAAATACTCTTTGACATTTTATATCATGAATTTATTTATCCTCGTTATATTCTATGATTCCGTTAATTATATTCCTTCAGGGTGATCACGGTTCAATGTCACCAATGTTGAAATGATTTTGTGTAACAATATCATTTTTTGTCGTGATTATATATTATTAAGTATCAAATTTTGAAATATTATGATATATATCTCAATAAAATCATTAATTTTATTATACTATATTTATTGATTAAATATTCAATTAATAGTTCAATTTTCACCCTTCGGTAGTTAAAATAATTGAAAGCATGTATTTAATAAATTCTGAATTTATTTCTCACTTTAGTCGGAAATCTATTTTTGTCCAAAACCATGTTTTCAAAAAAATAATTTTTTTATTATTGTACTATAATTATTAAAATAATTTTTTTTCCAATGTTTTATTTTTTATAATTTTTTTTGAAAAGAATATTAATGTCATTTCCGAAACAATTCATGTTTGTCTTTTATCAAAAGTGTGAAAGTAATCTTTGTATTAACATATATGGAAAGAAAGAAACATTTTTTCATCATGAAAAATATTTTATTTGAATCTTAATTTAAAATTTTTTAATGTTATTATAAAATGAAAATACTATCAAAATTTTTTATATTTTGAAAAGTGATTTTAAAATTGGGATGGATATTTTCAGCATGAAATTTTTTTATTGATCGATCAAAATCCTTATATTTCTAATATGATATCATTTGAGGTTAAATATACTTTACTAGGGAAATAATCCAAGGATACCAGTATTATTCTATCAATGAATGGTTTATATATATAATGACATAATGCTTTTGAAACCCATTTCTCTTCAATGATTAATACCAGAATAAAATTCTTATGAAACCCACTTATTTTTACATTGGTTATGAAATGATGATATTATGAAATGATTATCCATCCAAAATATTTTAGATCAGTTATTATAATTTTATATTTTTATGAAATGCATTTCATTTCATGTGATATGATCTTATGGGTGTTTTATGATATTTTGGTACACATGTGTATTATTTTCACTGTGTGATGGGTGAGACCTATATCTCCCTCCAATACATTGGGTATTGAAAAATGTTTTATGAGCTCAAAGGGTATATGGGTGGAAGTAAAATACCATAAAGGAGTTTACCTATTTGCATATCCCAAAACATAAAAACTGGGAACATGGGTAGTTAGCCCAAGCTCGAATAAGTTAAACTAGTGCTTAGACTAAGCCTAACATATTATGAATTTCTTGGTGGGTATCATTGAGGTATGATTTTATATGATTATAGATATCTCATAATTTTATATATTATTATAATATTATTTATTCATAAATCATGTTCACTGATTTCCTTAGGATTCTTGTCTTATGAAATTCTAATATTGTGTCACGAATCAATATTTTGAACTTTAATATGTATGGTAGATTTTTCATTTATTATTATCATGTTATAATTCCCTTATGTTCATTATATTCATAATTATTTCACTTGGTTACCCTAAATGAAAATCTAGTCTAACCCTTTATTCTTGTTCCTTTCCAAAGTTCATGAATAATGGTTTTACGTTGGGTATGTCTATGAAGAGTACTTATTGTGAAGATCATTTTGGGAGACACTAATGATAATTTATTAATTAATAATATTGTGTTCCATGTTTCCAACTTCACTATAAAATTATAATCATTAAGTGTGTGTTTGTGTACATTGATGAATAATAATCTAATAGGATTTAAAATCCATGTATGTGAGGCCTGGGAAGGTATAGTTTGTATTATAGGATATGATTAATTATCCATTGGAAACTATTATTTGAAAACATTAGAGAAAAAATTGGGATATTTTTAAGGATATGTCTAGGGATTAATCTAATGATAATATTAAAGATTAGTCAAATTATTGGAAAATATTCTGGAATTTTGGTAAAGGATAAAGAATTTGCTTTACCAAAAAATTAAATCCCCATCTGTATACTATATGTAGTTGTGGCTCTCTCACAGAGGTACCTATGTGTAATAAATCCAAAAATAGAACATTGATCTTGACTCAATCATCACCTGGTATATGAAAACAATCCTTCCCATGCATTTGTTTTGACACTCCCATGGGTTATTCTTTGGAAAATTAAAAAATCATTACAAATCATCATGATGGGTTTAAATAGTTTATTACTATGAAATAACTAAAATAAAACTAATTTGTAATAGATTAAAGATAAGGATCCATGATTTTGACAACCAATAATTTATTTTTCATGATTATTTTGTTTTTAATTATGATTAGTGTTTCTCACACTTTTCTTTTAGGTTTTATTCAATGGAAAGAACCAGAAAGAATTGGGTTTTCATTGAATGTGATGGATAATTTGGAAATGAGACATCGAATTGGATGATGAGTAGAGAGAAAAATATTTTTATTTTTATTAATCATCTATCTCAATATATTATTAACAATATTAATTTTTGAGACTCACAACACAATAAAAAATAGGATCATGTGATTTCATGAAAGTTCATGTTGTAATGAACATAGTGTAATGAGGATCCAGATTCATACATGTCAATAAAGTGGGAATAATAACCCATAGTAAAATTTCAGATAGATGGGAAGATGTTATCTTTGTATAAAACAATTTAAAAGAGTGACACATTATTGAGGATTTCAATGTATTTTGTGTAGAGAACATGTGAATTACCCAACATGATTTTCGAACACATAAATTAACTTATAGACCAACTAATGATGTTTTATATTATACTCATTGAAGTGGAATGATTGAATTTTTTATGTACTAGGATTCATTATTTTTTTATATGAATTGTGAAATATATATGGATTGATTATTATAATTTTTTTATTAAGGATTTAAAATAATATTCTGAAAAATGCATATGACCTAGATAATTGAATTACTTGAAGGGTGATATTCATGAAAAAGACATGATAAAGGGGAAAACAGTTTAATGGAATGGTGATATTCTTGGAAAACACATGACTAAGGTAATATTTCACTTAATATGTCCCTACTGTTGAATGTATGGTGTTTTATTTGGATAACGGGTATATTGATACGAATAATGTAAATTGGATAGTATTGATTAACTTGGAACTGATAAATGATTTGAGGAAAAATGGTTTATGTTATCATTGATGGAGTTTACAACATTATTGGGTCTATGTAATTTGTTAAATGATTTAGGTTTTTATTTAAGGAATGAAGAAGTAAGCGTGTTTTAGTTGAGGTTTTATAGTAATTCTGGTTATTATAATGATTCTAAAGAATATATGACCATGGTATTCATATATTCTCCTTAATCCCATAAAAAGTTTCTTAATGATATTTGGATGATTAATGTTAATTTTTTTTTAAAAATTTAATAACCTTCGTTATAAATTTTTTATTTTGTAAGGGTTCTAAGGATAACCATTTATGAAATTGTTTACATAAAAATTTGGTTATGGTTTTAGAGATTAACATATTACTTCAGCATATGAAGATTTATTCATACCAGATAATAGTTGTTCATTTTTTAACAAGATATTGATGGAATAACATATCATTACTTTATGGATATTCTGATCCATTAGTGATTCAGGCATAAAAAATTCACTCTCATTTCATATAGTAATAGATGAAGTTGAAATTGATCGTGGAAAACCCAAAGGGTAAGATTTCACTTATGAAATTGATTGAAATTATTTAAGTATATCTTCTCCTAAAATTTATTTATAGTTAGCAAAATGATCTTGAAATAAAATTGTATCTTGTTATCTACATTTATTATGATATGAATTACCTTTTTCATGCCTATTTGGTTTATGTATTTGTTATCATTAACTTTTCTTGAGCATATTCTTTATCAGTTCCCATCATTATTTGGGTGTCATTTTTCTATTATATTACCATGTTTTCATTTCCCACATATTATATCCCATTTTAAAACCTACAATGTGTTATTCTATATGACTTTCATGCATCCCATTCTTTTCTTAAAGATTATTTTTTATTAAGACTTTTTATAATTTCAGTTTCTATGTTAGAACTTTGATTATAAATTTGAATCTCAAGGGATAAATTCAATTTAATTGGTTAGAATAAAACATCCTATAAATTCATATAATATCTATTTTTTCAATTTAATTTAATATTTTAGATATAATTTATTACACGCAACAATGAGTCTCTTCGATAGTGTGAATGATACACACCACCGAGCTTCAGGAGACCATGAAATAATAATATTATATCATAGTCATAATGTTGGTTGGTATAAATAGTATTATATACTTTATTAATTATAATTCTATATTTCCTAATCAATAAAAATTTAATGATAAAATCGTGTTAAATAAACAAATAATTTTTAGTAACATGATTATATTAATCAAAAATGGGTTTTATTAACAAATAATTTTAATTTATTTTTCTGAGAAATTATTAAAATTAATATATAAGTATTTTACGTAAAAAATGAAGTTATTTTTCGAAATCATCATATAAAATTTATCATTTGGCAAGGTTTTTAGATTTTATGAAAAATATCGATTTCTCAAGGAATAATGAAAAATATTGATTTCTGTAAAACTATTATTTCATTCCAAAAAATTAATTAATTTTAATGATCAATAATTTTTTAAATTTACATAATTATTAATTATTAATATTTAATCCACTGAATTTATTTTATATCAACTTTATACTCGATTTTAGCATAAGTTTATCTTTGTGTTTAGAAAATGGGTTTTCAAAAAACTATTTTAAGGAACATAATGTTTATGAATTTAAATTAATTAAATAATCCTTTATTAGGAATGTTTTAAATGTAATTTATAGATTATATTTCAATAAATTTTTATTTTTATTCTTTCTTTGATTATTTTTAGGCAAATACTTTATATAAAATCCACTATTTTTTGAATAAAATACAATTCTTGAAAATCAACTTTTTCATTACATTAGTAGGTTTTGTTTTATATTTAGTTAATTACCACTTTTATAAAATTAATTTAAATTTATGAATTATAAGTATAAAAATTAGATCTGATTTATTTTTTGGGATTTTTTTAAAATTTTTCATTTTTTGACGAATAACGAAAAATACTGAATTTTATGAAAAAAACTAACTTTTTTGAATTTTTTTATAAGTTAAATTATATTTTTAATTGGTTTTCAAGTAAAAACAGTTCCATTATAAATATATTAATCATATTTAGGTAATTTTATTCAACTTTATATTTATTTTTTTTGTAAATACTTTTGTAAACATTTTAACATTTTCTATTTGAAAACCTTCTTTCTCGTCGCATTTTCAGGATTAATATTATTATAAATTTTTTCCACATATATGAATGGAATTTTTAAAAATATATTCCACATTTTCAATAAGAATAATTTAAATTATCTGACATGGTCATCTTAATTTTTGACCCAAATGAATAGAAAACAATAAAAATTATTTACCTTAGATAATGTAATTATGGGCTTTTCGAGGGAGGGGGTTCAACTAAAATTATATTGTTTAAAAATAACCCAAAACATGTAAAACAAAAATTTATATGAACATATTTAGTCTTTACCAATTTTATTATAGATAATGGTCCATGATTGGATCCTTTTGACATGAAAAAATGTGGCTGGAATTCATTTTATCAAAAAGTTACAAGTGTGCCACCCACCAAACTTATAAAAGGAAACCCCTTCCCCTATCCTCTTCAAAAATTAAAAACCTTTTATTTTTGTATATCCATACAAATACCACAACCAAAATTAAATAATATTTTTATATTATTCTTTTGTTGTATATAAATCCACTCATAGAAGGATTTTGGTTAAAACCTAGGGGTATACCTGAATAAGAGGAAACATTCATCAAAAAATGTTTTTGTTTAATTTCTTCCTCCACCTCCTTCAATTATTTTTATACCAAGATGATATGGTAACCCAAGTATCATCCATAAGTTGATATTTTTTATGTTAAATTAATTATTTATAACAATATCCACATGCATCAAATGGGTAACAAAATTATTGTTTTTTTTGTATGGAGGAATTCAATCTCATGAACTGATTTCATTATTTTTTCCATTACCATCATTAATTGTTGGGTATTATCACACTCATGATTTTTTTCATGCATGGTTTTAGTTCATATTTTATTTCATGTTTTCTTTCAGCTCATTTTTTATCTAATTTTTTCTCTTGTGTTCTGAGTGGTATGTGTTTGAATTTTTAGTTATTGACATTGTTTATATTCAGCCTAGTTCCTTTCCATGTGTTTTACCTATATATTTTGATGAAAATTGAGTATTTGGTTTAATTGAAGGTGGCACATAATTGGCACACAATTTTGAAAATTGTACGGATTCCCCATGAAACTGTGTAGCCAATGTTATATTTTTGAAAGTGGATAACTATAAGGTTAGAGAATATTTTTTAAACCATTAATGCTAACCATGCATCTTGTTAATCTTAGATAGTTAGGGGTGAAAGATTGCCGCATGTTTTGGTAAACCGTGGGGGAAAACTATGTGACCTGTCCAGGTTAATAATAATTTGAGACTTCCCATTGTGTCCTCTCTAGATTTGACCCCAAAACCACCCTTTCTTGATCCTTCTAAGATCTACATTACTATTCACCCCTCCCCTTCTTGGCTCCTTGTAATCTAACCTTTTGCGGGATTTGGTGTCGATTTGTCAAAAAAATCATATAAGTGTCATCTCCCCTAGTTTCTTCCCAATTTTAGGGGTTTATTCCTCCCCTCTTGGGTTACTTTTTCCAGTGGTTTTTATGGTATATAAAGGGTTTTTTCTTGTGTTGATGAGTAATATCATGATGACTTGTGTTCCATCATGACATTATAGGGTCTTGTGGTTGTGCAATAATTGTTTCGAATAATTTTCTGGATGTTTCCAAGTGAAGGTAAGTGTTTTTTTGCTCTAAAATTTTTAGATGATTTTATATGATGCATTGGTTAATTATATGGGATATATAATGTATTTTTTTGGTGGAAAATGTGTTTTTAATGGTTTTACATTCTTATGTGATGGAAATGAATTTTTGTAAAGGATAATGGTTATGTTTTGAGTGTTCCTTATTGTTGTGTTTTTTAAAAGTGTGACATGGTTTGTTTGAAATGTGTGACATGTGTTTTCAAAGGAATTTGTGGTATTAATGGATTGGAAACTAATTTTTTAAAACAAATGGATTTTAATTCTATGATGAATTTTATTTTGTACAGATATAAAATGAAATATGAATTGTGTAAATGACAGAACCATGTTTTAAATTGAATTCAGTTTATGTATGGATTCGAAAGGGGCATGGACCTTGTAATTTATTGAATGTATTATTTTTTTTGTTATAATGTTTCCAAATTGTTTTCATGAAATGTAAAAGTGGTGTGAAAATGTATTTTCAAAATAGTTTGGTGTGCATAAAATAGAAAGTGGTTTTTTATGGAGAATAGTGGTTTCTATGTGGTGGTTTTTGAAAGTGGTAATTTCTCTATGGGTTTATAATTCACGGCTTGTGTATGTGAAAGTGATGAACTCAGTGATATGTGAAATGAGAATGTAAGTGAAAACGGAATCCTGGGTCCCAAGGTTGGAAAACTAGAACTAAAACTATACTAATTCAAAAGTAACAAGCCCAGATTTTTCTAGTGAATTTATACTAGTTGACTCGAAAGTGAAAAATCCCGAATTCACTTAGCTATATTGCTGATTAAAACACTAAATAAACATTTGATAGGATTAGAGACCCCTTGGTCTGTGGAATGTACTCTATAAGTGGCTCATACACGTTAATGATATTGTTCGTGGTTGTTATACCATGTTTCACCGAGATACATGGTTCCTGGAGTCCCACTTATTCTATTTACCCTTTTAGATTTACCCATAGTGATCTACAATGACATGATAATTATATGTTGGGGAGACATATGTTGGTATGAGGCGGACCTTGTGTGTGTTGTGGCTTATAAAGAGATTTTAATGTTGAGAAGGATTCTTTTTGTAATAGTTTTTATTGAATGAGTTTCTTTGAGAATGGTCTTTCCTTATACTGATTTTCATAAAAATGATTCAAATGTTTTAAATAAATATACATGTTAAAATTTCTATTAATTTTTTATGATGGTATCCTTTATTTTGGGTGTCATACTAATTGGGCTTTGGATCACACCCTAAACACACCTGTGGGTCTATGTGCCCTTAGTTATGTATGACCCATGTAAAGGAAAGATGTTTCATGGTGATGATAGTGTATCCTAGATTCTAGATTTCATATTATAGTAGGTGTTGGTGGTGATGGCTTGAGGGAGATTCCCATCATGTTTCACAGTGGTTTTTGGGATATTTTTTTGTTTCCCTATCCATTGTTTTACTTCTGGTATTGGTTTAATTATTAAATATTTGAATATGTAAATTATTATGCCTTGTTTTGGATTTGGTTATTTATCAGTGCGTTGTTTATTTATGATGGGTTTTAAATTTTATATAAATAAGTGAAATAATTCCCAAAGTATATTATTAATACCCAAGAACTAGTTTCCATACTATTGGTGTTGGGAACACCCTTCGACCCATGCCATAGACTAGGTTGGCTATCGGGTTGGATGTCACTTCATCTTGGTTTGTGAAAAAATTGTATCATATCCAGTTACTCCATTTTTTATTCACATGATTTGGTGAAGAGTATAGATAGATAAGATATAGGTTTGTCAGGGCTTGAGGTTCTTGTTGTTATTAGGGTTCCTGGCTATCACACCTTCTGACGGGACTTGAGTATCAATGGGATTCCCAATCTTATTTCCGTTAATTAATACTTGTTGTTTGTTTGGTAGTTTAGAAATGAAAAAGTAGTTGAGGTAGTGGTATAAGTGAGGATAATGACCCATACTTTACATAAGTTGTTATTACTTCAAAATTTAAGCACACTTATTACGACGTATAACAAAACCATGAAAGGACCATATAGGTATAGTGTCTTTAGAAACTGGAAAGCATAAACAACTTGTTCATAAAGCATCTACATTGCCTCCCATTTATTTCATTGTATCTAGAGTCCCTTTTTGGCATATTATACTTAATAACCTTCTTCCTGAACTGGGGAAATAAAAAATACAAAACGGTGAGATCAAATGCTCAGTAAGGGTAAACAAAAGAATTATCAATCACATCATATTCATAATAACATAACTTTTGGAAATAGTAACCTGCAAAAGAGATCATAATTTCATAACATGGGATAAATCCTAGTAGTGAAAAGTAATCCCAATAATCATGACTTAAAACATGAAACTTTTTGGCATACAGACATAATCATATATAATCATTTCTTATTATTCAAGACTCATTTCCAAGACTATCTTAGTGGACAAAGTCCATTTCTAAACCGAGTTCACTCCCCGTTTCAGTCATGTTTCACTGATCTGGTATAACCTACCGTTCCATCCATGTCTATCTCATGAGATATATAATCTTTACCCAATGCATTGGAGGGAGATATAGGTCCCACCCATCTCATAATGATACCATTATTATGTGTGCCACAAAATCTTAAATCATACATCATTGCATAACCCATGTAATAAAAATGGTATTCTTAAACAACATGACATCATAAAACAATTCATATAAGATAAAGGAATTCATAAAAATAATTCCATCACAACATAATCAAATCAATGTAATAATAGCGATAAAAAACAGAACCCTTTATTATCTTAGATGGAAAATAATTTTGATAAAACACTTGAAATCCATTATTGACGAAAATATCCTTTCTACTTCAAAAATATTTTTCCCTTCTTAACATGTCATACAATTTTAAGCTAAAAGAAGTTGAGTAAAAATAAAATTGAAAACATTCAAAGGAAGCTTCTTGGAAATAATGTTTTAAAAATCCATTCATGCCGTATAAGTTAAAAAAACATTCTTCTCATACTTTTTTCGGAAAAGTCAAAAAAGTACCACGTACGAAAAATGAAAAAAGTTTCCTTTCATATCTTTTACTAAAAACTCAACGAAGGGTAAAATTGGATTTAAACAATTATAGGTTGATGGAAATAATATTACATATTGAGGAAACATGGATTTGGATGATAAAATACACCCCAGTAAATACTAAAGTATAAACAATCTCGGATAAAAATGAGATTGTGATATTTCCCTTACCTTAGGTCCGATTTTCCTCGTAAGTGTCCGAACCTCCTGTATAATGATTTAAATAATGTTATTGACTTATTAAAGAATCATAATTATTTTTATGATATCATATATGGTCATATTCTTAGCTTCTTAGTAGTATTATTTCATTGCTACTTGTTATTCAGGTGTTTATAAATTTTTGTTCTTATGCGTGTTTTGTTGAATAAATTCTTATTCTTCTCTTTAGGTTATAGATACTTCATTTCCAGAATGGTATTAGTGTAATATATATCATATTAATTCATTCAATTCATTTATATAATCATTATTAAATGAAGATCATGTAGAACGAGTCGCATCACATGGTGGAGACGGTATTCCGTATGTACACACGAGTGATGATATCATTCCTATGATCGTGGAATTGTATTGGAGTGTATGTATACTATTTCAGAATCAGTATCACTTTATAATAGTCATATATAGTCATTATTTACACTATTATACCCATCCAAGTAAGGTGGTGGTGGAAAATATATTACACCACGGCATGGAGACAGTATTCCGTACATACGCACGCGCGGTGATTTCTTTTTCCGTAGGATGGATAGATGGTGAAATAGGGTTGTTTCATACTTATAATGACATATCCGTATATGAGTGATACTAATGTTATTACTTCATAATTAAACAACTAAAGAAGAAGATGTGGAAGAAGAAATAACGATGAAAGAATCGATAACAGACATTACCTCTTCTTTGAAGTGCTTCTTGGAGACCTCCTTTTAGGGAAATAAATTGATCTTTGAAGAATACCGGAACCTCTAGGATGTTTCTAGGGAAGTGTAGAGGAGAAAATTTCAGGGGTTGGCCAAGCTTGAAGGCTCAAAGTGGTGTGAGGAAGAGGGGGAGGAGGTGCCCTTTTATAAGGGAGGAGAGGGGCTCCATTGGAAAAACTAAAAATATTATTTTATTATAAACTCAAGATCGGTTTTAAATAGCTCCAAATTGATTTATTTCGAAGCTAAGGTGGGGATGGGTCGAAATCCTCTCATCCAATAGAATTTAATCAAGTTTATGTTCCTATTTTAACCTTATAATTTAGATTTAACATTAAGTTAAATAATTTTACTTTTACCATGTCTTCTTGTGTTCTTATACTATAAGGTTAATAAACATACAATAAGCAGACAAAGGAACCCCAAGTTGTTTATTATTAATATATATAACCTTATATAAGTCATTTGTCCGGACCATATATTTTTATGAATAAAATAACAATTACTAATATAATATTTGTTTTAAAATCTATTTTATGTCAATTTTGACACTATTTGGTAATTGATTTTTGTGAAAATCATAACAGAATGATATGTTCCAAAAAAGTTAATTAAATAACTACTAACATGTCATATTAACCTATAAAATTAGTGTAATTCATAAAAAGTCTCAAATTACATTTATTTGGGTATTTATAACATTAATTATGTCAATATTTCATTAATATGATAATTACTGCATCATCATTGTGTCATAAATAAATTAAATTATTTAATGTCTAAAAATTATAAATAAAATACCATTATGTAGTAAATCGGTTTATCTTTCTAATGAATATTTATAGTCGAATTTATCTTATTTATAACCCCATATTAAAAATGATTTACTTATTAAACTTTGATTTTAACTATTTTAACCCTTCTTTAAATAAATTAATAATAAATGTCCTAATCTAATCCAAGTGGGCCTAAATGGTCATATATTATTCCTAAGTTTGTTTTTGGTCGAATTAAACTTTTCAAATAGAATTAGGATATGTGTTAGGGAAATAATAATATCATTTTTACCCTTAATTACCCTATTTACTTTTAACCGTGGTAAATAAAAGTAAAAAGTTACTATTCACCAAAAATTATTTTCATCTCATTGAACCAAATTTTACTTACTGAAATCAAGTGTGTCTCTAGGATTTTTGAAATTCCACTCACAGAAGTGGTAAATTATATTTTATGAAAAATTCAGTTTTTTAACTACCACTTAGTGGTTTCACTATTCATCAAAAATTGAAAGTTTTCAGAAAAATACCAAAATTTCACCCTAGGATAATTTCGATATTATGAATCGAAAAATGAAGTCCATTTTGAAAAATAAAATTTATAAAATTTCAAAAAGTGGTTATTACTATTCACAATGGCTAGTTTTAATAATATTTTATTAGCATATCATTGTTTAGTGAAACTCGGTATTGCGTACGACGCAAGCTATCGAGGAAGGTTGCGATTTCGTATAAACCAAGCCAAAAAGTGTTGTGTGTAGAAAAAGATTCCTTTGATGATTTATATAACATAAATGTCTCGAGTGTTACATTTACCCCCCTTAAAATGAATTTCGCCCTCAAAATTCGTCACTTTGTAACAAACAGATGAGGATACCTCTCCCTCATCATATCATCAACCTCCCAAGTAGATTCTTCTAATTGGTGGTTCCTCAATAAAACTTTCTCCAATCTAGTGGTCTTGTTTCATAAAACTTTTCTGCTATGATCCAGAATATCTATCGGCTGTTCTTCATAAGAACGATCACGCTCTAGCGGTACAACTTCTGAGCTGAGTACATGTGAAAGATCAGGTATGTACTTTCTCAGGAGAGATACATGGAACACATAATGAACTTGAGAGAGATTAGGTGGAAGCGCCAATAGGTAAGCTACCTTCCCAACACGATCAAGTATTTCGAAAGGACTGATATATCTAGGGCTCAACTTCCCCTTCTTTCCAAATCTCATGACCCTCTTCCAGGGAGATATTCGTAAGAACACTTTGTCACCCACTTCAAACTCTAGGTCTTTTCTTTGGTTGTCGGCATAACTTTTCTGTCGACTCTGAGCTGCTCTTATGAGTTGTTGAATAGATATGACCTTTTCTGCCATTTCATCAACGAGATCAGGTCCTAATAGATTTCTTTCCCCAACTTCATCCCATCAAGTTGGAGTCCTTCATTTCTTTCCATAGAGAGCTTCATAAGGAGCCATCTGAATACTAGAGTGAAAGCTATTATTATAAGAAAATTAAACCAAAGGTAGGTGTTGATCCCAACCACATTTGAAATCCATAGAACAAGCTCTCAACATATCTTCTAGAGTTTGAATTGTTCTCTTAGACTGACCGTCTGTCTGAGGATGATAAGCAGTGCTGAAACTCAACTCTGTATCCAGAGTATGCTGAAGACTTTGCCAGAACATTGAGGTAAATCTTGGATCCTGATCAGATATAATAGAAAGTGGTGCTCCATGCAATCATACCACTTCCTTTACATATATTCTGGCAAGCTGATCCAGAGAGAAATCCTCTCTAATAGCAATGAAGTGTGCAGAATTTGTAAGACAATCAACTATGACCCAGATAACATTATTGCCTTTAGATGTTTTTGGAATTCCTGTGACAAATTCCATAGTGATGTTTTCCCATTTCCATTCGGGTATGGGTAATGGTTGTAACATCTCCCTAGACTTCTGTCTCTCACCTTTAACTTGTTGACAAACCAAGCATCGAGAGACATATTCAGAAACATCTCTTTTCATGCCATCCCACCAGAAGTACTCTTTCAGGTCCCTATACATCTTCGTGCTTCCAGGATGAATAGTGAATGAAGAACTATGAGCCTCATCCAGCATCTCCTTCATTAATTCGGGGATGGGAGGAACACAAACCCGATTCCTGAACTTTATTATCCCATCACAAACAAGGTTGAATTCAGGAACATTTCTCACCTTCTATTATAACTCGACATCTTATTTCTGTGCCTCTTTAATCTTCACATGTATAGATGGTTGAGCATTCATTTGAGAAAGATAAGTTTTTTCCCCTTCCATTATAATTACAAGATCCATCCTTTGTAAATCCATAAATATTAGTTATTTTGTGATCCTCATCATGGATAAACTGGCATGGTCTTATCGAATTAATGCATCTGCCACCTTGTTTGCTTTCCCAGGGTGGTAATGGATTGAGCAGTCATAATACTTAATCAGCTCCAACCATCTTCTTTGATGCATATTCAGCTCCTTTTGTGTGAAAATATTCTTTAATATTTTATGATCAGTATAAATATCACACCTTTCACCATAAAGGTAATACCTCCAAATCTATAATGCAAAGATTACAGCAGCTAACTCCAAATCATGAGTTGGGTAATTTTTCTCATGTATTTTCAACTGTCGTGAGGCATAAGCTATCACCATATAATTTTGCATAAGAACACACCCCAAAACCTTCTTGGATGCATCACTGTAGATCACAAACCGTTCTCCACTACAAGGCATTGTGAGCACAGGTGCACTAGATAACCTTCTTTTCAACTCCTTGAAATTATCTTCACATTCCTCCGTCCAAACAAACATAACTCTTTTCCGAGTCAACTTGTTGAGTGGACTAGATAATCATGAAAAATATTTCACAAAACATCGATAATATCCAGCCAAACGAAGAAAACTTCGGATCACAGTTACTGTTGTTGGTCTCGACCATCTTTCGATAACCTCTGTTTTTTCTGGATCCACAGATATCCCCTCCTTTGAGATTATGTGACCAAAAAATGAAACTTTTTTAAGCCAAAATTCACACTTGGTAAATTTGTCATAAAGCTTCTCCTTTCTCAGGGTCTTCAATATAATTCTCAAGTGATCTTCATGTTCTTCCATGCTCTTTGAATAGACAAGAATATCGTCTATAAAGACTACCACAAACTGATCAAGATAGTCTCTAAAGACTCTATTCATTAGATCCATGAAGATAGCAGGGGCATTAGTAAGACCAAATGGCTTCACTATAAATTCATAGTTTCCATACCTTGTATGGAAAGCCGTCTTTGGTATATCCTCCCTTTTGACCCTTAATTGATGATACCCTAAATGAAGACCAATCTTGGAAAAGTATTGAGCTCCGCGTAGTTGGTCAAATAGGTCATCAGTGCACGAGAGAGGATATTTGTTCTTGATAGTGATCTTGTTATGTTCTCGATAATCAATGCAGAGTCTCATTGATCCATCTTTCTTCTTAACAAACAGAACAGGTGCTCCCCAAGGTGACACACTAGGGCGTATGAGCCCCTTATCAAGATTCTCTTGGAGTTGCTTCTTCAATTCCTGCAGCTCAATTGGGGCCATTCTATAAGGTGTCTTTGAAACAGGAAAAGCACCCGGTACGAGTTCTATTGATATCTCAACTTCACGATTCGGTGGAAGACCCAGTAATTCCTCTGGAAAGACATCATCAAACTCCCGTACAATGGGCATATTCTTAATTGTGAGTTTCTCACCAACCATTTGAGATAAATAACCTTCATTTAGTGGAATCAAGACCCATAAGATGGAAGGAATTTCCACTGGAAGGTTATGTTCATCCTTGCATCGATAGACGATCATATATTGATCTGGAAAATGAAATGTGACTTCCCTTCTTTGGCAATTGATATGAGCTCCATGTAGTGAAAGCCAATCCATGACTCGAATCAAATCAAATTCCACTATAGGAAGGATCACAAGATTTGCAGGAAGCACATTCCCACAAACTTCAATCGGAGAATAATTATAAACTTTTGATGCGACTGTTGAGCCATTTGGGGGTGTCACGGCTAACTCAACATCTAACTATTGAGGTAATACGGTGATATCCTTAGAAACTTTTTCAGAAATAAAGGATTAGGTGGATCCAGAATCAAATAAAACATTTGCTACTTTAGAGTGGATGGTAAGTGTACCTTTCACCACATCGTTATCGTACTCCACATCGCTGATAGAAATTGCATGGGACTTTCCTTTGTCTTTAGCCTTAAGAGTTTATTGAAGCCGACCATCATCACCAACCCTTGGATTTGGGCATTGATTGGCATAATGCCCCATCTCCTTGCACTTGAAACATTGAAGTGTAGTAGGTTCATTCTGTGTATCCCTTCCTTTGTTTGCGTCACTAGAGATCTTCTTCCCATCATCATGACATTAAAATGCCCTATGACCTTCCTTTCCACATTTGAAACATTTACTTGTCCCTTTAAGACAACTCCCTCCATGTTTCTTTCCACACATTGAGCATAAGGTAAAGCTTAACTTCTTTTCAGAGTTCTCTTTAGATTTTCCTTTGAATTCCATTTTCCTCTTCTTATCAAACCCATATGACTGATGGGTTACTCCAATCTCCATCTCAACTTTGAGAGCACATCAAACGATTTCCTCGTAGCTATTGAAGTCCCTTATGGATAACGCCCTTCGAAGACTTGGTTTTAAGCCACTAAAGAATCGATCGATCATACGCTCAGGTTGGATAATAATACCAGATGCATACCTTGCAAGGCTTGTAAAATTTGCTTCATAGGTACCAACAGATTCATCATCCTTTTGCTTCAGTTCAAGAAACTCTTTCTCCATCTTTGTTCGGATAATACGAGGGAAGTACTTATTGAAAAATAAGTTCTTGAACTCGTCCCATTCCATGGACTCAATTTCATCCCTTTGCCTCGTATTCTTAATAAGATTCCACCATTGATCAAAATCTCATTCCAAACGATACACTACTAGGATGACTTTATCATGTTCAGAACATTGCAGAACTGAAAATATCTTTTCAGTAGTACTAATCCATTGTTCAGCAACTAATGGATCAGTATACCCGCTGAAAGAAGGTGGACGCTACCTCATGAAGGATTCAATATAATGTTGCTCCATCCTTTGCTCGTTTGGAAGTCCTGCATGATTCATAGCTTGAGAAAGTTGTGTGAGCCTGGGTACAAGATTTTGAATTCTAGCTCCCATAACGTTTGGTTGCTTCGGGGGACAATCATTGCATTTCCCGTCGCATTCTGCATTAACACGGTTCCTTTAGGTTCCATCCATTGACTAAAACCAAAAAGAATAGTGTGAGCAACACTAATTATAGTAAAAAAACCACATAATCAAGAATAAAATTTCACACTTAAGGTCTTATCCTAGGTTATTCATTGTCATTTCTAAAACACTAATATTTTGTTCTATGCTTAAACATATCCTTAGGGTTCTTACTAAGGCTTTCACATCCTAGTTTCCAAAGGTGGACTATACCTTTCCTCTGATACCAACTATAATGACCCATACTTTACATAAATTGTTATTACTTCAAAATTGAAGCACACTTCTTACAACATATAACAAAACCATGAAAGGACTTTATAGGTATAGTGTCTTTAGAAACTATAATGAATAAACAACTGGTTCCTAAAGAATCTACTTTGCCTCCCATTTATTTCATCGTATCTAGAGTCCCTTTTTGGTATATTCTACTCAATAACCTTCTTCCTGACCTGGGGAAATAAACCATAAAAAAGGGTGAGCTCAAATGCTCAGTAAGGGTAAAAAAAAGAAATATCAATCACATCATATTCATATGAACATAACTTTTGTAAATAGTAACCAGCAAAAGAGAGCATAATTTCATAACATGGGATAAATCATAGTAGTAAAAAGTAATCCCAATAATCATGAATTAAAACATGAAACTTTTTTCATACACACATAATCATATTGAATCATTTCTTATTAGTCAAGACTCATTTCCAAGACTATATAAGTGGACTATGTCCATTTATGAACCGAGTTCACTCCCCGTTTTAGTCCTGTTTCACTGAACCGGTATAACATACCGTTCCAGCCATCTCTATCTCATGATATTTAAAATATTTACCCAATGAATTGGAGTGAGATATAGGTCCCACCCATCTCATAATGATACCATTCTTATGTGTGCCACAAAATCTTAAATCATACATCATTGCATAACCCATGTAATAAAAATGGGATTCTTAAACAACATGACATCATAAAAAAATTCATATAAGATAAAAGAATTCATAAAAATAATTCCATCACAACATAATCAAATCAATGTAATAATAGGGATAAAAAACAGAACCCTTTATTATCTTAGATGGAAAATCATTTTGATAAAACACTTGAACTCCATTCTTGAGGAAAATATCC
This sequence comes from Viscum album, assembly GCA_963277665.1. Taxonomy (NCBI): domain Eukaryota; kingdom Viridiplantae; phylum Streptophyta; class Magnoliopsida; order Santalales; family Viscaceae; genus Viscum; species Viscum album. The sequence goes on along the minus strand of OY728121.1, from coordinate 351,074,831 downwards.
TTTCCACTTCAAAAACATTTTTCCTTTCTTAACATGTCATACAATTTTAAACTAAAAGAAGTTGATTAAAAATAAAAATGATAACATGTAATGGAAGCTTCTTGTAAATAAGGTTTTAAAAATCCATTCATGCCGTATAAGTTAAAAAAACATTCTTCTCGTACTTTTGTCGGAAAAGTCAAAAAGTACCTCGTACGAAAAACGAATAAAGATTCCTTTCATATCTTTTACTAAAAACTCACCGAATGGTAAAATTGGATTTAAACAATTTTAGGTTGATGGAAATAATATTACATATTGAGTAAACATGGATTTGGATGATTAAATACACCCCAGTAAATACTAATGTATAAACAATCTCGGATAAAAATGATATTGTGATATTTCCCTTACCATAGGTCCGATTTGCCTCGTAAGTGTCTGATCCTCCTGTATAATGATTTAAATAATGTTATTGACTTATTACAGAATCATGATTATTTTTATGATATCATATATGGTCATATTCTTAGCTTCTTAGTATTAATATTTCATTTCTACTTGTTATTCAGGTGTTTATAACTTTTTGTTCTTATGTGTGTTTTGTCGAATAAATTCTTATTCTTCTCTTTAGGTTATAGATAACTCATTTCCAGAATGGTATTAGTGTAATATATATCATATTCATTCATTCAATTCATTTATATAATCATTGTGAAATGAATATCATGTAGAATGAGTTGCATCACATCGTGGAGACGGTATTCCGTACATACGAACGAGTGATGATATCGTTCCTATGATTGTGGAATTGTATTGGAGTGTATGTATACTATTTCAAAATCATTATAACTTTATAATAGTCATATATAGTCATTATTTACACCATTATACCCATCCAAGTATGGTGGTGGTGGAAAATAGATTACACCACGGCGTGGAGACGGTATTCCGTACGTACACATGCGCGGTGATTTCTTTTTCCGTAGGAAGGAAAGATGGTGAAATAGGGTTGTTTCATACTTATAATAACATATCAGTATATGAATGATACTGATGTTATTACTTCATAATGAAACAACTAAAGAAGAAGAAGTGGAAGAAGAAATAACGATGAAAGAATCGGTAATGGACATTACCTCTTCTTTGAAGTGCTTCTTTGAGACCTCCTTTTAGGGCACTAAAATAGGTCTTTGAAGAAGACCAGAAACTCTAGGATGTTTCTAGGGAAGTGGAGAGGATAAATTGGCAGGGGTTGGCCGAGATTTAAGGCTCAAAGTGGTGTGAGGAAGAGGGGGATGAGTTGCCCTTTTATAAGGGAGGAGAGGGGCTCCTTTGGAAAAACTAAAAATATTATTTTATTATAAAGTCAAGTTCGGTTTTAAATAGCTCCAAAATGATTTATTTCGAAGATAAAGTGGGGATGGGTAGAAATCCTCTCATCCAATAGAATTTAGACATGTTTAGGTTCCTATTTTAACCTTATCATTTAGATTTAACATTAAGTTAAAAATTTTACTTTTACAGTGTCTTCTTGTGTTCTTATACTATAAGGTTAGTAAACTTACTATAAGCAGCCAAAAGAACCCCAAGTTGTTTATTATTAATATATATATCCTTATCTAAGTAATTTTGCTGAACCTTAGATTTTTATGAATAAAATAACAATTACTAATATAATATTTTTTGTCAAAACTTTTTTATGTCAATTTTGACACTATTTAGTAATTGATTTTTGTGAAACTCATAACAGAATGATAAGTTAAAAAAAAGTTAATTAAATCTATAGTAACATGTCATATTAACCTATAAAGTTAGTTTAATTCATAAAAAGTCTCAAATTACATTTATTTTGGTATTTAAAACATTAATTATGTCAATATTTCATTAATACGATAATTACTACATCATCATTGTGTCATAAATAAATTAAATTATATAATGTCTGAAAATTACAAATAAAATACCATTATGTAGGTAATCATTTTATATTTCGAATGAATATTTATAGTCGAATTTATCTTATGTATAACACCATAGTAAAAATCGTTTACTTATTAAACTTTGATTTCAACTATTTTAACCCTTCTTTAAATAAATTAATAATAAATGTCCTAATCTAATACAAGTGGGCCTAAATGGTCATATTTTATTCCTAAGTTTGTTTTTGGCTGAATTAAATTTATCAAATAGAATTAGGACATGTGTTAGAGTAATAATAATATCATTTTACCCTTAATTACCCTATTTTCTTTTAATCGTGGTAAATAAAAGTAAAAAGTTACTATTCACCAAAATTTATTTTCATCTCATTGAACCACATTTTACATAATGAAATCAACCGTGTCCCTCAGATTTTTGAAATTCCACTCACAGAAGCGGTAAAATTTTGTTTTATGAAAAATTCATTTTTTTAACTACCACTTAGTGGTTTCACTATTCATCAAAAATTGAATGTTTTCTGAAAAATTGCAAAATTTCACCCTAGGATAATTTCGATATTCTGAATCCAAAAATGAAGTCCATTTTGAAAAATAAAATTTATAAAATTTCAAAAAGTGGTTATTACTATTCATAATTGCTATTTTTAATAATATTTTATTAGCATATCATTGTTTAGTGAAACTCGGTATTGCGTACGGCACAAGCTATCGAGGAAGGTTGTGATTTCGTGTAAAGCAAGCCAAGCAAGTGCTGTGTGTAAAAAAGTATTCCTTTGATGATTTATATAACATAAAAGTCTCGGGTGTTACAGTGAGCCCTTAGGGCCTAGAAATACATGTAGATATGGGGAAACTCTCTTACAGTACTCTCTATGATGGTATCATGATTGTCGTATGGTATCCAACTATATGGACAAGTCACCAATTGAAACATGCTTCCTTTTTTAAAATTGTCTTATATACTCTTTGGTAATGATTCATTTTTTTAAAAGCACGTATTTGAAAATTGTGAAAATTTAAATTTAAAGGATAAACTATTTCTCTTTTTAAATATGGAAAATGAGTTTCTGTAATCCTTTTGAAGGAATATTTATAAATGTTTATTTTCATAAAATTATTATTGGTTAATATGGGAATGATATTATTGAGAATTAATTAGTTTTAACCAAAACCTATCATTTTTTGAAATCAGTTGATAAGAAAAAAATAATTTATTTTATAGATAGTTTTCAAAATTTGTTTTGAATAACAAGAAATGACTTATAATAAAATGGTTTTTGATTGAATTTTATTTATTGAACTACTAGAAATTTTTTATTTGAAAGGGATGAATTTATATTCAAGAATGTTATTGAATATAATGTGGTATTTTGGATTGATGTGTGGATTTTGAAATGTGTTTTGATTAGGTGTATTGTGATCTTCTAAAATGTTCTAGGAATTTTTAAAATTTCAAGTGGATTGAGAAATTTGATTTATGTATTGAATGTTTTTTTTGAATGGTTATAATTTTTTGACCTTTGGTATTTCCAGGTGTTACCACATACATGTATATATGTGAAAAAGTAGATGAGTCCCTATTTTGGAACATGAATATGATTGTTTTTTGGCTCCATATTATTCCTTTGTTGAGTGTACAACCCATTAAGATTGTTTTTTTCAAAAGAAATTTTAAAGGAATGTGTGTTGTCTTGATAACTAGGGGTTTTGTAGCGTGTCTTGTTTTAATTTGGGAATTCTTCTTGCAAGGTGTTTTGAGTTTGAGAATTATTAATGGTTTACTACTGTTTCAAGTATGATTTATTTTTAGTGAATTTCATTTGAAATAATGGTTAGTGGGTTATTTTGAAAATGTTTTCGGAGGCCTTTGAGTTAGTTCCCTACTAGGTATTCAGAGTTTGATTGTTGTTTGTTTTGACTGATGATTTGGTTATATTGGGATCTATAATTCCTTGTTAACTATTTGTACACCCCCATAATATTTAATCCACATTATAAGTGCATCTACGTGTATCTAACCATTGGAAGACACTCGATTTGATCAATGTAATGACATTATTCTTGAGTTTTATAAATATAATCCACCTATCTTTTTTCATTCTATGTATCCTCTCAAAGATGAAGGATGGATGAATAAAATTGAAAGAAAAATTAGTCTTCCTGAGATTCATAATTTGTGAAAGGTGTATTTTTCCACCTATGTGATTGAATTTATGATCTATAAGTGGTGATGGAAAATTCTGGAAATGGAAAGAGAATTGAAAGTGATGGTGTTGGTCGTAGTATAAGAAAAGCCATTGGATCTTTCATAAGCTTATTTCTAACATAGAATCATGTTGTACAGTCAGTGTGGAATGTATAGTTATAAGAAGATGTTGTATCTGAATTATTTTAAGACCTTCCTTTCATATGGATGACTAGATCACTTGTAATGGCTTGGTCAGGATGTTCTCAAGATGTGTTATGGAGCCAGGCCCACCTCTTTGAAAAATACCCATACCCATTTGTAAGATAAGTGCATTTTTTGAACTCATTTTAAAGACCATTTCTTCTTAATTATTCATTGGATGTAAGGGTTATGGCCAATGGTGATTCCTTGTCTTTCTATTGGGCTATATATTGAAAATTTTGGATTGTGACTTCTTGAGAACTTCTATTTTAATGGTTTTTTCTTTCTAATGTACTGAGTTCCTCTATTCTAAATAGTGGTGTCTCCCATATGTTCTTTGTTTCTTATATTTATCATTGGTATGAAAGATTATGATTCATATGTCTCACTTGAATCCCCGTATTGGGGAAGTTCCTTGTTGAGGTGAATTGAGTTCCATAGTGTGTTGCATTCTATTAGTTCTTTGTGACCACTCATGGAACCAAAAATGGAGTTCTGAATGTGTCTCTTCATCTCCTAACATCGAGGCAGGAGATTCTTCAATAATTAGTGCTCCAACCATAGGTCCTAGATTGAGACTAGTGTGTATTCTAAAATCACTATTGGGTTAGGGTCCTTGGTTTAGATTTTTCCTCCGATGCATGATTGGGGATAGTCTATGTTCCCTATGGTAGTATCTTCACAATGAAAAGTTCCCATTTGGAGAAATGTAGATATAGAAACATTTCCATGTTTTTCCTCTTATAGTATGAATATTCATTATTGGTAATAAAGATTCATGGTAGACACATTTTCTTTAGTTTTCAGTGGTTATGTTTTCTAGTTGTGGATCCCTGTTTGGTTTCCTTAGTGCAGTTGCCTCTGTAAATTAGTTTTAGTTATAGCATTTCCTTTTGGAGATTCTTTTCCTCATTATCTTTTTCTCCTCATGGATGTTTTATAGGCTTGTGTATATTGATCTATGAAATAATTTCTTATGTTTGACCATATTCAGTTTCCCATGTTGTTTCACATTGGTTGGTTGATCTTGTTGGTTCTCATGGTTGGAAGGCCCATCACATGTCTCGTTAAAATTTCTCCTGGATAAAAATTGTGTTAGTTCATTTTTAGTAGTGGTGATTATGTTCGGGCCTCCCTTTGTTAACAACCCAGTACATTCTTTAGTGTAACTTGGTATTGAGAGTAGTTTTTTTTCTGTTATTGGCTCTATGTTACCCATCCATGTAAGCATGAAGATTTTAGAGTGTTCCCCAAATTTTTGTTTGAATAAATAATTTTAAAAGTTTTTGTTTGAGATTTTTGACACTCTTCAAAAAATGGTTGGGGTTTGTTTGCCTATTTTTTGTAGGATGTATGAGTTTCACTTGGTAGTGTCTTTGGAGTTCTTGTCTTCAGAGGCTAGGTTATTCTATATTCATAATTATTTTTCTTTTTGTTCATAAATTGGATTTATTTTGGATCTCTCAGGGTAGACGAATATAGTGGGAAGTCCAATATGGAATCTCAAGTTAAATCTTATGAATATCATCTACCATTCATTGTGTTCTTTCAGTAATATTTTTTTAGTGTTTAACAAGTTTTCCACTTGAATTGTTGAAGGGTATCATTATTATTTTAAGATAAAACATTGGAATTACTTTTAGGGGGAGAAAATTCATCATTGTGGGGTAATTGTAATACCTTGGATTCTTGTTTTTGTCCATAGCTTCAGTTAAATTTTTGATCTCAGTTTTTCTATAGAGTTCTAGGTGAAATGAGTTTAAATTTTTAGGTATTTACTTTGTTTATTTTTAGTATATTTCTTATCCATGGTTTTTCCCATTATTTTTTGATGAATAATTGTGTTTTTTAGTTAATAGTAGTTGGCGCATGGTTGGCATATGATTTGGAAAACAGTGAACCTTTCCCTAAAAACCGCATAAACAAATTAAAATTTTGGGTATTGGATGAAAAAAATATTTGTAAACCATGTTTACTAACCATGTGGAATTTTCCTCTGGTATATTTATGGGCCCACTTTTTCCACATGGTTTGGTTGACCATTCGTGAAAACCATGAGACTATTCTTAGTAATTAGAAATTTTCTAAATTCATTTTTTGTCCTCTCAGGATTAAACCCCAAAACCTCCCTTTCGTGCCACATCCATGCTCTTCATCCCTAGGTGTATCCCCATCCACCTATTGTATCCTTTTTACTCTTTTTTTTTTTTTGATTTGGTGTGAATTTATCAAAAAAAGTCAACTATGTGTACTATCCCTTGGTTTCATCCATCATTCTAGGGGTTTTCTTCATCCCCTATTGAATTCAATTTTCTAGAGGATTTTATAACCTAAGGAGGGGTTTTATTGTTTTTTGAGTATTATCATGATGATTAGTGTTCAATATTGACTTTATATGGTATTGCGGTGGTGTATTTTAGTTTCACATCATTTTCCAGATGTTTCCATGTATGAGGTAGGTGGTTCCATGATCAAACAATTTTAGATGAGTTTATATGATTTCTATGTTAATTATATGTTCATTATAATTTACTTTGGTGGTGAGAAATGTGTTATGGAAAATTAGAACATGATTATGTGATGGAAATAAAGTTTTAAAATGGAAAATTGTTATGTTTGAACTATTCCTTATTATCATTATTTTTGGGAGTGTTTCATGGTTTTTTTGATAGGTTAGAATATTTTTTGAAAGGAATTTGAGGTGTGAATAGATTTAAAGGTGTGTTTTTCAAATGAAATGGGTTTTTATTCCATAGTGGTTTCTTTTTTTGTGATATTTTAATATGAAATATTAATTTTGTAAATGATGAAAGAATGTTTTAATGTGAATTTGGTTTATCTATTGATTTGAAAGGGGATTATACCATTGAAATGATAGAATGTATTATGGGTTTTTTTAATTTTTACAAATTGGATTCATGAAATATGTAAGTGTTATGAAAATATTTTTAAAATAGTTTGGTGTGTGTAAAATGGAAAGTGGTTTGTTTATTGATAATGGTGGATTCAAATTAGTGATTTGGGAAAGAGGTATTTTCCCAATGTGATTTTAATTCATGTAATGTGTATGTGAATGTGATTAATTTTGTGACATGTGAAATTATAAATTAAGCAGAAAGAGAATCCCAAGAACCTAGATTGGAAAACTAAAACTAGTAAACTAGTGATTTGGAAGTAGAAATCCCATATTCCTCTAGTGAATTGACACTAGTTGACTTATGAATTGGGAAATCATGGAGCCACTTATCCAAATTGATTATTACATCACTAACGAAAAATTTGATATGATCGGAGACTACTAAGAAGATTGGATGTTCCCTCCTAGTTGATCATGCAGGCGAACAATGTTAATTGTGGTTTCTATAACATGTTTCACTATGGTATGAGGTTGATAGAGTACCTCTTATGCTAGTTACCATTAGGTATTTAACCATAGTTCTCTACAATGACATGATGATTTTATGTGGTCACTACATCCTTCATTATATGGTGGACCTTGTGTTTGTTGTGGATTTTAAAGAGATTTTAATGTTGAGAAATATTCTTTTATAAATAGTTTTCCTAGATAGAGTTATCTCGATAATGGATATTCCTTAAAATGTTTTCTTAAAATTCTGTCAATGGTTTTACATAAATATGCAAGTTATATTTAATTCTACGGTTGAGTCATAGAATCATATCTTTTGGGTGGTATCATAGTGGGATTTATATCAAATCTTATACACAACTTTGGGTGTATGCAGCCATTGTTATGGATGAACCATGTAAAGCCAAGATGTTTCATGGTGATGATGGTGGATCTAGGTTTTTAGAGTTATTCATTTTTCTGGAATTGATAGTGGTAGATTTATGTTGACACCCCTAATGATGAACAATGGTTTTCAAGATAATTTTGATTTTCTATTTCCGTTTTTGAACCTTTGGTATTGGTTTAAATTGTAATGCTTTGATTTTGAAAATTGTTATGTTTTGTATGGATTTTTTTATTTTTTACTTTTTTATTTATTTGTATTTGTTTTTTATGTCTACATAAATGGGTCAAATCATTCCCAAAGTGTATTATTGATACCTTGGAACTAATTTCAATCCCATGGGGATCAGGAACTCCCTTCGAGCAATGCTTTAGACTAGGTCTGGTGTCAGGTTTGATGACAAATGCGATTGGTTCTTGATTGGTATGATGAGGGATATAAAATATATATTATATTTTTAACATAATTATTACACTATATTAATTTTATTATATATATCTTTTTATTTTCCATTCCATATGGGATATGATAACGTTTATCATGTGTACAGTGAACTACTACCTCACAAAGAGGCATGATTCATTTTCACTAACTCTTTACATTGAATATGATAAGGATAAATAAATATTATATACAAGAAATAATAATGATATTAATGAAATATTTATCATTATTCAATGATAATATATCTTTTTAGCTCTGACGTTTTTAGTCATTGAATTATGATAACATTGTTTGTGTATGTGTGGAATACCGCCTTCACAAAGTGATGTGAATCTCTTTTTCACCACACAAGATGTATGAAATGTATTATTATATGTAAATAAATAATATTTTATTTGTGATATTATGATAGTTATAAAAATAAAATTTATTTCTTATCTCTCTTACATAATAATCATTGAAAAATTGAAACGTTTCTCATGCGTATGTACGACTTATTGTCTCCATGATCGTAACATCTGTAATTTATCAATATAATATTTCATAATTGTTTTGAAAATTATTTTTGATGTATAATTATTATAATTTATTATTATTATTAAATAGGTGATAAAACCACTATTAATGTAAGATGATAGAATATAACAAATCAAGACAGATACGAAAAATAAATTGGTTATTACCTAAAATGTGAATTTAAACATGAAATTGTTAATAAATTAGTATGAAAAGTAAATAAGTAAATAATATATGATATCATACATAAAATTACAATTTTTTAATATATGTATAATATACATATATTTATTTTACATAAGTTTCAAAGGGGTTCTGAGGAAGTCCGAACTTATGGTAATGGATTTCTATCTCTCTATTTACTTCTATGAGACACTTGCCAAATTAAACACCTGTTATATTTTATGGTGTGTGTATACATGAAATAAATTTATTTTATGATTATTATACTTAAATTTTTTTATTTACATATTCATTTTAGGATCTCCCTTTTATGGGGTTTATGGATTAATATTTAAAAAAGGTAGTATAGGATTTCTCACTAAATTTTCTTTCTTTCAAACATATGTTATCTTATCAATTTATCATATTTAAAGAGGCGTATATATATACCCTTTATCATGTAATATACTGAATTTATTTATACTCATGATTTTTTAATTTTCTTTTAATTTTATTCTTCAATGGGGATTATGTTTCAAATTTACCTAAGTGATAAATATTTTATGATACTATCTCATCGTTTCTTGGGATTGTTTAAAACTATATCTAACAATGTTGAAATATTACTATCTAACTCTAAATGAAATAATTAATTTTCTTCACCTCTGTTAATTTAGGATATTTTTAAGTATTATTAAAATTTCTCCACTCTTCATTTCATAAAATAATTGATATTTTTTATAAAAATTTGAATTTATTTCCCTCTTCTATTGAAAATCTATTTTACTTAAAACCCATGTTTTGAAAAATGAAATAATTTTTTTAATTATAATATTATTTTCAAAGGGGATTTTTTACCCATGTATTATTTTTTACAAAAAAAATTAAAAGGAATCTTCATGTAATTTTCCAAACAATTTTTTATTATCATTTACTATAATTGTGAAGAGAAACATTGTTTGAACATGTATAATATGAAATAAAATTCCAATAATCATGAATATAATTTAGTTTTAATATTAATTTATAATTTCTGAATTTTATTTTCAAATAAAATGATTTTAAAAAAAGTATGGTTTAAAAAGTGTCTTCCAAAGTAGAAATGATATTTTCCTCATGAAATGTTTTAAATGATCATTCAAAATATTTTCTATTCTAAGATGAAATTATTTTTGGTTACTTATAATTTACTAGGTATATGATCCAATCACACTATTTTTATTATTTCTCTTAATGGTTTATATTTATTATGATATAATGTTTATGAAACACATTTATCATCTATGTGTTGTACCATGATAAAATTATTATGAAAATCATTTATTTTACAAGTTTTATGATATGATAAAATGATTAATTGATTTTGAAACATGCCTATATTCTACAGGTTATGATAAAATTAATTGTTAATAAAACCCACTTAATTTATTTGGTTATAATATGAATAATTTTAATGACGTTTTGTTACACATATTTATTATTTTTATAATGTAATGGGTGGAACCTATATATAAATCTAATTCATTAGGTTTTAATAAATTTTATATGAGATAAAAGATATAATGGTGGATAGACCAATCCCTAAATAAATAGTACACTGGTAGTTTTACCATTCCTAGAAAATAAGGCACAACAGTGGTTAGCCCAATCCCGAAGCAAGTACCTAGGTGGTTAACCCAAGAATAACATATAATGAATGTCTTAGGGGGTATCCCTAACATAAGATTTTCTATGATTATGTATGTGATAAGATTTTATGTATTATGACAATTTTATTCTCACATAAATCATGTTAAATAATTTTTTTTGATTCATATCTTTTGAAATTACAATATTTATGGCATGATTCTCAATTTTGGTTTTTGATATGTAGTGTATGGTCTTCATGTGTTATTATCATGTTCACAAACTCTTATGTTCATGATATTATTATATATTTCCCTTGTTTACCCTTAATGAGAATCTGATCTCACCATTTCTTATTTTTCCTTTAGCAGGGGTATAAATAATGGTTTATGTAGGGTATATCTGTAAAAGTACATAATGGGAACATCTTTAGGAGTGTCATTAAAGATTATTTAGGAACTATGAAGACTGTGTTCCATGTTTCAAAAGGAAATAAACTTTTATGGTCCTTAGGTGTATGTTTATGTAATATAATTAAAATTAATCTTAAAATATATAATATCCATATATGAGATTCGATGGTGTCTATATTAATGCAATGACACGAACTTTTATAAATTTAATTCTCTTTCAAATAAATAAATTTCATATTAACTTATTTAGTTATTGAAAACACATGCACTATGTTGGTAATTTTGGACTATAATAAGTTACATCCAATCATATTTAAAGACTCATACATATCATAACCATTGATATTATATTCATTGTAAAATGGCCATTAAGATTAGTATATATTAAGGGTTATAATAAATTCCATTTGTCATAGATGAAATGAGTGATGGCCTCCCCTTGTAGGATCGTATCCTATGATTACAATTTATCATAGATTCTATGGGGGGTACTATCACTAGGATATTACCTTGAGAAATCCCAATATGAGATTAAATAAGTAAATCTTGACAAAAACTATTTATGAGAGATGTTCAAGCTCATCAAGATCGCTGACCAAAACATGTTCGCTTAACCACCCAAAAAATATCTCACCCTTGCACACTGTAATCTTAAGGAATATACTTGTGTAATACGAGGTTATTCATCCTGAGCCTAATATAAAAAAATTATTTATTTTTATTTTTAATAAAATAATTATCATATTTATCCCTTTTATTATTACTTTATAGTCAATAAATAATATGTTTGATAAAAATAAAATTTTAATACGATGAAACAAAAAATTTATTTTTAAGAAATGTATAATTTCAATCAAGACGTGCTTTTAATTAATTCATGAAATTTTTAAATATATTATAATTTAATAAATTATTATTATAAAATAATATTTTTTAATAACAAATGGATATATAATTTTATGATGTTAAATTTAATTTTTATAAGTGTCAGAAAACTTTTGTCATAAAAAAATCAATATTTTTCAATAAATTGGGTTTTTTGATTTAAAAGAATAAAGTGTAATTTTTTACCAATTATATTTTTGAAATATATATTATTTTTCAAAACACTATGTCTAAATTATCATAAGGTGAATTTAACATAATGTTTTGAGATATACAAATTTTTATGTTAAAATTAGCTACAATATAATTATATGTTATGTATTATGACATCAAAAAAGGCCAAAAGTGAAGAATTAAAAAAATACATAGAGTATCCATGACCCATATTATATTTCAACTTATAAATGATAATTTTTAAAGATATTTTATTAATTTTATAAACACTAAATGAATCCTACAAAACCTATATTATTTTTTACGGTTTTAAAATTTATTCTTTATGTACCTGACTAATTTTTATATGTCAGACAAATTTATTTAGATTAACTTGGTTATTATACATAGAAAATAAATAAGAATAATCTTATTTTTTGGATTCCATTGGAAAAAAGAATGGGATATTTTGTGTTCTTCATAAATTCATCAAATAGAGTCCAAAAACGGTGTTTTGAAATTTATAATGTATTCTTCCTTATTTTTCTCTAAAAACACACCCATCATCCAATACATATACACAAAAAACTCTCAGATTATTAATTTAATCTTAAATTACATCTATAGATCCCAACCATGGATCCCAAAATATCTTAATATGGTCCTCCAAAGCTTTAAAGGGATCCCTATCAATGTAAGGGATGATATTATTCTCGTCTTTAGTAAATACCATTCTATATATTATATATATTATTCCAATTGTTCATGTTGTAATTTACATACATATCCTTATTACTGTGAAAATCATATCCCAGTTATTTGAAACCTATTTCACTATTATTTAACCCTTAAATGAATATTTTTATAACCCTATTATACTTCTGAAATTATCTTGTGACTTTTCATGCCCAGCATTTGGGTAGTGAATACCCATCCTCATTTACACTCAGGTTTATTAAAATAGATGTGGTTATACTTAATTTATTTTTAAATCACTATATGTAACCCACAGTCCTTAATCATTGGGTTATAATGATGAAAGGTGTCCATAATTTGTAAGATCTATGTGGCACACTTATGCATGTAAATGATATGAAGGTGACAGGTCGTCCTGAAATTATATATCCCTCCAATGCATTAGCCTGTGTTGTTATCTTATTAGAGGCCATGTATGGTACATGATAGTTTATCCTCATAACATTATATTATTGTTTCAAGGCATGTATTCTTGATTAATTTTTTATGTCATGTTTAATATTGTTTCTTAATTACAACATTGTCTTCATGTGATCATTATATATCATGATTTTATGTAAAATTTTATACTTCTCACCACAATTATTTTATGTTTATATTTCTATTGTACTTTCACATATTACATTAATCATGTTATCTATGATTATACCCTAACAAGGATTTATAAATCATCCCATTTTTATGTCCATCCTCAGGTTAACTCATATATTTTAAGATGATCTATAGAATATAAGGAATTATTTTTGAGTTTTATAAATAATAACTTCATTCCCATGTTTTAATTTATCAGGTAATATATATAATTTTCCAAATACACTAGGCCTTATGATATTTTGGGATTTTATTATGTGTACTAGTATGTAATAAATCATTATTTAATGGGTATTAAAATAAATATTTTCATATTAACATCCATTATTAAGTTTTTAAACTATTTATAAATTTATACTAGAACCATATTAATATTTATAATTTCTTATATGAACCACTTATAACATATTATCACCCCTTTGTCATCAATAATTCATTTTTATCATTTCTTCTGGTGTTAACTATATATTTTTCTCATCTATGTTTCTTCATGAATGTTCTAGTTCATAAGAATTATTTACTGTTTCATCATATAAAAAATTATTTTAATGATACAAATATTATATTTATTCATTACAATTGTTTGAGTCATTATTTAAAATATAATTTTGAAAAATGAATTACCCTATTCATGGAGACGGTTGATTGTATGTATGCATGAACACTATTTTCACTTTTTGATAGATGGAATGAATGAATGATAATTAAAAACAAACCTTTATATAATCATAATATTTTTATATATATCAAATATTTTTATTTAACCCATCATTATTATAATAAATGTTAATCTTAAATGAAAAATCAATCACATTACTTTTTAGAGGTGCTAGTCCACACTTACACCTAAGCGATATTACCATTTCCCCCCAATAGAATGGTAAGAAGGTAAATTATATATTATATTTTCGAATACATAAATATTTCATAAATATAATATATAATATATATTTTTATCTTTTTAAACATCAATGAAAAATGATGATGAAAAATGAATTACTCCGCTACATAGGGATGGTAAGACATAGATACGTAAGTGGAATGTTTTCACATTCCATATAATAATAAAGAGGTTTAAAATTGTTGTAATAGAATAATAATATCACTTAAATATATTTATTATACTAAAGTAATTATTTTAGGATTGTTACAATATATTTAGAGGAAGTATAAGAAAAATTAACTTGAAAGTGTTGGTATAGATGTTACCTCTTCTGTGATATAATTGTTTTAGATACCTTCTTAAGTAACCATGTAATACTATTTAAAGATTAATAAAACCTATATATTGTGTCTATATAAGTTTATAAGATTATTGTGTAAGGTTTGGTTAAACAAGTTTTCTCAAAATGTGTGATAAAAAGAGGATAAGAGGTTCCCTTTTATAAGTTTGGGGAGGGGAACTCTTGGAATTTAATAGAGTATTAGAATAATATAATTTTTTTATTAGTTTGCTAAATTTTTAAATATTTACTATATTTGATAGGGATAAGTGGAAATCATCTAATAAAACATTTTTTACCTGTTTTTGTGACATTTTCACCCATATATATTGGTTTTACTTCAATTAACTCTTTTCATAATTACCACAATATCCAGGCTTTCTACACTTTAAAGTTCATGAATGGTTACATAAAAGGAAAAGTAATACACAATGTTCTATGATTTATATTTTCAACCATCTACTATTCACATAGAAGAATATATTATTCTCATGAATTTTAAATCATTTCTGAAAATATTTTTTATATAAAATATCATAAATTTCATTTTGGGATGTATTCAATTAATATCATATTAAAAGCATAAGGATAGAAATTTAATTAAAATATAATCCATTAAACTATAAGTAAGATGTTATATAATTCAATAAAATTTCTAGGTAACTTTATCTCAACCAAAAAAAAAATATTATATATTTTTCAAAATCATTTACATGATTTTCCTAGTGCTTGCACACACACTATGTCAGTGTTGTGTAAGCATTTAAGATAACTATTATCTCACTAAAAATTAAAGAAAAGTTACTTTGATAAAAAATTAATTTATATTTAAAATAAATAGATATAATATCACTTATCATTTCTTATCCATATTTTAAAAAATAGACATTAATGTCAAGAGAGTGACATTTTGGAATTTTCATCACATAAAATAATATAAATGTCATTATCAATGGAAAATAGAACTAAAACATCATATATTATAATTTTTAAGGAATGTGATAAAATTTATCCAATTAAATTAAATTAATTCATGTTTTCGGTTGAATTTTAGCCCTTATTTCATGGTTTATCTATGTTTTCATCATTTTACCCTTAACCATGTCACAAATATTTATGAAATTTTTTATTCTTAATAAAAAATAGGAATATTTAAAAAAATTTACCTAATAATTAAAATTATATATATATATTTAAATATTAAATCTCTATAAGTGGAATAAATCAATTTCAATATAATCTAGTAAAACCAAATGAAAAACAATTTTTAGTAAAAATGTGTTTTAGGCATAAAAACTAACATACAAAAAAATCAATAATTTTTTTGATTAAATTGGAATTAGTTAGATAAAATGGATAATATTTCAAGTTAAGATCATTTCCAAATACAATTGTAGTGTTAACTTTCTGGTATTAATGAAAATAAATGAAAATATTTGAAAAAATATGCATTTTCACCATTCAGTGAAAAATAAATCATTTTAAAAAAATCAATATATTTCACTCTATGTTAATTTTTTTATGAAAGTTTAAAAAAATATTAATTTTATAAAATAATTGTAAATTAACTATAAATTCCAAACATAAAATTCAATAAAATCAATTTTGAGGAAAATTCATTTTTTATACATTAAATGACATCAATAAAAATTGAGTGCCTATTACCTGAAAATTAGTCAATACATTTGTATTTAATATGAAATATATATATATATATATATCATAATGCGGTTAATCATATTCATTCCCACCCATAAAATGACTTGGTTATAAAAGTAATATATAAATAATAATATTTTTTACAATAAATATCATTTCACTTAAATCTTGATGTTGTGTGTCAAGAATTATATTAATATTATTATTCATTTTTAATAAAATTTTAGGGTATTAAATATATTTTTCTAATATAAGGATGATATAATGTGAATGCATAAATTTTTAAGGACACTTTTCATTCACTATCTACACATTTTTTATTTTGAAGAAATTATATTTTCTAGAGGATTCTCAAATTGTCCTTATAAAGGGATATAATCCATCTTCAATTTATTTAGAGTGATTTATTAATTAATTAAGATATTTTATAAAAAAATGTATTACACCAATCTGATAACTTCAAATATACTATTATTTCTTTACAAAATTATCTTCTTCATCAAGGTTGATGATTTTTAATAAATAGGATTCAAGAAACAAACTATTAGAAAACTAAATTTTAGTGGATTTCATAATGTCTAAAATATTTATTCAAGCATAATCATCATTATTGACTTTCCTAATGATAAATTTAATCTCCTTGGATTCCCTAAATCGGCATAAAATAAATATAGGAATAAATGGAAAATCCTTACCCCTTAATGAGTGTCACACAGTTGATAATTTCTTCCCAATCAGGATACATCATTATTTCCCACTCCATGTTTGGGTGGACTCTTCCTGATTTAATTTATAATTTTACAACTCTCTATATTTTGATTTATAATTTCCTTTATTCTTCCAATGTAATCATCATATGAGATCTTTTTCTTTTCTAGATCCATTAACAAACATGCATCTTCTAGTACAAAATTTATATTCATTAAGATATCTACCTGGGTTGAAATCATGATCAAATAGTTGTTTGAGATATCTCTATCATTCTGACACTTGCATCATATATTCCCATGAGTTATTGGGATATATTCTCTTAAAAACTCTTATTAAATTTTGATTTAATATGTTATTAATGTGGAATATTTTGTTTCCATTTACCTCGTTGCTTTCTAAGTTTTTTTTAAAGAAATTATTCCTTTTTATGAATGATTTATCCACATAATATTCTGATCTTTAGTAGCATGGTAAAATTTAGGTGTATTTCCATATGTTTTCTTAGTAATATCCTATATAATTCTAATTATTATATTTATTTCAATGATTGATTCTTATATTTCGATTATCTTACATCCATTGACATAAATACATAAACATTCAATGAAATTTTACATTTTTCCTCACGTTATAATAAAATATATGAATATATTTATTTTTAGTGTGGGATTATTCTTACATTTTTTTTGTTTTTTGAATATAAATATTCTATTTATTATAACCTAAGGGTGATTCTACTTTCCCAATCATTGACTTATTCAGAATATTATAATTAACATAATTCATCTATATCATTCATAAGGCAGAATCATTTTTCATTTGCTTCCATGGTATTATATTCTCTATAGTTTTATGGATTTTTTTTACAAATTTAGATATACATTATCTACTGGTAAAAATGATTTTATTCAAAATTATATTTATGTATCCTAAACTGTCAATTCACTTTATGAAATAACAATTCAAAGTTTTAATCAGCTGAATTTTCATCATCTATGGTTTTTCCTTCTTGATGTATGATTCCTTTATATATTGTAAGATGACTTATTTTTTCAATAATTTATATTAATAATATAATTTTCCACAACATCAAAATTACCCAAAAAAACCATTAATTTTTTAATATAATCCTAGATAGAATTGATTTTTGGTTGTTTTGAGACTTTTTATGCAGTAGTTAGGATTCATTTAGGGAATCATATCACCTATAATTTCTTACATACACCACTGATGTAGTGATTATTTTCTCACCATTTCTCCAACAAATTTTTTACATTTTATAAATTAAAACCTTCACATTTTATAAACCAGAATTAACCAAAATAACTTTATTATATTGATTGTTTCTTTTTATTTGAGATTACTTTATATTGATCCTTAAATTATATTGACTATTTATTCCATTAGATAGAGGTTTTTCAACCCAAATTACCCCCTTGGAAATGTTTGTAGAAACAACTCTAATCTAATCTTGTTATGAATACTCATCATGTTACAAAACTATATTTGAATTTTTTATCATTATATCAAGACATATTATATTGAGAATATTTTTCTCATTCTCTAATTACTTTATTTTATCTTCTTGACCTTTATAATATTCTCTATTTGATCTTAAAAAATTGAGTTCTTCTTTTGTAGTAGATTATCAATCTCTTAAATGTTATTTGATTTTATCCTTAGTTGTGTATTATTGACCTCAATGTAAGACTTCTATTTTTATTATAGTCTATAGATCCCTCAAATAATTCCCCATTGGATAATTCTCTTTATGAAATAATATTGATTTAAAAAAATCAAATATAGGGTACCTATTTTTAAGCTTCGTATCCACTTTACTTATAGATACTAATTGTTTGCAGAGATTTCATCTTGTTAACACTTTCCCTCCCAAAAACCTTATTTATACCATACACTCATATTCATCGTGGGATATCTCATCCTTTATACTTCTAAAAGAGATGAAAATGAAAGTGATTATTTTTTTGTTACAATAATATAGGATATAATTCAATGTTCCAATTTTTCCATCTTTCGAATCCTTAATATTATTATCATCCCCACATGTGATTTGATATTTTATATAAAAATTTTTTAAAGAAATTTCTATCCCCACATATATTAGTGAAATATTTTAATATTATTTGGTAAAAAGGATTTTATAATATTTTAGTGAATCTAGGTAATAAATTTTCTTTTTCCATTCTAGATCAATGAATATTTAGATTATAAAATAATGAAATAAATTATTCATCATTTTTTTGAATAAGAGTGATGATTTTTCATCCCAAGTACCATAAATATATTGATTATCAATATATATGAAAAAAATCTATATTTATTTCCCTAAATTTTAAGAGAAACATTGTTCTTTTTTTATTTGATTAGTCTTTTATAAAAAAAAATCATATTTTATCTTCTTGTTATTTAGTTTCTTGTTATACATCTCTTCAATGGTTGTTTTGAAAATAAATTTGGGGGAATATTCAAATATACACATTATAAATATTTTCTAAAGAAAAACATAAAAATTTAAATCTATAGACTATTGAGAATCTAATCAGAGGTAAATCCTAAGTGTTGATTCATATTTTAAGTATCACATTAGATATTCCTGACATTAAGAGGGGGGGAAATCAGTGCTGTATAAATAAATAATAATTAATATCGTACATATTATCAAACTCATTACTTTTCTAGAGAATATATATCTCACAATTCACCTTATTTGGTTTTCATGCATGAAATAATTAATATAATAACACATAAAAAAATTAAACCTTGTTTTTTAATGTTTTTTTAACTCCAATGTAGTTGACTATGTCCTTGGTGTACGATAGTTTTTATCCACAAAAAAAAATCTTTTTTATTATCAATAAAACATTGTGATAGACTATATACCTAGACCTATATACTAAGGAACAAATAGGTAAAATATTATAACTAATATAAAACTTATTCAAATACAAGATTTATCTTATACCACATTGAATTAGATCATTAGTTAATCCTATTTTCCCTCATCTATTGGGTGTATGTGATTAAATTTCTAAATGTGAATAAATATTTAAATAATAAATAATCCGAATAATCAGTGGTCTATCTCACACATATAATAATCATGGGTTTCTTATAATTTTCTTCAAATAATATAATATATAAATACAAATTGATGGTATTTTTTTAATTATTCTTAATCTGGAATGATGAAAAATAAATGGCATATCAGTCTTTTAATCTAATTTTTCTTATTCTGCAACTTATAGGATTAATTATTCATAAAAAATTAGTTTTTTTCAATTATTTGACACTAATAATATGTAACATGATCATAAGAAAAAATTTACTATTATTTTATAATCATTTTCAAAAATAGGATTTAGTATCAATTACTTATAATTTTACCTTTTAATCACAATATATGAAAGATAATAATAGTATTAGATCTCATTATTTTTCCCTTTTCTTCTTATCTAATATATTATACTTGTATAAAATCTTGTCACATTATTTTACATATTTGAATATGAAAATATCAATTATTTGTGATAATGTATCTCCTCCAGAACTCGAATATTAACCCCTATCAAATATTTCATTTAAATATCCATGAGACATAGGATTATCTTTCCAATGATCTTCCTCAATTATTATTTCATATTTAATTCTATTTTAAATCTCTAGAAAACCACTTCTTCAAAATACATGTTTTCATAAAAACATATGCATTATAACTTTGTGGTTGTCTCCCCTATCACAATATGTATCTGTCCCAAAATAATTCTTTAATCATGCACTATCTCATGGTATAAACCTCATGGTGCAAACAATTTATCAATTATAGAACCATATTCAGATGTAATTTTTTCCTCAGAAACTTCTATGATATGATACTTCCTTACATGATGTGGAACACATTATTATATTCATAACTGAGTTCCTTTTCTTGTCATAATATTATATTATTAAATCCTGATTTTAGGTCAATTATGATCAATATCATCCAATAGAAATCTCAATAAAAATTATTCTTTTTTTAATTTTAATATCCAATGATTCTCTGATAATTTATGGAAGACTCAAAATTTAGGAAATAAAATGACTATTAATCATTTTTGAATTCACATTTGGAAAATCAAATTTACTCGTACAAAAATTGGGTGCCCCTTTATAAATTTATATTACCAATTTAAACTCATCCAACTTCCATTATGATATTTTAGATCACACTTGTTAAAACATATTAAAGGGAAAATAAAGCATAGAAATTTTTTGATCACCATCCAGATATCAATTAACTCCTAACTAAATACTCTAATTAATTTTTGGAAAAGTATTCTGTTTTGTAGAAATACTCTTTTGTTTTCTAGATATACAAATTTCTTGTTATCATATGACTCTTAAATGTTTTCAGATTAGTGATTAATTTTTTATAAAAATGTTATGATGATATCAAAAGTGTTATTAAATATTCCAAGATTCAAAAAAACCCTAAGAGTCTCATAAAAAATACTTAACTCTTACTAAATTCCAAAGGTCTTATGGAAATTACATGACTCTTATGAAAGGTAAAAAAATAATATAAATCTTATGTAATTCATAAGAATGCTCTTTAATTTTTATATTTTTCAAATCCAATAAATTTTTTTCATATTTATAGAAATAACCATAGAGATTCATTAAATTTACTCGAGAATCATCCATGTGTGATTTGATAAATTATATCCCAGTTCAAGATTGATAAATAAAGGGACACAAATTGACATATTTCTTTCAAAAAATTATTATAGTGAAACAATATTGATAAATCAATATAATCCATGGATATCAACTATTTAAACTCCTTAAATTCTACAAAAATATATTCATTACATAAAATATGAAGAAAGTACATCTTCAATTATATTGTTCAGGTGATTGGATATCTAATAGATACCAATGGAAGCATATTCTTTTTCCATGTGAGTAAGGAAACAAATCACTTATTTACCATATAAATAGTGGAAACGTCTCACATGAATCTACCCATTATTATTGGGAAATATAAATTTCTTCTAAGAAACACTTATCACTACATATTGGAACCAAGATTATTTTATTATTCTTCATTAAAAATGAATAAAACACAGACATAAAGTCTCTTAAATAGTTTTATGATCAAAATATGGTAAAAATATTTACTTCATGTTTGTATAATTTATTCTTTATCATGTGTAAAGAGTTAATCAGACTTATCGATAAAATTATACCCTTGGAAATTATTTTCGGCTCCTATAAAACAAGACTGCACTTATAGATTTTCCGCATATCAATTCAGGTATAATGACTAGGTATCTAGGCTAGAATATTACACCATAATTCTATAGTTAGGGTTAAATCGAAGAATTATCAGATGTGAGAACTCATAATGGATGGAATGATAAAACTAATAAATCTTTTTTATCCAAACAATTCAATACAATGTTCAATAAAATTAATCTAGAATAAAAAGGTTTATAAAAAGGAATGAGACACTATCTATATATCTAATATACCCAAAATTTAATGAATATTAGAAGAAGAAACAATACATGATTTTAAATATCCATAAAATCAGTAGTTTTAGTTGGCTATGGAAGAAGAAACTAAAAAAAGGATACCTAAAACGAAACCCAGGCCTCTTGAAGAAGAAGTTTTTGGTGAAACACTTGAATAATACCAAGAATTAATATATCTTTATTAATCATTGTAAAAAAATTCATATTATTAATTTATCATTGATTAAGATATAAAATATTTTCCTACAATTTTCTCCACGTAAAAAAATATATGAAGGCATTGGTTAATGATTTTTGTGATCACTATTTGTCTAAAAAATATATGAGAATGATCCTAATAAAGAGAACCAAGAAATTATAGATTTAATTATATCTTTCCAACCACAGAAAAATCATGAAATGTCCGATCATTTACCAACACACAAATATTTTATTGAAGATAAGATTTATTTCTATAAGTTGTAAATGTGTACAGACTCCCTACCACCTCTTTATTCTCTGACCTATATTTTTCCTTTAATATGGGAAAATATATTCCATCTTATATATTTTTTCTAATAATGTATTTTCATCATAAATCCTAATTAATTTTAAGAATCGTGGTACAAATTTTTTATTTATAATAATAGAAAAACCCTTTCTATATATATGGATAGTAATCCAACTCATATTCATTTTTCCCCTAGGTACATGACCAAGTTGCGTATTCATGGATCATAAAATCCAACCCATTATTTTGTTATTGATTTTAATAAAATCTATTTATGATAGGGGTATCATGTACCACTGTGGTTATTAGGTATGGAAATCATTTTATTCCATAGATTATTATTCTAAATAAATTTCAAATAGAAGATTTGGGATTTACTAAATAATAATGATTTCAAACTACCGGTATTGAATACCATACTTATTACCATACGAGTCATGGTAATTAAATTTTAACGAATTCATGTTTTTATCCATTCAATCAAGATGTCAATCTAACAGATAATTGTCATAATAATAGTTCTTTATAAGATAGTGATCATAAATTAATTTCTCAAAAATAACTTTCAGTCAAATCATTCAGATTTATTACCAAAATTATGTAATCACTCTTATGAAAGGATTTTAAGAATTATAATTTTATGACCTGTTACTATCATATTTTTCAATTTTTATATTGATTATGGTTTATAATAATGTATTTTCTTGTAGATAAGTATAGATATATAAATTCAACGAGGAATGATTCTAGGCCTTATGGTGGAATTACAATTTAAATTTTCTATTTTCTATTAATATTAAAATTTAATGATTTTTCTAAAAAATATTAATCTCTAGATGAAATATTCTAATGAATATCACATGAAATATGTCCTGATATTCTGAAGATATATGGAATGATAAAATACTGTGATTATTTTATGTCTCAATAGATTTCTGGCCTCTATATATATGGAATTTATTAGGGACCCTTACAAAGGTTAAGAGGGAATCCATATCATCTTTATATTGTTATGAAGAAGATAAAACACATGTTATATTAGTTAGTTATAGATTAATCACTACAATTTCATAAAATAATAATTTGTTTATATTTTTTGGAGAAACTTTTTAAATGAAATTCCATTTGAAAATATCAATCTAATAATTATCATTCTAATATCATTAAATAGGTTTTTTTCTTTGGTGGAAGAAAATTTTGGAACAGAGAGATGTAATTTTATGATGTAATTAATTGAACTTATTCTATAAATGAAGAATTATTTATCAAATTAAATATTTATATATTAGTTCAATTATCATGTGATGAGATTCAAATGAATGGTCTTTATATTATAAATTTGTTATGAGGATTAAATTATCCCAATGATGACAAAGAATTCATGATATGAATGCAAAATATTTTTAATAAAAAATTATTTAAATCCTTGGTTCTTATCAAGGAATAATAATCATGGAAATATGTTAATAATGAATAATATTTTCTGGAATATTATTCTTCCCAATATTATAAACTTATTCCATTATTTTATAAAGATTTATATAGGTTCATGATCACTTACTCCACTTTATGATCTCATTAGAATGTTTATTAATAGTTTAAAATGATTACTATTTAGGTTATTAATATGGAATAAATTATGGCTCATATTTGAGTTCTACTGTATGGTAAGAAAGTAAAAAATATTCTGGAAAGATGGAATTGAATTTATTCAAAAAATATTTGAAACATTTTTTTGTTTAGGTTATCAGAAAACTTATGTGATATACATTTTTTCAAGGGTAATAGAACATGAATCTATAGAATACTTATTTAATACGGATGAATTATGTTAATCAGTGATCTATGAGGACCCACTAATAGGATAATTTTTTCCTATTTTTATATTGTTAAAATAATAAAGGATTGATCAATATAAATTAGACTAATACATAATATATAAAAATATAAAGATACATTTAATTAATAATAAAAATAAGCGAATTGTTCATATTGTTTCAACATGGAAAGGATTATCCAGCATATTTTATCAATTACAAGAAAAAATATATTTTTTTTCGAAATAAAATTAGGGACTAAACATCAAAAATATAACCATACTATCAAAAATGTATCACTTTAGCAATATATAAGAGATATGTTTATAAAAGAATTTACTTTCTTAATATATTAAATCCTTCCAGTAGAGCATCACATATGTAGAAAAAATTAATAAAGTACAATTATATAAATATATTATCGATTACTATAATGGGTGGTTTCTTTTGTAAAAGGAATTTTTGGTAAAATATTCTTAGGTAATTTTTAAGATTATTTTTGTGTGTGTAATGTATGTCTTAAAAAAATTTCCTTGATAAAAAACAATATTTGTGATAAGAAGTTTTCAACTGTGTTTAGCGCTGTAAAGATATAAGGTAGGATTCTTTGCACATTGCCATTATACTATGTGTATTATGATCTTATCACATAATATAGAAGATCATATCCATTGTGGAAATAAATACTATAACTTGAGTATAGGATAACCTGAACATTTGTAAATAAATCCATTTACCTCTATACTGTAAAAATAATTTGTAATTTTTTATTTATTCGTCTATTTATGCCCATCTCAAGTTTTTTCACACAAACTTCCATTTTTTTGTAACATCCTTTATGGTTATACGACTACAAGGTTATAATAATGATTATTTATGTATACCATGTCATGTAAATACTCATTTTGTGAAATATAGAAGAATTATAGGAAAATTTCATGTAGATTGTTTCCATTTCATGAATATGAACCAATCATGGAATCGTTCAAGCAGGGAAGATGTAAAGTGTCATATTTTATAATGGAAGTATTAAATAATTGTTTCAATGTCATATTTAATAATGTTTATGTACTTGGAAACTGGCGGAGCATCATGTTAGTTTTTAAAATAGACCAAAGGGGAATATAATTTATATAAGGTTATGGATGTGGTTGTATTTTTAATAGTTTCTTTAATAGAGATTTATAGGGTGTCATCAGGGACTATTGTGTGGTTTGTAATACAAGTTATATAAATATAGATTATGTAAAGTTAATTTACTAACATAATGATCATGTTTAGTTTGGTTTATAATATGTGAGGTTTGTGTGACTGTATAATATTGGGAAACTTTGAAATAGGCCACATCCTATTAAAATTATAACCTAATCACTTTATCTATTCAACTCATACCTGTGTGGCTAGAAATAATGTAACTTATAGTATCGGAGAACTCAACCACTAATACAGGAATCCTTATACCACATTATAATATTATTAAATAGTATTATTTTTATCAATTTATTTGAATTTATTTTTCCTTTTTTTTCAGTTTCACATAAATTTTTACAATAAACTTCTTCATGGTTATAACTACTCCATGGTTTTAATTTAGGTATCGAAGCCGTGATTTCAATGGAAGTAGAATTAATTATTATTAATGTTATAACCACCATATGGACAACTTTTTAATTTATCCATCTATGATTTAGAGTATAATTTTTTATGTTAGATATTATCATTTAATGGTTGTGATTGGATTACTCGAATGATTTTTCATAGGGTCAGTAAAGTTCCTCACACACGCATCTTATTGGCCTAACAAAATTCATAAATAGAAATTATTTAATGAGACAAAATCAGAGATTATTTTCCCACTTATACTATAACAAATAGTATATTATTCACATAGATATATTGGAATGGACTTTAGAGACATTACACTTATGAAACCAAAATATGAATCACCAGCAATGAGATATATGTTCATTAGGTAACCAATATAAAACAAATAAAAAAAATTATATTTACATAAAATTACATTTAACCAAAATTACATTCCACCATAAACTCTATGAAATAAGTGAAACTATATATAACCCATATATACTTATATAAGGAATACAACATAATCTGTAAATGACAAAAATTGGAGGTCTCATGTATATGAACTGAAGGGGGAATAAAACATATCAAAATAAAACATAAAACATAAATAAAACCCCAAACCATGGGATTTTTCAATTCATTTAGACTGCAAAAAATAAATTAAGAACAAAATAACTTATTCCTCAATGATTCAGATACATAAAAGATATTCGACATGAGTATGATAGAGATAATTGAAATATATATACTGAAATACATCCAATAAGAGAATCAGTATGTTTTGTGAATATCCCAATGTTTGGTAAGAACCTCATTATGTCCAAATTATACTAATACCATTGGTTAAAATTCTTAAAGAAAATGAGATCATGGTTTTTTTGGCGCTATTATTTTCACAACATTTAGATTTTTTGGAATGAAAACCAACCAAAAGTTGTGAGACAATATATATATATCAATATAAAGATACCCTACATATTTTAAACATTTGGATATAATAAATGAAACATTTCATAAGAGTTTTATGAGTTACAATGTTTATAACTATTGGATTTCCTTTGTGATAATTTTTTTTACATTTAAATCATTTATATAGAGTATAAATATATTCTATATTATCAAAATATGATAATTAAATAGGGAATGACATATTAGAGTATATGGAGGATTTTAATCCATAAATTATCATATAACATGTAAAAATTACATGCACAAGACCATGATGTGGTGAAACTTAAAACAAGATGGTGTTTTCCATTATATAAAATGGAATGGTAAAAAACATTACGTTATTGTGGTAATTTTAATTTATATTAGAAATAATATTCCACTTGTAGTATAGTATCATATACATAACATAATTTCAACTTATATGTCATCATATGTAACAAATTATTAAAACATTTCCAAAACTACCTTTTGATATCTTCCACAAATACTTCTGAAAAAACATATCATTCATTTTCACCACATTTTAAAGTATATGTAATAACTTGTGAAAATTTATCCAAAACATCTTTAAACTATCTTATAGAACACTATAAGTATGCCTCTAAATGTTTTGAACAATAACATTATAAAAAATTAAATCCTAATTAATATAACTAAAAAGGGTGAACCCATGGGACTTTGTAGAATTGATAACAGTTATGGATTCCCTATTATATAAATATTATACAATAATGTGTTGTAATAAAAATTTATACTTCTAAATATGTAAATGTATCTCGTGTAATCTCTATCTCATACATATATCTCCATACCTGTGTCAACAAGATGTATCAAATATATGTATAAAAAATCATATAACCACTTATTCTATGTTATCATGTGACAATAGGACCTGGTGAATATTAATCCCTTATATCATACTCATATTTTATTAATTCTATGATTATAGACAAACAATATGGATGAAACATCACTTGTACTTTGTCTACGAAAATGGGCACATAACATTACCCTCATCCAAATAGATAAGAAAAATAAAATTATTTTTATCATTGTACATTTACAACTATATACTTACTATTATATCTCAATAATGGTCTCATATGTCATACTCTCTATATGAGAGGTTAAATCACATCCCATTAAAGCCTCAACCAATAAAATGATCAATAACATACATAAACACCCCCTGATTAGCTTATCCTCAAGGATGAAATGAGAAATATATCTATGTGTGAAGGTTCTCATACTAGCTATATTTCTAACCATTGATCTGAAAATTCAATATGATACACACACACCTAACATAACTAACACATAGTTTATGGCACTCTATGTGGTAAACAGAGTGTACTATCTAGCAGAAATAAATGTATTTATGTCTCATAAGAATATTAAATATCATTATATGTAATCCCACCTATTATATCATTAATATTGAGTGACAATATATAATACACCATGAAGAAAATTGATTAAGGATAAGTAAATTTTGTAATTTGGGAGGTAAATTATCATCCCAGTTCATTAAATATATGTAGCCACCAAGAAAGATTGATATATTGGAGACTTCATTTTTTAATACATGATGTGGTTTATATATTTAAAATATTTTTAGAATACTAACAAACAATACATCAAAGATCATAAAATCATATACTATATGAGAAACTATTATTATGGTCTTATGGTTGTTGTACTCTTATAAATTTTTTACACCCATTTTTTTCCATTTAATTTATATCATATATCTATATGCCATCTAATAAGCCCTCCAACTAAACTCATATAGTTGGAAACATATCTAAAAAAATATTTTAAGGTAATGGTAATCATAGGAAGGATTTTTTCAATTTTCAACTATTTAAATATAGTATTGAAACCCCTATACATCACAATATCTAATGAAGCTATTAATAATCTTATGTTTTCTGCATAAAATACTTTTTATGATTATCATAATGATCATGGAACCATTAAATTTGAAATTTTAGTTGATTTAATTTATAAACAAAATAAAACTACTTAAATTAATATATTACCAACAATTAATAAAAAAAATTAAGATATAAAATGTCATTAACTTAAAATTATCCAAGATTAATCATTCATTTATTACTCTCTAAAATTATTGAAGTCTAACTCTTCTCCTATTATTCTCTTGGAGGAAATATTCTCTCAAAAATATCATGCCATGATTCAAAAAATATTTTTTACTTACGAAATAAAGAGAATTTCCCTAGTTTAAATATCTAAAAAGTAAATTATTATATCCATATCATATATAACACCTCAACCCAATCAACCATGTACCAAATGGAGTGGTACATGACCCCATGAAAACCACCTCATATACTTGAGTCTGTCAACTTGAAGTGATTGTTCTGGTCTATCAGTGGAATGACAATACCTTTAGTCTCAATTTATAGGAAAAATAATAATATAACAAAATATACATACATAAAATAGTCTAATTAAACATGAATAAACAATATACCTGGAATATTATTCGTAAAAGTAGTAAACAAGCTCCCAAAGTTGAAAGAAAGAATAAAGTATAAAAAAATATATAAATAAATTAATAAAATAGTGGGGTCCTTTTGAGTCCATCCTATTTCGCCAATAACTCAAATGTCATCTACTCATCCATCATCCATGGGACCCTTCCCGTACTTGGATCCTTATACATGATGTTTACACATGAATCAGGATTCAAATTCACACTTTCAGTAATAAAACTCAGTAGGACACCAATACTCTGTCTGTAAAAATGAGAAAATGTATACAAATTGATTTCTATTGTAATAATTAATTGATAATGAGGCATATAAAACATAAAATCATGAACTGAGAGGTCATGTTCTAACAATGTTTACCCAAACCCCTAACCATAACAACTTCAGTTCTATACTATATGGAAAATGAAGAGAAGTCATATGTAACAAAAAATATCCATAGGACTAATGATTCTATTTCATTGTATCTTTATTAAATCATTCTTAATATTAGTCAACATTCCATATGATTCTATCATGATATGATCCTTATAAATCATCAGGCATCGAGTTTGCTATATTAAAATCAGAAATTGTGGAGTAAATTGGCACGTAACTTCTTGGAATCATGTGTATCCTTGGAATAGCGTTTCATGGTATCATTGTATATCCATCCTATTATCAGGTCCATCATTTTCATCATATAAAGTCATTCAGAGTCCCCCTCTAAGGGATAATCTTATCATGGGAGTCCAATTATTCAGATTACCAATAATACCTCCAGAGGAAATGGGACCTACATAATAATGTAGAGAATACAAGGAAATCATATAATCATGATAATAATGTAGTAAAGCATATGAATATGATCTTTATCAAACATCGTTAATCAATGTACAATAATACTCAGTAAATTTTTCATAAAATACAAGTCTCATAGGATTCACACTCAACCACATGTGATCACAATCATGAATAGTTATCAAGGCATGTCATCATAGGAATTATATCAAGTAAAAAATTTTCATGCAAGAGTCCCATGATATAATGATCGTCCTACCACAAGTCTATTAGTGAATAACTTCATGTTTTCTCAAGGAATAATCTCCTGAACCATGACCACATGTTTATTGTCTTGAACCATTCACCAATGATTCCTAGAACAAATTGAAAATTTTTAATTCAAAAATATATAAAAAACCAAAGAGGATAACAAAAATCTATTATAGATAATTACAAATTATCTTTTTGGCTTATGGAATGAGAAATGTTTTTTCCATAGAGAAAATAATAATTTTTATATGATACTAATATTATTTCTTTTGGATAATCCTAGATAAACACGAGATAATAATTCTTAATAATTATTTGATAATTTATATATTATTATCATTTAACATTTTATTATCCATAATATCTATGAAATCAAGTAAAAACAGCTTAATAGTTACACATGATAAGAAGAAAAGAAAATATAAATTCATTCCTGGGTATTCTTCCCTATTAATTATGCCAATCCAAAAAGAGAAGGGGAAAAATATGCTTTTTCATTCTTAGAAACCTAAATAATTTATATTGATTAAAGAAATCATCACAAAAGGTAAAGGAAATAAAATTCATGAAATATTAAATAATATTATAGTTTTCTATTTTTATAATGTGGTAAACCCCAAAATTTGGTTCAATATTTAAATATATTCGACACAAAAATATTAGAATGGGAGTGATTTAAAATCTTATTTAATAAGGGTTAAAACCCTTCAATGTGTCAATATAAATATTTTCTATAAATAAAGGTCCTTAAAACTATAAAGGTGTTGTAGGATCATACTAGGGAAGACGAAATGGAAAAATATAGTAATTTATTTACAATGAAGGGTGTTTCATAAGGGTTAAAAGGTTTTACCCTAAAACATATCATAATTTTTGAGTAAGGGTTCTATGTTTCTATTGTGTAACCCTTCCATGGAATGATATATCCTTAAAGAACTCAACCCTACCTTCACATAACCTTAATAATCTTGGATACATTCTTACATAGAGAGGGTATTACCCATAAAAATCCTTTAAAAACAAGGATATACCATTATGCAACTCATATAAATAAATTTTTTCCTTAACACAAAAACTAACATATCGTTACACATCAGTTGAAATTATAGAGTTTGTTATATGTGGCCTTATAAATCCTAAGGCAACCCATACACCATCATTTAAAATTTTATTTTACCTTTATGAAATTCTTATAGTACCCCTACACATCCTTTGGAAATATAGGGTTAGCCTTATGTGGTGGTTGGAACATAGGACATACCATCTAATAGCTAAGGGAAAACTCCACTTACAATTTTTCAATTCTTATAAATAATGAAAGGAACTTATGTAACTCATATATAAAATTTATTACCCTTAGGTATCCCATAAAATCTCTATCCTACTCTATGAAACACAAGAAAACAATGACATACCATTACACAACTCCTAAAAACCACCCTGTGTAAAAGTAGGATTCACTTACCCTTACACAAACCCTATAC
Organism: Viscum album; assembly: GCA_963277665.1. NCBI lineage: Eukaryota > Viridiplantae > Streptophyta > Magnoliopsida > Santalales > Viscaceae > Viscum > Viscum album. The sequence continues at coordinate 351,042,215 of OY728121.1, read as the reverse complement.
CATGTGTAAGGCTACCAATTATGATAAACATTATTTAATTTCCTTTCAAAGGACATATAAATTATAAAATAATTAGGGGTTTTATAACATTTAATTATTTAGAAGGTTAAAATTAAACCCCCTGGATGAATTCTCACCTAGTAGAAGTATATCTAGCATCCTTTATTCAACAACTCAAGACACTTATCTCTAAAATCAGATTTCTAATCACACATTTCCTCTATGATCAAACCATAATTCAATAGGATTTAGACAAGTTCTTCCATATTAACTCATTGTAATTTCCCCCTATTGTCACTAATTTGAATCAGGCTTCCCTCATATGTTGAATTTGGATCAAAATCAATGTCCTCACAATCAATAACATGCGTAAGATTTGTCTTGTACCAATGAAGATGAGAAACATGGAAAAAATATTGAATACTACAAAATCAATGATGATAGTCTATCAGGGACACAATTTTACCAACATTAATTGTGATCTCAAAGGCTCCAATGACTACATTTTTAAATTCCCCTATTTCTGCAAATGATAATTCAACAATTGAGGAGGCACTAGAAAAAAAACTGGTAAAAAAATGAACAATAAATGACATATATTCTTGAAATCATGTGATCACTACCATCATTAATTTGTGCCCAAATACTTTATGATCAACTAAGGACACTCTGAATTATCCTACAATATACTAGACCCAATAATTTTTTTCTGTATATGCCTCATTCCAATGCCATGGGGAGAGAAAAGATAATATATATAGATCCTCAAAGAGTTTCATCTGTATAACACCTATAAATTTTTATTTCATGAAATCTCCAAAAATTATAGTTTCTCATACCTAGTTTCAGAAATTTCTAGAACTAAATTTTGATGCTTATCAACCAGTATGAAATTTTTTTCTCTGGGTCTCAGTATGTTTAGTAATGGTATATTGTTCTGAAAATTAACCATTTTCCTATGTATTTCTTCAATGCATACCTAATACATCACTTGAAATGTGTGAATATATTTGATATTATGATCAAGGTAACTCTATATAATTTTATGATATCATGGATATAAATGTTTATGAGATCATCCACTAGGTGAGTCTCATAGATCGTTAATAAAATTTAGACTTCTTTTAATTAATTTATAGTCACCTAGGAAACAACACGAATTCCAAGGGTCTAGAAAAAACCCATCACAAAATCCATCATGATTTACTTATTATTCCAAATAGCACTAGATGTTATTAGATAAAACCACATGGATTCTAGTGCTTAACTTTCATCCTTTGGTAGGTAAGACATTAGGAAACAAACCTAGGGATGTCTGTCAATATAATGGTATGGAAGCCACTCATCATCTCCTCTCTAATGGAAAAAATAATACTACTATACTTTTTACGAGGAATTCATTTTTTCACTTAATTTTTTATCAAGGGAAATTAACTTATTGTTTAATTTGATTGGTAAGTCATGTTGAGCAACAAATTGATAATTTTTTAAGGAGGGGAAAGACTTAGTATCAAACCTGGTACATGATTAGGTTGATGTGATCCAGATTGTACCTTTTATAGTAAATGGTCTATCACCACTATTACTTTATGCCTTATACACTACCTAAAAATGTACTTACTCAGATTTGCGACCATATCTAAGACTTTACTGAGTCCTCTTCATCTTGGCTTGCTACTGAGGACCCCGTCCAAATCCCAAGATCATGGTCATGTCAGTTTTGTACCCTCGAAAAACCTCAACAACGATGGTCTAGTGTAGAACTATTATATATGTCGTATCTTTCTATATTTCAAGAGTTGGATCTTGGGTGTTATGTATTAAATTATTTAGTGTCTTAAACTTTATTATTTTAAGCACTCTAGATCACCTCGTCAAGGGGATGAAAGAGTCATACATTGATCTACCTACGTACCATTGCACTATTAAACATCCTTGGTCTGTGTCAACCAATATTTGGGAGTGGTAATCATGGTAACCGTAAGAGGTACCCCATATTTATCATGAAAATATAGGATAAAACCAACCATTCATCAGTCCTCTAATATATCCTTGATGGTCAAGTCCTTCTACTGAACCATAGGGTATGATTATAGGTCAGATCTCTTAAACCACTATATGATGTTAATACAATGTATAGTCACAATCATAATGGACTTATGAGCCTCATTTTGGTTGTTAGTTCTTGAAATAATTTGTGTATATTACCAAGGTTTTTTGTGTAAATTCCACTAGATGGTGTGGGGATATTACGTACACCCCTGGAACAAGTGTGAGATAATTCCCTCGAGAACCCCCTATATAGTAGTTAGTGGAACAAGGGAATCAAGAGCACGTAATCCCATGTTAGTTTTTATTCCCATCAATTTTCATTGAGGTAAAATCTATATATCAAAATAGGTATCATTTATAATTGTGGTTTTTATCCTAACTAGTTTAAGGGATGACACAAAATGTTTCCTTGGATTTTTACCACAACTCATGGTATAAACCTCATAATACTAACCATAGGTCTCCTCCCGACATGTTAGTCACAATCAAAATATATATAAATATAATAACAAAATAGTATGCATAGTTCAAATAATTAATTCCTATATAGATATATCATAATTTTAATGAAAAACATATATATCACATAAAAACTAATCTATCCTAAATAGGTAGCCTAAATCATTGAACTAACTTTAAAATCTAACATATAACACAACAACAAGTATAACTATGGAATATGGACCTACATACCTAACAATAATGTATGAAATATCATTATCATATCATAAAAATATAATAATAACCCATCAATGGTAACCCATAGGACCATTACAAATGTGTGGGTCCGAAAAATGAAAACTACCCAAACAATGTCCCAAAAATATATATTATATGATATTAAAATGGTATATGAGAACAATGGTAACAAAACACAATAAAAGAACTTGTGTTGACATGTGTTCAATTATTAGTCTGATGACCCATTCGGGCACAAGGGTGGGCCCTAGAGAGGGTATAATACGTTCATGTAGGGAAACTAGTATGACTATGGGGACAAATTATTAAATTTGTATTATAGGTGGAATCCATCTTGATGTGTAGTAAAAAATGCATGGGATGATATGTAGGGACTACAGGGAGGGAATTTATATCAAAATGAGGTGAATGTAACACCCTATAATATTAAAGGGTTAAAAGACTAAATGTTACTACCCATGTGAACATGTTTCACTTATATTTTATAGATCCAACATGATTGGTTATCCATAGTTAAATAGGTTTATCCTTGAGTGGTTATTCTGATGGGTTCCCTCTTGGAAAGATTCCCTATGTGTGAGTGAGCCCAAAAACATTAAAAGAACATGTATTGATCTATTTATATAGTCATTATCCTGGTGAACCTTTTGGGTATGTAGGTGGTCCCCAACAATAGGAAAACATGTTTTTATGGGGAATCTAGGTTTTTGGCATATCATAGTTGTTTACCCATTTGAATTATTCGTTATGTTTTGAGATAAGTTGAAAACAATAAGATTATAAAGTCTAAAATACTCCATTTATAGGTAGTGAGAAATATTTTCCTCAAATTTCAACAAATATTTTGGAATAACAATTTTATCTCATATTAAATATTTTTATCTTTATACAATTTTTCAATATGTAGTGTAATTTTATGATTCAAAATCCATGTGTACTAAAACCATAATCCCATATAGTTCATAAAAAAACTTTTTCAACATAGAAATATCCTATTATATAATAGGAATATTATGAAAATAAAAATAAAATATTTGTATCTATATGAGATTGATATATTCCTATACATAATACTCTGTGAATGAATAACCCTTTTCTTCAGCACATGAATTTACACTATTCTCTTTATTTATTTCTAGATTTTTTTTATTTTCTATATATTTAAAATATTTGTAAAATATATATATTGAATATCATATAACATTTAAAATCCTAAAAATTATTTTGATAAAATTAATACTTTAAATAAACTCTCTATGTAATTTATCAAACCCCTCTAGGTATTGTTGAAAATTCCCCCTCTAATGATTAGGTTCACCAATGTGGAAGCATTTACCCTCATTCCTGACTCCTCAATTATGTTTCAATGAACCTATTTAATTATTGGCTCTTGCAATCATATTATTCTAGATTAACATGTCATCCAACAAAACTGTCAACAGAACACATGATTCTAGAAATCCCATTTATTACTCCATTATTATCAATACATTTAAGTAATTTAGTTATCATTAGTATAAATTATACATATCTTCATAATCATTCCAATAAAAATTATAGAATGAATTACACATCCAGATCCTTAATAAATTCATTTAATATCTCCATACGATTAATATACCGAATCCCATTGAGTAATTATGTGGATAAAAAAGATACTTATGAAATTGAAAAATAATTATTTTTAAAACTCAAGTGAATCCATCCATTATCCTAATAATAATAAAAATTTTCTTATTGAAAACATTAAAATTTGGTTGTTTTGGAAGATATTTCTCTAATAAGAAAAAATTTCATTCTTTATTGAGAAATATTTTCTCATTTCATTACAAGTAACTATTTAGGTTGTCGATCATGAAAATCATAAATATTTGACTGTAAGATAGATAAGTAGATAACTCATTTCCAAATCCATAATATATATTAAATAAACTCTAGTCCCATTGTATTCTAACGATGAGTGTTTTCCAACTATGTGAGACCCAAAGAAAACACCTGATATGGGAACTTAATCCTAGTAATGTCACACCCAACATTATTTCTTTACACAATATAATCCATGTGAAACTAAATTTGGAATGAACTATCAGTTTTATGATCGAGGTCTTTATTAGTGTTTAATTTGAAAGAATCTTACACTACTTATTTTAAAAGAGTTTTTAAATATATCACTATATTATCTCATGTATTCCCTTTATATATATGCATGATTCTAGTGGTTTTTTTTATAGATCCACGATTCTGTCACCAAAATAGTTTTTTTCATAAAATTATGGTATATAACTATTTAAATAATTCGTACCTTCTTTACTAACCCAAATTAAAAGAAAACTATATTTACACATATCCAAATGAATTAAACATATATGTAATATAAAAATATTTCATTTAAAGTATTATAATCATATAAAATTAAAATCCCCGCAATATTAAGCATGGGGTGATAGGTTTCCAACCCCAACATTGAATACATAACCAAAACTCCCATGAAAATGAACAATCAAATCCCAAGCCCCCATAATCATGGTTCTTTACTAAAGGGAGACCTCAAAACCTTCATAATTATAACACCTGATATTTATAAACCAAAATCAGACATTATATTTAAGATCATAACTCATGAATAAGTAATCATAATGGTTTAAGAAAAAATATTGTTATCACATGTAGTATATTACCCCTTATAGATCATGTGGTTTTAGGTTTTGGATAATTCCTTATTCTATATCTAGATAAGTGGCATGTCCTTGTCCAAAGGTATTCATGTATTATTATAATCTCTTAACATTTTGGAATTAACTCCATAAATCTTTATCATATTAGATCCTTTGTCTTAAAAGATTTAAGAAAATGAGAGCTAAGTTGTTTCTCTTTGATGAATATAATAACATTCAGATAATTTGGAATACACACACAATGAAAAATATGATCCAACATATATATCCACACAAGGATACATATTATATTCTAAAAATTAGGTTATATTAAATAAAACAATTTTTTATGTTTCATTAGTTAAAATATTGGTTACTTTTTGATTTTATTTTTGATAGTTTATTTTATATTTTAAATAAATTATTTGAATGTTAAAACTACACTATATTTTCATAAAATGATAATAAAAAAAAGAATGATATCATGGAGTACGATAAGGAATATTAACATTTAATTTTCATATAACATGTAAAAAAACCATTCATATAACCATGATGTGGTTACAATCACAACACCATTATTTATCCTAACACAGACCAAAACATTACATAAAATCCCATACCATAATGCTAATTTTAGATCACATTTACAATAACAACCCTCATAAAGACTTCCAAGGCTATCTCAAGTGATGTATCATAGACTATATATCCAAACACAAAATAAAACCACATAAACTCCATGTTCCACTTGATAATAGTTCACATACTCTAGAGAATTTCCGTTTCCTGAATCATGTAAAAAATATGTTGACATGCCCCATAAGTGGGAAAATTTTCAGGTTTCATCATAGGATACATAGTAGGTGGTCCCCATAAAACCTCTATCTATCTCTCATAAACTAAAAAGTTTGTTGAAAAAATTTAAAACTAGCTGAATAACTAGAATAATAATTAATATTCACTATTTGGGATATCAAAAATGATTGTAAATGACATCATTAAACACCAAATATATGGAGTATCCATACATGATTTACCAACTTTGATCCTCATTAAAAAATATAAGGACAATAAATGTAATATTTTATGGTGAAATAACTTTCATAGAAGGAAGGGGATCTGGTATAATGTGTTGATGAAATCTTGAAAACTAGATATGGGGGGAAATAAAGGGTATAAGGACTCAAGGAAATTTAATCCTATACCAAAACACAAAACTATTCAGTAAGAGGTGTAGTAAGTAATAAAAATTTATATATACATGATATTCCACTTCTAAGATTCTTTTAAATATGATCCATAAATTTACATTATGGAAAAATATCATACATAATGAATCCATATATTTGTCACTAAATTAATTGATTAAATTATTTAATACAGGCTTAATCATTAATTTAAAATATAAAGCAAAACAAAAATATATAATGATTAAATTAATAAAATAAACATTACAACTCAAATGGTGACCATTTTATAGTTTGATTTCACAGAAATTGATTCAAACATCATAGATCAATTTATATAATTCTTTATATCTCTTAAAATATCTTTTGAATTAGATTATTTCAACCAAAATACACTTAAAGAATAACTTTTAATGAATATGTGAAAAATAAGGGGGAATCTAATAAATGTGGAGCAGAAATCTTACTCATGGTTCAAATGGGAAATATATATCACCGTTGGAAGGATGATATCTATATAAAATAAGAGGATTTAGTGACTTAACTTATTTCATTAGTGGAAATTAAATATTTAAATAAAAATCACATGCTCACCATATATTCACTTTGGATAAAAACATGTATCAACTAAGTGGAATGAAGGCTATAGGATTTGATTTGTTTGAAAATACATGGGTCAATATAATATAAAATTAATATCATTTCCATTACATAACATGAGAAAAAGTAATATTAGATGAATCAATAATCTAATTAGTGTCATATATGATCATTCATGATAATTAATGATCATTTATATGCAATCCATACCATGGTTTATGTTATATTCATATTGGATATGGGGGATGAAAAAGATATATTTTCTGAGGGTTTATTGTGGTTAAAATAATAAGGAAGTACAATGCTTAATTATATTCATATGAGAAAATAGTAAAATTATTCCCATGTTAAAAAATGAAGATTATGTACTATATGATACCCAACGTACTCTACCTGGTAGCCGATGGAGCTTGCAAAACTATTATATCACACCAGGCGCAATTTAGTTCTTGATACAAACACACTGGGTACCGAGTGTGGTTAAAACACAACGTTTTCCCATTTCCTCTTTTATCGTTTTCCCAAAATTCTATAACATCATTTTTCACATATAATTAAACCAAAATTAGGATTGTTTTACTAAATTTAAATGAAAAAGCAAAAAAATAAAGATTTTAATAATCACTTTACCATGATGTTTCTCACCCATGAGGCTCTTTAACTACCGTCTTATAGAAACATTTTTGGGAACTGAAACATAATTTTACTTCTCACTCCCATAATTGATCATGGTGATTTCAATGTTTTAGTAAATTCCAAAAAAGAGGTATAACCCAATAATACAACACCTTTTCACATTCATTGATGATATAGAAAGGTTTCTCCATTTATGAAGCATATTCTTTATGTTTAATATCATCATTTCAAATTACATACCAATAATCTGGGGAATACTTCTATTGTTTAGATATTTTGAAATTATTTTCCATCAATATAAATTTAACACATATATTAAGCTAATATAAATTTTATGAAACTCATCAAGAGATTTTAAAATCATGAAAAAACATCGGAGTTAATTCTAACTCCATAACAATTCAACAAGGACATAGACTTAGTGAATCATAAAAAAATAATTAATCACAAACAATGAATTCCAAATCTCATCGTGGGTGGTTATTATATGAATTATTTCTAATTTAAAAAATAACTCTTAATTTTTAAATAAACCTCACCTCTAGGGTCATTAAATGAGAAATGTTAATATTTATCCTAGAGAATTCACCTATTTATGTCCAACATAGTTTAGAAAATAAGGACAATAAAAAATAATCTCAAAAGTATAGATTTAAATTAATGACTGATAGTTTTTTTTATAGGATAATTCGTCCAATTAATGGTGATTATAACTTGATCCCCCAAGTATAAAATACATGATCCAAATATATCTTCCAAAATAAGAATGGTTCACTATGATTGTCCATTGGTGTGTTTGGATAAAAATATGTACAAGGTATTACTTGAGATCATAGAGCTTGTTTCAACCCCTTACAGAGATTATAAGTGAACCTCATATCTTTTACATTTATGATACAATTCAGTATGATATAGATAATTTTAATATACCAATAATATAATTTTCTTAGATTATTATTTGAAGAGGTTTAATTGATAGGTATAACGAGGTATGTCTTAGTTATGTGATTCATATTCACCTAGACCATATCATGGTACCAATAACATCATGCTAGTCTAGTTACTAATTCCACGGTAACTTCATCACATATCCACACTTTCATGGGATGTGACTGAATTTCACCTATTATTATTTGTTGTCCCTTATTCGCATATCGATTAGTTAAGAATATGGAGAAAAAATCTACCATAATACTCTAAATTATATACTAATAATATTGGTGATGAATATCACAATATATTATTATGACCTTAGGATTTACAATGCATCTTGAATAATGTTTTTTCATTACTTCCACACCCAAACTATTGGGGAATATTAGTATTAAATTTTTAGATGAGAGTAATGTTTAAACTTCATACAATCCATCAATGATCACCCCACCATCTCATGTCTCCCAATTAATGATAAAATCATAGTTAGATATCTTTAATTCCTTATTATCCTCTCTAGTATATGATAAAAGGTAAATGTGGTTTAAATAAATCCCTCTCTAAAAATCAATTACTTTAAATTTGAGTTCATCCATTAAGGATGTCATACCAAATTATTTTTTTAACTTCATTCTCCCTTTGAGGGTGCAATTTCCGACAAAGATCTTTGACAAACATATTTTCCATTTCAAGATAATTATAATATATAAAAATTATATTATTTTAGATATTCAACACAGATATAATATCTCAAATTTAAACACCACTATGAGAAGATATACATAATAGTTTTATGGCTTGTGAACACTACATTGTGTTCAACAAAGATATAATGTTTCTAACACATCAAATATTGAAAAATAATGATTAATTAGAAATCAAGGGTATGATATATCTATTCATAGAGATATAATTATTTCTAAACCGTATTCAATTTCCAAATGTCCCTAAATTAGATTTAAAAAAATCCCAACTAAATATGCATCATGAAAAATAATAAACCCTTACCTAAACATGGGTAATATCTTAATTGTATCTATAGTTATCCAATTCAATAACTCTTGGAATTCTACTTCAGAGAAATATATATATGGAATCATTTATCCTTTAATTACTAAATATGTTATTAGAGTATCTATATTTCATATGTTGTGGTCGTAAAAATGATAAAATACCATAATTCTCAAAAAAAAAATATTATTTCAAAAACATTTTAATGGAATTTCATTGACATTTACAATTCTTATTTACCAATATCAATAAATATTCCATTTTCTAATACCACATTTTTGAGGAGCACTACATCTAAAATTGAAAAAATATTTTTCATATCTTGAAATATAGAAAATGTTTCCACAAAGTCTTTATGATAATATCTATATACAAACTATGCTTATCTCAAATCATTAAATATATAATTATATCATCCATAAATATTATAATGAAAATAATAATAATAGATGAAGTATCATCTTCATTAATTCCATGAACGTGGATGGAGTATTAGTTAATATAAAAGGAATCCCCAAATATTTAAAATGACCATAACAAATCTAAAAGGTCTAATTTTGAATGTATTCTTGCCATACATGTGATAATAATAACCTGAGAATACATAAATATTATAAAATAATTTTTATCCCTTTGACTGTTCAAATATGAATAAAAAATTAGTAATGGGTAATTTTTATTTTGTAACACAATTTATCCTTTAATAGTATAAATATAATCATAGAATATCGTCAACCTTTTATATAAAAAATGTCATTTCACCCTAAAGAGAAGTAGATAATCTAATGAAACCCCTCACCTCAGGATATTCTAATAGATTTTTCAAATATCATATAGTAATAGTTATAATTCTATATAGTTGAATAAATTTAAATTCCATTCCTAGAAAAAAAATCAATGTTAATTTCCACCCTTAATTTATGTGGTGTATATAAAAATATTCAAGGAAATCATCTGGAAATAGATCAATAACCAGTACTAAAACAAATCTCTATTAAATTCCAACTAACCTAAAGAAAACTCTAGCCATCATAATGTTTATCTTTCCTATTATCACCTAACCAATACATTATAAAATATCCTATAACTCCCACTCTCCACAAAGTGTATTTTGATTTTGAGAATATGATGAGAATGTAACCATTTATTATAAAAATTGATATAAGATTAAAACTGGGTTAAAATTTCAATTCTTTGGGTGAAATTCAATTATTATCATATAAAATATAGCAATTATAATGAAATCAACCTAAGAATGCCATAAAATAACTAAAAATGGATTTCTCCCTAATTTTTAGCCTTTTCCAAATAAATAATTTATACCTAATGTTTTTATGATATCTATACTCATATTCTAAATACACATATAAGTACTCAGAAAACAATAGTGTGAGGAGTGACATTATAAAATAGTTCATATGAGATATCAAGAGAAACTCTCCATTTCAATTAACGTATGTTTTTTAAATATTTGAATGAAAATTTATGATAGGCCTAAATTCCAATATAAACCATATATGATAATTTTGTATCATAATTAGTACCTATAATAGAAGAGGTCTCCTAACTAATATCAGTTTAATCCCTACCAACTACATCATTCCAACCTAAGTCAATGAAAATTCATTGTAGTTTGATTCATAGATCTGATAGGATAAAATGAAAAAATATTTAGTGGTTTCAAAACTGAACACAATGATATAATCAATTTCATATAATGGTTTAGATGGTCATTATGCTTACAAAAAAACTTTATTACTGACATTAAAGTAGTCATCTCCTCTTATGATAGGAAAATGAAAAACCCCCATGTTGACCACCCTTAAAGATTTCATCTTGTATTTTTTCTATAATGCCTCATTCTTACCCCTGATAATATCCCTATCCTTCTGACCATAATTCTTTACCTTAACTATCATAAGATCCCACAAAATAATCCCTTACAAGAATAAATTTGGATACCTATTCATGTTTTTGGTGTGTTATTTTATCATTTTAATTAAATAAATAGATCTATTGAATCAATTAAATCATTTTATCTAGGAAATATCACCCAATAATGTTGTATAAAACTTATTAGTAAAGGGTTTCATAATGATAAATTGTTCCCCATAGTATAAATCATCTTGGAAATACCACATAAGGAATGAAAGATAATATAGGGTATTAAAGGGTGATATTGTTGATTTGAACCATATCTTATGTTATTAGGGGGTTTTGTAGAGACCCAAAGCTTGATGTACATAGACATTACATTATGTTTGAGGAATATCTAATACATAATAAAAACATACACCAAAGGACCATAATAGTTTAGTGTCTTTGGAAACTCAGAATATAATCTTCTAATCTTGGTGAAATATCTTTAACATCTCCCATAAATATCTTCCTTTTTTTTCTTACCAAAAACCTTTCTTTATATCCTGGGAAAAAGAAAACATATAAAGGGTGAGCTAAAATTCTCAGTAAGGGTAAGGATGGAGAAATTAAAACAAACCATATACAATTGAACTTTAAAACAAGAACATAATATTTAAACATCAAAATCATGAGCAATGACATAAAACATGGCAGTACGTAAGGCATAGATCATAATGGATCATCAATCATGATAATATATAATGGGAATAAAACATGTAATTGTGTAAAACTGTTAAGCACATGATATGATTTTCATTGTATCCAAGGCATTGCTTCCAATGCCATCTTAGTGGACAAAGTACCTTTCTGAGTCGACTTCACTCCTCGTTCTTGTCCTATATCACTGAACCAGATTAACTTACCATTCCAGCCATGTCTATGTCATGAGATATAAATATTTACCCAATGCATTGGAGGGAGATATAGGTCCCACCCATCTCATAATGAAGTCATTCTTACTTGTGCCACAATATAAACATAAATCATTCATCATAACCCAATGAATAAAATGGGTTTCATAAACATCATCCCATCATCACATAATCCATATAAAAAAATGGATATAATTTCTTCATAATAAATATAACAACATGTAAATAATAGAGACATTATACTTGAAAAATAAACCTACTAAATAATGTCATCTTAGATGGAAAATAGTTTTGATAAAACAATTGAAATAAATTCTTGAGGAAAATATCCTTTCTTCTTCAAAATAATTTTATTTTTACAAAATGCCATCAAATTTTAAAATAAAAGGGTTTTGTTGAAAATAATAATGCAATATTGTAGAGTAATCTTAATGAAAATGAGGTGTTATGAAACCATAAAAATCCATTCATGCCATATAAGATAAAAAACATTCTCCTCATACTTTTGTCGGAAAAGTCAAAAAGTTCCTTGTGTGGTAAAAAATCGTAAGATTCCTTTCATAATATGTGGTAAAATTAAAAAATGCATAAAAATGACTCTAAACATACATTATTTTTTTAGAAAACATGGGAATGGATTATAACAATAACCCCAGTAAATACTTATAAATAAACAATCTCGGATAAAAACGAGATTGGAAAAGTTATCCCTTACCTTATGTCCAATTTCTTTCGTATGTGTCCGAGACTCTTGTATAGTGGGTTTAAAAATATTATAAACTTGTAACATAACCATAATAATATTTATGATATCATATATGATTCACTTACGACTTTATATTATCCATTAATTTGTCAATTCCATGTTAAAGCAGCGTTTTGGGTAAAATCGTTTCATTTATTGTCTGTGTTTTGACTTGTAATTATTAATATGATTACGTAGATCATGATTACATAAGTATAGATTATAAAACATGTTTTATATATAATATATATTCAGAATATACATATATATAAAAGATCGATAAATGGAATGAAATACACTATTAATGGAGACGGTAGGCCATACGTACACAAGAACGTTGTTTTTGTTTCCTTATTGAATTGAATGGAATTAATTAGATGACATACATACATATATATATACATAATTCAAGTATAATTATTATTTCATATATTTCATTATTACTTATTATATATACTTTATAATCAATCTTGAATTGTTAACATGGAAACTGAATCTCATCAAGTCGTGGAGACGGTAATCCGTACGTACGCACGAGCGATGATATCATTCCCATATTTATTAAATGGAATTGGAGTGGATGATATAATATCATAGAATCAGTATAAAGTTATAATAATCATATATAGTTATTCTTTACACCATTATACCCATCCAAGTAAGGTGGCGGTGGAAAAATTTATTACACCACGGCGTGGGGACGGGATTCCGTATGTACACACGCGTGATGATTTCATTTTCCGTAGGATGGAACGAAGGTGAAATAGGGTTGTTTTATATTTATAATAACATATCAGTATATATTTAATTCTTATGTTATTAACTTATATTGAAAAAACAAAATAAGAGGATGTACAAGAAGAAAGAAACCTGAAAGATTTGGTAGAAGAGATTACCTCTTCCTCGACACACCTCCTTTAAAATTATTCTTAGGTTACTAGAGTTGGTCTTTTGAGAAGAACAGAACCTCTATTATATAACTATATATGTTTAGAAGAGGAATTTTTAGGGTTTGGCCTATCTTCAAGTCTCAAAATGGTGTGAATAGAAGAGGGAGGAGCTTCCCTTTTATAAGGGAGGAGAGGGGCACCTTTGAAAAAACATAAAATATTATTTTATAATAAAGTCATATTAGGTTTATAATGGCTCCAAAGTGACTTATTTCTAAGATAAAGTGGGTATGGGTCTAAAGACTCTCAACCAATAGGTTTTATACAAGTTTAGGTTACTATTTTAACCTTATAATTTAGATTTAACTCTAAGTTAAATAATTTATCTTTTACCGTGTCTTCTTGTTTTCTTACACTATATGGTTAATAAACATACTATAACAAGCCAAAATAACCCCAAGTTGTTCATTATTAAAATATATAACATTATCTAAGTCATTTTTTCGATCCTTAGTTTTATAGTAATAGAATAACAATAAATAATATAATATTTGTTTTAAAAACTATTTTCTGTCAATTTTGACAGTATTTGGTAATTAATTCTTGTGAAAATCATAACAGCTTGATTAGTTCTAAAATAGTTAATTAAATCAATTATAACATGTCATATTAACCTATAAAATTAGTGTAATAAATAAAAATTCTCAAATTTTATTTATTTGGGTATTTATAATATCAATTATTTTAATATTTCATTATTTAGGTAATTACTACATCACTATTGTGTCATAAATAAATTAATATATTTAATGTCTAAAAATTATAAATAAAATTCCATTAGGTAGGAAATATTTTTATCTTTCTAATGAATATTTATAGTCGAATTTATCATATGTATATCCCTATATTAAAAATGTTTTAGTTATTAAACATTGATTTTAACTATTTTAAATCTATTTAAAAATAATAATAAATGTCCTAATATAATACAAGTGGACCAAAAGGGTAATATTTTATTTCTAAGGTTGTTTTTGGTATAATTACACTTATCCAATAGAATTAAGACATGTGTTAGGGTAATATTAATATAATTTTTACCCTTAATTACCCTATTTACTTTTAACCGTGGTAAATAAAAGTAAAGGTAACTATTCGCCAAAAATTATTTTTCTTGTATTGAACCAAATTTTACTCCTTGATATTAACTGTGTCTCTTGGAGTTTTCAAATTACACTCAGAGAAGTGGTAAAATTAACTTTTATGTAAATTTTCAAATTCTCCTAGGAGGTGGGTAAAAGACGGTGAAAAGTTCAATAAAATTTTTATATATCTAAAATTATTATAAAATGACTCAAATGAATTACATTGTACTTATATAGGTATTATGTATCAATTTTGGCCTAAAATAATGTTAAATAAAATAAATAAAATAAAAAGTGGGTTTTTAAGTAGTAACCCCAGTATTTTCACTATTCATCAAAAATTGAATGTTTTCAGAAAAATACCAAAAATTAACCCTAGGATAATTTGAATATTCAAAATTCAAAAATGAAGTCCATTTTTTACGATAAAATTTATAAAATTTCAAAAATTGGTTATTACTATTCAAAACGGCTAGTTCATAATAATATTATAATAATATCTCATTTAGTGAAACTCATTATTGCGTACTACACACACTATCAAAGAAGGTCTTGATTTCATGTAATGTAAGCCAAGTCAGGGATGCGTGTAGTGAAAGCTATGTTCGGTGTTGCATATAACATAATCAAAACTTATTTCATTTATATGTTAAATAAACTCTATATTTAATGTTGCGTATAATAATTTCACAATACGAACTTGAAATTGTGTGTAACACGAGCCAAGAATAGTGTTGCGTATACTGAAAGATAATACGGTGTTGCATATAGTACAAGATAAACTTTGTGTAGTTTATGATTGAAGACATCAAAGAAATTAAAAAAAATATATCTCGTAAAATCTCAGGGTGTTAAATTCTACCACCCTTAGAATGAATTTCTCCATCGAAATTTGTCGGGGTTATAAATTGTTTACTATTTGAAAAAAAATTTCATAGAAACCCACATCTTAAAAAGGAATACTAAAACTTAATTTTAAAAATTAAAGTAAGAAACATAATGGTTTCCCAAATTAACTTATTACTGAGTTTACATATAAGAGAACATAGGTGAAAATATGGATATGGAAGAGAAATATTACCATCAACTTCTGATGAGGAGTGGTAGAGAACATGGCTATGAAAAATACAACAAGCACAAAACCATAATTTTTTGATGATCTAAGGTACAATCTAATTCATCAGATATAAGGGAACTAGGACAACATTTTTGGTTTTGAAGATAATTTCTATAAAGTTGATGAAATTTGAATTAAAATAAATGATTTCTTGATTTTGTTACAATCTCACCATTGGTCATTCCATGGAAAATTTCCACATCATCTCTTATAGAAATAAAGTTGAATTTGTCATTCGTGAAGTGTTAGCAGATCATGTGATAGAATGATGGGTCATTCCATCTGTCTCAAACAAAATGTTAGAAAAAGATATCAAATATAAATAAGTCCATCTATAGTGAGATTAATCATATATGGTTCCTAAAATGGACTTATACTTAATATATCATACTTTTTAATATAATAACAATAGTTTATACTAACCAGGGACTTCCTGTAAGCTATTGGAAGGTGATAAAGGCATGTCGTACTTCGGTTGTGGGTTCGATTCCCACAGCCTTGTCTGACACAATGGGTTGTCACCCATCCTACAGGTTTTCCTTCTTCAAAAACTACATTATTATAACATTCCATCAATAATATCAAAAAAAGTTCTAGCCTTAAATAATAATAACTTATGTCCAACATAATCCATTCCAATCTTTAGGATTATCCAAAATAAATCTGTCCAATCTCATAGTATAAAGGAAACTTTTACTAGAAATGTCATTAACCAAGCATGGGAATACCATCATTTATCCCCCATATATCATAAGATATATCTTTTTGATCGCATTACAAACATGTGAATACCTTAATCTTGTATTCTCTTGAAACATGAATTACCATATAACCATAGTGAAAACATGAATTTTGTCAATAGGTAACTCTTTCCACATACTAAAATCCCAAAATTTAAATACACTTAAACCATGATATCACTTTGTCCTTATATCAGCCATGAGCTCATTAATACTATCAAACATCTCATCATCTCATTATCCCTTGATTATGATCATATAATCTACTTTCCAAAAATATTTGAATAACCTTTCATGGTTACCGGTACCATTCAACATATAATTTAAAATAATTTAGGAAAAACAATAGTGTAACAATCCATAGATGTGTATTTATTCCATAGTACCATTAACTATACAACATAACTCCTGATAAACATAAATCATTCCACTACCTTCTTAAACCATTGAAAGAGATTGAAAAATGCTTTCATCTCACATATCATTTGTAGTCTCTTCATCATCATCAATATATATACTACCCATATGACCATGGTGATTCTCTTCAAGAGACTTTGCCTTAGGGAATTGGTTTTCATAATGCCTGTACATTCCACATTTAAAACATATAACCATTGTTGATGTCTTAATAAATACCATTATCCTTTTCCAGGGTGTTAACTAAACCTTTCCGTTTCCAATTACTAGCTTTGTTTCCTTCTTTTACACACCCGAAGCATCTTCTAGTTCTTTTGAAATATTCTCCCTTATGCCTCTACCCACAGGGTTTACATGAGGGGAATTGAACTTTCTTTCCTCTATGATAATCATGAAACTCAGTAATTCTCTTATTAGCTGAGTTGGGATACATACCAAAGTTGAGATTATTGATCATATTATGAGATAGCTGATTAGGCATAATAATGATGTTTGGACCTCCAAATCCCATTTCATTTGGTTGCTCATGAAGAATATCATTCCATTGTCAATCATATCCACCATTATCGTGAATCTTCTTGTTTCCAGCCATTTTCTAAAATAAAAAAAGAATAGTGTGAGGAAAAAATCATAATTAAGGGGGGGTACCTTAAATATCTAACATCTTAGGTTAAATTATAATATCGTTACCGTAATTCTAGAACTATAAACTATACTTATACTTAACCTTAGGGGCATCCCTAGACATACCATAAAAATATCTCTAGGTATCTCAGAAAAGTTTTCACATCCTATTTGTCAAAGGTTAACTAAACCTTTCATCTAATACCAACTGTAGAGACCCAAAGCATGACGTAAATAGATATTACATTACTTTTGAAGAATACCTAAAACATAATAAAAACAGACACCAAAGGACCGTAATAGTTTAGTGTCTTTGGAAACTCGGATTATAATCTTCTAATCTTGGTGAAAGATATTCAACATCTCCCATAAAGATCTTCCATTTTTTCTTACCTAAAACCTTTCTTTATATCCCCGGGAAAAGAAAACATATAAAAGGTGAGCTCAAATTCTTGGTAAGGGTAAGAATGGAGAAAATAAAACAAACCATATACATTTTAACTTAAAAACATGAACATAATATTTAAACATCAAAATCTTGAGCAATGACATAAAATATGGCAATACATAAGGAATAGATCATAATAGATCATCAATCATGATAAAATAGAATGGTAATAAAACATTTAATTGTGGAAAACCATTAAGCACATGATATTATTTCCATAGTAGCCAAGGCATTTCTGCCAAGGCCATCTTAGTGGACAAACCATATACATTGGAACTTAAAAACATGAACATAAAATTTAAACATAAAAATCTTGAGCAATGACATAAAATATGGCAGTACATAAGGCATAGATCATAATAGATCATCAATCATGATAAAATAGGATGGGAATAAAACATGTAATTGTGGAAAACCATTAACCACATGAAATTATTTCCATGGTATCCAAGGCATTTCTGCCAAGGCCATCTTTGTGGACAAAGTCACTATATGAATCGAGTTCACTCCACGTTCTAGTCCTGTAACACTGAACCAGATTAACATAACATTCTATCCATTTATATCTCACGAGATATAAACCTTTACCCAATGAATTTGAGGGAGATATAGGTCCCACCCATTTCATAATGAAATCATTCTTAAATGTGCCACAAAATAAACATAAATCATTCCTCATAACCCAACAAACAAAATGGGGTTCATAAACATCATCCCATAATCACATAATCCATATAAAACAAATGGATATAATTTCTTTATAATAAAAATAACATCATGTAAATAATAGAGACATTATACTTGAAACATAAACCTACTAAATAATTTCATCTTAGATATAAATTTTTTTTGATAAAACACTTGAAATGAATTCTTGAGGAAAATATCCTTTCATCTTCAAAATAATTTTATTTTCACAAAATTCCATTCAATTTTAAAAGAAAAGGGTTTTGTTGAAAATATTCATGCAATCTTGTAGAGGAAGATTCATGAAAATGAGGCGTTATGAAACCGTAAAAATCCATTCACTCGGTATATGTTAACAAAACATTATCCTCATACTTTTGTCGGAAATGTCAAAAAGTTCCTCGTGTGGTAAAAAATAGTAAGATTCTTTTCATAATATGTCATAAAATTAAAAAATTGGTAAAAAGGACTTTAAAAATACATGATTTTTTTAGAAAACATGGTCATGGATGATAACAATAACCCTATAAAATACTTATGAATAAACAATCTAGGATAAAAATGATATTGGAAAAGTTATCCCTTACTTTATGTCCAATTTCTTCCATATTTGTCCGAGAATCATGTATAGTGGGTTTAAAAATATTATTAACTTGTAGAAATACCATAATAATATTTATTATATCATATATTATTCTCTTACGACTTTATATTATCCATTCATTTGTCAATTCCATGTTAAAGCATCGTTTTGGGTAAAATCGTTTGATTTATCATCCATGTTTTGACTTTTAATTATTAATATAATTACTTAGATCATTATTACTTAATTACAGAAGATAAAACATGATTTATATATAATATATATTCATAATATACATATATATAATAGATCGATAAATTTAAATTAATACACCGTTCATGGAGACGGTAGAATGTACATACGCATGAACGTTATTTTTCGTTTCCTTATTGAATTGAATGGAATTTAGTAGATGACATACATATATATATATATATATATATACATAAATCCATTAGGATTATTATTTCATATATTTCATGATTACTTATTATGTATTCTTTATAATCATTCTTGAATTGTTAACATGGAAAATGAATCTCATCGCGTCGTGGAGACGGTAATCCGTACATACGCACGAGCGATGATATTGTTCCCATATTTATTGAATGGAATTGGAGTGGATGATATAATATCTTATAATCAGTATGATGTTATAATAATCATATATAGTTATTCTTTACACCATTTTACCAATCCAAGTAAAGTGTTGGTGGAAAAACTGATTACACCACGGTGTGGAGACGATATTCTGTATGTACGCATGCGCGGTGATTTTGTTTTCCGTAGGATGGATCGAAGGTTAAATAGAGTTGTTTCATATTTATAATAACATATCAGTATATAATGAACACTGATGTTATTACTTTATAATGAAACAACTAAAGAAGAGGATGTACAACAAGAAAGAAACTTGAAAGAGTCGGCAGAAGAGATTACCTCTTCCTCGACGCACCTCCTTTAAACTTCTTCTTAAGTAACTAGAGTTGGTCTTTTGAGAACACCAGAACCTGTATGATATAACTAGAGAGGTTTAGAAGAGTAATTTTCAGGGTTTGGCCGAGCATCAAGTCTCAAAAGGGTGTGAAGAGAAGAGGGAGGAGGTGCCCTTTTATAAGGGAGGAGAGGGGAACCTTTGGATAAAATTAAAATATTGTTTTATAATAAAGTCATATTCGGTTTATAATGGATCAAAAGTGACTTATTTAGATGCTAAACTGGGTATGGGTCTAAATAATCTAAAAAAAGGGTTTTATACAAGTTTAGGTGACTATTTTAACCTTATCATTTAGATTTAACTCTATGATAAATAATTTAACTTTTACCGTGTCTTCTTGTTTTCTTACACTATATGGTTAATAAAATTACTATAAAAATCTAATAGAACCCCAAGTGGTTAATTATTAATATATATAACCTTATATAAGTCATTTTTCCAAACAATAGATTTTTAGGAATATTATAATAATTAATAATATAAAATTTGTTTTAAAAACTATTTTATGTCAATTTTGACACTATTTGGTAATTGATTTTTGTTAACATCATAACAGCATGACTAGTTCTAAATAAGTTAATTAAATCCATAATAATATGTCATATTAACCTAGAAAATTATTTTAATTCATAAAAAGTCTCAAATATAATTTATTTGGGTATTTATAATATCAATTATTTTAATATTTCATTATTTAGGTAATTACTACATAACCATTGTGTCATAAATAAATTAAATTATTTAATGTCTAAAAATTATAAATAAAATACCATTAGGTAGGAAATATTTTTATATTTCTAATGAATATTTATAGTCTAATTTATCTTATGTATAAAACTATATTAAAAATGTTTTAGTTATTAAACTTTTATTTTAACTATTTTAACTCTATTTTAAAAAATAATAATAAATGTCCTAATCTAATCCAAGTGGACCTAAAGGGTAATATTTTTTTCTTAAGGTTATTTTTGGTCAAATTACACTTATCTAATAGAATTAATTCATGTGTTAGGGTAATATTAATATCAATTTTATCCTTAATTACCCTATTTACTTTTAACCGTGGTAAATAAAAGTAAAAAGTTAAAAATTCCACAAGAATTATTTTTATCTTATTGAACCACATTTTACTCCTTGATATTAACTGTTCCTCTCGTATTTTTGATATTCCACTCACAGAAGCGGTATAATTAACATTTATGTAAATTTTCAAATTCTCCTAGGAGGTGGGTAAAAGACAGTGAAAAGGTCAATAAAATTTTTATATATATATAATTATTATAATATGAATCAATTGAATTACATTGAACTTATATAGGTATTATTTATCAATTTTGACCTAAAATAAATTTAAATAAAATAAATAATTATTTAAATAAAAATTCGGGTTTTAAATAGTAACCCTAGTGTTTTCACTATTAATCAAAAAATGAATGTTTTTAGAAAAATACCAAAAATTCACCCTAGGCTAATTTCGATATTCCGAATCCAAAAATGAAGTACATTTTAAAAGATAAAATTTATAAAATTTCAAAAGTGGGTATTAATATTCAAAACGGCTATTTCATAATAATATTATAATAATATCTCGTTAAGTGAAACTCGGTATTGCATATTATACACACTATCGAGGGAGGTCTTGATTGCGTTTAATGAAAGCCAAGTCAGGGTTGCGTGTAGTGAAAGCTATGTTTGGTGTTGTGTATAACATAATCAAAACTTATTTCATTTATATATTAAATAAAATCTATACTTAATTTTGCATAGAATAATTTCCACAAAAACGAACTTGAAATTATGTGTAACACGAGCCAAGAATAGTGTTCTGTATATTGCATGATAGTACAGTGTTTCGTATAGTACACGCTAATATTGGTGTAGTGTATAATAGATGACATCAAAGAAATTAAAAATAATATATCTCATAAAATCTCAGTGTGTTACAGTTTTCAAGGCCACATACTTAATAATGAAATAGATACAGAAATTAAGAAATTTTCCCATAATTCGATCATTATAAATTTTAAAATGCACTATACCAATCAGTTCACCCCATCCCCACTCTCTCACAGATCAGCTGTAAAAATACAGTATATTTTATAATAACACTTAGTAACCATTAAAAACATTTTAAATTGTATTATTTATTTTTTTATCCGATAATACACATAAATATAGTTTAAATTCTTTTCATATACATAAAAATGTCATTAAAAATATTTTAAAAAATACATATTAAACATAAATGTTAGAAATTTAACAATTAAAAAGGTGGGTTATCTTAGAAGAATAAATTATTGGTTGATATTGACATATTTATTTACAACAGATAAATAATAAAATTCCATTTATTTTTTATATGAGTTTCATTTAAAATTATTCATCATTTTTCAATAATAAGATAAATAATAAATCGTAAAAAAACATGTGATATGGAATGATACAATACACATGCCTACCATATGAAACCTATATATGATTCATGTTATTAAATATTGAAGTTCATACTTAAGGAATATATAAAAATATATCACAGACTACCCCCACATAATTCAATCTTCTAACATAATTATATAGAATAAGAATATTTTTGGGTTATTCCCTGAGTCCTATAATTTTTAACCTCTGGATACACTAAAATTCCATAAATACTATCTCTAAGTGAGGTATAATACCATTTTTATTAACTATGTATTGTTGAATTGAATTGTATTAGATCTTGTTTCCATAAAACCCCAGGTACACCTCATAATTTCCAAAGGATGACATAAATATTGAAGGCTGAATAAGGCCAATATGGAAGATGGTTTTACCTTTTAAACCCATAATCAATAATATGCATATCACAATAATTTTCTACAATGACCATTAAATACATAAAACATATGAAACCGAAATATATATTACCAACAATGAGATACATATTCTTTGGGTTACCTGAATAAACAAATGATACGAAATGTATGTATATGAAATTCCATATATACAAAATATCATATATCAATGAAGTCTATAAAATGGGTGAAACTGTATAAAAAACATATACATATATAATTAATGACAAATGATACAAAAGGAACTAAAATGAGATGTTTCACATGTGAGTAATTTTAGAGATACCTCATAGGATAACCCTTGTACAATATTCTGGTCTGCCCATCAAATGCCTAATAAGATACTACCCAAACTCCAAAATTCATGTATGACTAGATCCTATTATATATAGCCTTTCCATTTGTTATAACTTAAACAAATGTGTCTAGATGAACCCTAATGTGGCACATGTTTAGAGTGAGAGAATAACATGATCTGTAGGAATTTAACACCCCACTACTAAATGTATATCATAAACATAACTATATATAGAAACAATGTAAATTCGTAGGAATAATAAAAAAATATATAAATATTATTTATCATGTATATTTATCCTGATTGTAAATTATAATAAGTAACCCCCCAATAAAGGGAGGGTACATGATTTATTTATTGGATTTGAATCTCAAATTAGAATTTGAGATAATAAATGTAACGATTCATTATAAAATACATGTCCCAATGGTTTTGGGAATTATGTATAATGAGATGGGAAAAAATGAAGACCATCTTGTGGAGTGGGGAGGGAAAGAGAATAAAAAATTTGGGAATTTTGAGCCCATTCCAAAACATTAACTTTTTAATTAATAAGTAGACTAACTACTCAAGATCTTGATATATAAAAAATACTCATTCTATCATGATCGTATATATGAACTATTTATTTACAACAGTGAAAATTACCCAACACAATAAATCCATTTATTACCAACTAAATTACATAAGTAAGGAATTTAATAAAAGATATATCCTTTGTTTGAGATGTGAATGACAACAATAGTGTATGATTATTACACAAATTCCATATTATTTTTTCATTTATAATGACCATGGAATACTATGTAGACATTCAAGAAAGATATTTGATACTCATATAATAATAAAATCATTCCAATATTGTTATCATAACACAATTTCATAAAAACTGTTTCCAGCTTCATAGATTAATTTATAAAAAAATCAGATAAAACACTTATTTTTAATTAGAATCTCACAACCCCTACTATAGGAAGACAAATTTTTCATAATTCAATGAGTAATAAGGGTTCAACTACTAAAATTGACGCATAAATAATACTTGAGGATTAACATTTAATGTGATATTTACACAAAAGGATGAAATCTGCATAACATTAGAGGAATTAGGGATTTAACTACTTCCATTTTAATATAGTTAATTAAGAAATAAAAATGATATTTTCACCATAAATTTACTTTTTTAGACCCTTTTATTAGCTATATGGAATTAATATTGATTAATTTCAAGAGTTTCTTATACCCTAGATCTATAATATTAGATATTGAGATCACTTGAATGAAATAATAATTTAAAATGGAATATTAGAAGAATAAAAAGATTAATCCTTTTCATATATCACCATCCATGATATCTGGATTCAATTCAAAATATGGTTAATGTTGTATTAACTTAAGAACATAGGGAGGAGAAATAGAGATTCATAAGGGGTATATGTATAAAATGATGAGTAATTCATGATTTTGGGTGTTTTATGAATTATATTTGTTAGTGGAAAGGTAAAACTGACCTCCACATTCAAAAAATTACTTTCAACTCTAGATGGTACCTGATATAGTCCATTAGGTACCTGATTGAAATGGAATAACCCTTATAGAAAACCAAGCATGACCAGTTACCCAGTACAAACCCACTAAGTACCTAGGGATTTCCTTACACCAGGTTTTTTCCTTTCTTATCCCTAAATCCTTCTCCAAATATCCTTTAACTACATTCTATAATAAAAGTAATCCTTGAACGGATTTATGGTCTTTGAATAAACAGGGTTTAAAATCCCCAAAAAGAAAATAAAGGGTTATTATATACTAAAAAATATTCGGATTCTCATCCCAAAAAATAATTCTTATAGCATGTTACAGAAACAATTATAGTGACTAAAACATAATGTTTTCTAAATTTTCTATTATTTTTTCTTATAAATTTCGATATTTCCATATAGTAAAAAAATACGTATCACCAAACCTGAAAACATAATTTCACATTGATCGATCGCACAAATATGTTACTCTTTACAAGATTAATCGTCTTTATGTTCAACATCAACTTATTGCGATTCTTTCATAGGATCATGTACATAATTCCTTATTTTTGAATCATGGAATATACATTATATAGAACTAAATTTCAGGGGTAGATTTTTCTTTTAAGAACATTCTATAACTTATATCGAGATTTAGAAAGACCCCAAGAATATCAGAGTTAATTTTCCTTTATTTCCCAACCATTGATGATAGGTTGGGTGAATGAGATACCCCAAACCAACTCACCCAAATACTATAATATAAAAAATATTCACATGTTGGATTCGATACCAACTGAATTCACCCCATATCTAACCACATTTAATTATAATATCAGTATCCCAAATTAAGTCACAGACATACCCATTATAAATTTGGTTTAGAGTTTTAGTGAATAATAAAAATAATTAACAAAAAAAACTAATCCCTTTCTCATCCAATGATAATTTCGTACCATATAATAAGAATTTATTATTCCATAATAAGTCTTAAAAATACCCTATAATAATGTTGGTATCGTGCATGTACATTAACTATAAATGCTCAGAGAATAAAATTTGGAAATTTTGTTCGATGTCGTAATTTCATCTCCTGCATAACCACATCCAGTTATCCACAAGAGGATCTTCTGTTAAATAATTATGAATGAAAAATAAAATTTAAACTACATCGCATTTGATATTGATTGAACAATTTTTATTCTCACTTATGAAGATAATCCCTTTAAATAAACAAATTTTGATCCTTTTATATCACCCACCCAACCATTAATAACATTTTCAATTATAGATCATCAATTTCTATGTGCTGGCATTGAAAAATAACAAAGATTTTGATGTCTGCATAATCCAGAGAGAAATGTTTATTTGATCCAGATAAAAGATTTTGGACTATGGTAACCCAAACCACTCTTCCTCTCAATATAAAATTAGTCATAGAAGAGATAATCTCCAAAATTAGAGGTAATTAATTCTCCCTTAATTTGGGAATATCATGGATTATATATGAACATTAAATCAGATAAATAGTGCAATTTTACCCCAGAATATATTTTTCCTCCTAAATAATAATTAAATAGTATTTTTGACTTAGTAAGAATGTCTATAATGTAATAAATATTTTATCACAAAATTATAATAAAAATAATAGTGTAACCTTTTATAATGTAATTCATCAACTCAAATCACGTTTCCTATAAAATATTAAACATACTATATGTATTAAAAATTCATTCATTAAGGATTTTTACTTATATTCACTCAATAAAATGGTAATATATTGAGTTAATAAATTCGATAAATTTTATATTGTAAACATGAATAATATTTAATTTATTCATTTACTTGAAATCATAAAATATCATGTATTAATTGATCCCTATCACAGATCCCACCATATTATAATCTCCAATTCATTAAAATTGGACATGAATTTTAATACACATTATATTTGAACCTATAAAGAATTTTCTCAATAGAAGTGAATTATAGTCATTGAACTTGAGTGGTATATATCCACACATCATTACCCCAAATAGATACATTTCAGTCATAGTAAAAAAACCTTATATGAATACAGACATTGTAATATAATCTTTTTGTCTCATGATATCTCAATAAGAAGGATAAACACTTCAGGTCATCGTCCCTGGATGTTTTATTTATTATTTCATGACATTTCAATATGGACATACTTTCATTTACCAAGTCAATTTGTCTAATAATGTTACTACTATCCCGATCAACTAGGCTCAACATATCCTTTACTTTCAGAAGTTTAAAATAATGCATGGATCATTCAATCAATGCTTTATATCTAATAAAGCACCCATTTCAAGAAAAATCAACCCATCTATAAATATAATGGTTCTCATATTTTCTTAAATAATCTGACCAATTCCATAGGTTATTATTTCTCAAATTTATCATGATGAAAATTATTATAATACTTTTCCTGTAAGGTATGATACCAATGAATGGAACAAACCACATCATATATTATACAACATAATTAGTTACTTCATAGCTGACAATATGATCAATATTTTTATATTATGATATTAATGGATTTACTGAGATTATATAGCTCATTTTCTTGACCCAAATATTACATTTGGTAAATTTATCTATAGTATACTCAGATTATACCCCTTAGAGAACTAGGGTTCTGTTCTCTCCAAGTACTTAGTATTTTTCCTTGAATTTTTCTAGTACTTTTGGATATGTCTAACTACTGATGATGTATTTATACATTATTTAATTGATTTTTTTTCCTTTCATAATTCATGTGTCGGTAATATTATATATTTTACAAAGCATGAAATTTATGATAGATCCATCATAGAAGTGTATATAATTCTACTCACAATTTGAATCTGCACCGTTGTCTTATTCATCTCCCCTTGGACAGATTTATTCCACATCACATTGGAAAAATTAAATGTCCAATTTTTCCAACAAATATGTGTTAATACTTCATTATTATATATTTATTCACTCGATCCATGAAACCCTTAGACCTTCCTCAGAAGATCATTTTCCATTGAACATGGATTACCGCATTAATTTCATATTTGGAGAGTTATTTTTAATCTATAATTATCTAATTATATGACTAATAATTAATTTCCATATGTTATCAATATATTTTTCTAGGAAAATTATATTTCACCCAGTAACATTATTATATGTGGAAAAGAATTTCCATCCAAATATTCTATCATCATAAATCATGCATTAATCGATAGATGTATCTTTATAACTTTTATTACATATTGGAATTATAGGTTGGGACAAGCCCTTTCTATTTGAGTCATAAAGACATCATCATAGGAAGGCGGTATTGACTTCTGATTCCCAAAATAATGATCATAGAATTTTTTAATGGAAAGTAAAATTCTAGTGGATATTATCAGGAAAACATTATATAACCAATCAAGATGTACTGGTACAATTATTATGCCACCCATGTATAGTTTTTCTTGAAAAACCACAAACATCTTTTCTTTGATAGAAACAACCAAATATAGACATGATTTCTGTACATGAATTCGATTTTTTCAAAATTCATTTTATCTCTTCACTTAAACATTATTCTTATTTAAGTATTCCTCTAGGATAATGATTCATTATTCTCAACACATAATATATTATTGTACACGATGATCATAAAACCATATTTCTATATTTTTATTTTTCATATGAATTATTTGTATCTAGAATATTATTTTTCAATGAACAATTATATAACTTGTTCCCAAAAAAATACACGTTCTCCTCAAGCTTTGACATTATACAAGTACACCTTTCTCAAGACATTTAAACAAGAGCTATGTACCCTTTTATTGAAATATTATATTTCTTTAATAAGAAAATTATATATTATGGGTTAATTTAATATCATTAAATCCTTATTTATATAAAACTATGATTCAATTATTCTTTTTCTTGATGCATATTTATGTTGACTTAATATTAATAAAAAAATATCTTATAAAGACATAAATTTGATATATAATAGATTTTCTTCATATTATAATTAATATGATTCTAATTTATCATTATTATTGGAATATTATTATTGGTTAATACTACCATTTGTGAACAATGTCTAAAAAATACAATGGATTAATTTTCACGACATATATGGCTCTTCATTTATCCTCCTTCTACTTAAATAATTACTTTCATGTGTATAAGGAAATGTTATTTTATGAATAAATCCTCTCTACATTTTTATGGATTAACAAATAATTGGTTATGATATACTCTAAAAATTCCACCTATAGGATCTAATGTCTTTTAAATAGTATATTCATTTTCAGAATTTTATATTCCATACAATTCAAAAAGTGATATCATGAAGGACATGAAGTTATCTCTACATTATAATTGATATATTTATCATGTATTAGGTTGGACTATTTATAGATTTTTTTGGCTTTATCACCATTAATATAAAAATATATCTATGTCAATTATTATCATGATAACAAATTTGGTATAATGCCAATGTTTTTTTATCTTGTGAAGAGTATAAACAAAATTTTTGGTTCTCTTTGAAATTTTCTTTTAGACTTACTTAACAATGTTTTATTTGTTAACAACTGGGTATTATTGATCATTAAATTTTTATATTTATCCTTAATTTATAATATAATACATTTGATATTAACTTATAAATAAAATAAAAATTGATCATGGTATACCATAATAAATTTATTTAAAATCCAAAATGAAATCTCTTTGAGAAAAAACTCTAAATGAGATAATTTTTTTCTCACAAACATAATATGAATGTATTTTTCAAATACAAGAATCAATCTAACTATAATTATGATGTATTAGTCTTTTGTAGTTGATGTTGGAGCCAGGATATATCTACATGTTAAAAATCTACTTCACTCTTGTGATCTCTGGGAACCTCATTTGATTTTATATGTTGATAATGTTATATGAGTTTCATATTGTATCCAATACCTAAGATTTAAAACAAAATATAAAATAAAAAATGATTAATATACCCGAAGTATTATGTATTTTTTGTTTCTTTTCCAATTAAAAGAAATATATGTTTTATAGACCTATCTTCTTACATGCAAATAAAATATCCTCTTTTTCGATGTGATCCATCTCAAAATTCAGTTTCTTATAAGTGAATATTTAAATATATAGTGACTTAGAAATAGTCATGAGTTTTTGACCCTTTTCATTCAACTTGTTATCCATAATAACGAAATATTTAACTTTCATTAATCACTTATCAACATAGTGAACCTTACCGAAAATATATTAAAGTATTTTCCATAATATTTGTTTTACATTACTAAAAAAAGAACTATTAATTGACTTATATGGATGAAATAATGGGATACATTGAAAGATTATGGTTTATCTTTTAATTTAAATATGTTTGGTGTAATCATAAATTCATTCATTTATTAATTATTTTTCTCATGATTAACCTCCTGATGGTGGGACAATATGATATAAGCATCATTTTCTTGATGTTAATTTCATAAGACACTAGAACTTTTATAACGCATTATGATGTAATCATAAAATGTGTCATCTATGTGTATCATATAAGATTCATTTTCATCCAAAACTATGTCATATTTTGACATGATAGTTAGTGGGGACTCTAGAAAAATAAATTCCTTTTCATATCATGGTATCATATAAAATAATTCATAACAATCTTAGAAAAAATTTAGTTAATATATATTCAATATAAAAAAAAATTTCAAAATATTTATTAGTATTACATTCCATTTTCTAAAAAGAAAAACTAGTAGATTAGTTTTTTTATCTTGATTAACGATTATTTCATATAATAGTTATTATAAACTAAAATTTCATCCATTATTTTATAAAATACGATTATAAATAAACTAATATATTTGGAATACAAAGTATCTTGAGTATTATAGTGGAAGGGAACCTTAAAACCTATTCTCATAGTCCTTGCTTTAGAATTTCCACTACTTAAAAAGTTTCTATATAGTATTTTATAAGGCCACCCTCATTGAATCTTAGATAATTGATATGTAGTGTGTATTCCAATCTTCTAAAAAGAAAAGAAATTATTTAAAAAATTATTTTTCTTGAAAAATATAGAAAGATAGATTGAAATATTCTTTTGTGTTAATATTAGATATGTTAAGCCACCACATTCATAAAAAATCACCAACTGTAAAATGAACCCTCAAGATTCATTAATGAGAACCACATATTCATGGTATTCTTCAAATTCATATGAAAAAAGATGTTTGAGACTTAAAATTCTGTTTTATGGTTTTATAGTTCTATTTTTGAATAAAATCTATAAATATTTAATGTGATAGTTCTATATGTTAACACTCAAACTATAGCTCTGATATAAATAGTAATAATTCACTGTGACTTTCTATTTTATCTATGTAAGCTTGTTTATTGTTTTAAATTATTACATGTATAAAAACATAAAAATAAATTATAAACCATATATATAAAATAAATAAACTGATAGATTATGAGTTTTTACTAGTACTTGATCAAATGAGAAAATAATATATCAACCAAGACTATTCGGTAACTCACATAGTGATTTTTAACTCGAGTTTCATCGTCCACCCTCATACAATGTATCTACATCTCATCTAGAAATAATATAATTCTCAATGTAGTCTTTTTTATTCATTCATCATTTTTGTGATACAAAAATAGTCACATGAAGATGATGGGGTATCAGGAATGCAAAAGAAACATAAATAATATTTCTATTAGACACATATGACCATATACATATAATTACAAAGGTAGATGATGCATATATATTAATTTATTATTAAAAAATCATTGGAATAAATAATTAAATGACATTTCATATAACATGTTTTCTTATTCGTGATCATTCGACTTGAAATAAACATGAAAAATAAAAATCAATTCCATAAATTCAACTTCTTGGCGTAGTTTTTGAATTAAAATATATTATTCTAAATTTAATTTTCTAAATAGAAGTTACCTCATTTTAAAGTAATGTTATTAAATTCAAAACATTTTAATATATTTTTTTTATATTTCGTTTATTTCTTATAGGTTTTATAGGTTTCAAAAAACTCCCATAGAGGGGTTCTTGACCCTAATTGCGGCCAAAAGGGAGAGGCATGATAGGAAAGCCCTAACTCAGCTTGGCCGTGGTTGATCCAACCAAATAGAACCATCGAGTTTTTGGTTCATTGTGGATGACATGGATTCATGTGAGACAATGGAGGGGTGTCACATAACCCCACCAATCAATTAAAAAAGAAAAAAATGTATATGATTTATGTTTTAAAATACTGGATCCCAAGTCAATATAGAAGAATAATTTCAACAAGGTCTGGCTAAATATATTTCCTTCCTTTATTTAATTCACATCTGTTTTATGTTTTCTAATCTTATTTTGTTTTGCATATGTTTTTTTACCAAACTATATTGAACGTGGTTTTCACCCCCCATTGTTGGTTACTTCTATTCAGAAACATTTCACTAGTGACACATCCGCAATGAACAACTCCCCCTGATATTGTACATATTTAAATATATAATACTTATATATATACATAGATATATTTTTTACTCTAAAATTATTTTTCAAATCTTATAATTTCCATTTCTCAACCATCTAACCACAAATAAAAGCATCCTTCATAGAATTGGGACCACAAAAATGCCCTACACATGAATTTATATGAATTTAATTTAAATTGAATTAATTATTCTCATTATTTATCTAATACCACATGTTAGTACCAATCATTATGTAAAATCATAAACAAATTTAAATTCAAATTATGGAATTGTGAATAATTTCATGAAATCAACTCCAGCATATCCACACCATGTTATAACCTTGTGGATATCATACAAAATACATTTGTAAGAAAAATAAAATTGAATCCATGGCACATTTTAGTTTGATGATAATCTTTTTCCACTAATTTTCAAAGATGTTCACTTGATGGGACCCAAATTGAACTATATATATCATCCAAAAATTCTTCGAAAACAAATGAGATTATCGATCATCAAATTTCAGGTGCTAATGTATATGACCATTGAAGCCATGTACATTTACACAATCCCTAAAACACCATTTCATCAATCTGAATAAGATATATGGGATCAAGGTTCCCCAAAAAACTTATTCTATCGCTATAATTTAATACAGGGTATGGAGAAGTTCTCAAAATTGATGGTTTTAATAGTTCTTCCAATTCGGATGTCTCTTGACTTATTTAAGTAGGTTGAATATTATAAAATTTCACTTTATCCCCCACATATATTTAACCTCCTAATCAAACTATAAATTGTATTAATGACCTAGAATATATGGAACTAGTTTCACAAAAAATTTATCACATATTTGTTACCAATAGAATAATGTAATTTAAGAAAAACTAAGCCATTATCTCGACTCACATATCCCATGAAATATTCAAAAAAAATTAATAATAATAACTAATTTGATAAATATTTTTTATTTTATTCTCTCAATAACATTTGAAGATAATTATTTAATTAATTAATTAACTAATTATTTTAAACATGAATAATATTGAATTCATTAATTAACGTACCATTGTTCAATCATGGATATCACCCAGCCCTAGTTGTGAGACCCTCTATAAATAGAATTCAATTCATTAGAATTTTACCAGTATATGAATATGATTTATGTGTGCCCCTATGGTCCCTTATATAGATATAATTTACACATAATCATAGACCATGAGTGGTATCTAGGCACACACCAAGGACCCTAATGAGGTTGGGTTTTTTCATAATAATTACATCCTCTTATGAACACAAACAATATAATTTAATACCTTAATCACATGATATATCCTAAAACAGTATGAATAATTTTTCCCATCATCGTTTATTGATTGATTTATTATTTCATGGATTTTCTATAATGAATAACATTATTTTACCAAGGAAGTAAATTTTATAAAGTTACTATCATTCTTTTCAACTAGGCTAGAGATATCCCTTCCTTTCAGAAGCAAAAACCCATGTCTTCATACAACCAATGATTCACATGATACAAGATATATTTCAACAATTATAAATTTCATGGTTTTCAAATTTCATCAAATCTTGTAATTAAATGGAATACATGTATAATGATCCCTAATTGGAAAACCAATACATGTTACAATAAATATAAATAAATGATGACACCTAAAACATGTGGTCTTCCTATTAGTGGGTCGATCATCATTATCCCCTCTACTTGAGATCTCTGTGAGTGAACATCTTGAGATATACTATCAATTATTATGATCCCACAACACATACTAGTGAAAACATCATCTATGTCTCATATGTATGATGCATCTATACTAAAAAACATATATTTTGATATTATTATCATATTATTTTTTGTTCTTTATTATAGATAGGAAATGATATAAATTTTGTACAAAAAACTACTCTAATGTCATTTCCATGTAAATAGAGTATGTTGAATTATATTCATAATTTTGGTAAAATAACATCTTCTATACCTATTTTCTTACAATACATGAAAATATAAAGTTATTATTCAATTGGTGACAAGGTAACACACATTCGCAACAAATAAAGTATACACAACAAAAAAAGTATACATAAAACATCCTACTATAGAAAGTCTAACACCTAATTTCTTTGGTAATTGGAAAAGGAGTGAGACCAAACACTCATTAAGGGAAAACATATTAATGACTCATAAATGGTTAGATATTATAATTTTAAATAAATTTATGTGTGAGAAATATATGGATAAAAATAAAATATATTCATTATAGTTGTTCTTTGGGTATGATTGATGGACATATGTAATCATAAGATCAAATATAAACCATTTCATAAGAATAAGGAAGTATAACTCAATAATAACGAGCCAAGTATCCTAAAATAGACATGATTCATAGAATATGAATATGGAATAATCATATAAATAAGAAACCATATTATATTTTTAGGTTAACTACTAAGACCATTATAAACATAGTGGATCAGGAATCAATACTTTCACACCATTAAATAATGGATCAAGCATCATTACAAGTGCTCTATTGTAGATCGTGATTTAGGACTCACACAACATAATTATATCCTGAGAAGTAAATAATTACCCAAGTAATTTAAGCTCTATAAAAGACCCACCCATCACATAATTATAACCATATATATTTATACCACAATATCAAATTCCATCATATCTTATGTAAGCTGTGTGAAAAAATGGGTTTCATGATGATTTCTATAAAACATTATAATAATCCCTCCATAGAAGGAGTTTGAATTGTATAATTAGAGAATATCATTATTTTATAATAATAATAATAATAATAATTAAATTGTGTTGAAATATATGAAAATTAAATATATAATATAATTTGAAATATACTTTGAAAAATAATAAGAAATGACCATTTCTTTCGGTAACATAAAAAACTAATTCAAAAAAATGGGAACACGGTATTAATTTAAAATCCATGGATACATGGAAATTAATTTAAATAATGAATAATTTTAATGACTCTGGATATATGAGGTACATTTGTAAATGCTAAAAACATTATTTTCACAGATTTGTAAAGAAATAAAAAATTAAACCATATGTAAAATGTTGAAATGATACATATTTAAATAAATAAAAAAATTATAATATATTTTAAATTGACTATGATAAATCATTGAGAGATATATAAAATTATTCTGAAATAGTTAAAAGAAAATAAATATGGTTGAAAAATTGTTATGTAAAAAAGATTTAAAACCTTCAATGAAGTGAATCAAAATAAAACACCATACAACATTTATAATAAAAAATACACTTGAAAAAAAGATATTTAAGTGGATCATAAAATACCGTGAGTATAAATAAAAACCTAATATGATATGTGTTAACTTCTGAATAATATGAAAGATGTATAAAATTAGGAAATTTCAGTTGATAATACCATATATATTTGGTAACTTTTGAATCAAATTATCTTAAAAGAAATATCATAAAAAAGAAATTTAAATATCATGATTAATGAGTAAATAAAGATATAATATTTCTAATAGGTTTCATATTCACTTTCTAAAAAAAATTGGGGCATAACTTCAAATATTTCTCAGGAAAGACAACTAGGAAAAAGAAACCCTTATTGTTTTTATAACATTTGATTCAAAATCCATTGACATAAGTAACATGATTTTTATATGAAAATAAAAATAATTAAATGAAATTTACATAATAATACATTAATTTAAAATTGAATCAAAATAATACCAAAATTTCATCTCCAAAATGAAACATGTCCCATAGAATTTATGTTGAGGTTAAGAAACCCTCACCCCAGACTTCTACTGAGTAATATGTGGTCCTAATTCCATTTATAATAAATTTATCTTTATTATTGATATGAGAAATAAAATTATTTATTTTTATTTGTCTTTATACCATCCATTTTTAATTCTTTATTACCCATATGTTAATTTTACTTTGTTAAAATTAATATCTATATGTTAATTGTTTTGTTTCCCTTACATGCTTTAGTTTGGGGGTTCTGTTCCTTGAGTCTTATTCATCGTTTCATCATCTATGTAATGTTTAGTATATGTAATTTCATGTTATTTATATATTTATAGAGTCATATTGTTATTTCATGTACTATATATTGTCCATTCACATGGAACATTTGAACAATTACATTTCTAATTTATTATTGAATTATCAAAAGAATTAAATTTTTTAGTCAATGAAAATTTGAATATTACAAATCAATAATTATTATAATATTTTAAATAGATAATAATTAAATATAATTTCTAATGTAACACCCCATCAGGGATTCCACTAAAATTGTGCCCCGATATTCTACACCACATGACCCCATGTGCACCTCCAAAAATTTCAGAGGCTTCCAACTAGTAACAGAGGTCTAAGATTGTATTTTAAAGAGACTATACCCCCATTTTTGAATGCATAACCAGATGTAAATAATAAAATATCATACAAATAAGAGTAAATATAATGAACAAATACACTAAAACAAGATCTTGCTGTAATAACATGAAATACCATAAAATCTCAAACCACCAT
Source organism: Viscum album (assembly GCA_963277665.1). Lineage (NCBI taxonomy): Eukaryota > Viridiplantae > Streptophyta > Magnoliopsida > Santalales > Viscaceae > Viscum > Viscum album. The sequence continues at coordinate 351,004,494 of OY728121.1, read as the reverse complement.
GTCATACATACAACCAACAACCCACTAGGCCGGTAACATGACATACCAAAAATAAATTTTACTAAAAAATTATTCAAATTATCTCTGAGGAAAACACATTTAGTTTCCTAAAAACATCTATTTTATCGGTCCTAAATAGTAAAATATCAACATAGGCCTCAACACAAACCTTTTCCGATAATAATTTTTTTTGATATGTTTGATTACCCATGTGTAGTAGATGTTCAAGAAGGGATTGAGTACAAATTAGTAGGCTAAAACCAATAGTATATAATTTAATACCAATAAGTGAAACATTTAATTCATTTATACTTAGGTGAAATAAATAAATAATATATTTTAATAAACATGTTTCACTATTAAACAAATATCACAAGACTACCCATCATTATGGTTTTACTAGGTCACCTAGTCATCCAAAACTACTCCATCCATGCCGATTTTAAAAAACATATATCATAGGGGTCAAATCATTAAGTCCTTAGAGGGAATTAATTTCTCAGTTACTTTAGTCTGGTGTACCTCAACGATTTAGTCTAGGTACTCAAACTGTTGACTTAGAATGACACGTCTAACCATCCAAATCACAAGTAAGTAGTTCTTTGAGAATCAGTCTAGCAGCCATACCATTGATGACAGACACCATGTCAAAAATCATAATAATTTTTATAGAGTTTCATGATTATACCCCAAGATTCAATATAATTAGTCCATCCCCAAAAATGATAGTGAATCGGGGTTTCTGTAGAATTAGTTTGTCCTGAAAAAATAGAAAGGAGTATCTATTCAACATCCCAACCAATCATATATAACCTTAGATGTTCCAAGAGAATCATTTTGGAAGTTAGACCATGCATGTGTAATGTAATGACTAACATCTTAAACAATTTTTTTTATCAAAAAATTCAATTATTCAATGATAAACATGGTTTAACATTTTAAAATTTTAACATCAATAGTGTACCACCATTCATTTATCTATATTCAATGATGATAATTAGTTGTTCACTACTAAGGTCCCAGAAGAAGTCCATATCATAAACATGATTCCAAAAACCCATTCCATTGGACATTTCATAAATATACCAAAATAGAACATCCTCATTAAAAATTATGAATCCTTCCTTTGAAATAATGGAATTTCTTTTAAAACCCTAAACAAGGTCCAATACCTTCATTTCCATTAATTTCAATATTCATTAGGAAATTTACACCAATAATATAACCGAAAAAATCATTTCAAATAAGCATTTGAAATCCATTTGAAACCCCCTTTATAACTTGTACATAAAAAACTACTTTGGAAACATGAAATTTTTCAATACATAACATCCCCTCTTTTCCCCCCAAAACCAATTCAACACCCAAAACCCACATTTAAAACCATTAAAATGGCCTCATAGGTATTTAAAATAAATATTAGTGTAAAAAAATATCAATTAATCATTCCAACATGTTATAAAATATTTCGTTTCAAGCTTTACCACGTTTCCCTTATCCGTTGATTCAAACCAAACAATGAGCTTAACCAAGTCAAGATCGTAACCTACATACATGATCCTTCATGATTAATTTTACAATTTTTGGAAAAAGGAACTCCCCATGGGTGGCCATCGTTTTGATCTTCATCACCAAAATATCCAATGAGATCTTTTGGAGGTCAAAGGTATCAATTTACATGTAAAAACTGATTACATAATAAGGGGACAAAACACATGACCTAAGGATGCTAAGGAACACAACACATGCACCAGAAAAATAATTAACAAAACTAGGTGTAAATATCATAGACTAGATAACTCTTAAATGAAGCTCTTTATAACATCAACAATGTATATAGGTTCTATATGGGCCTTTCCATGCCTTTTCCAACCTCTTTGGTATCCGAATGAGCTCACCACAACCACCCAGTCCATAATCTCTTACCAAGAAAAAAATAATCATTATAAAAAATAAAATAAATTTTTCAATTTATCTCCAATAAGAAATAATTCTATAAAACTCATTATTTCAATAAACTATTATCAAAACTCCAAAAACCATTCATGGAAGGCCTATAATGGACTCCATACACCATTCTAGAAAAATTACCTAAGATTAAATACCACTTTCATTAATAGTTAAATTAATCCATTATTAATAACCTCTAAAAATTTTCCATAAACACATAACTTAATGAAATGTAATTCATTGATGTGTGGAAGTCTTATCAAGATGTCCTCTACCCCTGTTAGCCAAAATAACCATCATCCTTGGAAAATTCCATCAAAATCTAGTAAAATAGGAACCAAATCCCTAATCCCACACATATACAATTAGGAAGAATCTTGGAATGGGGGTAAGGGAAGGTTGAATTTGAAAAAGGTAACCTTAAATTCATCAAAACCACATGAATTCACACAAAATAAAAGGGTGGAAGTAAGAATGGATGGAGTTCTGAACCCCCTAGTTTATGTGCACTAAATAAGGAAGAAGGATGGTGGAGTGGAAAAAATCCCAAGGGGGTATTTTGGTTATTTCACTTATTTTAATGAAATGTTGGGAGCTTCATGGTTTGGATACATTATTTTCAAAACCATGTGCCAACTATGTGCCCCTACTATCTAACACCCTTTCCCAAAACTGTTATGTTGTACGGTTAAAGAAAATGAACACCAAATATGTTGTTAGGACTAACTCTCTTATGCATCATGGTTAATAATTTGTCTAAAACCATGCACTTGGCATGCACCATGTCTTGTAACCTCTTCATAATCACATGATTACCCCTGAACACTACATGATTTATCATAAACTATGAGGTAACCCTAAAAACCATTATTATTTCAAAATGGATTAGAAAACATTTCTCTATAAAGGTGTCACATGGTTTTTTTCTAAACCATGCTCAATAGACTATGAATCATTTCCAAAAAACTCTAATACTCTCAAAACATAATTTGATTCCTCTAAAACTAATTTTAATACGTGGTATACCTCTAGATAATCATTCATCATCTCAAAACACAATAATTAAGTGTTCTTACTTAGAAAATTCCATTCTGAGCCGGGTTCCAAAATTTGACCCATATTGTACATGAAAATTATAATCCCTTCATAAATTTTAACCCATATGGATTTTGGGTCCTAAAACCTCACAACCATAATAAATAAATTTCCTATGAATATTCAATGTTCATCCATCTATATCTATTTACCTACATCATTCACTAGCTATCTCTAGCCACCTCGTTCCATTTTTTATTGCCTAAAACATAGCGAAGGAAGATCTTCAACCTCAAGGAACTCAACTAACTAGACCATGAGCCAAAAGTTATTTTCAAAACTGATAATCCAATATGGATTATACCGCATTCCATCTAACTAAAACACTAATTTTTTTACCTAATGAATTATCATATCGATGGTGATCCCCACATAAAATTTATCTTAAAACCACAAACTTCTAATACTTGGCGCCTCCACCATTTAAAAAACTCAATTAACTCAAACTCTCTCTCCCTTGTCACTCTCAACATGGTTCCAATCATTCTATGCCCCAAAAACCATTATAATTCCTCTTAAAATGACATTACATCCTCATTATTAGAAACCAACTGGAGTATACTCACACCTATCATCCAGGCACAAACTAAGAACATAACTGATTTTCCTCAAAATACCAAATCAAACATGAAATGAAACTATATTCCCAAAATTACTTGATAGATTTTATTTACAAAATTACACACCAAAATAATACACTATCCTAGGTCAGACCATCCTCAATTGACTCATACCAAAATATTATTTTCTTCAACTATCGACACATCAAAATCTCTCTTTATTTTTATGCCTTCATTTCTAGATTCATTAACCAACAAAACGACCATTTCCACAAGAGTCTATACCTAACTCATAGCTAAGATTCCCTATTCAAATATTTGACTGACTCAGTCCATCATCATATCCTATGGTAAACACTATCACCTCCATCATAAGAACCCCAAAATACTTTTAAAACCCTCTTCAAGTATGAAGACAATTCTAGACATGATCATCCACCACAACCAATTTCCACTTTTGGGTTCCCTAATGAATGTACTCATTCACCTCATTAGTTACTCATTGGAATCATAATTCCACCATGAATGATCCTTGGTAAGTTTTATAAGAATGTGACCATTGTAGCATAAGTGCCACACGCTTGAGACCAAAACATCACTCCCCAACATAGGAGTGTCATTTTCAAATCAATTATCAAGAAATAAAATCCACCACAACCCACTATCTAACCACTGTTAACCTAATAATTGGGTGTGGTCATCTCTATCTTACCAGAGAGATAAAATTAAACATAAATTCTTTCTCATTCCTCGATTTTGACAATATAACCCATAACATTCATCGAAATATGATATTCCATAAGGAATTAATTAAAATATCCAATGATGAACCACACCATATAGGTTCACTTACAGTATAAAATTTTTACCATATCTTGAGAGAACCTCCATCATTCCATGTGTAATGTCCTGACCTATCATCTACTTGACTAGGGACCTAAGATAGTGAACCACATGGCCTCCAACGCACCTCCCAATACACCAGAGGCTTCCAACAAGAATATACAGTCTAATGTGGTTTAGTGGGGAGACTATACCATCATTTCATTGTGGAACAACAGATAAAAAAAACAATAGAGGAATCATAATATAAACACTCACTAAAATATTGGAGTTGTAACCCAATATAGTGTAAGTACATAAAACATATAAAATAATAAACTAAAAATGTGTAAATAATTCAACCACTCAATAAAATTGTCAAAATACACTAGGTAGTGTCATATATATAGATTTATGGAATGATGATATAAAAATTGACTTGAATATACATTCATTCTATATAAAAAGTCAAAACGAACAATAAGATGCACTTATTGAATTTGATAATATGAATTTTCATATACTCTTATGCGCCATTTATAATTAATGGATATCAAATATCCATAGTAGTGTTCATTCCCTTATCCATGCCTGTAGAAAAATAATCTACTCGGGTACCAATGGAATCTTGAGTAGTGTGTGACATAAAATCCTAGTAGTCCCCCACTAATGATGTCTATATGCAATCCATGTAGTTCTCATGGGTAAACAATGTGAAAGTAGAAATGAATAATAAATTTTTTTGAATAAATAAATACTAGCCTGATCAGGCTCCTAGGGGACACGTGACATCTCTACATGTATCAGCTCATGGCCATAATGAGTGTTTTATTAGTAAAAATATATGTAGTAAATATATATATATATATTATATTTATATATTACATACTCCTATATAGACCATGTATGTGTAGATGTAAGTGATCATATACCTAGAATACTTGGCACTAGCTAGACTAGGGTGTAAAACAGACATCTATAACCAGTCTAAACAAGCCTATAATATAATGAAATAGGTTAAATTCTCTACACCTCAGAATGAGTGAGACACATCATGCTCATTGCTCGAGATGGTGGATGTATATTTAAAGCAACACCAGAACCAATGGACGTGGTGAATCATGTTCACATTCCAAATTGTGTCAGTAGTGTGAGACGTCATGCTAAAAAAATGATGTAATGGAGAGTGAATCATTATTCCCAACAAAAAACTTACCATAAATGTACGGCCTATATAAAAGATATAATTACATTTATATTAGTATCCATGGGGAATTACCTCCTGTTCTTTCTATTTTTCAATCCAAAATACAACCAAGGAATCAAAATTCATATAAATTAGTTAATAAAGTAGGCATATCCATCATGACACCCATTATTATTCATTTCATCTAAATAATTTATTTTATTTTATTTTGGTAAACCATAATGAACAGTAAAATATATTTAATAAATTCCATTAAATCTATCCAAACATAGAAATCCATCTTATAAGGATCTAAGAGGTACTTATAAGGTTCCATAGTAAATATGGAATTTACCAACATGGAAAAATCCATTTATAATATAGGAAAAAAAATTATGGTAATGCAAATGTGGAGAGATACTATCAGGATGCAGATGCTGGGGAGGGGCATTTCCTTGTAGATAGTCTGGTTGAATTCCCTAAGACCTTCGGGTCATTTAATCTCCTAAGCCTATGGGACATATAATATCTGAGCCTATGGGACTTGTAAGGGTTCCCACTCATCCCTTGAAAGGGGGGTTATCAAAAATAAATAAAAATGAAGGCCTTCGAGCCATTCAGGCCATTCTGAACAATTATAAAGAGTTCCTAGAATTTGATAAATTAATTTTAAAGGGTAAATTCATGATGGCTCACCTAAGGGGTGTCCTTGATCATGATTGGCATCATCTATTATGATAACAATGGTACTCATAAGTATAAAAATGTATTCATACTAATTTAGTATTATGAAATAATATTTATGGATAAAAATCATGAAGACTAGAATGTGGCGTAATAATATGGATATGAAAACACAAAATATTTTTGGTAAAATGGTGAGACCACCTAAATTAGGTATATTTATGAATCATTAGCTTATAGAGGCCTCTAATTCGATATAGGTTTGGGGAAAACAAATAAACATTCCATCACCATAAAAATACGGAAAAATATATTGAACCTAAATATAACAACAGATCCCATGATAATCGTAAATAGTAGGGGTGATGAATAGTGATAATACCACTACCTATCCAACACTGTCAATGGGTTTTGATTTTGACATCACATGAGGGTTATATTGAATAAACTATGTGGAATCAGGTGGGAGCTCATGAGAGGAGGGACCAAGGGCCATCTGTTGCAAAATGGGAAGGGGAAAAAAATAAATTGGTTAAACAAATTCATTAAGGGTGAAAAATTGATTTCACCTCCAAAATAGGGGCGCATGGTTTTCCTGTAGGTTTTTTCAAACCATGTGAAAACTATTCTATCCTCACTACTTAAGGAAAGACCCCACATAGTTAAGGTGAATAGTTTTCTTAACCGTGTAAAAATTGTGAAAATTACCACTATCCAAACTATTCATTTTTTCACATGGGCATGCAATAATGGTTATATTATTGTTGAAAAACCATGAATCCCCCTATTTTTCATAGGGACCCCCATGGGTACCATGCATGGTTTCTAATAACCATGTTATAACCATGAGTCCAACCATATTTTTCCATTTCCCAAAAATCATGGCTCTAAACTAGCCAAATATTCTCCTGGGACCTTCTTTAGGTCATATTTCAAATATAAAAAGATTAAAAATGATTTAAAATTGAAAAAAAATGAGTAATACCTTCATGAAAATATGGGTCATTACAATCTCCCATCTATAAAAAATCATCTCTAAGTTTGGATGCTAAGGGTAAAGAGGTATCGTCTGCCAATAGTTCTATCCATTGAGCTCGAATATCAGCTTCCCTCTCCTGGGAATCATCTTATATAAGTTGTTTCAACATTATCACTCATTACAAAAGAAATTAATAGCCTATGAGTGTCTACACACTCCAAAAGGAATAAAAACCAGATTCTCATTGAAAAAAGAAGCTATATCCAAATCAAACTCAGTATGATGAAATACATGTGACAATTATGGATATTACCAGGTATGTTAAGATACATGAAAGACATCATACATAGAATATTATCTCTATAGAAGTTCTATCTGTTAGGAAAATGGTCCAATATATTTCACAACCTCGAAGGGTCCAAAAAGCCAAGGTCAGTGCATACCCTACCTCTGGATATGTATATATCCCAACCAAGGTGAGACACACAAGAAAAACCAATCTCTAAAATCGACATTGAGATATCACCAGTGTCAATTTCCACAAGACTACTATCTCAAATGAGCTATCATCATGTGATTTTTGATCTAGTGGTTGGGCTTTGAAGTCTCTTGTATGAGATGTGGTCCATGAAATGATTCCTCCCCTACCTTTAACAAGCACAGAGTTGAACTGAAATGCCTACCATATAAGGCTTCATAAGGAGCCATATTGATGTTATCGTGCTATATTTTATTATAAGAGAACTCAATACGGGAAATTTGTATCTTCTACGAACACCCAAATCCAATGAAACATACACAAAGCATGTCTTACAACACCTGAATATTATAATCCATATTTCTATCAGTATAACGGTGATAAGTCATGCTCAGAATCCTTGTGTACCCAAGGCCTTTTACAACCCCTACTAAAACCATGACATAAAACAATCATCTATATAATAAATGATAGAATGAGGAGATCCTTCAATAAGTATGACCTCCGTAAAATATATCCACTTTTGATGTTCAACCATGAAGGACACTATCCTAGGTAAAAAAATTTCAGACTTCATCAAATTATTAATAACAAGACACATAGTATCCTTTCCATGAGGTGATCCAGTTAAACTAGTCATGAAATCCAGAGAAACATCATCCCATTTTCACTTGGGAATGAACAAATGGTTGTAAAAGGATTACATGAAGATGATGTTACTCTTTCACCTACTAATAAGAGGAATAAGAAGTGATGAATCTTGGAATATCCCATTTCATACCAAGACACCAATACTAGTGTCGTAGATCTCGCTTGATCATAGTGACACCGAGATGAACAGCCCATACCAAGGCCTAAAATTCTAGCGTCATCTCCACTCTAATATATATTGAGACCCATACACACCCATGGAATAGAAAAGTATCATCCCCATACACGGTATAACCTGAACATGTATCATCCTCTAAAATTATTTGATATAGAAAAACACCCATGGAATTAGATAGTTGTCTCATTGTTACCCATTTTTTAGTACCCCTATTTTATGTTTAGTAACCCATTCATTATGTATTTTAAGAATTTAAAGTGTTTACATTGATTTTTTGGAGGGTTTGGAAGAATTTTGGAATTTTTATTGGGATTTTCAAAAGGATCATAGCTGGAGCATGGTTAGTAGAAACTTATAAAATCCTATAAAAAATTTTGCACAGTGACACAAGAGCTAAGGTGAAGGCACATGGGTAGGTTCATGGTTTTTACAAGCCTTGTGGATTACTAGGATAATCAATTACATGTTGGGAAATGTTATTTTACATGGTTTTTCTAATGGTGGAAGCCAAATCTATGAGATAATTATTGTGGAAAATGATGAAGCAGGGTTAGCGCACTATTTTTCTAACATCGTGACTAACTGTGCATGGTTTAAAAATAAGATCCTAAAAAGTGGATTGAGGTTGTGATTAGGCTTTAAACAATATTTTCCATAAAAGGGACCCTAACATGATATTTATTCATCCAAATGGTCATAAAACCCTTCCCCGTCAAATTAGAAGTGGTCTAGAGGTGTTTCTTTGTACATAGAAGCCATATTCCTGTGGTAAGTCATTGTTTGTAGTAGTTTTTGCTGGGGTTTTTCAGATATACTTCATTATATATCTATTGGATTTATAGATATAGTATTATATATATTGATATAATGTTTTTGATTCCAATAATTATTAAATTTTAATTTTTTTAACACCCCAGGCTTTCATGGTATGCTTCTTCTTAATAATTCAACAGATTGCACTACATGCAACACCAAGTTCATGTGCCCCCTCACGAATCAAAATAACCATTTAAAAAAATGTTATGAATAGTATTAAAAAATTATGAATTTATATATATAGCATATAATTTTAACATTCGTCTTATTTGTTTCTTAGTCATAATATATGGAAAATTTTAATTTTTCTAATAAAAGAAGTATTTTTCAAAAAAAGAAATATTTCTACCATTTAATATAGAACACTTTTTAAATCCCACATTGGACACATTTATATATTCAATTTGACTAAATAAATTCTTATATATATTTGGGACATTAAATTTTATTTTGGATAAATATTTTGGTATTTTTCTAATAAAACCCATATTTTAATGAAGAGTGGAAAATACTACATTTTAATTCAACACTGTATTTTCCTCTAATTTATATATATAGTTATAATATCCTTTTAATGAGATTTTAAGTGTAATTATATTATGTTTTTTATAATTTAATACTATTTTGTTCATTGTATGTAATTCACATTGAAATTGGACATTAATGCATTTCAATAATTTGATAGTTTTTACTTTTAAAAAACCCGCATTCTTGTTTTGAAAAAGATAATTAATTTTAAATAAATTTCATCCAATTTTGTGATTTAAATTCAGAAAAATGGATTCTAGATTTGGAATATGACGGTACAAATTGTGTAAATATTTACCTTTTATTTTTGTATGTTATGAATATTAACTTTAGTAATTATTTTTTTATCATGGTTAAAGGGTGAATCCGGAAAATATTGGTAAAAATAATATTATAATAATATAAAACTACCCTAAAATGTGACATAATACTATGGGATGATTCATGGGCGACCAAAATAATCATTATACCGAATTTTGGGCATTTGGGAGCCACTTGGGTGTGATAATGACATGTTATAAGAATTAATTTAATGTGAAGGGAAATATAAAACAAAACATATATCTTTTAGTAAAACAATTTTAATGTGGTGTTATATAATTGATCACATTGACAATAAATAGTCATTGTCTAACTAAATGGGTTTTCTACATCATGGTAATTTATTTATAATTATTAGACATTAAATAAATTAATTAATTTATGACACAATGATGATGAAGGGATTACCTTATTAATGAATGATTGAAATAAATGATATTATAATTATTAAAATCAATTTAATTAGAGATCTTTTATGCCATAAATGAATATTTTTTATAATATTTCATTTTAGGGATGATTTAATGTTATGTTTCTATGTAATAAAGTTTTTATGACTTTACGAAATATTATATTAAAAATAGTTTCAAAATTGTCATAAATGGATTTTTAAAACAAATAATATATTATTAAACGATATAATATTAATTAAAATATAATATTTGGAAAAATGAATAGGATATTGTTAAAATTTGAATTAGATATAAACTTGTTTTTCTCATGGAATTATATAGTAACTATATTAAACATATTGTATAATAATACAAGGAGACATTGTAAGAGTTAACTTATTTAAATATGGGATAATGCTAATAGATAAGGTTAAATTAATGACATAAACTCTTCTAAAACCCATTGTTTGAGAGGATTTCAACCAATAGTCATATTTGACTTGAAATAAAGAACTTTTTATCCATTATTAACCTAAAATTAATATATAATAAATTAATATTTCAAGTCTTTCCTAAAATACCCCTCACCACTCCTGTGAACGTGAATGTATACTTATCTTTAATAATAACCTCCAAAGACCGTTAGCTCAATAAAAAACTACTTAAATATACTCCCAAAATCCATAAATTCATCATATAGGACAACCTTTGGTCATAAAACAAACATAATGAGTCCTTTTGTGCAAATCAAAAGGAGACACCCGAAAAAGAGTTAATCGTTTTATCCCTTCTTTCAAAGTTCTTTTCTTCTTCGACTTACTCTTCATAAGTTGTTAAAATAATAAAATTATAAGCAAAAAATATATTATATTCTGATATTTTGTTATGATTATGAGAAAACCATATTACTCCTTTTACCCATCCTATGAAAAACAATATTACCATGCGTGTGTACGTACAGATTACCGTCTCCACATCGTGATGTAAACCGTTTTCATCTATAATTTATTTTAATGGGTATAATGATGAATATATACGACTAAAATAATAAATATTATATTATATTATTTCTGTAAAATTAATATTACAATAAATTTTATTCCATTTAACAAAAAATGAAAAGATATCATCTCTTGTGTATACGTATGACTTACTGTATCCACAACACGATGAGATTCATCTTCCGCATTCACTATCCAAGAATGACTATTAAAATATATATTAAGAATAAGTAGGAAATATACGATGTAATAATTCTACTATAATAATATATATATATATATATATTAGTCTGTGTACATATATTTCATTCACTTACTTCCACTCAATATGATAAGAAAATGGATACAACGTTCATACATACGTATGACCTACAGTCTCCATGAATGGTGTATTTCATTTCATATATCATTCTATTTATATTTTTATACTCTAAATATATATCTTATATTAATCATATTATCATAATATATGTAATATGATTAGGAATAAAACGTCTAAATAGATATGATAAAGAAAGAGATTATTACTTGAAATATTGCACTCACTTGTAATTTTTAATAAATGAGTAATATAGAGTCATAAAACTATCATAAATGATATCATAAATTTTATTATGATTATGTTAAAGGTTAATAAAATGTTCAGAACCATTATACAATATTTTTAGAAAAATATGGGAGTACCTAACTTATGTTAATGGTTAATTTTTCAATCTCATTATTATTCGAGATTTTTCATGTGTATGTATTTATTTAGACATTTATATCACCCTTTTCTATTTATCATAAATGTATTTTTAAGAATTTTTTTTTATTTAATTACTTTTTATCTAAGAAATTCTTTTAAATGTTTTTAGGTTTTACTCTTCTAAATCATTCTCATTCACACCCATGTTTTCAAAATTGGATTTATGGATTAATTTATAAGGACATGAATATTTTGAAATGTTAACTTCATAAATACATTAAAAAATTCATTGTGGTATGGAAAAAAATGATTCAAAAATATCTTTCTAGATATATTTTTTATATGACAATGAATTTTTAATAAATTATTTTAAAGTTAAAAAATGGATATTCCCCTCAAAGACTTATAATGATTTTATTAGGTTATTTTCATCTATGTCAACATACTTTTTGGATTTTATTATTAATAGATATTGATTTATTATGAGAAAATATTCCATATTATATATAAGTGTTTATTATAGGATTGAATGTGTATGTTATCTTTTAATACCATTCATGGTTTATGGATAAATTATTATAATTTTGTATGATGGGTTCAACACAAATGATTATGGTCTGATTCCCCCTTTTCATATAAGTAATGTATTGGACTTATTATGTGAAGGACATGTCCCACTATATCACATTGATGTATCATTAGGTCTTGTGAATCAAAATAGCCTATTTGAGTAGGGCCTTGGTAGAATATTAATTTATGGTTTTGGCATGAGGCATTGACGTAGTGGTTGTGATGTCTGAATTTATGAATTCCCCCAACATGAAATTCTTTATTGATTTTACATGTGATTATTCAACTAGTATAATATCCATGTGAATATTTAAATTGAATAATTTGATTTGTTCATAACATATTAGGATGAATATAATGTTTTAATAGTCTTGTAATTTAGTTTTTTAACATTCCTTAAAATGTTATAATTAATTGTGATAGCTTTCTCTATATTTTCTATCCTTACTGAGAATCTGAGATCAGCCATTTCAAAGGACTTATTGTCATAGGATGACAAGAAGTGTTTTATTATGGATAGGAATGGTTAATTGAAGAGGATAATTGTGTTCTTAAAATATTATATATACTATATTTTATGTTATAAATTATAATGTAAATTTCATGAATGCAATCTATTTTCCAATACTAATAAACTAATAGGTCCTTTGGGGTATGATTCCTTGTATAATTCCAATGTATTTAAATAATGAACCACCTCTAGGCTTCTGGGATAATGGAATTACAGTTGGTAACTGATTAATTCTAGAAAAAACCATGTAAATAGATTTAGAAAACAAAGATTATGGATCATAAAACAAAGATAGAATTTAACGATAGTTTAGAATAACCCCCTATAAATTTTGTAAAGTAGATATTATGTGGATAGTCTATGAAATAAATCCCTATCTGGATATTACTAGTGGACATGGTTCTAGAACACATTCATTTTGGGGTGAGAATTATGAAACGGTGTTCCAGGCTTGACGCAGAGTAACCTCGTACATGACAATGACCCTTAATGCAAACATGATTTGACACTCCGGGGGGATATGTTTAGAATAAGACAAATTTATTCATACTATATGATGTATTTATGAGTAAATATGTCCTAAAAAAACCATTTTTATAAATATGGATTAGATATTCATAAATTATACAATTAATGTTAGGTATTTTACTTGTCTAGAATCATGAATTATGATTCATAACCAAATATAGATTATACCATTGTTTTGAAATAATTCCTAGTGGAAGAAATGGAATCCATATGAATAAAAATAATTCATGTAGGGATTACCATCCATTGAAATATAATGATAATGGAGATGGTGTTAAAATTGGTACTGAACAGCTTATAACCATATTGGGACAGTTGACTCAAGTTATTACTAATAACTTGACATGTATTGATCACCATGATCCACATCGCGGAGGGTCATTGTTAGACTTCTTCACGAGACCACAACCACCAACATTAAATGGTACTACAAATCCATTTGAATCTATGAAATGGATAAGTTCTTTAGAGAGAATATTTCTTTCTTTTGGGAGTAACAAAATAGAATAGGTTTTCATTGATGTTTATTGTCTCTCATGAGATGCTGATCAAAGGAGGTCATTAATTCAAAACATGAAGGAGGATGAAGAAGTGGAAAATATGTAATGGAGGGAGTTTAATTAACTTTTCCTATATAAATACTTTCTTCATAAAAAACGTACTAATATGGAATGGCAATTTTTGAGCATGAGGCAAAAAGAGGATTGGATTTTTTTCAAAGTATGAGGCTAGCTTCACAAGAATAACGAGGCATGTCATATACTATACACATAATACAATAAGAAATATTTATAGATTATTTAATGTTTAAATTCCATTCCTCTGATAGTAACTAGTGTCACAATCATTCTCATAATAAAAAGATATGGTCTCATGTTATATCAAGATATTAGAGGAATTTTCTATGTCTTATGAAATTAAGGTAATGAATTAAATGAAGAGAATAATAGATCAAGATATGGATAAAGGTAGAAATGGAATGAATTATTTACCCTTATGTAATAATTGTGGGATGAAATTCCCTTTTACTTCCCTAAAAGGAATGGGAGTTAGATACAAATGTGGAAAAAAGGTCACTATGCTCGTGAATTTAAGGAAAATAAAGATGTTTTACCATGATATAATTGTAAATATATGGAAAATTATGAAAATTATTGTCTGATGTATCATGTAAATATATCTCAGAATAATCAAATGGATTAAGGTTAAGCATATTCTATTACTACTACTGATGTGGAATAATTAATGTATTTGTATCATTGGATTACATTATGGTTGTAATAAGAATGTGATATATATAAGGATTGTACTATATATTTTTTTAATTAATGTTTTTATATGATGTAGGTAATAATATATAAATTATGTGATAATAATAGAAACATTACATTATTTGGGGAATCTTATGTTACAATTAATTTTGGAAAGTTAGAGACCTTTTAGACAGAGATAGGATACAAGTATTTTGGATAACTCTAAAGGTTTTTGTGGATTAATTTGAAATTTGGAAATTATTTTTAAATATAATACACTTTTTAAGATAATTTTTTTAATGTTATAAAAATATAGTTTAGCGAAAAGTATTATCCACTAGTTGGGAAATACCCCGTCGTGTCAGAAAAGGATGAATGACTCAAACCCGCAAATGAAGGGTGATAAGGGTGCATCACCTACCAATGGCCTACGTGATGTTCTAGTTTGTATAACATAGTTTTATTTTATTTAAAAAGTATGATAGATGATTTATAAGTTATTTTTTGGAACCCTATAGGAATATGATAATTCAAATTTTATTATCCTTTTTATTGAAAGGTGAGTTCATGATAGAAATTGATTAATGGAGAAAACTGTACTTGTTTTCAAAGTATGTGTCATTATGTTCTTAATTTTGAATTAACTTAATTCTTAATCTCTTGGGAAAATATCATAAAACCAAAAAAAAAAATTCCTAGTAAATTCTTTGGTGATGAATTGAGTTTCCCTTTGGACCATCACAGATTTATACCTTTATGGTTGTTTAAACTTTTCCTAATCATGTTCCCTATCAATATCCGTCAGAAAATTATAATTAGTTTCTTATTCCATATCCATATTTTCTTACATTAAATCCTAGTATATGTTATCCCTGGTGACATTCACACTTCCCAATCCTTATTTTAAAATTGAGGTCTCATTAATCAATTTTCAATGTGGAATTTCAATAAATATATTTAGAAAAGTCCAACCCATAGTATTTGATTCTGAGTTTAAATTGTGGGGATGTAATTTATTAAAGTGGTGGAGAATGTAACACCCCATGATTCTATGGTACACTTCTTCTTAATAATTAAATAACATGTGATACACGCTGCATCGAGATCAAGTGAAACATTTCTGATCAAAAAAACTATTCAAAAAGTGGTTATGAATATTATTAAACACATTTTAAATTTATACATATCCCATAAAATTTTATCATCCATTTTATGTGTTTCTTAGATATAACATAAAGAAAGATTCAATTTTTTAGATAATAGATGTATTTTTATAAAATTTATTTTTTGTATTTATACTGGAAAAGCATTTTTAAATAAAAAATTTGAAAATTATATATATTTAATTTTACAAAATTAAATTATTAATTAGAAGCGGGACATAAAAATTTTGTTCGGATAATTTGTTTTATATTTTACTTATAAAACCATATTTTTTTTGATAGTGGAAAATACTGAATTTTAATTGAAAACTTTATTTAAATTTAATTTATCTATATAGAAATATTTTCTTTTTAATTGGTTTTAAAGTGTAGTTGGATTATGTTGTTATAATGTAATCAAATTTCTGTAATTTTAAGTAATTTCATATTGAAATTGGACATAAATTCATATCAATATTTTGATAGTTTTTACTCCTTAAAACCCCACTTTCTGGTTTTGATTTTATGAATTAATTTAAAACTAATTTCTTTCAATTATGTGTTTTGAATTTGGAAAAATGGATTCCATATTTGGAATTAAAAGGTTTAAATGGTGAAAATATGTACCTTTTATTTTTGGACATTATGAAAAGTAACATCTTTAATAATTTTTATTTACCATGGTTAAAGGATGATTCAGGTAAATAATGGTAATAAAATAATATTATAATAATATAAAAGTACCTTAACACATGTTATAAAAATATTTTGTGAGTCATGGGTGACCAATAAATTCTTCTGGGAAAATTGTTTTCATTTCGGAGCCACTTAGGTTTGATAATGACAAGTAATAAAAATAAATTTAATGTCAGGAGAAATATAACACAAACATGTATGTTTTACTAAAAAAATTTAATGTGGGGTTATATAATTTATATATTTGACTATATTTATTAATTTGAAATATATAATGATTTCCTAAATCATGGTATTTTATTTATAAATTTCAGATATTAAATAAATAAATTTAATTTTGACTCAATGGGGATGGAGTGATTACCTTATTTACAAATGATTGAAAAAATGACATTATAAAAATTAAAATAAATTTAATTTGGGTTATTTGATACCATACAAAAAAAATTGGATAAAATTTACATTTTTGGAATGTGTTTATGATTTTTTTAAGGAATCAATTCCTTATGACTTTAAGAAAAATCAATTACTAAATAGTTTGAAAATTGCCAAAAATGAGTTTTTAAAACAAAAAATATTTTATTAAATGTTATATTTTCATAAATATCTAATATTAGTACAAATTAATTGTATAGTGATAATAATTTCATTAATGATCCACTTGGGGTTATATTTTCATTTTATAGTAAGTATATTAACTGTATAGTATAAAAATACCAGAAGACATGGTATGAGTTAACTTATATAACTACTAGTTAAAGCCAAAAGATAAGGTTACATTCATGACATAAAATTGTCCAAAACTTATAGTTTCATAGTATTTAGACCAATATTCCTCTTATCCTCAAAATAAATCACATTTTAGTCTTTATAAAACTAAAATCAATTTATAATAAATTAATTTTTGAATAATTTCTTAATGGTCTACTCATTTATCCTGTAAAAGGGTACTTCTCATTCTCTTTTATTCACACCTCTAAATCCATTTTTCAAAAACAAAACCTTCCTAAACCTCCTTTAAAAATCCCTCAAATCATCTTAGAGTCCATATTTGGAAAAGAACCAACTTAAGGAGTCCTTTTGTGCAAATCACAGAGAGACACCTGAAGAATAGGTAATCATTTTATCCATTCGTCCAAAGTACTTTTATCCTTCTAATTACACTTCATATGTTGTTTCCATAATAAAATAATAAGTTTAGAATATAATATATTCGAAGAATTTTTTATGATTAAGGGACAATCATATTCATCCTTTTAAAATCCTATGAAAAACAATATCACCATTCGTTCGTACATAAGATATACCGTCTTCACGCCGTGCTGTAAACTATTTTCCATCTATACTTTATTTATATGGGTATAATGATGAATTTAAATTAATTAAATAATAAATATAACATTATATTATTTCATTAAAATTCATATTTAACCCAATTACATACCATTTAAGGATTAAATAAATAATATTTTTTCTCATGCTTACGTATGGCTTACCGTCTCCACGACGCAATGTGATTCATCTTCAACATTCACCATCCAAGACTTATTATAAAAATATATATTAAGAATATGTATGAAATATATGAAACAATAGTTATAATGGAATAATATATATATATATATATGTAAATATATGTTATTCACTTGCATCCACTCAATATGATAAGAAAATTGAAATAGCGTTCATGCGTACATACGACATTCCATCTCCCTGAATGGTGTATTCCATTCCATATATCTATCTATTATATATTTTGATATTCTTAATATATATGAAAAAAAAATCATGTCATCTTGATCTATGTAATATGATCAAGAATAAGAAGATACATCATAATTGATAAAGAAAGGGATTATTACCCAAAATGTTGAATTAACATGGAATTTCTAATAAACAAGTAATATAAAGTCATAAACCAATCATATATGATATCATAAATATTATTATGATTCTAGTAAAAGTTAATAATATGTTCAAAACCATTATACACTAGTTTTAGACACATACAGAGATTATAAAACTTAAGTTAAGGGTTAACTTCACAATCACATTGTTATCTGAGATTGTTTATGTGTAAGTATTTACTGGGACATATTTATCCTCATCTCTCATATCTCTTAAAGTTATTTTAAAAGGGAAGATTTTTATGGTTTTATGTAATAACTTTTTATGTAAAAAATTATTATAAATGTTTTTGAGGAATTATTCCTCTAAATCTTTTGATGATTTATTCTTGTAAATATTTTTCATTCACGTCCATGTTTTCAAAATGGGCTTTATAGAATAATTTATAAAGAAATAAATATTTTAAAATGATAAGATTAGAATTTAATTCAATGGTTTAAATGTTGTATGGGACACTTTGATTCAAAATATCTTTCTTAATTTATTCATTTTATAATTGTGTGACTTTTGAGTTAATGATTTAAAAGTATAAAAAATAATATTTATCATAAAGTGTTTTAATGATTTTTGTAGATTATTTTCATATATGTCAACATAGTCTTTGGATTTTATGCCGAATTGAAATTGATTTATTATGAAAAAATATTCCATATTGTATTCAAGGGTTTATGATATTTTTGATTGTGTATGTGTTATTTTAATACCATTCATGGATTATGGTTAAGTTATTATGATTTTGTATGCTTGTTTCAATTCGAATGTTTATGTTATATTTCACCTTTTTAATATGTGGAATATATTAGACTTAATATATGATGGGAGGGGCATGTTATATCCACTCAATGCATCAATATGTCTCATATTACAAACTAGTGTCTTGGCATTAGGATTTGGCTGAATATGTGTGTATGGTCTTGGCATGAGGCCTTGATGTAGTGTTTATGATGTCTATAATTATACATTCCCTCATTATGAGATTAGTTATTGATTTTACATGGGATTATTCGACTAGTGAAATATCTATAAAAATTTATAAATGGAATTATTTTATTTATTCATACCATATTATTTGGAAGATAATGTTTTAAAAGAATTTTCTTTTAGTTTTGTGCCTTTCCTGGAAAGTTTATTCTTAATTGTGATAGCTTCTACTACATTTTATATCCTTAGCATCTGAGCTCACCCCATTCTTATTTTTTATATTCCCATGATTCCATGAAGTGTATTATGATTTATATATTGGGTTAACCTAGTATAATAATGAAATTATCAAAGGTTTATCTATTTTGAAGTTTATGCTTTGAATTATAATGTATGGTTGAAGAATGAAATCTATTTTCCAAGAATCCTAAACTAATTGGTACTTAGAGACATGATTCCTTGTATCATGACAATGTAATAAAATAATGGAATAGCTCTGGGCTTCTATGGTCAGGGATTTACATTCTTTATTCTAGGGGAAGATATCTAAGGTGGGTTTTTAGAGTTTCACCCCAATTTCATAAGCGTTTTAGTGCCATTTTAATTTTCTCCATAAATTACGAGGGATGTTGATTCACTATTCACTCCACTATTTTTTAAAAATAAATCTAAATATCACTTTTTTGTTTTATGTAAAATTTATTGGAAATATTTTTGTAAAATGATTGAAAAAACATTCTATGGTGACAATTTATGGTATTTTGAAAAAAAGGTGTTTTAGAAAATGGTAAATTTGATAAGATGATTTTCCAAATGATGATTTTGAAATGGTTATTTGGTTTTGATGCCTGTAAATGTGTTTTCAATAAAAAATTGGTTTTATTGTAATATTTTTTTGGAAGAATAGTTTTCAATAAAAGTTTCATTAAATTGAAATAGTTTATTTGAGAAAATAGTTTTGTTATAGAATTGATTCGCTTCATTATAAATTTTTGAACTATTTTAAATGGTTTTTTGTTATGTGTTTCAATAAGAGAGTGGTTTTATTGAATTTATTGAATTAGTTTTGGAATTTTTTTATTATTTATGTGTTTGGGTTCAATGGTTAAGAATATAAGAAATGGTATTGATAATGGTCATGAATGTACCACCATCAAGGGGATGGGTTATACATGTGAAATTTCTTCTATAAATGATAACACCATGTTTGTGTCATTGTGTTTATTTATTTGTGTGGAAATATGATATTAAATGTGTAATTATAATTAGATTAATGAAAATATTGAAATGACTTTGTTGGTTTCAATCCTTAGAAGTTGGTGTTTCTCTGAGAAAATTATTTTACCGTGGAACCTATTTTATATTAGGATATAATGTTTTTTCAAATATATAATATATGATGGCTTATATAATTTTTTTAACATGTTATATCCTAGTTGTGTGAGTAGGGAAGAAATTTGGGGAAATACTACATAGTTTAATTACTCACCCCTTATTTGGATCTTTAGTGCTTCCTTATATATCTTTTATCCAGACATGGGAAAAGGAAATGAATCAATATTTTCTAGTATTGAATAGTGATACAGTGGACGTATTTTTTGAGTGGATCGTGGATAAAGGTTAGAAATTTGAGTTTTGTTTTAGAGTAGTTTGGTTTTGTGGTTTATGTCTTCTATTGTGTACTTTAATATTATATTCTTCCACTATGTTATTCTTTTTCCGTTTTTATTTGTTATAAATTGTATTTCCATGAGTATTTTTAAATGAAAATAATGTATAATGGAGTGGTTAAATGGTTTTGGATTATTTAGTCGTGTTATATTTTCAAAAGGGAAAATTTTCCCCCTTTAATTCATGAAGCTCGTGGAATTTATTTCCCACCTTTGGCATCATGGGAATGTCTCTTATGGCCAAGTAATACCTTTCAACCTTTTTAATCCAAAGAGGAGGGGCCATTATGTTACACATTCTAGAAGATTAGAGGTCACTAGTAAGGTTGTGAGGATAGTCTGACCTTCATCCTTTTAAACCTCAATCTGTATCT
The DNA here is from genome assembly GCA_963277665.1 of Viscum album. Lineage (NCBI taxonomy): Eukaryota > Viridiplantae > Streptophyta > Magnoliopsida > Santalales > Viscaceae > Viscum > Viscum album. Next base: position 350,982,592 of record OY728121.1, on the reverse strand, counting down.
ATGAGAATAAGGCAATGAGATTCCATTCACTATTGGCCTCATGATCCACCTATTTCTGAGTCTCAGAAGTCATAGAAATACCAACTACATTTCCATTAATAGTCATGTATGAAAAATAGAAATCTAATTATTGAAGGTATTCAACCCACCTATGATGCTTGAGATTGAGATCTGACTATGTTAAGATGCAGATGAGGCCTTTATGATAAGTGATTACCAAAAAAACTTTCTCCATGTAAATAGTGTCTCCATCATCATAGAGAATGAACTTTAGTAGATATATCAAAGTTGTGTGTCCGGTAATTCTAATCATGAGGCCTCAACTGACGAGAGTCATACAAAACGACTTGCATGTCTTGCATCAGAACATATCCAAGACCAATACTTGATGCATCATAATAGATTGTATAACTCCTACCTATATTTGGATGAATTAGTATTGATTCTGAATTCAAAAGGACCATCACCCCATAAAAGTTTTCTTGACAATCATCCATGAATATGAGTTTCACACCTTTCTTTTTCATCCTGTAAGTAGAACTATAAGATGTGTTAAATCTTGGATGAAGTGTATGTAATGTTCATATATCCGCAATAAGATACATATGTCAAACAAGTTCATAGTATTATCCTAGTAAACTATCCCCAATAAGATACATATGTCAAAAAAGTTCATAGGATTCTCCTAGTAAACTATTTCACTCACTATATTTGGGTCAACGAAAACTCATGGCTTTGGGATAACATGACCCATGAAGTGGACTTTGTCGATCCAAAATGAAATTTACAGATATTAACATAGAGATACTTCTCTCTTAGTGTATTCATAATGATCACAAGATGGTTTCCATGGTTCATTATATATAATGGATACATTAATATGTCATTAAAAATTATTATCATGAAAGAATCTAGAAACAGGGGTGGTTGATTAGTTCCATCAAGACAGAATGTGTTTTTGGGAATCTGAATGACCCCACCAGGTACTTTTATATAACATACCTTTTCTGGAATGTTGTGGGATGTATGTATATTTACCTAAGACACACATGATGATAGACCAACAAGTAATATATCTTTGAAAACACACTCTCTCATCAGATCAGATCAAAGAGTCTGTATATGTGAGGTAGTGGATATCGATTATTTTATATAAACTGATTCAATCAATGGTATTCCATGAAAATCATGATGGTATTATCTAACTTCTTGAAAAAATGATCAGTGAACCCTAAAGTGAATTGTTGGGGGGTATAATGCATTTAGACTTAAAATCCTCTGATATTTTCTACATCTCAAAATGCTATATAGGTGACATCATATATGAAGAAATGGTCACTAGAGGTGCTCATAAAACAATATCACAGTTATATTCTACCACTCTCACTGGAGGTAGACTAGAGAAGTCATCAGGAAAAATTTCCTCGAACCAATCCTCTATAGGAAGAAAATTTGGGGGTCTTAACCCCTTGTCATCCTTGAAATGAATATAAATCTGAGCTGTCAAACTGCCCATCGACAACTACTTGGGTCCTGATCTTGTAGCTTGGACATATAATTTTTCCTTATGCATGTGTCTACCACCATCTAGCAATATTAATTTGACCCTATGACAATAGTAGACTATGTGTTTTCTATAGGGAGCTAATTAGTCCATCATAATGATTAAATCAAATCCTATGATTTCAAGGAAGAAAATATTCCATATAAAGAGGTATCCACCTATCCCAAGGGGACTATCCTTATAATAGAAAATTTCTTATAATCAGATACTAAGTGAGGTACCATGTATCCTGACACTATATAAGTCTGTAATCATGAGTCACATACTCTCCATAGTAGTCTCATATATAAATGATTTATATGTTCCTATGTCAAATAAATAATACACTAATGTAGAGGCTACTAGAATAGTACTCAAAACTATTGTAGTTCAAGAGATTTTTCACCTAAAGTATATGGGGGACTGTATGTAAATTATTTTACCATGGATATGAGTCATTTCCTGACTGCCATGAGCAATACAGCTCTATTGGAACTGAGAATCACGGGTCTTACTATCTCTGCCTCAATTCCCCACCTCAGCATGAGTGGCCAGTGGTATCTTGGTTTCCTTCCAGGAATGATATTTCTATCCAAAATAAAGAACATGGGATGGGAGTTGATTCCCACTCACTATTAATTGATTAAAAAGTTATACAGAAGCATTTTAAATAGCTCATTCCACCCCAACCTCTAAATTACACTAGATCTCATAAAAATAGGTTTTTGGGTGTCCATACTTCCCAATCTAGTGAAATATTATTAATCTATAAAAATTTGGATCTTGACTGATACTACCTAAAAAAGTATCCAAAAAACGTCTCTTTCACAATCAATAATTAACACTAATAAATATTTATACTGAACCACCCTAACTCTCACCATCAACTTCCCTCAAATTATTCTATGTATTAAGGGATTGTATAAATATTTCAGATATTTTCCATCAACTAAAATTCATTTACTAGTGACTAGATAGCATACACCAGCCCATCATCGAATCATATTATGATCAAAACATCATCACTTTCTAGAGATGGATATAACCACTCTAACTATGAAAAATAAACAGTTAATTCCATAACTGAAATACATCCCAGATTGATGTTTATGAATTCTATAGATTTTTCATCCCTTAGAGTTTGGGAAATGAAATAGTCAAATAATATAATATGGAAATATGACCAAACCATATCTCCATATTTATCTTCTTTGATAATTAAATACAACCAAATATTTAGAGAATCATGTAACATATAAGTAGTATTCTTGAACCAATTCTCTGGAGAAATATTTAAATGTTTGAATATAGAAATATTAGCTTCGTGCTAGGACTCATCAGCAAGTGGTCCTCCATCCCCTGAAAAGGTTTGATGATATTGCTACTATAATTACAGAGTTAACTCTTCCATACACAAGGCTATCTTGCAAAACACCCTTCATATTTTGTATCATATGTAGAAATATCACTCTGAATTAGGAATATGTTCCCGTATCAAGAATAAGAAGAGTTTTCATAGGTGGCATCATAGAAGGAATCACTGGAGGATCAAGGCCTTCCACCCCTAGTGCATTCTTGACACATGATTCAGGTCATTCGTCTGGAGCATGTCATGGAGGAATGATACTAAATTTCTATACGTAATCCTCATAAGAGATATTAACAGTTGAAAACATTTTTGGTAGTAAACATGGACATGTTCATTTCCCTCATATAGATAGACCATACCCATTTAATGCCCCAAAATCTAAGACATAGTAATAGACGAACACATTATAATTTCATAATAACAAAAGAAACACTCCAAATACCCACTACTATGGTCGTATTTGGGTCTAGGTATCTATTTCACCTGTCTAAAATGGAAATTTTAACTTTATAATCAATACTCATTTGAAATTTGTTCTTATTTTAATATTTTAATCTCTTTTAATGGTTGTATTAGATGGACCATTAAATCCAGTATATAAGTTACCATACTCCTTATGATCCAAAATATGACTTCCACTTAACCCATACGATAAAACGTTCCAGACCATGTGACTATCGGTCCATGTCTCAATGTGCCATAACTGACTGGATAAGGATTCTTTTTTAAACTATGCAAGAAAACACTATCTGGATAAGGTATGAACGTTAAGTGTCAATTATTTTTTCCATCACTATTAGGAAATTGAGCATAATTCCATATAATATTTAAGTCACCAATAATATGAAACAAGAAAATCCATGATGAAAGTGGTCCTAACATGGGAAAATTCATGTAATATTAGTCTTATTGTGACAATAGTGATGCATATAATGGAATTACTTCATATAATCGGGGCTAGGTAAAATAAATCATAATTTTAATAATACCAACATCAATAACATCATAAGACACGTGTTTCACCAAATGGTGAATCCGTATCATTCATAACAGCCATAAACAACAATAACAATTATCCATCCATGGTCATTTGGATTTCCCCTAAACATTGGATAGCTATTTATAGGAACAAGGCCATTTCAAAATTCCATTAACTCATATTATTCTGTATAATGCCCAAACTATAAGACAAAGGAAAAAAATACTTCTCTAATAACACATTTTTACATCCCGACCTGGCATCCACTAGAATGGGTTCCTGATCTGGTGGGTCACATGTCCTCAAGAACGATTCCCCATACAATAGATGATGCTAACTAGTAGTGAGGGTCTATGGTGATATCTTAAGGAGACTATAACTTCTTATCAGTGTGGAATACGGGATAAAATTAACATACAATTAACTAAGAGTAATATAAACAAAAAAAATATCAGACTAGTAACTCGATGTAGAAGAAGTATATATAACATATATAATAATAAAACATAGAGTCATAAATAAATGAACATATTAATAATAGTATCAAATGAAATTAGGTAGTTTCATATATAGGGATGGATGTAAATTCATTTCACAAGGATCTAAGATGCACTTAGAATGTTCCAATGTTAATAGGGAAATTACCTACATGGAAAAAAACCATTTTATGTTAGTCTAAGAAATTAATAGGTTATTTGGGTTAAATAAACAATTATATAATAGAGTAAATTTCATTTATAATACAATTTGAATTCATTATAAGTTATTTTAGGAATTTATTTAGTTAATTATAAATGGGAAATTCAATCCTTCACACCCAAGCAGTGTTTGTGATCGAGGTTGGAAAACTCTATTTATAGAAAAATGATACTCATAAGTATAAAAAAGTGCATATACCAAATTAATATGTCGAATTCAATTTTAGGGGGACCTATGATGAACGTATGCGTGAAGAATAATGGAATGTATATGGAAACACCAAATTTTTTTTGGGTAAACTCTGATAGAACCTACAATTTGGTTTTTATGAATCCGCACTTGATGGTGGCCTCATATTCAATGTAGGTTGGAATAAATAAAAGAAATTTTCCAACACCCTGAAAATAAGGGAAAATATCTTGAACTAAATTAGCCTGGTGGGACTCAAGTTAAACTGAAATAATAAGGGATATAACTCAACAGGATACTACTATTTATTCAATGTGTTTGACAAATCCTGATTTGGACTTCAAACGAGGGGGTTATTGAAGAACCAAGGTTGAAGGAGGTTGTAGCTCATAGAAGGAGGGAATAAGTGTCATCCTCTTTAAATGGGGAGGAGAAATAAGATATAAGTTAAATAGATTCTTCAAGGGTGACAATTTCATTTCACCATCGAAACCGTGCGCAAACCATGCTTGCACCATAACTTAAGGAAGGTCCCCACATGGTTAAAGTGACTGATTATCCTAACCATGAAAAATACCATTGTCCAAACTCAAATATTTTTTGCATGGGCATATATTTGGGGCTTCATGATTGTAGAAAAAATATGTTTCCAATGCAATTAAAAGGGTATAGTGACCCTCTATTTTCATACATTAACATTAAATCATTCTTTCATAATACATAAAACCTCCTCCAAATCTTTTTTTTCATTTTCTAATAAACCACTTTTTGGGTTAGTGGGAACCTAACAAACATAATTCCTCAACAAAATCCAAAATAAAAATATCAAAATCAGAACCATCCAAAACATCAGATACCATACCACAAAGCACCAATCGGATTCAAAATTCAAAAGGAAATTTCAACCATAGCACTGTACTACCATGCAATCACCTAGATCCCACTGAAGAACCTCCATGGGAAAAAAATCCAAAATTCATGATTTAAAAAATCCAAAATTTTGAAAATCACGATCCCATCATCATCACCCCTCAGGTCATGAGAGTACTGCTAAACACCTCCTGCATTACCTGCCACTGATACATCTTTATCAACAGCACACCGTCATCATCAACACTTACCATCATCTATTGCACCCGCGACCACAAATGGCCATCACCAATGAACCATGAAACACAAGACCTTGAAACTTCATTAGCTTCGACATGGTTCACTGAATAGAAACAGGCAGCAATGGGAGAGCCAAAACCATCATGTGCAAAAACGTCTGAGCAAAAGGCACAAAAAATCCACCTCCTGAAAACCGATGTCCACTCAACAACACCTCCCAAAATCCCCTCGGAGAACATTTCACCAGACTAACTGGGAACGGGGCATTGAACCAGGGTACCAGGGCAGAGTTGAGCGGACTTCGGTTCAGCAGAGGACCTCCCATCACACACCCTGCAATTAATATCAAAAACAGCAAAGGGTGATCTCATAGGCTTAGTAAGGGTAAATGTAGGATCTTTATGTCTATAACCCTTCTTAGACACATCATAAATAATTCATATCTTCATTTCCTATGGAAAGTAATCATAAACAAGGGTGATCTCATATTCTCAGTAAGGTTAAACATAAGATATATGTAAGCCTAAATATGATAATTTTTGTATTAAAATGTGATTATGATGTTATTAGATCATAACCTACATAAAAAGATCATATACATGAATTATGAATTAAATATTTTTAGTTCAGAATACATCAATCATAATGGAATCTATAGAGTAAGTTTGGAACAAAAAACATAGGAATAAGACATGGAATTTTGGATGAAAAAATCAAATAAAATGATATCCATAGTGGTCAAGGAATTTATGCCAAGAATATAAATAATCATATTTAAATACATATATATTACATAAAAATTGAATAATATTCATTAAAAATATAACAAATCACTATCATGGCTGTAGAGTTATAGTGTCTTTAGAAACAAAGAAACATAAATAACTGGTTCATAAGACATATTTATTGTCTCCCACTTATTTTTTTATAACTAGAAATTTTTTTGACATAACTTACTTAATAACCTTCTTCATGAAGATGGGAAAAAATTTAAATGATTATATTAGATACTCTATTTGCGTTAAAAAATGAGATATTAATCATATCAAAATCATAATACATAACAACATAACATTATAGAAATATATCCAATATATGAATGATCATGAAACCGTGACCTGTAATAAATAATAAATGTTAATATGAATCAATTTACATAATCCAAAATGTCATGACATAAAAAATGATGTTTTGTGGAATACAGATAAGAATTGAAAATCATTTCATATTAGTCAATTCTCATTTCCATTACTATAATAGTAGACAAAGTCCATTACTAAACTGAGTTCCCCCCTCATTCTGGCCCTATATTACTAAAGCGAGGTAATTTACAATTCCATCCATATATATATCAGAAGTTATAAATATTTAACCAATGAATTAGATGTAGATATAGGTCCCACACATCTCATAATTAAATCATTATTATGTGTGCCACAAAAACATAAATTATACATCGTAGCATTAAACAAAAAATAAAATGGGTTTCTTAAAAATAATTCCATCATAAGATAGTACATGTTAAAAAAATGGATTTAATAAATATAATTCCATCATAATAACAATGAGACATAAGAATAATTGGGATAAAATATATGAAACATATCCTTAATATTATATTCAAAATAATTTTGATAAAAAACATGGAATTAATTCTTGAGTTAAATATCCTTTCTTCTTCAAAAACATTTTCTTTTCTCCAAATTCAATAAAATTTTAAAAGAACATATATTTTAAATGTAACATGAAATCATGTAGATGATGATTTATGGAAATAAGGAATTATGAAGGTGTGAAAACTTGTTTATGCAGTATATGTTAAAAAACATTATCCTCATACTTTTACCAGAAATTTCAAAAAGTACATCATATCGAATAAAGACAAAAATATTATTTCCATGCCATTTAATAATATTTTACCAGTGTGTAAAATTGAATTTAAAAAAATATAGGTGAATAAAAATAATATTGCATATTTTGGAATCATGTTTGAGGATGATAAATATACCTTAGTAAATAATTTCATATAAACAATATTGGATAATAATGAGATTGAAAATTATCCCTTACTTTTTTGGTCAGATTTACATTATATGTAATAGAACCTCTTTTATAATGATTTAAATAATTTCTATGACCTATTTCAGAATCATATTCATTTTTATGATATTATATTATCATCTGGTCATTAATAATATTTCATTATACTTGTTATTCTTATATTAACTACATTATGTTATTATGTATATTTTATCGAATATGTTCCAGTTCTCCTTCATTAGTCATAATTATATAATTAAAAAATGACATTAATATAATCTATACCATATTTATTCATTATATACATTTATATAATCATTCTTTAATTATGATCATGTAGAATAAATCACATAACATTATGGATACGGTAGGTCGTACATACGCACAAAAAAAGATAACATTCCTATATTTATTGAATGGTATTTAATTTGATGGTATATGGTATTTAAGAATTTATGTAATGTTATAATAACCATATATAGTTATTTTTCCCATCAGTAAACCCATCCAAAAAATTTGGTGGGGTAAAACATATTACACAACGGCATGGAGATGATAAGCCGTGTGTACACACGCATGGTGATTTCGTTTTTCATAGGATGGATAGAATGTTGTAGGTTTTCATTCCATAATTATAATAAAATCTCTGTATATAAGTGATACAATAATTTTTAATTTTCAAAGAAACAACACCTGAAGAGGAAGTAAAATAATAAATAATTTTCAATGAATTGTTAGAGAAGATTACCTCTTCCTCAGCGTGTTTCATCTAAATCATCATTTAAAGTAGAGTTGGTATTTAAGGAAACCAAAACATATATAATGTTACAGGTATTTTCTACAAGTGAAAAGGGAATGGGATGGACATGATTGAAGGATCAATGTAAAGTGAAGAGGTGGGGGATTAGGTTCTCTTTTATAATTGTGGTGAGGGACCCTTTTGGAAACTAATTAAATAACATTTTATAAAAAAGTAAAACCCTATCAAAAAACCACCAAAATGGTACAATTTAAAATATTAGATAATATATTTTTGTAATATCACCATCCAATAATATTTTGAAATGATTTTATTTCAATTTAATCCTTAATATTTTAATTAAAACATAGTTATTCTCTTTAATTATTACGAGTGTAACAAATATTTAAATATTAATGAGTAAAATATTAATTTATTGAAGGTCAATTATATAATAAATAAATATGTTAAAACATTTTAGAAAAAATTATAATTAATATATATTTTTAGAAATGATTTATTATTTTTAAATAATTTAATAAAAAATTATTTTGATAAAAATTCAATAGTATCAATTTGGACACTATTCAATTCATTGATTTTTATAAAATATTAACATAATAAATTTACTTTAAAAAAATTATTATTTTTATATGAGATCACGTTCATTTATAAAAATCATTAAACATATTGTTTATCTAAAATAATATTTAATTTACTACTTTTAATAACATTTATTTTTTATCTAAATTAATAGAATATTTACTATATCAATTTTGTGTTATTATTTAACATATTTATTTATTGAATAAAAATTTCAAATAATATACAATGAATAGGTTATATATACTATATTTCAAAATAATATTTTTAGTCGAATTTATCTTCTAGATATCAAACATTTAAAATGATATTCTTGTTAATTTATGAATGTGACAAATTTAACATCACTTTAAATAAAATATTATTTTTACCACAATCTCTTCTATATGGCTCAAAATAGTCACTAAATATACCCTTGAAAGTTTATCATAGATATATACTTGACCAATATGATTTGGTCAAGTGTTTGGTTCTTTTTATGATTATTATAATATCATTAAAAATTGTTTTATTGATTTCTTATCTATAAATTAATTTTTACATCATTAATGTATATGTATTTATGGTAATTATTTATTTCTTAAAAATCACAAATAAATAAACTGGATAAATAAAAACATTTTATATTTATTCATATTTTTTATAATATAATTTATCATTTTCATAACCTTATATAAAAATAATATTGTTATTAAAATTTGAGTAAGAGATACTTAATTTGTCTTTAAATATTATAAAATAAATGCTCTAATGTCATCCATGTGGCTTCAAAAGGACACCATTTATACCCATTGATGACTTATGTAGGAACACTCTCACAAAATTATATTAATACACATTTTATGATAATTTTATAATAGTATTATTTCCTTTAATTACTCAATTTTTCCTTTTACAGTATTTATAAAAAAATAACTCAAGTTACTATTCATAATGCCCAAAAATTAATTAAATATATTTACATAATTTGGACCTACTGATTCCAACTATGGAATATATTATTCAAAATTCAATACATCTATGATCCAATAATTAATTTAAAACTAATCTCATTATCCTAAAGAGAGAACGAGTTTTAAAAGTTATAACATTGCAAAAGATTGAAATGTTATTACATCTGAATTCAATGTAAAATTTATGATAATTTCATAAATTATATTGAATTATATAAATATATTCTATTTATATATAAAATTAAACCAATATTATAATATAACCATATAAATTATTTTGATAAAAAAATTGTTTTCAATTAAATTTTTTTGTATATTTACTATTCGTAAAAAATTTAAAGTTATTAGAAATATATTAAAATTTCATCATAAGTAAATTTTTATATATCCCAATTGCAAATAATATGTTTATGTTTTCAAATGAAAATTATAAATGTCTCAAAATCTTAAATTAATAGGGTTTTTTCATTAAAAGGCAAAAAAATACCCTTTTGAAAAATATATGTTTTATACATCAAATATGTTTTACTCATACCATTGAAAAAAAAATTGGATGAATATAAAATTCATTTGAATAAGTATATAAAATATATATTTAATTATTTTGATTAATTAATAGTAATTCAATCAATATATTAATAACAAAAATAAAAAAATCTAATCGATTTGTATTTTAAATAAATAATTTTTAGCACATTTCATTACCATAAATTTTCATAAGATGGTTATATTTATTCATGGTAACTTAACAGCTATGTTTAAATTGTCATTTTATACTAAGGTCATCACACGGTTCGTTTAAAATCACAATTGTGTGAAATGATAACTATTTAGGAATTAAAATTATTTAGAAAAAATATTTCATAAAAACATCTGGGTGTCACATTCTACACCCTTAAACTATATTTCGCCTAAAAAACCATAACATGGATAAAAATAGATGAGTTTATATCTCCATCATCATTTCCTCAAGTTCCTACATAGCTTCCTAAAATTTGGGGCTCCTCCACAAAACATTAACCAATATACTTGTCTTGTTTCACAGAACTTTTTCATTGTGACCCAAAATCTTGATCAGTTGTTCTTCATAAAAAAGATCGTACTACAAAAGTATGAATTATAAGTTCAGTACATGATAAGGATTAAATATTTAGTTTATTATGATAGATATATAGAAAAAATCTTGAACATGAAAGAGATTCAGTGTAAATTCTAACTAGTAAGCTACATACCCAACATGATCCAAATTTTCAAAAGGACTGGTATACCTGGGGCACAGTTTAACCTTTTTTTCCAAATCTCATCACTCTTTTTAGAAATATATTCATAGAAACACCTTCTCACCCACTTCATACTCTCGGAATTTTCTTTGGTCTTCAGCAAAACGTTTTTAATGACTATGTGGTTCTCTTATATTTTGTTGAATAAATCTGGCCTTTTTTTCCTTTTCATAAAAATGATGAGGTCCTAATAGCTTTCTTTCCCCAACATCATCCTAGAAAGTTGGATTTTTTCACTACTTTCCATGGAGGGATGAATAAGGATCAATCTGAATACTTAATCAAAATCTATTGTTATATGGAAATTAAGACAATGGCTTTTTAATCCCAATAACCTTTTAATTAACTTTAAAAAAATCTCAACATGTATTAGAATTTGAATTTTCCTCTCATACTAATAATCTATTTGAGGATGATAAGATGTGTTGAAACTTAACTCTATATCCATAATGTTGTAATGAATTCACCATAAAATTGAGTTAAACCTTGGATCTAAATCAAATATAATTGAATGTGTTACTAAATGAAATATTAAAACTTCTTTTACATATATCTTAGAATGTTGATCTAGAGGTAAATCAATTATAATATAATTGAAGTGTGTTTTCTTCATATGAAGATCTATGATAACCCATATTTAATTTTTTTACTTTAGATGTTTCAGTAAATCTGATAACAATATCCATAGTGGTGTTTTCCCATTTCAATTCTTGTAAGTGTAAGGTTGTTACATCCCATTAGACTTTTGTCTCTTAGCCTTAACATTCTATCAAACCAAGAACCGAGAGACATATTCAGAAATATCTCTTTTCATTTAATCCCACTAGAAATGATCTTTTAGGTATGTTTAGATTTTTGTGCGTCCAGGGTGAATAGAGAATGAATAACAATGAGCCTCATCCCACACCTCCTTATTTAGTTCTCTTATGGGATGATTAAAATCCAGATTACTGAAACTTATTATTCCATCACAATCATGTTTGGATTTAGGAACATTTCTCAGCATATTTTGTATCTCTACGTATTTCTTTTGGGCCTCCTTAATAATAACTTGTATGGATGGTAGAAAATTTATTTGAAAAATATGATATTTATCCCCTTCCATTAAAATTAAAAGATCCAACATTTGAGAATTTATAAATATTTGATCATTTGTGATCCTCATCATTTATAGGGTAGAATGAACCTTTTAACTCAAATAATCTTCCATTGTGCTTTCATTCCTTGGTTGGTAATTTATTGAGAATTCATAATATTTAATAATCTCCAAGAATATTATTTCTAGAATATTTAACACATTGTGTGTGAAAATATACTTTAAACATTTGTGATCAGTATAAATTTCACACCTTTCACAATAAAGATAATTCATCCATATCTTTCGAGTAAATATTACCACAGCTAGCTCTAAATAATGTGTTGGGTAATTTTCCAAAGGGATTATTAATTTTATTGAGGAATAACCAATCACCATATAATTATTCATGAGAAAATATCCCAAACACTTTTTGTAAGTGTACTATATATCACAAATAATTCTCCACTATAAAGAAGTGTGAGCACAAGTGCACTGGCTAACCTTATTTTTAGAACTTTGAAATTCACTCACATTCCACTATCCACATGAACATAACTCCTTTTCAAGTCAACATGGGGAGTGGATTAGATAATCATGTGAAATCATAAAAAAACTTCGATAATATCTATCCAAACAAAAAACAATTTACTTACCAATTACCATTTTTGTTCTCATCCAACTTTCAAAAACTTCTATTTCGTCTGGATCCATATATATCCCCTATCTTGAGATTATTTGACCCAAAAATGGAACATTCTAATAAAAAATTCAAACTTGGTAATTTTTTCATAATGCTCCTTCCAAAGGGTATTTGGTAAAATTCTCAATAGATCTTCATGTAATTCCTTTCTATTCAAATATAAAAGAATATCATCTCCATATACTACCAAAAACTGATCAACATAGTCTCTAAAGACTATTTTCATTAAATCCATGATTTTGGTGGGGGAATTATTATGAAAAAAAGGCATCACTATAAATTCATAATATCCATACATTGTACAGAATGTCACCTTTGGTATATCCTCCTTCCTAAAATGTGGTTCATGGTATCCTGAAAAAAGATCAATCTTGGAAGGGTATTGAGTTACAACTAATTTTAAAAATAAGAAATCAATGCTAGGAATAGGATATTTTTTCTTGATTGTGATGTTCTTACGTATGTGATAATTAATATAGAGTCTCATTGATCCATATTTATTATTAACAAATATAATAGGTTCCCCCAAATGTGACACACCAGGGCATATGAATCCCTTATCAAGATTCTGTTGGAGTTTCTTCATCAATTATTCCAACTCAATTGGGGCCATTCAATTAGGTTTCTTTGAAATAGGAATAACACCTGGTATGGGTTCTTTTGAAATATCAACATCATGATTTGATGGAAGAGCTGGTAATTATTCTAAAAAGACATATTAAAACTCCCATATAGTGGGTGTATTATTATTTATGAAATTATCCCCAAATATTTCAGAGATGTAACCTTAATTTATAGGGATGAAAAAACATATGGTGGAATAAATTTCAACTAGAAGTTTATATCCATCCTTGCATCAATTATATTCATCCTTCTTGGAAATTTACATGAGATCCATATAGAAAAGAATAATATATTCTACAAATCAAATCAAATTCCATAATAGGATGGATCACACCATTTGTAGGAATCTCTTTTCCAAAAACAACAATCGGAAAATAATTATAAAAATTTGATCTGACCATTATGCCATTATGAGTTTTCACTCCAAACATAACAACTAATTATTAATATAATACATCGATACCCCTAGAAAAATACTTACAAATAAAAGAGTGGATGGATCATGAATGAAATAAAATATTTTATACTTTAGAGTGGATTGTAAGTGTACCTTTCGACATAATCATTATCATTCTCGACATTTCTGATAGTTACTGCATGTGACATTTATTTTTCATTGGAAATAATAGTTTTCTATCAGATATATAAAAAATAACCCTTAGAATAATGAAATGATTGAAATAATATCCCATTACTTTTCACTTGTAAAATTGAAGTATATGAGGTGAATTATGTGTATCAATTTCTCTATTATCATCATTATATATTATTTTTCCATCAGTTCAGAATTCAACTTCTCAATGGACTTCTCTTCCACACATAAAAATTTACTAGTAACATTAAGACAGTTCCCTCCATGTGTATTTTCACACTTTGAACATAAGGGAAAAATCATATTCCTTTCAGAGAGGTCTTTTTATTTTCCCATGAATTCCATTTTTATCTTCTTATCAATCCCATAGAACTGATGTGTTACTACAATCTCAATATCAACATTGAGAGCACATCAAATGATTTCCTCATAGTTATTGAAGACTTCTATGTCTAATTCCTTTCAGAGATATGGTTTAAGGCCACTAAAGAATAGATCAATATTACTCTCATGTTGAATAATAATTCCAAAAGCATACCTTCCATGTATTGTAATATATTATTCATAGGTACCAATATATTATTTATCATTTTTCTTATGTTCAAGGAAATAAATCTCCAATATTATTGAAGAACATAAGGAAATTACTTATTTAAAAATTATCTCTTGAACTTGTACCATTCCATGGATTCAATTTAATTTCATTTCCTCATATTATTGATAAGGATACACAATTTATAATATTAAACTTCCAAAAAATAGAATGATAAGATGAATTTATCATTCCCTAAACATTGTAGAACTGGAAATATAATTTTAGTGGTACTAATCCATTGTTTAGACACTAATGGAATAGAATACCCACAAAAATTGGTGGATGATGCCTCATGAAAGACTAAATAGATTGTAATTCCATATTTTTCTCATCTAGAATTTCTACATTTTTCATAGCTTCTGAATTTTGTGTCAACATAGATACCAGATTTTTTATACCATCTCCCAAAACATTTACTTGCTCTTGAGGACAAGGATTTCATTTCTTGCCACATTCAGTACTAATGTGTTTCCTTCATGTTTCAACCATTGACTATAAATAATAATCATATAATGGGTAACACAAATCATAACAGGGAAACCACATAATCAAGAATGAAATATCAATTTATAAAAATTTATGTTTTAACTTTGGTTATTCATGATCATTTATAAAACACTAGGAATGTAACCTATACTTTAACATATACTTCAGGGTATTCCTAAGGTTTTATTATCCATGTTTCTACGGGTTAACTCTACCTTTCCTATAAAAACAACTATATGTACCCATATGATAAATACATAGATATTACTTCAAATTTGTTGAATATTAATTAAAAAATTTAAAAAATCGATGATAAGGGCATATAAGTATAGTGCCTTTAAGGACTAGAAAACATAAACCACTTGTTTATAAGACGTATTCATTGTCTTAAACTTATTTCATCATAACTAGGCCCCATTTGACATATCTTACATAATACCCTTCTTCATGACCTAATAAAAAATATATTAAAGGGTGGGGTCAGATTCTTGTAAAGATAAGAATGGGAGATATTAATCATTTTGTAATGACAATAAAAATTAACATAAGATTTAAAAATTTCATCCTACATATGAAAGATTGTGATATCACGCCATGATATAAATCATTAATGTTCATAAGAATAAATGAGCATAATACAAAAAATAATAACATAAGACTTGAAGTATTGTGGAATAAAAATACAAAATGCAAATCATTTCATATTAGTCCATTCTGATTTTCAAAACCATCAGAGCGGACAATGTCCATTACGGAACCGAGTTCACTCCTCTTTCTAACGCCATATTACATAACTAAGATCATTTCCCATTCCAACCATATCTATATCATTATATATAAATAATTACCCATTGTATTTCTGGTAAATATGGGTCCCACCCATCACACAATAAATCATTCTTACTTTTCACACAAAAAATTTATCATACAACATAGAATTACCGAAGGGAAGAGAATGTGTTTCTTGAAAACCATTTAATCATAACATATTTCAGGTAAAAAATTTATTTCATAAATAGAATTAAATAATAAAAATAATCAACCATAATAATAAAAAGGATATTATACCTGAAACATGCACTTAATCTACTATGGAAAATAATTTTGATAAAACACTTGGAATCAATTTTTGAGGAAAATATCCTTTCATCTTCATTTTTTTTCCTTTTCTCAAAACTTCATTATGTTTTCAAAGAATATATATTTGAAAATAAAATTTAAATCATGTGGAGTAAGATTAATGTAAATATGGTGATATGAAGACATAAGAATCTATTCATGTTTTTAAGTTAAAAAACATTCTCCTTGTATTTTTATCAGAAAATACAAAAATGTACCACGTATCAAATAATGAAAAAATATTCCTTTCACATTGTTTAATAAATATTTAAAAATGGGAAGAATTTAAATTAGAAAAAAATATAAGAATATAAATAATATTACATTTTTAGGAAATGTTAATGTGGATGATTAAAATACCCTCGTAAATACTTACATATAAACAATCTCGGATAATAATGAGATTATAATGTTTCCCTAATCTTTTTGTTCTGATTTCCTTTTTTTGTATCCAAAACTACTGTATAATGATTTAAATAATTTAATTGACTTATTTAAGAATAATAATCATTTTTATATTATCATATTATCATCTTTTTGTCAATAATATTTAATTGTTACCGGTTATATAAATATTAACTTCTTTATGTTATTATGCTTGTTTTGTGAAATAAGTTCTAGTTCTCCTTTATAGGTAATATTTATATCATTTAAATTTATATTTACATAATATATACCATATCTATTCATTCATTACATTTATATAATCACGATTTAATGAAATTTGGGTATAATTAATAGAATCACTTAATGGAGATGGTCGACCGTAAGTATGCACGAGCGATGATATCATTCACATATTTTTTGAATAATATTTAATTGGTTGGTGTATAATATTAAAAAATTAATATCATGATATAATAATTAAATATGGTTATTATTTACATCTCCATACTATTCCATGTAAGGTTTTGGTGAAAAATAGATTACACAATGACATGCAGACGATTAGTCGTACGTTCGCACGTGTGGTGATTTCATTTTTCGTAGAATGGATAGAAAGAAGAATATTTTTATTACATATTTATAATAACATTATTGTATATAAATAAACAAATATTTATTAATTTATAATGGAAAAACTCAGGAAGATAATTATAAGAAGAGATAAGATTTAAAGAATCGGTATAAAGGATTACCACTTCATCGATGTGCTTACTTTAAACATTATCATAAAGCACTAGATATGGTAATTAAAGAAAACTAGATCCTATAGAATTTGACTATGGATGTTTATAAGGGAAAAGTGTTGGATATTTCTTTGATGGAAGGCTCAATGTGAAGTGAAGATTTGATGGAGTAGGTTCCCTTTTATAATTGAGGTGAGGTGCACTTTTCGGAACTCCAAAAATAATAATTTTTAATAAAATAAACCCCCACCCAAAAACAATAGAAATGACCAAATATTGAATAATAAATGTGATAGGGTTTTAATATCTCGAACCAAAAAAATTTTATTATTTTTTTCAATTTAAAACTTAATATTTATATTAAAACTTAGTTAATCTATTTAATTTTTAACTAGGGAAATAAGTATTTAAATATTAAAAGGGTTCCATATATAATTATTTGATGTTAATTATACCATATATAAATAAAATAAATCATTTTAGACCATATCATTAATATTATATATTTATGGAAAATTATTATGATATTTTAATAATTTAATAAACATTATTTTGACAAACAAACAATAGTGTAAATTTGGACACTATTCAATTCCCTGATCTTTAAAAAAATATTAAGATATTAGTTTAACTTCAAAAAACTGTATTATTATATTTATAAGACCTCTAGTTCAGCTATAAAATTCAATAGACATATTATTTATCCCAAATTAATTTTATTTTAATATTTTAAATTATAGTTATTTGTTATCTCCATTAATACAATAATTATTAAACCAATATTGTGTGATTATTAAATATATATTTTTTGAATAAAAATTAAAAATAAAATAAAATTATTAAGATAAATATACTATATTTTATATGAATATTTTTAGTTCAATTTAACTTCTAGAAAATCTATTATTTAAAATGTTAAACATTTTAGTTTTTCAATGTGACAACATTAACATCATTTAAAATAATATAATATATGTGTCATAATCTCTTCTATAAGGCTCTAAATGGATACTAACTAGACCCATGGAAGGTTAGGATCAATATATAATCGAACAATAAAATTTGGTGAACTGTTTTTGTAATTTATTGGTTATTAGAATTTTAATAAAAAAATTATATATTTTTCAGAAGTTATTTAATTATTACACCATCCAAGTATAAGTTCTTAAGGAAATTATTTAGTACCTAAAAATTAAAATTAAATTACCATGATAAATACAAACATTTTAGATTTATATATAGTATTTATAAACTGATTTAACTTCTTTATAATCTTATATAAAAATTTAATATTTAATTACATTTTAGTAAGACATATTTAATAGTTCTTTAAATAAAATAAATTAATTGTTAAAATCACCTCCACGTAGCTTCCAAAGACACCATTTAGACCCAATGAATATTTTAGATGAAATAAAATCATCTAATTATATTAATTCAAGTGTTAGGGTAATTTCATAATAGAATTATAACCCATAGTTACCCGGTTATCCATTCTACCATATTAATAAAAAAAATTACCAATGTTACTGTTCATAATGCACAGAAATATAATAAAGCAATTTATATAGTTTGGACCTATTTATTGAAATTATTTAATCCATTTTTAAAATTTACTAACATAGAAGTCACAAAAAGTTATTTAAAATTAATCTCGTTGTTAGAAAGGGAGAACGAGTTTTAAAACATAAAACATCACAAAAGATTGAAATGTTTTTACAAAAGAATTCAATGTAAAACTAATGATAGTAAAACAAATTATATTTAATTAAAAAACTGAATTATATTTATATTTTAAAACTATTCTATATTATAATTTCACCGTGAAAATTATTTTTATGAAAAAATTTGTTTTCAATTAAAATTTAGTATATTTTTATTATTGATCAAAATTTGAATGTTTTCAGAAAAATAAAAAAATTTCATCCGATGTAAATTTTTATATACCTATTAAAAATTATGTTTTTATGAGGTCATAAAATATTATTAATGTTTAGAAATATTTATTTAAAAGGGGTTCTCCATGCAAAGGAGGAAAATTACCTTTCAGAAAAATATAGGTTTTTATAAATCAAATAGGGTTAACTCATACCCTATGAAAAAAATATATATTGGATGAATATATAAAATATTTTATTAATTATATAAAATATATATTTAATTAATTTAGTTTACTAATAGTAATTAAATCAATTTAGGGATAAATAAATACAAAAAAAATAATTGGTTTATATTATTCATAAATAATTCATTGTGAATGACTTCACCTTATATTTTCATAAGTCATTTATATTTATTCATGTTATTCTAATCGCTATGTTAAAATTATCTATTTATACTAAGGGAATATCATTGTTCATTTAAACTCATGATTTCCAAAAATTCAAGATATTTAATAATTAAAATTATTTAATGAAAAATATTCATAAAAACATTTAGTTGTTACAAATACCATCTTATTTATATGGGTTCACTTGATATTCCATCTTGGTAGTCATGGTTCACTCCCATGAAAATATTAGTTGTAATGGTTCACTTACAAGACCATATTAGTGGAAAAATTCCTTTACTAAACTGATTTCACTTTCTATTCCTACCATTTCTATTTAATATCCTATAAATCATTACTCAATTCATTGGATGGAGAGAGAGGTCCCACCCATCTCATAATGAAATCATATAAATATATACCATAAGATCACAAGAAATAATATCATAACCCATTAAATAAAATAGGTAACACAATCATGTAATCACATCATAAACTATCAAAATGATACAAGTTTCATAACCATTTCATCAAATCATACCCCATGAAAAGAAGAAGTTTTCATAACCATAAAACTAGTTAAAGAATAACAGGTTTCATTAACTCATTTATATCACATCATAAACCATTAAAAGAAATAATATTAATCGATACTTTGGATAATTTACATATAAAGGAATTATTAAGAATATTTTATGTCATATTATATGCAAAATAATTTGGAAATATCTTTTTAAAAGATTTTTGAGGAAAATAATGTTTCTTGTTGAAAAACATTTTTTAAACAATTAAATAGATTTGAAAACATTTTTATTTCAAAATTGATTTGAAAAATTATAAAGTAATTATTGAAAACCCAAATAAAAATTTAAAGATATTTTTCCTCGAAAATTATATTATAATATAATTTTTTAAAACATTTTTTAATTTTTTTAAAACATGGTTATTCAAAAAAATAGTTATTCTACTGAAGGGAGAAATAATGTCTTATTTTTTAGAAATATTTTCTTCATTATATTATATATATAATATTTTAAAAATTGAACTAATACATTGATAAATAATTGCTAACCACAACAGGGGAAACATCATGATTTTTATTGAGAGTTATATCATAATATTTCATCAATGAATGAATAATCATAATCAATCCATATATATGATGAGATTATTTTAATAAACTATTATCACCTAGAGACATTGAGTCGTACTACCCATTATATTATTTGAAATTAAATTGATATTAAAATATCATGAAAGGAATTAGATTCATGATATTTATGTCAAAGATTATTTTATATAGTTTATAGAAGAACATAGGTGCATATCATGGAATCAGTCTTAAAGAAGAAAAATTGAAATAAAACAACTTCCCGGATTTGGTAACTATTGAAACAAAATCCCCATGAAAGTGAGATAATAAAATTAATATGTAAATATGCATAAATGTAAGTATAACAGTAAAATAATATATTCATGGGTAATATATATACCACACAAACTAAAATATTGGAGAATAAGGCTTATATCTCAGATAAATAAACGTGAGACTAGAAATCCCTTTACCTAATGTCATGAATTTTTCATGATCATTCAAAGATATTTTATAATAAAAATAAGTTTATTTTACATATACCACATAAAAATATTCTCATACATAATTCCATATTTTTATTTATAAAACCCACTTTTTACCAATTCCCTCTTAATGTTATTCCTTGAGTAAATTTCCCTTTGTTTTTAGTACAAGCTTGGACTTATTATTCATGATCATCTTACTTAGATCATGATTTTTTTATTTAAAAAATGTATAACATGATATAATAATAATAATATATATATATATATATATATTAAGTATTTAAATATTTACATTTGATATAAATATTAAATAGAATACACTATTCATGGAGACTGTAGGACGTACGTACACATGAACGTTATTTCCTTTATTTATCATTTTGAAAGAAATAAAGTAAATAAAATATATTAATATATATTATCATTAGTGAATTATTATTATTATATATATATTTCATATATATTTACTAAAATCATTTTTAATAAATTCCACATGATGTGTATATTAATCACAATGCTTTGAGGAAGCGGTAGTCCACACTTCCCCAAACTAAATTATAGTATTTACACAAAATAAAAATGAGGAATGTATATATTTTTTATAATTAATAAATATTAAATACATCAAATATATCAAAAATATCATATAAAAATATATTATATATCATAATTCCCAACCATTTTTGGTGGTAAATGAAAAATGAACTACATTATTTCGTGATGCGGGAGATTTCCGTACATAAGAACAGTATGCTAGTTATATATTATGTAGATATTACTTGAAAGTGTAGGTAGAACCCTTATAATAACAAAGTATAACTATAATTATGATAATAATATTTTTTTTAATCAGATAATATGAATATTTCAGATGGAGGAGAATCAAAATAAAATAAAGAGCTTATGGATGAATGTTACCTCTTCTTTGAGAAACTTCTTTTTGATAGCACCAAAGGGATTACGTGGATGTATTTGTTTCCCAATGGGAAGTTATAAGATTAAAAGATAGAATATAGGATATTATTTTAGAAGATATTGTGTGATTCCAATGGCTTTATAACTGTGATTAAGTGGGAGGGATGGAGTACCTTTTTATAGTGGATGAGGAGTGTCTTTCCTATGAATTTTTGAAAAGTGAATTCCACCCAGGACGTCCCAATGAAACATGGCTAAACTAATGGTAGAAAAATATAAAAGTTAATATAGGGTGAAAATATGATCCTCAAATATATTTGGAAGAGGATTATAGGTCATTTTGGGCATTAATATTAAGGTTCTATCCTTTGTTAAGCTAAGTTTTCTCTTAACCGCTTTAATTGATTTTAATCATTTCATTAATAGTTTTGGTCAAAAAAAATTTTTACCTGATTATAAATTGTAAATTATGTTTATTCCTAATATATAATACTTTAAAAAAATTTAAATAAAATATTTTTTAGAAACTAATTTAAAATTAACCTCTCCAACATGTCACAAAACCATTTTTTTTAAAAATGATTAAAAATTTGGGATGTTTTAATATAAAATTTCCATGTAAAATTTGTTCCAATGAAATATATTGTATTAATTAATTTAAAATTATGTAATTCAAAATTAAATCGAAATTAAACTATAAATTAACAATATAAATAAATTATATGAAAATGTAGTTTTTGAATTAAAATTTAGTTTCTATCACTATTCGTCCAAAAATGATGTCTTTTTGAAAAATGACATACAATCACCAAATGATATATTCGAAATTATTAATTCAAATACAATGTTTATTTTATAAATTTTAATTTCTAATGTGTCTGAAATTAGTTTTCTTATTTTTCACAGAAGAATATTGAAAAACTTCTTTTATGAGAATAGTATTTTTAAATAGATAAATAATTTACTAAACATTGTATGTATTATTGTAAATATATTTTGTTTATATAAAACAATTATAAATAAATTTTTAAACTAGTTATCATTATTAATATTAATAATTTTAACACTAAAATTATAACTATCTTACTTAAATAATTATAATAAAAAAAATTTGTTTCGTAGAAACTTAGTGTTTCTTGTAACGCAAACCATGTTGGTGTTGTGTGTAAGGATAGATAAAATTGGTATATATTACAATGAAAGAGTAAATTAGTTTATCATGAAATTAAGGACATAATATAAATTTAATTTATTTGAAAAATGGTGTATAAACACTCGGTGTGTTAAATTTTGTTCCCCTTAAAATTTATTTCAATCTCAAAATTCATAATTTTGATTGAAAATATGAGGATACGTCAGCCTCATAATATCCCCAAGTCCCTATGTAGTTTTATATATCTATTTATTTCCCTACAAAAAAATGAACAGGTGAGAGTTTTTGTTTCTTACATATTTCTTTATATGATCTAGTTATTCAAGTTGGTATTCCCCATAAGAAGGATCCCACACCATCAGTATGTCCTTTGAGATTAGTACATATGAAGGGTCAGGTATTTACTTTCTAAGGAATGATACATGGAACACATCATGGAGTTGATTGTTATTTGGAGGAATTTACAAGATGTAGTCTATCTTCCTAATGTGATCAATAATATCAAGTGGATAGATATACCAAGATATTAGATTCCCTTTATTTCTGAACATCATTACCTTCTTCTAGGGAGATATTAATAGGAGCACCTTTTCACCAATTTCAAATTCTAGATCATGTCATAATTTATCAGCATAAATAAGATTTATACTTAGATCTTCCTCGACATGTTTCTGAATGGATATGAAGTTATTTTCAATTTGTTCAACTATCTTATTTCCCAATAGCTTTATCTCTCGAAATTCATCCCAACATGTTGGAGATTTACATTTCTTCTAATAGAGTTCTTGATAAGGTTTCATATTAATTCTTGAGGGAAATATATTGGTGTATGAAAACATAACTAGAGGAAGTTTTTTGATCCTAACCCCCCTTGAAATCTAAATAACAAGATCTTAACATATCCTCTTGGGTTTGAACAGTTCTTTTAGACTGGCAATTCATATAAGGATTATAGGTATTCCCAAAACTAAATTCAGTATCAAGTTCTTGCTGAAGACTTTTATAGAACATTGAGGTATACCTTAGATCCTTATAATAAATAATAGAATATATTAATTCAGTAATACTTTACACTTCATTAATATATATCTCAGAAATCTTACCCAGAGATATGTCTTCTTTGATTGCAATGAAGTGTGCTGACTTAGTTAGGCAACTGACTACCACTCATATTGTATTTAACTATTCAGAGATTTTGGGGAGTCCCTCAAAAAAATCCCGAGTGACTCTCTCCCATTTCAATTCTGGTCTATGTAATGGATGAATCATAACCTTTGACATATTCCTTTTTTTTTAACTTGATGGCATACTAAGCACTGAGATACAAACTCTGTGATATCTATATTTATGTCTTCCCACTAAAAGTGGTCTTTCAAATCATTATAAATCTACATACTTCTTGGATTAATATATAAGGAATAAATATGATCTTAATCTAATAGATCCATCTTCAAATGTGGAATAGGTGGAATTAATACATGGTTCTTGGACCTGATTATTCAAGCCTAATCATGGTTGGACTCTAGAACTTTTGTTGCTTTCTTTTAAAGATATATATCTTCCTTGTACACCTATTTAATCATCATTTGGATAGACATTTGAAAATTCAATTGAGAACAAAATTTTTTTACCCTTCCATAAGGATTTCTATATTCATTCTTTTCAATATAAAAAATATTGGATCTTTTTAAATCATCATCATAGATAAGCTATCATGATAATCAAGACTCAATGCATTGACCAACTTCTTCTCTTTTCCATGGTTGTAACGTATTGATCAGTAATAATATTTTGTAAGCTCTAACCATATTATCTAGAGCATGTTCAAGTCCTTATGTGTTAATATATATTTTATACATCTATTATGGGTATATAAATCAAAATTTTATCCATAAAAATAATGCCTCCATATCTATAATGAAAAAATTATCACAGTTAGTACCAAATCATGTGTTTTATAATTTATCTCATGAATCTTAAACTGTCATGAGGCATAATATATAACCATTTTATTCTAAATAAGAACAATTCCCAAAAAAATTTGGGATGAATCACTATATATTAAAAACACATGTTTACTATAGGGTAATGTCAGCATAGGTGCACTGACTATCCTTTTAATTAGTTCCTTGAAATTTTCCTCAAATTCATATGTCCAATGGAACTTTTCACCCATCAAAGTTAATTTGGACAAATGATTATATAGTCGTGATAAATTCTCCACAAAATTTTTATAATATACAACTAAACTAAGAAAAATATGTATCACATTTAATATGGTTGTTCGTGGCCAACAATAAATATCCTCCATTATTGATAGAACTACTACTACCCCATCTCCTGAGATTATGTGACACAAAAATAAAACCTTTAGTAATCATGATTCACAGATGGTAAATTTATCATATAGCTTCTCATTCCATAGTGAATTTAGTTTAATTATCTAGTGGTATTCATTCTCTTCCATACGCATTGAATAGATAATAATATCATCAATAAATACTACCATATTTTGATCAATGTAATGTCTAAAGAGTCTATTCATCACTTCCGTGAATATAGAGGGGGAAATAATAATACCAAAAGGCATCACTATATATTCATAGTGTACATACCTTGTACAGAATGTATTCTTGAGTATATCCTTTTTTTGACCCTTTATTGATCATATCCCGAATGAAGGTAATTCTTGGAAATGTATTGAGAACCTCCCAATTGATCAAGAAAACATCAATATGGGTAAGATGATACTTTTTCTTGGTCATGATCTTCTTCAAATCCATATAATCAGGGTAGAGCCGCATTTATCTATATTTGTTTTTCACAAAAATAATAGGTGCGACCAAAGGTGACACACATAGCTGAATGAATCCCTTATTAAGGTTTTCATGGATTTCCTTATTCAATTCTTGCAACTCAATTGGGGCTATTCTATAGGGTTATTTTGAAATTTTTGTGGTGTAACGACCCAAACTATTATAGATAAAATTTCTCCGTGTTTTTTCATTAATATTTTTGTTATGTGGTATGGTTATAGAAAATAAATGAACTCATTTTGTTTTATTATAAACTATTTTCTTTAAAAAGCATTTAAGAATAATTATTGTTGATAGTATAGCCATTTAACACTAATCATATTATTAGTATATATATAGTGGTTTAACAAATCAAATTGACAGAGACAAAGGAAGTGATGTCCTCAACCCATAGGATTGCACCCTATGAATCCAATTTACCAACGATTCTGGGGGAGATATCATCTATAATATTTACCCTTTACAAATATCATGATGATATCTAACAAATTACATATGAGAAAAAACTTTTATAGGATATGTTCAAGATCATCATTATCATGGCCCAACCCATGTACAGAGAACCAACCATTAATGTCATATCATTTCACACCTTCTTCTTAGATAGTTTCCTAGTGTATTTAACAGATATTTATTAAGACCCTAGAAATATGAGTACATACATTATTTTGTTTATAATAAATTTATATATTTTCATTCGACTATTGTAATGTTATAAATGATTTTAATTTTGATACAATAGAAGACAAAGAGTATTGTTGGTTAATATTAAAATTCAAATATGGTATTTATTTTTATAAATTAATGTATTTTTAAAATAAAAATTATTTATTAAAATATTATTATTATATAATGTTTTTAAAATATAAATGATCATATAATTTTAATGAAGTATAATTTAATTTTTTATATGGGTTCAAAAATTGTTATTGTCAAAAATACCAACATATATAAATAAATTTTGAATCTTATTATAAAATGTAAAGTAAAAATATTTAGAAAAATATTTACATAAAATTAATATTATTTTTGTGTTAATAAATTCTAAATGTTTCAATGGTGGGTTTTTCATAATTTTCTGAGACATTTAAATTTTCAGGTACAAATTAAATACCGTATAAATATAATATTTGTATTATGCATAATAATGAACCAAAATTTATTTAATAAAAACTATAAATGGAATACACAACCAAAAAACTATTTTATTTTTTAAATAATTTTATTTTATGTTTATTTTATTAATTTCATAAAGTTTTTATGAATCCTCCAAAACAATTAATGTATATTGGGCTTTTCAAATAATTTCATTAAGAGTATGACTCACTTCCACAACATCAAGTGTATTATTATTTTATGTTCATAAACTTTCCTTATATAATAATTTAAACCACACCCATTTCGTAGAATCATGGAAGAAAACCATTGTAAGGTTTGTGTTCTTGGTTATTTTGTTACATAAAGTCCAAAAACTATGTTTGAGAAATAATACTGAATTACCCAATTATTTACTTTATAAACTCACCCAGTCTCCAATTTAACTTCAGAAAAAACTATTTTATCACATCCATACTCTTTCCTCCACTCTATATACTCCTTTCAAGGTACCCAAATCTCACAAGAATCCTCTCACAAGCATTTGGAGTCACACTCTCAAGGTAAGGGATCCTTACCTTCTCTATATTCAACAATATTTATTATATTACGTCTTCTATTTAAAATTCCTAATGTTTGGATTTGTCATTACTTGTCCTCATTGTTTCCCATTTTATGTAAAAATTATTATATACCACATTATCTCTCATAAATTATTATTATCAATTTTTAATGTGATGTCATTATGTTACTGAAATTTCACCAGGATTTTCCATGCCAAAACAATTGTGTAGAGAGTAATAGAACCATTTTATGTAAAGGATGTTCAAATCAATCCAGTTACACTTATATGAATTGGTACATACGTGTTTTTATTATGCGCCCCATTATCATAGAATGAAAATTAACGACGAATGAATCTATGTGGTAATATCTATTTGGCACACTTTCGCATGACAATAAAATGAAAGTGATGGTTACACACACAATTATATAGCACTTCAATGCATTGGGTAATTTTTAATTTCGTGAGATGTCATGTTTGGATAGTGATTGAACCCTCTTTCCATTATGGAACATTTTCCATCATGATTTCTCGGACCTCAAATCCATTTTTTCATTTGATGAATAATCCTCTTTAAGAGGGAGTGGGAACCTCACAATAGTATTTGTGAAATTTCAAACTCCATGATATAAATTATTTAACACCACAAATAGGATCCAAATTCCACCCAAAAACATAAAAATTCATATTCATATTTGAAATTCGAAAAACATGACATATCCATCTAAAAACCCACACACAACATCGTCTCGGTCCATGATCCGGCTCGAGCTACACTCCTAGAATCACAATCCACGCCTCATTATCATAACATCACTGGTAATTAGAAGCCCTCGTAATGGAATCATTTCCATTCTCAAAAGCAAACCTAAAAACATCCCACTAATGCATCAAACCATCTCCAATGATAGAAAGTTATTTCACCTTCAAATCAAAACAAAACCCAAAGAACATATTCAAACAACATCGACTTAATCAAGGTTAAGAACTAGGCCACCAATAAGAGAGAGCCCTGACCATGGAGGACCCAACATCCCTACATGAATCAGACAATAAGAGAACCAGTTCAATCAAAACCTTTACATCTTTGAAACTAAAACAAACATCTAACACATCATGGAATAGAACAAATTTTATGATGTACATGCCTACTAGAGCACTGGGGATCGAACAAACAACATCTCCCAAATCAAGTTGAATACACTATCATAAACCGACTCCGAGAGCGATGAAGGAACAAGCTGACAGAGTAGAGTATGAAGTGTAATGGCCTCACGAAGAATCAATACCTCCCCTGAAACCACCAATCTCAATCAAAGAAGAACATCTAGGAAACATCACACTATCAAGTGAGAGGAAGAAGTGTAGGGAAGAACAAGTAGGGGGATCGAGGAGAGGGGGAGATGATGCCGGAGAAGCAGTGCACAACCCCCCCACCACCACAAAATCACCACCAAACACTCTATATCATTTGAGAAATGAGAGCAAGGCTTCTCAGATATTTATTAAATGTTATCACTGACTTATGTTTATGTTTTATAGATTTATGTATTTTCAACATTTCCAATGTTACCATTACGATTATGATTATATATCATATCTCATTATTCATGTTTATGATTCTTACTCCTTTTATTCAACATTGAAATTTTTATTGTATAACATGTAATATTTTCATCATGTTATGCCTTTTTTATTCCCTTAGAGGGATTTATATCCCATGACTTTCTTGTGTATATCCCTAGGTTATCCAATGCTGTTTTATGTTTGATGGATTATTTTGATCATGTTAAATATGTTTTCAATAATGATCTTGTATTTCTTCTTTTATGTTGTTTTGTAATGTGCATAATTCCAAAATAAACTATAATTATTGATTATTCTTGTTTAATTATGTGTAATATTTTTTATTAAATATTGTATTAATGTGAAATAAAGAGAAAAATTATTATATGTGGCACCAGGTTCCTCCTCTATCAATAAATATACTTCAGGATTGGTTGAAAATATAGGAAAATATTCTATAAAGGCATCCAAAATGTACTGATGAACAATTATATCATAAATTTAGATTTTCTCCCCCAGAATTATAGATAAATACCTCTTTTGAGTTGGAGTTATGACTTATACACTAGATGTAATCTCCAAAGGATGTTCATTCTTATTGTCACACAGGTATACGATCAATGTTTGGTATGAAATATCAAACATAACTTCCCTTACTAAATATTTTATATTGTATTTATGAATAAAAAACCAATCCCTTCCTACTATGGCATCATATTCAACCAAATAAATAATTTCATAATTTTTAGGATGCACATTCCCAAAAATTTCAACCGGATGGGAATCATAGACTTGAGATGAAATCATAAAACCAATAAGGGTGTTCACTAAAAATTTAATAAATAATATTTTTGGTGGTATATTAATACCAATAGAAATTTTTTAATATATATAACTGTTGTCACATAAAGAATCAAAAAATACATTAGTAGTTTTAGAGTGTATGGTAAGTGTACATTTCATAGTCCTTATTACACCCCTCACCATAAACAATGATCACATGCGATTTACACTTGTCCCTCAGTTTAAGAGGTTATTAAAAATAATCGTTATCCCCAAACCATGGGCTTGGGAGCTTGTTAGAATAAAAAACATTCTCTTTACACTATTACAAGTGAAGCATGGGAGGTTCATTATGTGCAGTTTTCTATCTATTTTCATTGTTAGCAGATTTCATTCCAACACATTGGTAATCAAATGAAACATGACATTAATTTAAACATTTTAAAAATTTATTAAACTCTTTAAGACAACTTACTACATTAATCATTCCACAATTAGGACATAAAGTGATGATCATATTTATATCTTCTTTTTTTTAGATTTTTCTTTGAACTCCAACTTCCTTTTTATCAAAACTACAAGATTGATACATAACTTTAATGATATTTCAACATTAATTTTCTAATGAACAATATCATTATACCTTCTAATATTTGAAATGGAAAATTCCATTCTGAGACATTTCTTTAAGATAATGATGAACCAATCAGGCTCACATCATGGTTGGATGAAAATACTAGAATCATACCTTGCATATCTTGTGAAATTACCATCATTGGTACCTATGGATTTGTCAAAAAATTAAATTAAGACTAGGAAATATTAATCTATATTTTTATGAATAATATTTGGAAATTACTTATTGAAAATATGTTCTTGAACACATCCCAATACATATATTAATGTTATTATTAGTTCCATGTATTCTTGATTATAGGCCACCACGGGATTGCTTTTCCATCATGCCAATAAATAGCCAGAATGACTTTATCGTGTTTTGAACACTAGATAATGGATAATATTTGTTCTGTGGTTCTGATCCATTATTTAGAAACAAGTGGATCAGAAGACCCATTGAACGAAGTTGAATTTTTCTTCATGATGAAATCAACAAATTATTGTTCAATAATTTCCTTATTTGGATGTCTATAATGACTCATTGATTGTGTAAGTTGTGTGAACATGGATATAAGGATTTCTATTCTATCTCCCATATAATTTGGATTCTCAGGAAAGAAATAATTTCATTATATATAAAACTCAACATATATATGGTTCCTTTAGGTTCCATCCACTAAATAAAACCAAAATTCAAAGTGTAATAAATAGTTATCATATTAAAGAACCACATGATCATGAAAAACCAATTTTGGGGTGTTTAAATTAAAATAAATATATTAATATATAAAACCTTATTATTATCCTTGGTTATTAATATACAGATTATATTTGAACCTTTCATGATGGTTCCTAAAGAGTTTGGGAATTTTCAAAACATACCCCCTTAGAGTGTTAATCCTGGTGTGTTCTAAGGCCAGCTGTCTTGCACCAGTTCATAGTCGATTCTATCTCAATACAGTGTTTTAAGGTTTTAAAACCTATATACATATTTTCTAGAGAAACATCCACTTGTAGTGTCTAGAAAGAGAATTTTTTTTGAAACCACATGTTCTATCATTTACCAAAATTCTATGACATTTTACTATAATTTTCCTTATCCTTATACTTATCATTAGACCATCCCTTAAGGTTATCACTATGGTTTTCTCATATTAGATTACAAAGGTAAAATTATTTCGTCTTTGATACCAACTATATATAACATTTATTTTCATACATAATCAATATATCTTTTTTACAGAATACATAAAAATTACAAAAACAAATACTAAAAAACCATCTTACTTTAGTGCCTTTGGAAACAAGGAATCATGAGAAATTGCATTTAAGTGAGATAAATTATCTCCCACTATATTCTTTATGATTAGAAGGCTTATTAGACACATCATACATAATTCATATCTTCATAAACTGGGTAAAATAAACATAAAAATGGGTTACCTCAAATGCTCAATAAGGATAAAAAAGGTGACATGTAAGCATAATCTTTATAATAAGGGTAGGAGAACAGGGTCATGACAATAGAATATCATACCCTAAATAAAAAAGATCGTATAAATGAATAATGGTATTAATATTAGAAATTCATAAGAGATAAATCATAAGGAAATCAAGATAATATTCTGTGGATGAAAAATATAAGAATAATTCATAGAAATGTAGCAGACACATAGTCATATAAAATGATTTCCACTGTATCCAATGTATTGATTCCAAGGCCATGTTAGTATAGGTTCACTTCCCATACCATCTTCGTTGTCAAATTTTACTCCCATGATCTTATTAATAGTCAATGATCACTTCTATGACCAACTAAGTAGAATAAATCAATTATTAAACTGAGTTCACTCCCTGTTCTAGCCATGTCTATCTCATGAGATATAAATCACTACGTAACAGGTTGGAGGGGATATAAGTCACACCCATCTCAAAATGAAAATCATACATATGTGTTCCACAAGATCACAAAAAATCATATCATAACCCATGGAATTAAATGGGCATCGTAAACATGTAATCATATCATAACCTATGGAAAAGATAAAAATTTCATAATCATTTTGTTAAATCATATTCTCACAAAATAATAAGTTTTCATGTACATATAACCCATGAAAGAGAAATGGGTTTCATAAACATAAATCTACAAAAACATAATCCATTCAAAGAAATAATATGAACGGATCCTGTTGATGATTTCCCCCAAAATGAATGAGTAACAAAATTAGATGCCATCTTATATGAAAATTATTTTGGAAATATAATTTGTAAATTATTTTTTGAGTAAAATATCTTTTCTTCTATCAAAATTTTTTATTAAAACCAAAATCATACTTATGAAAAAAAATCTTTGAAAAATTAAATTAAAATATATAAAATAATATTTCATATTGAAAAAAATTTATGAAAATCAATTTTTTTTTAAAAATATAAAATTATCATTTCTTAAAAACATTTTGGGTTAATTATTTTGAGAAAATATTTTTCTGAATAAAAAAGTTATCTGACTTAGGGGAGAAATAAGGTCATAATTTCTAAAATAAAATTAATAATTATATTAAGTAACATAAATTGGAAAATCATGTTAATAAATGAGTAAATAGTCACTAACTAGAGGATAATTAAATTATTATGTTTTCTTGAAATATATATCATATTATTTCATCAATGAAAGAATAAGCATAAAAAATAATGATAAATGATGAGATTGCTACAATAAACTATTACTACATTATATATTTCAATCATACTCCCTATTTAAGAAAATTAAATTACATGAAGATTAAAATATCTATAAAGTAATTTTATTCATGGTATAAGATATAAAATAGAAATTTATAAACCTCGTAGAAGAATATAATTGCATATCAAGGAATATGTCTCAATGAATGAAATTTGAGACAAAACTACTTTACTGATTTGGTAACTTCTGAAACATAAACCTTGTGAAAAAGAGATCATAAAATTGATATATAAATACACATAAATTTTAGGATAAAAAATATTATATATTCTAGTTTTGTATATACAAAACACACAAGAAATTAGTGGTAAATAAATATTAAATCTCACAGAAATAAAAGCGAGATGAGAAATCCCCATACCTTTCTCTTGAATTTATTTGGGATCATAAAAACATCATTTATAATAAATATATAAAATAACCATATTCTTATATATAATACCATATATGGATTTATATTACCTACTTTTCCACATTTTCATGTTAATATAATGCTTCTAGTAATATCTACATTGTTTTTCATACAAGCATTGACTTATTATTCATGATAATATTTTTTAGATGATGATTTACATATTTACATAATTAAAAAATTATATAAAAATTATATATATTTATATTATATTAATATTTATAAATTATTGAAATATGAAATGAAATACATCATTTATTGAGATGGTATGTCGTACATATGCCGAAATGTTGTTTTTGTTTTATTATTATTTTGAAAGAAATAAAGTAAATGAAATATATGCATATATGTATATATAAATATATTATAATTAAATTTTGTATTATTATATCATATATATTATACACATTAACTAAACCCTTTTTTGACACATTCCATATAATGTGCGATTGAATCACATCACTTTGAGGAGACGGTAGGCCACACATCCCCAAACAAAATTATCATATTTACTGAGAATGTAAAGAATGAATGTATGTTTCATATAATAATTAAACAAAATTAAATACCTAATAAATATAATAAATATAATATAATATACTTTTTTCCGTCATAATTTCCAACCATGGCATTTTTTAAATAAAAAACAAACATCATCATTTTGGGAGGCTGTAGTTCGTCATATTTAAGAAAGGTAAGTTTGTTAACCATTATATGGTAGGGTAGATAAATGTATATTAAAACAATAAAATAATGACATATATGTATATTTATGATAATTGTTTTATTAAATAATCATGGAATAATAATTTTTGAGGTGTTGGAGAATGATAATAAGACAAAGGGCATGTGGAAGGATGTCACATTTTCTCTTTGGTAAGTCGTTCTAGATTGCACCAAAGGGAATCCTTATATGGATTTATGTGAAAAGGGAGGACTATAGAATGAATTTAGATAATATTATATAATTTTTTTATTAATTTTTTGGATATAATTTGTATGTTTGAATAACTAAGAAGGTTGAGAGCCTTTTTATAATGGATGAGGAGTAACATTTTTGTATATTATCAGAAAGGGAATTTCGACATTATTTTTCCTCTTAAAAATGGCTTCAATAATGTAAAAAAATAGATGTAGGGGAGTATAGAGTAAATATATTAATATAAAATTTCTTTTTGAAAAATTTTTCTGTCATTCTTGTCTTTAAGATTAAGGTTTAGTCCTTTTTCAGGATTACTTTTCTCTTAATCACTATAATAAATTTTCATCATTTTCAGTAATATAATACGTCAAAAAATAGTTTTAAATTATTATAAATTAGAAATTAAATTTATTTTAAATATTTTATCCATTTTTTAAAATTATAATCACATAACTGGAAAACATTAATTTAAATTTAATCTCAAGAGATATCACTAAAATAAGTTTTTTAAGAAAAAATGCATAAAAGTACATGCTGTTTTCATATTTGATTTCATTGTGTAATTAATTACAATGACCTAAATTAGAATAATTGATTTATATTTAATTTATTTACAATTTAAAAAAAATTAAAATATTTATTATCATTTTAAATAAATAATAAGAAAAATTATTTTGGATATAAAATTCAGTACATTTCATTATTCTTCAAAAAATAAGGTTTTTTAGAAAAATATAAAATAGTTAACATAATATAATTTTAAAAATAGGAGTTTAAAATGAATTTAATTTAACAAAATTAAATTTCAAAAATAAATATAAAAATAATTTTATAATTGTTCATAAAATGACATCAGAAAGTAGTTCTTTTATGAAAATATCATTTTCAAACATATAAGTACTTTACAAAAAATTGAATTTATAATTTTCAATATGTTTTATTTATATAAAACCATTATAAATGAAATTTAAAAAATATTTATTACTATATATATTACTATGCTTAATGGCTAGATTATAAATACATCACTTAAATTATTTAAATAATAAAATGTAGTTTCGTAGAAACTCAGTGTTGTGTGTAACATAGATTAGGCCAATGTTTCATGTAGAACAAGATTAGAATGATATAGTGTAAAATAAAATTTTAAATTACTGTATAATTAAATAAAAGATATAAATGGAAATTAATTTATAAAAAAGGATCATAAAAATTCAAGGTGTTACAAAAGTACCCCACATAGTTTCTATTAATCGTGTGGTATCCATGTGGTCGAACATGTTTTCCAATTTTTCTCTAACATAAGGCTATGTAAAAACATCTGACACTTCTAGGGTGTTCCTTTTTTTGTAGTACATAATTAACCAGACTTTACAATTGAATCAAATTGAAAAACAAATTATCCATAATTTCATGAATAGATGGGTTATTACACCATGAAACATCTTGTTAGCTAGGTGTATAATTATTTCCATCTTAGAATACCTTGGATGATGTCAAGATATTGGAAATTGTCATCTCTGGGATAATAGTAGACCAATATTTTGTCGATTTATTTCACAATGACACATACATTTCCAATGTCACCTATATCTATTGGGACAAATCAACCCCATCCAAAGGCCATATGACTCCCCTTCTGTAATTATCTCATCACATTCACATTGGTTATCATCCGACTTATAGATTCTTTCCATACTCGGTCACCTTGTAAATACATTATTTTAATGTCTTATCTATAAACCAAACAAAAAACTATGTCATCACCCACTCACGTCTCCAAGATCCCATTAAAATGTAACTGTCACAGACTATCATATTTGTACCCACCATAGTTACTGATTGTAACACCATAATTTTTTTATGAAATATTTTCACTAGATAATTGTAATTCTTCAATATCTTTCATTGCATGGGGTAAAAATTTTAAAAGATAAATGTTATTATATTTTTATAAAATGACCATTTTAGCCATTCCATTATGATAACAAGAATAAATATAACTAACTCAAGAGAATGTATGATGATGTCATTCTCTACCAATTATTTATGAAAAATTTATATCAATTACATCATTATATTTATAAATTATGTTAATTAATATTATTAAATGAAATTAATAAAATAAATTTTTTATATAATTAATAAAATATTTTTTATATTCATCCAATAGATGTTTTTTCATAGGGTATGAGTAAACTGTATCTAATGTATAAAAACCTATATTTTTCAAAGGGGTAAATTTTCTGCCTTTTAATTACGAACCCCTTTTAAATAATCATTATAACACATTAATAATTATTATATGACAAAATAAAAAATTTATTTGGAAGTGTGATATAAAAATTTTGGTTGGATGAAATTTTAATAATTTTATAACATTCAAATTTTGAAGATTAGTAAAAATATACTAAAATTTAATTGAAAACACCTTTTTCATCAAAATAATTTATAAGGTTAAAATATAATATTTAAATTTTTTAAAGTAAAAATTAAAAAATATTTATATCATTAAATATAATTTATGTAATTACCATTAATTTTACATTGAACTCAAATTTAAAAACATAACAATCTATTGTAATGTTTTAACTTTTAAATCTCGGTCTCTCTTTCCAACAACATGATTAATTTTAATTTAATTAGATAAAATTATGTGTTTGAATTTTAAAAAATGCATTCTATAATTTGAATTAGTATGTCCAAATTAGGTAAATATCTTTATTTTATTTTTGGTCATTATGAATAATAACTTTGGTGATTGTTTTTATTAATATGGTAATTTGGTAAACCAGATAGTTAAGGTTAAGAATAATCTTATAAAATTAAATTAATACTTATCATAATATCAATTAATGAGTGTGTTTCAACCTATTTAATCATTGGATCAAAATGGTATCCTTTTGAAGCCCCTTGTATGAGATTAGGACATTTAATTTAATTTTTTTAATGATAATTTAAATAGGTCTCACTCAAATTTTAATAACTATATTTTTTTTGTATAAGGTTATGGAGAAGAAAAATTTGATTGTAAATACTAGTTTTAAAGATATTTTTAATTTATCATGGTAAGTTATTTGAAATGTTTTTGAAATAAAAAATTATATTACAGACTTATATATTGATGATTTAAAAATTAAATAATTGATGAAAAATCAATAAATCAATTTTATTAAAATGATTATAACCATCAAAAGACACAAAAACATGAACAATTATTATTGGTCAAGTATATATTGATTGTTATAATCCTAGTGTCTAGTTAGTTACCCTTTGGAACTATATAAAAGTAATTGAAAAACTTATATTATTTTATATTATTTTATATTAAAGTTGTACCATACATAATTAAATAATTATAAAATTTTAAATGTTGGATTTTAGAGAAGATAAATTAGACTAAAAATATTCTTCTGAAAGAATTTGTATTTAAATTCATCTTAGTATTTGTTTGTTATTTTTCATTAAACAAATATGTATATTAAATAATTACACATAATTAATTTTTTAATTATTTTATTAATGGAGATAAAAAATAAATGTCATTATAAATAATAGAATAAAAATAATTCAAGAAAATTAATCTCTATAATGAATTTTATAGATGACCTTGACCACATAGGAACATAATAAAATAATTTCTTTGATGTTAAACTATTATATTAATATTTTCTGAAAATAAATCTATTTAATAGTGTCTAAATTTACAATAGAGGAAAAATGTTTAAGAAGAGGTAATCTCTCCACCGATTGTTTCAAACATCAGTCTTCTTCTACTTCTTCTTACTGATTTGTTTCATTATAAATTAATTACTCTAGTAAAACATACATACTAAGATGTTAAAAATATTAATGAACAACAACAATCCACTTTTTATCTAAACTATGAAAAATGAAATCATTACATGTGTGTGCGTATGACTTACCATCTCCACAGAGTGGTGTAATCTATTTTTCACCACCACCATACTTTTATGGGTATAATTATGAAAATAATTACTATATATGATTATTATAAAATTATATTAATTATAGTATATTATACACCATTCAATTCAATACCATTCAATACATATGTGAATGATATTGTCACTCGTTCATACCTACAACTAGCTGTCTCCACGATGCAATGTGATTCATTCTACATGATCTTCATTAAAGTATGATTATATAAATGTATAGGATTAATAAATATGGTATATATAATGTTTATATCATGTTTTAATGATATAATCACTACCTATGAATGAGAACAAGAACTTATTTGACAAAACATGCATTAGAATATAAAGTAGATAATATCTGAATAATGAGTAACAATTAAATATTATTAAAAATATATATGATAATTTGATATTATAAAAATGGATATGATTCTAAAATAAGTCAATGATATTATTTGAATCATTATAAATCCGGTTCAGATACATACATAAATCAGGACAAAAATGTAAGGGATAATTTGCAATCTCATTATTATCCAAGATTGTTTATACATATGTATTTATTGGGGTATATTTATCATCATTGTCCATGTTTCCTAAATATATAACATATTTATATTATTCAAATTTTTTCTAAATTCAATTTTACCCATTGGTTTATTTTTATCAAATGGTATGAAAGGAATCATTTGTATATATTCAACGGGAGTTACTTTTTAACTTTTTTGAAAAAAGTATGAGGAGAAGTTATTTTTTAACTTATACATAATGAAAGAATTTTTACAACTTTAAAACAACTCATTTCCATGATTATTACTCTACATGAATTCATGTTTTCTTTTCAAATAAATTTTCTCTTAAAATTTCTCCATATTTTGAGAAAATAAAACATTTTGGAAGAAGAATGGATATTTTCCTCAAGAATATATTCCATGTTTTTATAAATATAATTTTCCATCGAAGATTAAGGATTTGTTTCATGTATAATATCACTATTAGTCTTTTCGCTTATTATATATATGATATAATTCCATTTATTAAATCTGTTTTTATTAAATGGATTATGTTAGGATAGAATGATGTTTAAGAAACCAATTTTATTTCTTAGGATATGCTATGATATATGATTTATGTTTTGATGAATCATGTAAGAATGATTTCATTATGAGATCGGTGTAAGCTATATCTCCCACAAATTTGTTATGTAAATATTTATATATCATGATATATACATTAATGGAATGAGAAATGATCTTATTTCCGTAATACTGTGGTGGAATGAGGAGTGAACTCAGTTCAGTAATGGACTTTTTCTACTATGATGGTCTTGGAAATGAGTTTGGACTAATATAAAATAATTTTCTATGATTATGTATATGCATAAAAAACAACATTTTTTATGTTATGAATTTTCGGATTACCTTCATTGATTCTTATTAACTTTCATGATTTATCCCATGGAATGATATCACGATCTTTCATATGCAGGATAAGATTTTAAAATGCTATGTTCTTATGTCATATTATTATGATATGATTGATATATCTATTGTTTACCCTTACTGAGAATTTAATCTCACCCTTTAGTTTTTTTACAATGTCATGAAGAATAGTATTGAGTTTGATATGTCAAAAAGGTTTCTAGTTATGAATAAATAAGTGGGAGTCAAAGAAAATTCCTTATGAACTAGTTTTTTATTTTTCCTAATTTCTAAAGAGAATATACCTATACTGTACTATACAGGAATTTTTATATTTTTTAATGAATATTATTCAACATTGAAGTAATATCTATGTTTTTAATTTTTGGGTCTTTATAGTTTGTATCAGAGGAATGTAACCATTAACCTTTGAAAATTTGGATGAGAAAACCATAGGAATAACCCTAAGAATATGTCAAAGTATACATTACCATCATAGTGATTTATAAATGATCATAAATTACATAGGATAAAGCCTAATGTGTCCTAAATTGAACTATTATTCTTGATTAAGTGATTTTCCCATTATGACCCGTGTTTCTCACTCTATGCTTCTTGGTTTAAGTAAATGGATGGAACCCAAAGGAACCATGTTAATGTTGAATATTATGGGAAATGTAATGATTTTCCTCTTGAGAAATCATATGTTATGGGAGGTAGAATTAAAAATCATATAGCTACTCTCATACAAATATTTCAATCAATGAAGGAGGTAAAACCATTTTGATGAATCCTTCATAACGAAGCATCCACCTTCGTTTGGAGTATCTTCTAATCCATTAGTGGCTGGTCAATGGATCTGTACCATGGATAAGATATTTTTAGTCCTCCAATGATAAGAACATGATAAATTCATATTTTCAGTCCACTATTTCTATGGTGAAGCTGGTCAATTATTGAAATTTATCCACAATACAACGAAAATAGACGAAATTGATTCCATGGAATTGGATGAGTTCAAGAACTTATTTTTCAACAAGTACATTCCTTATATTCTTCGAAAAAGTATGGAGAAGGAGTTACTTGATATTAAGAAAAATTTCTATGAATCCATTGGTACATAGGAATAAAATTTTACTATAAATTCAAGGTACCCTTCTAAATTTACTATCCAACCTGAGAGTTATATTTATCTATTATTTAGTAGATTAAAACCAAATATATATAGGGAATTATCCATAAGGTACTTCAATTTACATGAAGAAATCATTCGATTTGATATCAAGGATGAAACGGAGTAACCCATCAGTCCAATGGGTTTTCATAAGAAGAGAAAAATGGAATTCACGATAAAATATAAAGACCACACTAAAAAAGATGAGTTTTCACGTATGCTTAATGTGTGGAAATAAAAATAGAATAAATTAACATAATGTGACATGTAGATGTTTCAAGTGTGTAAAATATGGTCATTAGGCAATTGAATGTCTAAGTGATTGGAAAATTATATCTAATGATGTGAATAGTGAAATGGCTACATAGAATGCACCTCCTACACATCAATGTAACAATTAGTTGGAAATGGGGAATTATGATAAAAAATGACCTAATCCAAGGGTTATTGATGATGATCGATGTCATCAAACAACTAAGGCCTAAGAAAATGGAATGCCACATGCAATAACTGTCGGCAATGTGGAGTATGATAATGAAGTGATGAAAGGTACACATAACATCAACTATAAAGTAGAAAAATGTTTTATTTTATTATGGATCCACCCACTCTTTTATTTCTAAATAATTTTCTATATGTATCACCGTATTACCCCAAAAATTATATGTTGAGTTATCTCGGAAAACTATTAATGGCACAACAATATCATCAAAAGTTTATAATTCTTGTCATGTTGATGTTTGTGGGAATGTTCTTCCTAGAAAAAATATAATTCTTCCTATAGTGGAATTTTATGTGATTCTTGGCATGGATTAGATTCTTATATATTGATCTTTTATTAATTTCCAAGGAAATAATTTCCCATTTTCGATTTGAGATCAATTTATGATAATATATCGATTCAAGAATGAATATAAGCTACTTGTAGAAATTTATTCCGTGTTATGGATCTTTATCCCTATAAATGAAGGTTATATATGTCAAATGGTTACAGGGAAACTCACAATTAAGAAAAAACTCAATATATAGGAGTATGATGTTGTATTTCTGGACTAATTACCTGGTCCTCCACCAAATCATAAAGATTATTTTTCCATAGAAGTCAAACAAGGTGCTATTTTTATATCCAAGACACTTTTTAGAATGGCCTGAATTGAGTTGAAGGAATTGAAGAAATAACTCAAAGATAATCTTGAAAAGCAATTCATATGTTCTAGTGCATCACATTGGGGATCACCAGTTATGCTTGTGAAGAATAAAGATAAATCAATGATACTCTGCATTGATTATCGATAAATTAACAAGATCACTATTAAGAAAAAATATCATCATCCACAAATTGAGGGATAATTTTAACAACTACATGGAGATAAATAAATTTCTAAGATTGATCTTCATTCAGGATATAATAAACTAAAATTCAAGAGTATTTTATAACAAAGGCAACTTTTTTTACAAGGTTTGGACCCAATGGATTTATAATAATGCATTTTGGTCTTACTTATACCCCTGTCAGCTTCATGTATATAATGAATATAGTCTTTAGAGACTCTCTTGATCAATTTATTGTAATATTTATAGATGATATTACTGTCTATTTTAAGGGAAATGAAGAACATGAATATCACATGAGAATTTTAATGAAGAACCTGATAAAAGAGAAGATTTATGAAAATTATACTAATTTTAAATTTTGGCTTCATAAATAATCATTTCTCGGTCACATAATCTTATGAGAGGAGATATATGTGGATCCATAAAAAACCATAGTTATTGAATGTAGACCAATAAAAAAATGGTAACTAAGATCTAATGTTTTCTTGGTTTGGATGGATATTATCAACGATTTTTGAATGATTTTTCATGATTATATAATCTTCTCATGATGTTGACTCAGAATGGAGTTATGTTAATGTTGAAAATGTAATGTGAAGATAATTTCATTGAGATAAAATGAAAGTTAGCTAGTGAACCTTTAATCACAATACCTTGTAGTGGAGAAAGGTTTGTGATCTATAATGATGCCTCCAAAAAGTTGTTGAGATATTTTCTCATGATAAATGATATGGTGACAGATATTTCATTGAGAAAATTTGAATTCAATGAAAAAAATTACACAAATCCTGATTCGGAGTTAGATTTCATAATATTTTCCCTACAGATATGGAGGAATTAACATAATGGTGAATAGTGTTATATATATACCAATGATAAATGTTTAATGTAAATGTTTACTAAAAAGGAGGTGACTGTGCACCAAAGAAGATGGTTGGAGTTGATTAAAGATTATGACTGGTCAATATATCAACACCCTCAGAAATCAAACAAGGTAGAAGATTCTTTGATTCGAAAGGACCATGATAGACTATCCATGAAGAGGATCACAAAAGATCTAATATTAATGAATTTTCAAAGTATGGATGCAAAAATTTTAAATGGTATAAATTGTATCATTCTCAAATGAATTTCCATACATCTATACAAGTGAAGATTAAGGGGGCCTAGAAGGAAGATGTTGAGCTACAAAAGAAGGTGATAAATTTTTCTAATTTCAAACTTTATTATGATGAAATAATATGGTTCGTAAATCAGTTTTTTATTACTCCAACAATATATTTAAAAAATGATCGGTTGGA
This sequence comes from Viscum album, assembly GCA_963277665.1. NCBI lineage: Eukaryota > Viridiplantae > Streptophyta > Magnoliopsida > Santalales > Viscaceae > Viscum > Viscum album. The sequence continues at coordinate 350,938,148 of OY728121.1, read as the reverse complement.
TGACACTCATAGTTCCCCATTCTCTATTCACCAGACAATAAAAATGATGTATGGGTAACTAAAAGAGTATTTCTGATAGAATTTCATGAAAAGAATTGTTGTTGAATATGTCTCCCAGTGCATGGTTTGTCAGCAAGTTAAGGCTATGAGACAGAAGTCTAAGAGGATTTCATAACCATTTATTATATCCGAATGGAAATGAGAAAACATCCAGATGGACTATGTTGTCAAACATCCCAAGACACCTAAAGTCCATAATGCTATATGGGTTATAGTTGATCACCTTATAATGCCAGAACACTTTATTGCTATTATAGAGGATTTATCTCTTGTTCAAAACTCCATGATATATGTTAAGGAAGAGGTAAGATTACAAGGAGTACAATGTTTCATTATATCGGATTAGGATATGAGGTTTACATTGGTGTTCTAATGTAGTCTTCAGCAGGCTCTGGATATAGAGTTATATTTTGAAACTGCTTACCATCATCAGATAGATGGTCTTTCTGAGAGAAAAATTGAAACTCTAGATGACATGTTAAGATATTTATCTATGGATTTCAATGGTCGTTGGGATCAAAAACTACTTTTGGTGTGATTTCATTCAAAAATATCTTTCACTCCGGTATTCAAATGTATCTTAATGAATCCCTATATGGAAAGAAGGGAATAACTCCAACATGATACAATGAAATTAGTGAATGAAAGCTATTAGGACCTCGTCTTGTTGTTGAAATGTAAAAAAATATTAGATCAATTCAACAAATAATAAGAGGCGATCTGTAACACCCCGAGATTTTATGAAAAATATTCTTTTTAATTTCACTAATGTCTTGTGTTGTACGCTACACCAAAAGGAGCGTGCACAACCCGCATCCTTGACTTGCCTTGCATTACACGCAATCACGACCTTCCTCGATAGCGTGTGTAGTACGCAATAACGAGTTTCGCTAAACAACGATATGCTATTAAAATATTATTAAAACTAGAAGTTATGAATAGTAATAACCACTTTTGGAAATTTTTGTAAATTTTATTTTTCAAAATGGACTTCATTTTTTGAATCGTAATATCGAAATTAGCTTAGGGTGAAATTTTGGTAATTTTCGGATAACTTTCATATTTTGATGAATAGTGGAAATTACTAAATTTTAATTCAAAACAAATTTTTCAATCGAAATAATTAATAGTGATAAATTATTAATTTGAGTGGTTTTAAAGTATATTTAGAATATATTTTTACAATCAAAACAAATTTTGGTCATTGGATGTAAATTCAAATTTTAACCATACATAAACAAGTGTCAATCTTTTGATAGTTATTATCTCTTAAGAACACGCTATTTGTTATGACGACGGGAATTAATTTTTAAATTAATTAATGAAACTGATATGTTTTGAATTTGGTAAAATAGAAATCATTTTTGAGTTCATAATATCAAATATATCTTAGGCCTAATTTTTGGCATTTTTCTGAAAACTTTCAATTTTTGATGAATAGTGAAACCACTAAGTGGTAGTTAAAAAACTAAATTTTTCCTAAAACATAATTTTACTACTTCTGGGAGTGTAATTTCAAATATCCGAGAGACACGGTTGATATCAGTAAGTAAAATGTGCTTCAATGAGATGAAAATAATTTTTTGGTGAATAGTAACTTTTTTATCTTTTTTACCACGGTTAAAAGTAAATAGGGTAATTAAGGGTACAAATGATCTTATTATTACCCTAACACATGTCCTAATTCTATTGGACAAGTGTAATTCGACCAAAAAAAGACTTATGAATAAAATATGACCATTTAGGCCCACTTGGATTAGATTAGAAAATTTATTATTAATTTATTTAAAGAAGGGTTAAAAGAGTTAAAATCAAAGTTTATTTACTAAACCATTTTTAATATAGGTTTATACATAAGATAAATTCTATTTTAAATATTCATTAGAAATATAAAAAGATTTCCTACATAATGGTATTTTATTTTTAATTTTTAGACACCAAATAATTTAATTTATTTATGACACAATGATGATGCAGTAATTATCTTATTAATGAAATATTGACATAAATGATGTAATAAATACCAAAATAAATGTAATTTAAGACTTTTTATGAATTCCACTAATTTTATAGGTTAATATGACATGTTAGTATTGATTTAATTAACTTTTTTTGAACTTATCATTCTGTTATGATTTTCAAAAAAATCAATTACTAAATAGTGTCAAAATTGACATAAAATAATTTTTAAAACAAATATTATATTGTAAATTGTTATTTTATTCCTAAAAATCTAAGGTTCGTCCAAATGACTTAGATAAGGTTATATATATTAATAATAAACAATTTGGGGTTAGTTTGGCTTCTTATAGTAAGTTTATTAACCATATAGTGTAAGAACACAAGAAGACACGATAAAAGAAAAATTATTTAACTTAATGTTAAATCTAAATTATAAAGTTAAAATAGGAACCTAAACTTGTCTAAATTCTATTGGATGAGGTGATTTCGAACCATCCCCACCTTAGCCTCTAAATAAATAAATTTTTAGCTATTTAAAACTGAACATGACTTTATAATAAAATAATATTTTTAGTTATTCCAAAGGTGCCCCTCTCCTCCCTTATAAAAGGGCACCTCCTCCCTCTCTTCCTCACACAACTTTGAGCCTTCAAGCTCGTCCAAACCCAGCTAAATTCTCCTCTACACTTCCCTAGAAACATCTTAGAGGTTCTTGTCTTCCTCAAAGACCAATTTTAGTGCCCTAAGAGGAGGTCTCAAAGAGGCGCTTCAAAGAAGAGGTAATTTCCGTTACCGATTCTTTCAACTTTATTTCTTCTTCCACTTCTTCTTCTTAGGTTGTTTCATTATGAAGTAATAACATAAGTATCAATAATATACTGATATGTTATTATATGTATGAAAAAACCCTATTTCACCATCTATCCATCCTACGGAAAACAAAATCACCACGCTTGCGTACGTACGGAATACCGTCTCCACGCCGTGGTGTAATCTGTTTTTCCACCAACAACTTACATGGATAGGTATTATGGTGTAAATAATAACTATACATAGTTATTATAACATCATAATGATTCTGATATATTGTATCATCCACTCCAATTCAATTTAATAATTATGGAAGTGATATCATCGCTCGTGCGTACGTAGGGACTACCGTCTCCACGACGCGATGAGATTCATTCTCCATGTTAACCATTTAAGATTGATTATAAAGTATATATAAGAAATAATAATGAAATATATGAAATTATAAAGCTACTGGATTTATGTGTATATATATTTATGTCATCTACTTAATTCCACTCAATTCAATAAGGAAACGAAAACAGCGTTCATGCGTACGTACGACCTACCGTCTCCATTAACGGTGTATTTCTTTCCATTTATCGATCCATTATATATATGTATATTCTGAATATATATTATATATAAATCATGTTTTATATTCTATAATTAAGTAATAATTTTCTAAGTAATCATATGAATGATTAAAAGTTAAAACACGAATGACAAATGAGACAATTTTACCCAAAAGACTACTTTAACATGAATTTACAAAAGAACAGGTAATATAAAGTCATAAGTGAACCATATATGATATAATAACAATGAATATGATTCTGTAATATGTCAATGACATTATTTAAATCATTATATAGGAGGTTCGGACACTTACGAAGCAAATCGGACCTAAGGTAAGGGAAATATCACAATCTCATTTTTTCCGAGATTGTTTATACTTTGGCATTTACTAGGGTGTATTTTATCATCCACATCCATGTTTCCTCAATATGTAATATTATTTACATCCACCTACAATTTTTTAAATCCAATTTTACCCTTCAGTGAGTTTTTAGTAAAAGATATGAAAAGAATCTTTTGTCGTTTTTCATACGAGGTACTTTTTGACATTTCCGACAAAAGTACGAAGAATGTTTTTTTACTTACACGGCATGAATGGATTTTTAAAAAATTATTTCAGAGAAGATTAATTTAAAAGTTTTCAAGTTTATTTTTAATCAAATTCTTTTAGTTTAGAATTGTATGACATGTTAAGAAAGGAAAAGTGTTTTTGAAGTAGAAAGGATATTTTCCTCAAGAATGGAGTTCAAGTGTTTTATCAAAATTATTTTCCATCTAAGATAATATAGGTTTCTGTTTCTATCCCTATTATTACATTGATTTGATTATGTTGTGATGGAATTATTTTTATGAATTCCTTTATCTTATATGAATTGTTTTATGATGTCATGTTGTTTAAGAATCCCATTTTTATTACATGGATTATGAAATGATGTATGATTTATGATTTTGTGGCACACATAAGAATAGTATCATTATGAGATGGGTGGGACCTATATCTCCCTCCAATGCATTGGGTAAAGATTTTATATCTCATGAGACAGACATGGCTGGAACGGTAGGTTATACTGGTTCAGTGAAACAGGACTGCAACGAGGGTGACTCGGTTCAGAAAGGGACTTTGTCCACTAATATAGTCTTGGAAATGAGTCTTGACTAACAAGAAATGATTCTCTATGATTATGTGTGTATGCCACAAAGATTCATGTTTTAAGTTATGATTATTGTGATTACATTTCACTGCCATGAGTTAAACCAGGTTATGAAATTATGATCTCTTTTACAGGTTAGGATTTCCAAAAGTTATGATCTTATGTATATGATGTGATTGATATTTATTTTATTTACCCTTACTAAGCATTTGAGCTCCCACTTTTATGTTTTCTTTTCCCCAGGATATAATGAAAGGTTTTAGGTATAAAAAAAGAATATCTTTATGGGATATGTTGAAGATCTTTCACCAGGATTAGAAGATTATATTCCATGTTTCCAAAGACACTAAACTATTACGATCCTTGCGTGTTTGTTTTTTTTATGTACTAAGTATTCCACAAATGTAATGTAATTTAAATGTACATCAAGATATGGGTCTCTACAGTTGGTATCAGAGGAAAGGTTTAGTCAACCTTTGGAAACTAGGATGTGAGAACATTAGTGAGATCCCTGGAAATATTTCTAAGGTATGTCTTGGGATGTCCCTAAGGATAAGTATACGTATAGGATATATCCCTAGAACTATGGTAACGATATTAGATTAAACCAAAGATGTTAGATATTGAAGTTACTCCCACTTTATTATGATTGTTGGCTCTCACACTATTCTTTTTGGGTTTTAGAAAATGGATGGAAACAAGATGATTCACGATAATGGAGGATATGATGGAAAATGGAATGATAATCTTCATGAGAAACCAAATTAAATGGGATTTGGAAGTCCAAACATCATTATTATGCCGAATCAGCAATCTCATAATATGATCAATAAAGTAAAATTTGGTAAGTATCCTGACTCGGCTAATAAGAGAAAGATGGAGTTTCATGATGATCATAGAGGCAAGAAAGTTCAATTTTCCCTATGTAAATCATGTGGGAAGAGGCATCAAGGAGAATGTTTCAAAGGAACTGGAAGATGCTTTGGGTGTGGAAAAGAAGGACACAAATCTAGTAAGTGCAAAGGAAAAGGTTCAGTTTACACCAGCGATGAGGATAATGGTATTGCTACGACATCAACAATGGTTAAATGTTTTAAATGTGGAATGTACAGGCATTATGCAAACCAATGCCCTAAGGGAAAGTCTCATGAAGAGAATCAGTATGGTCGTATGGGTAGTATTTATGTGGATGATGATGAAGAGACTACAAATGATATTTGAGATGAAAGAATTGTTGAAGCTCGGTCAATGGTTTAAGAATGTAGTGGAATGATTACATGTTTATCATGTGTAATGTTGTATAAGTAATCTCATGCTACTATGGAATAAAGAGACATCTATGGATTGTTACACTGTTGTCTTTCCTTGAGTTTTGAAAGTGTATTCAGATATTTTTGTAATGTAGATGATATGTGCATAATGAAGGGATAAAGAGAAAATTAAATGTTTGATAGTATTCATGAGCTCATGACTGATATAAGGAGAAGGTTATATCATGGTTTGAGTATATAGAATTTTTGGATTTTGGTATGTGGAAAGAGTTAACTTTTGACAGAATTCATGTTTTCACTAAGGTTCAATGGGTATTCATTTTTCAGGAGAATACATCATTAAGGTATTCACATGATTGGAATGTGACCAACAAGATATATGGGGGATAAATGAAGGTATTCACATGCTTGGTTGACAACATTTCAAGTAATCATTTTTTTTATACAATGAGCTTGGACTGAAGTATCTTAGATAAGCCAAAAGATTAGAATGCATTATGTTGGACATAAGTTAGGATAAAACGTTTTTTTCTATATTATTGATGGGATGTTATAGTAATATAGCTTTAGAAAAAAGGACAACCTGTCAGACGGGCGACAACCCATCGCGTCGGACAAGGCTGTGGGAATCAAACCCACAACCGAAGTGCGACTGGACTTTATCGCCTACCACTGGCCTACAGGAAGTCCCTGGTTAGTAGAAACTAGTTTTATTTTGTTAAGCGGTATGATATATGAAGTATAAGTTCATTTTTGGAACCATATATGATTAACCATAAGATGGACTTATAACTTTTGCTAATCTTTTGTTTGAAAGAGATGGAATGACCCGTCATTCTATCACATGATCTGCTAACACTTCATGAATAACAAATTCAACTTCATTTATTTAAGAGATGAAGTGGAAATTTTTTAAGGCACGAACAACAATGAGATTGTACCAAAATAAAGTAAGTATTTATTCTAATTCAAATTCATCAACTTTAGGGAAACGATCTTGAAAACCAAAAATGTTGTCCTAGTGCTCTTATATCTGATTAATCAGATGGTACCTTAGATCGTCACAAATTTATGAATATGTGATTGTTGGCTTTTCCATATCCGTGTTCTCTACCACTCTCCATCAGAACATGATGGTTAGATTTTTCTTCCATATCCATATTTTCACCTATGTGGAAACCCAGTGATTAGTTTATTTGGGTAACCGTTACGTTTCATACTTTTATTTTTAAAGATTGGTTTTGGTATTCCTTTTTACGATGTGGTTTTCTATTAAAGAAACGTTCAAGTAGTAAACCATTTATAACCCCAACTAATTTCGAGGGCGAAATTCATTTTAAGGGGGGTAGAATGAAACACCCCGAGATTTTATGAAAAATATATTCTTTTTAATTTCACTAATGTCTTGTGTTGTACGCTACACCAAAAGGAGCTTGCACAACACACATCCATGACTTTCCTTGTATTACACGCAATCGCGACCTTCCTCGATAGCGTGTGTAGTACACAATAACGAGTTTCGCTAAACAAGGATATGCTATTAAAATATTATTAAAACTAGCCGTTATGAATATTAATAACCACTTTTTGAAATTTTGTAAATTTTATTTTTCAAAATGGACTTCATTTTTGGATTCGTAATATCGAAATTAGCTTAGGGTGAAATTTTGGTAATTTTCGGATAACATTCATATTTTGATGAATAGTGGAAATTAATAAATTTTAATTAAAAACATCTTTTTCAATCGAAATAATTAATAGTGATAAATTATTAATTTGAGTGGTTTTAAAGTATATTTAGAATATATTTTTACAATTTAAAACAATGTTGGTCATTGGATGTAATTTCACATTTAAACCAGACATAAACAAGTGTCAATCTTTTGATAGTTATTATCTCTTAAGAACATGCTATTTGTTTTGACGACGGGAATTAATTTTTAAATTAATTAATGCAACTGATATGTTTTTTAATTAGGTAAAATATAAATCATTTTTGAGTTCATAATATAAAATATATCTTAGGCCTAATTTTTGGCATTTTTCTGAAAACTTTCAATTTTTATTGAATAGTTAAACCACTAAATGGTAGTTAAAAAACTGAATTTTCATAAAACATAATTTTACCGCTTCTGTGAGTGGAATTTCAAAAATCCGAGAGACACAATTGATTTCAGTAAGTAAAATGTGGTTCAATGAGATGAAAATAACTTTTGGGTGAATAGTAACTTTTTACCTTTTTTACCACGGTTAAATGTAAATAGGGTAATTAAGGGTAGAAATGATATTATTATTACCCTAACTGTAACAGCCCAAGATTTTATAAAAAAATATTCCTTTTAATTTTATTAAAGTCTTGTGTTGTACGCTATACCAAAATGAGCTTGCACAACACGCATCCTTGACTTGCCTTGCATTACACGCAATCACGACCTTCCTCGATAGCGTGTGTAATACGCAATACCGAGTTTCACTAAACAACGATATGCTATTAAAATATTATTAAAACTAGCCGTTATGAATAGTAATAACCACTTTTTAAAACTCTGTAAATCTTATTTTTCAAAATGAACTTCATTTTTGGATTCGGAGTATCGAATTTAGCCCAAGGTGAAATTTTGGTACTTTTCGGATAACTTTCATATTCTGATGAATAGTGAAAATTACTAAATTATAATTAAAAACAACTTTTTTAATCAAAATAATTAATAGTGATAAATTATTAATTTGAGTGGTTTTAAAGTATATTTAGAATATATTTTTACAATTTAATACAATGTTGGTCATTGGATGTAATTGCACATTTAAACCAGACATAAACAAGTGTCAATCTTTTGATAGATATTGTTTCTTAAAAACACGCTATTTGTTTTAACAGCGGGATTTAATTATAAAATTAATTAATGCAACTTCTATGTTATGAATTTGGTAAAATAGACTTCATTTTTGAATTCGGAATATGAAATATATCTTAGGATGAAATTTTGGCATTTTTCTGAAAACCTTCATTTTTTGATGAATAGTGAAACTACTAAGTGGTAGTTAAAAAACTGAATTTTTCATAAAACTTAATTTTACCACTTCTGTGAATGGAATTTCAAAAATCCGAGAGACACGGTTGATGTCAGTAAGTAAAATGTGGTTCAATGAGATGAAAATAATTTTTTGTGAATAGTAACTTTTTACTTTTATTTACCACGGTTAAAAGTAAATAGGGTAATTAAGGGTAAGAATGATATTAATATTACCCTAACACATGTCCTAATTCTATTGGACAAGTGTATCTCGACCAAAAACAACCTTAAGTGTAAAATATTATCATTTAGTCCCACTTGGATTAGATTAGGACATTTATTATTATTTAATTCAAAGAAGAGTTAAAAGAGTTAAAATCAAAGTTTAATAACTAAAACATTTTTAATATGGGGTTATACATAAGATAAATTCGACTATAAATATTAATTATAAAGCTAAAAAGATTTCCTACATAATTATATTTTAATTATAATTTTTAGACTTTAGATAAATTAATTTATTTATGACACAACGATGATGTAGTAATTACCCTTTTAAGGAAATATTAACATAATTGATGTTATAAATGCTCAAATGAATGTAATTTTAGACTTTTTAGTTCTTGAACTAATTTTCTAGGTTACTATGATATATTAGTGTTGATTTAATCAACTTGGTTCGAACATATAATTCTGTTATGACTTTCAAAAAAATCATATATCAAATAGTGTCAAAATTGACACAAAATAGTTTTTAAATCAAATATTATATTATTAATTGTTATTTTATTCCTAAAAATCTAAGGTTCGGCCAAATGACTTAGATAAGGATATATTTATTAATAATATACAATTTGGGGTTCGTTTGGCATGTTATAGTAAGTGTATTAACCATATAGTGAAAGAAAACAAAAAGACACGGTAAAAGTTAAATTATTTAACTTAGAGTTAAATCTAATTGATAAGGTTAAAATAATAACCTAAACTTGTCTAAATCCTATTGGTTGATAGGATGTCGACTCATCCCCACTTTATCTTCGAAAGAAGACCCTTTGGAACCATTATAAACCGATTTTGACTTTAATATAAAATAATATTTTGAGATATTCCTAAGGTGCCCCTCTCCTCCCTTATAAAAGGACACCTCCTCCCCCTCCTCCTCACACCAATTTGAGCACTCAAGCTCGTCCAACCCCTACCAAAATCTCTTCTCCACTTCCCTAGAAACAACCTAGAGGTTCTGGTCTTCCTCAAAGACCAATTTTAGTTCCCTAAGAGGAGGTCTCCAAAAGGCGCTTCAAAGAAGAGGTAATTACCGTTACCAATTCTTTCATCTTTATTTCTTCTTCCACTTCTTCTTCTTAGGTTGTTTAATTATGAAGTAATAACATCAGTATCACTCATATACTGATATGTTATTATAAGTATGAAACAACCCTATTTCACCATCTATCCATCCTACGGAAAAAGAAATCACTGCGCGTGCGTACGTACGAAATACCGTCTCCACGCCGTGGTGTAATCTATTTTCCACCACCACCTTACATGGATGGGTATAATTGTGTAAAGAATAACTATACATAGTTATTAAAACATCATATTGATTCTGATATATTGTATAATTCACTCTGATTCAATTCAATATTTATGAAAATGATATCATCGCTCGTGCGTACGTACGGACTACCGTCTCCACGACGCGATGAGATTCATTCTCCATGTTAACCATTTAAGAATGATTATAAAGTATATATAAGAAATAATAATGAAATATATGACATTATAAAGCTACTGGATTTATGTATATATATATATGTATGTCATCTACTTACTTCCATTCAAGACAATAGGGAAAGGAAAACAGCGTTCATGCGTACGTACGGACTACCGTCTCCATGAACGGTGTTTTTCATTTCATTTATCTATCTATTATATATATATATATACTGAATATATATGATATATAAATCATATTTTATATTCTGGAAGTAAGTAAATCATGATATAAGTAATAATAATGTCAAGAACAACAAGTCAAAACACCTACGATAAATGAAACGATTTTACCCAAAACGCTTCTTTAACATGGAATTTACAAAAGAACGGGTAATATAATGTCATAAGTGAACCTTATATGATATCATAACAATGAATATGATTCTATAATAAGTCAATGACATTATTTAAATCATTATACAGGAGGTTCGGACACATACGAAGCAAATCGGACCTAAGGTAAGGGAAATATCACAATCTCATTTTTATCCGAGATTGTTTATTCGTAAGTATTTACTGGGGTGTATTTTATCGTCCACATCCATGTTTAATCAATATGTAATATTATTTCCATCCACATACAATTTTTTAAATCCATTTTTACTCTTCGGTGAGTTTTTAGTAAAGAATATGAAAGGAATCTTTTGTCGCTTTTTCGTACGAGGTGATTTTTTGACTTTTCCGACAAAAGTACGAAGAATGTTTTTTTTAACGTATACGGCATGAATGTATTTTTAAAACATTATTTCCAAGAATCTTACTTTACAAGTTTTCAAGTTTATTTTTAATCAACTTCTTTTAGTTTAAAGTTTTATGACATGTTATGAAAGGAAAAATGTTTTTAAAGAAGAAAGGATATTTTCCTCAAGAATTCATTTCAAGTGTTTTTTTTAAAACTATTTTTCCATCTAAGATGACGTTATTTGATATGTATGTTTCAAGTAAAATGTATCTATGATTTAAATGGTTTCAGTTTTCTTATGATGAAATGATATCAATTGTTTATGGATTATGATGGCATGATGTTTAAGAATCCCATTTTATTACATGGGTTATGAAATGAGGTATGATTTATGATTTTGTGGCACACATAAGAATGGTATCATTATGAGATGGGTGGGACCTATATCTCCCTCCAATGCATTGGGTAATGATTTTATATCTCATGAGATAGACATGGCTGGAATGGTAGGTTATACCGGTTCAGTGAAACAGGACTGAAACGAGGGTTACTCGATTCAGAAAGGGACTTTGTCCACTAAGATAGTCTTGGCAATGAGTCTTGACTAACAAGAAATGATTCTCTATGATTATGTGTGTATGCCACAAAGTTTCATGTTTTATGTTATGATTATTGTGATTACATTTCACTGCCATGATTTACCCCATGTTATGAAATTATGATCTCTTTTGCAGGTTAAGATTTCCAAAACATATGTTCTTATGTATATGATGTGATTGATATTTCTTTTGTTTACCCTTAATGAGCATTTGAGCTCACCCTTTTATGTTTTCTTTTCCCCAGGATATAAAGAAAGGTTTTAGGTATAAAAAAAAGAATATCTTTATGGGAGATTTTGAAGATCTTTCACCACGATTAGAAGATTATAGTCCGAGTTTCCAAAGACACTAAACTATTACGGTCCTTGTGTGTGTGTTTTTGTAATGTACTAAGTATTCCGCAAAAGTAATGTAATGTCAATGTACATCAAGATACGGGTCTCTACAGTTGGTATCAGAGGAAAGGTTTAGTCAACCTTTGGAAACTAGGATGCGAAAACGTTAGTGAGATCCCTAGAGATATTTCTAAGGTATGTCTAGGGATGTCTCTAAGGTTAAGTATACGTATAGGTTATAGTCCTAGAATTGCGCTAACGATCTTCGAATTTAACCTAAGATGTTAGATATTGAGGGTACTACCCCTTTATTATGTTGTTTTCCCTAGCATGATTTTTGCCTCTCATACTATTCTTTTGGGGTTTTAGACGATGGATGGAACCCGAAGGAACCGTGTTAATGCAGAATGTGATGGGCAATGCAATGATTGTCCCCCTGAGAAACCAAACGATATGGGAGCCGGAATGAAAAATCTTGTAGCCATGCTCACACAACTTTCTCAAGCTATGAATCATGCAGGACTTCCAAACGAGAAAAGGAAGGAGCAACATTCTGTTGAATCCTTCATGAGGCAGCGTCCACCTTCTTTCAGTGGGTCTACTGATCCATTAGTTGCTGAACAATGGATTAGTACTACTGAAAAGATATTTTCAGTTCTTCAATGTTCTGAACATGATAAAGTCATCCTAGCAGTGTATCGTTTGGAAGGAGATGCTGATCAATGGTGGAATCTTATTAAGAATACGAGGCAAATGGATGAAATTGAGTCTATGGAATGGGACAAGTTCAAGAACTTATTTTTCAATAAGTACTTCCCTCGTATTCTCCGAACAAATATGGAGAAAGAGTTTCTTGAACTGAAGCAAAGGGATGATGAATCTGTTGGTACATATGAAGCGAATTTTAAAAGAATTTCAAGGTACGCTTCTGGTATTATCATCCAACCTAAAAGTAAAGTTGATCGATTTTCAGTGGCTTAAAACCAAGTCTTCAAAGGGCATTAGCTATAAGAGACTTCAGTAGCTATGAAGAAATTGTGTGTTGTGCTATCAAGGTAGAAATGGAAGTTGGTGTTACATATCCATCTCATGGGTTTGACAAGAAACGAAAGATGGAGTTCAAGGAGAAAACTCAGAATAATGGTGAAAAGAAGATGAATGTTTCCTTATGCACAAAGTGTGGAAAGTAGCATGGTGGAGATTGTCTTAAAGGGACTAGAAAATGTTTTAAGTGTGGAAAAGAAGGTCATCGAGCAGCTGAGTGTCGAAGTAATGGAAAATGGGATTCTAATGAAGTGAATAAAGCAAACACTACAGAGAACGTACAACCAACACTTCAATGCTTCAAGTGCAAGGAAATGGGGCATTATGCTAATAAATGTCCTAATCCAAGGGTTAGTGATGATCGACATGAGCAACCGCTTAAGGCAAAGGAAAAAGGGAAGTCACATGCGATCACTATTGGCAATGTTGAATATGACAACGATGTGGTGGAATGATTAAGTGTTTATGTAATGGGATTCCAAAATAATGTTGTATCTTGGAATATTGGAATATTTATGTATTGGTCTAATGTGGTATTCAAAGTGATTGAGATATTATGCGCATAATGAAGGGAAAACGAGAAAATGAAATGTTTAACAGTATTCATGAGCTCATGATTGATGTAAGGACTAAGTTTGAGTATATAGAATTTTCAGTATTTTGGTATGTGAAAAGTGTTAACTTTTAACTGCATTCATGTTTTCACTAAGGTATTCAAGAGAATACATGATTAAGGACTTTGAATGTTTGGAATGTGACCAACAAAACATATCTTATGATATATGGGGATCGATGATGGTGTTAAATCTCTGGTAATCATTTTCACTATATTATGAGAGTCGACTGCAGTATTATGGATAAGCCTAAAAGATTGGAATGGATTATGTTGGACATAAGATAGTATTGTTTGTTTTTTCGATATTATTGATGGGATGTTATATAGTTTTGGAAAAAGGACAACCTGCAGGACGGGCGACAGCCCATCGCTTCGGACAAGGCTGTGGGAATCGAACCCACAACCGAAGTGCGACTGGCCTTTATCGCCTACCACTGGCCTACAGGAAGTCCCTGTTTAGTAGAAACTAGTTTTATTATATTAAGCAGTATGATATATGAAGTATAAGTCCATTTTCGGAACCATATATGATTAATCTCACTATAGATCGACTTATGCATATAATTTTTGCTAACCTTTTGTTTGAGACAGATGGAATGACCCGTCATTCTATCACATGATCTGCTAACACTTCATGAATAACAAATTCAACTTCATTTATTTAAGAGATGAAGTGGAAATTGTTCAAGGCACGAACAATAGTGAGATTGTACCAAAATAAAGTAAGTATTTATTCTAATTCAAATTTTCAACTTTAGGGAAATGATCTTGAAAACCAAAAATGTTGTCCTAGTGATCTTATACCTGATTAATCAGATGATACCTTATATCATCACAAATCTATGGATTTGTGATTACTGGCTTTTCCATAGCCATGTTCTGTACCACTCTCCATCAGAACATGATGGTTAGATTTCTCTTCCATATCCATATTTTCACCTATGTGGAAACCCAATGATTAGTTTATTTGGGTAACCGTTACGTTTCATACTTTTGTTTTTAAAGATTGGTTTTGATATTCCTTTTTACGATATGGGTTTCTATTAAATAAACTTTCGAATAGTAAACCATTTATAACCCCGACGAATTTTGAGGGCGAAATTCATTTTAAGGGGGGTAGAATGTAACAGCCCAAGATTTTATAAAAAAATATTCTTTTTAATTTTATTAAAGTCTTGTTTTGTACGCTACACCAAAAGGAGATTGCACAACACGTATCCTTGACTTGCCTTGCATTACACGCAATCACGACCTTCCTCGATAGCGTGTGTAATACGCAATACCGAGTTTCACTAAACCACGATATGCTATTAAAATATTATTAAAACTAGCCGTTATGAATAGTAATAACCACTTTTTAAATCTCTGTAAATCTTATTTTTCAAAATGAACTTCATTTTTGGATTCGGAGTATCGAATTTAGCCTAAGGTGAAATTTTGGTACTTTTCGGATAACTTTCATATTCTGATGAATAGTGAAAATTACTAAATTATAATTAAAAACAACTTTTTTAATCGAAATAATTAATAGTGATAAATTATTAATTTGAGTGGTTTTAAAGTATATTTAGAATATATTTTTACAATTTAATACAATGTTGGTCATTGGATGTAATTGCACATTTAAACCAGACCTAAACAAGTGTCAATCTTTTGATAGATATTGTTTCTTAAAAACACGCTATTTGTTTTAACAGCGGGATTTAATTATAAAATTAATTAATGCAACTTCTATGTTATGAATTTCGTAAAATAGACTTCATTTTTGAATTCGGAATATGAAATATAGCTTAGGATAAAATTTTGGCATTTTTCTGAAAACCTTCATTTTTTGATGAATAGTGAAACTACTAAGTGGTAGTTAAAAAACTGAATTTTTCATAAAACTTAATTTTACCGCTTCTGTGAATGGAATTTAAAAAATCCGAGAGACACGGTTGATGTCAGTAAGTAAAATGTGGTTCAATGAGATGAAAATAATTTTTTGTGAATAGTAACTTTTTACTTTTATTTACCACGGTTAAAAGTAAATAGGGTAATTAAGGGTAAGAATGATATTAATATTACCCTAACACATGTCCTAATTCTATTAGACAAGTGTATCTCGACCAAAAACAACCTTAAGTGTAAAATATTATCATTTAGGCCCACTTGGATTAGATTAGGACATTTATTATTATTTAATTCAAAGAAGAGTTAAAAGAGTTAAAATCAACGTTTAATAACTAAAACATTTTTAATATGGGGTTATACATAAGATAAATTCGACTATAAATATTAATTATAAAGCTAAAAAGATTTCCTACATAATGATATTTTATTTATAATTTTTAGACTTTAAATAAATTAATTTCTTTATGACACAACGATGATGCAGTAATTACCCTTTTAAGGAAATATTAACATAATTGATGTTATAAATGCTCAAATGAATGTAATTTGAGACTTTTTATGACTTAAACTAATTTTCTAGGTTACTATGATATATTAGTGTTGATTTAATCAACTTGGTTCGAACATATAATTCTGTTATGCCTTTCACAAAAATCATATATCAAATAGTGTCAAAATTGACACAAAATTGTTTTTAAATCAAATATTATATTATTAATTGTTATTTTATTCCTAAAAATCTACGGTTCGGCCAAATGACTTAGATAAGGATATATTTATTAATAATATACAATTTGGGGTTCGTTTGGCATGTTATAGTAAGTGTATTAACCATATAGTGAAAGAAAACAAAAAGACACGGTAAAAGTTAAATTATTTAACTTAGAGTTAAATCTAATTGATAAGGTTAAAATAATAACCTAAACTTGTCTAAATCCTATTGGTTGATAGGCTTTCGACCCATCCCCACTTTATCTTCGAAATAAGACCCTTTGGAACCATTATAAACCGATTTTGACTTTAATATAAAATAATATTTTGAGATATTCCTAAGGTGCCCCTCTCCTCCCTTATAAAAGGACACCTCCTCCCCCTCCTCCTCACACCAATTTGAGCACTCAAGATCGGCCAAACCCTGCCAAAATCTCTTCTCCACTTCCCTAGAAACATCCTAGAGGTTCTTGTCTTCCTCAAAGACCAATTTTAGTTCCCTAAGAGGAGGTCTCCAAAAGGCGCTTCAAAGAAGAGGTAATTACCGTTACCAATTCTTTCATCTTTATTTCTTCTTCCACTTCTTCTTCTTAGGTTTTTTCATTATGAAGTAATAAGATCAGTATCACTCATATACTGATATGTTATTATATGTATGAAACAACCCTATTTCACCATCTATCCATCCTACGGAAAAAGAAATCACTGCGCGTGCGTACGTACAGAATACCGTCTCCACGCCGTGGTGTAATCTATTTTCCACCACCACCTTACATGGATGGGTATAATGGTGTAAAGAATAACTATACATTGTTATTACAACATCATATTGATTCTGATATATTGTATAATCCACTCTGATTCAATTCAATATTTATGAAAATGATATCATCGCTCGTGCGTACGTACGGACTACCGTCTCCACGACGCGATGAGATTCATTCTCCATGTTAACCATTTAAGAATGATTATAAAGTATATATAAGAAATAATAATTAAATATATGACATTATAAAGCTACTGGATTTATGTATATATATATATGTATGTCATCTACTTACTTCCATTCAAGACAATAGGGAAAGGAAAACAGCGTTCATGCGTACGTACGGACTACCGTCTCCATGAACGGTGTTTTTCATTTCATTTATCTATCTATTATATATATATATATATACTGAATATATATGATATATAAATCATATTTTATATTCTGGAAGTAATTAAATAATGATATAAGTAATAATAATGTCAAGAACAACAAGTCAAAACACCTACGATAAATGAAACGATTTTACCCAAAACGCTTCTTTAACATGGAATTTACAAAAGAACGGGTAATATAATGTCATAAGTGGACCATATATGATATCATAACAATGAATATGATTCTATAATAAGTCAATGACATTATTTAAATCATTATACAGGAGGTTCGGACACATACGAAGCAAATCGGACCTAAGGTAAGGGAAATATCACAATCTCATTTTTATCCGAGATTGTTTATTCGTAAGTATTTACTGGGGTGTATTTTATCATCCACATCCATATTTCATCAATATGTAATATTATTTCCATCCACCTACAATTTTTTAAATCCATTTTTACCCTTCGGTGAGTTTTTAGTAAAGAATATGAAAGGAATCTTTTGTCGCTTTTTCGTACGAGGTGATTTTTTGACTTTTCCGACAAAAGTACGAAGAATGTTTTTTTTAACGTATATGGCATGAATGGATTTTGAAAACATTATTTCCAAGAATCTTACTTTACAAGTTTTCAAGTTTATTTTTAATCAACTTCTTTTAGTTTAAAGTTTTATGACATGTTAAGAAAGGAAAAATATTTTTAAAGAAGAAAGGATATTTTCCTCAAGAATTCATTTCACGTGTTTTTTTTAAAACTATTTTTCCATCTAAGATGACGTTATTTGATATGTATGTTTCAAGTAAAATGTCTCTATGATTTAAATGGTTTCAGTTTTCTTATGATGAAATGATATCAATTGTTTATGGATTATGATGGCATGATGTTTAAGAATCCCATTTTATTACATGGGTTATGAAATGATGTATGATTTATGATTTTGTGGCACACATAAGAATGGTATCATTATGAGATGGGTGGGACCTATATCTCCCTCCAATGCATTGGGTAATGATTTTATATCTCATGAGATAGACATGGTTGGAATGGTAGGTTATACCGGTTCAGTGAAACAGGACTGAAATGAGGGTTACTCGATTCAGAAAGGGACTTTGTCCACTAAGATAGTCTTGGCAGTGAGTCTTGAATAACAAGAAATGATTCTCTATGATTATGTGTGTATGCCACAAAGTTTCATGTTTTATGTTATGATTATTGTGATTACATTTCACTGCCATGATTTACCCCATGTTATGAAATTATGATCTCTTTTGCAGGTTAAGATTTCCAAAAGTTATGTTCTTATGTATATGATGTGATTGATATTTCTTTTGTTTACCCTTACTGAGCATTTGAGCTCACCATTTTATGTTTTCTTTTCCCCAGGATATAAAGAAAAGTTTTAGGTATAAAAAAAAAGAAGATCTTTATGGGAGATTTTGAAGATCTTTCACCACGATTAGAAGATTATAGTCCGAGTTTCCAAAGACACTAAACTATTACGGTCCTTGTGTGTGTGTTTTTGTAATGTACTAAGTATTCCGCAAAAGTAATGTAATGTCAATGTACATCAAGATACGGGTCTCTACAGTTGGTATCAGAGGAAAGGTTTAGTCAACCTTTGGAAACTAGGATGCGAAAACGTTAGTGAGATCCC
Source organism: Viscum album (assembly GCA_963277665.1). Taxonomy (NCBI): domain Eukaryota; kingdom Viridiplantae; phylum Streptophyta; class Magnoliopsida; order Santalales; family Viscaceae; genus Viscum; species Viscum album. The sequence goes on along the minus strand of OY728121.1, from coordinate 350,918,863 downwards.
TAGAGATATTTCTAAGGTATGTCTAGGGATGTCTCTAAGGTTAAGTATACGTATAGGTTATAGTCCTAGAATTGCGCTAACGATCTTCGAATTTAACCTAAGATGTTAGATATTGAGGGTACTACCCCTTTATTATGTTGTTTTCCCTAGCATGATTTTTGCCTCTCATACTATTCTTTTGGGGTTTTAGACGATGGCTGGAACCCGAAGGAACCGTGTTGATGCGGAATGTGATGGGAAATGCAATGATTGTCCCCCTGAGCAACCAAACGATATGGGAGCCGGAATGCAAAATCTTGTAGCCATGCTCACACAACTTTCTCAAGCTATGAATCATGCAGGACTTCCAAACGAGCAAAGGAAGGAGCAACATTCTGTTGAATCCTTCATGAGGCAGTGTCCACCTTCTTTCAGTGGGTCTACTGATCCATTAGTTGCTGAACAATGGATTAGTACTACTGAAAAGATATTTTCAGTTCTTCAATGTTCTGAACATGATAAAGTCATCCTAGCAGTGTATCGTTTGGAAGGAGATGCTGATCAATGGTGGAATCTTATTAAGAATACGAGGCAAATGGATGAAATTGAGTCTATGGAATGGGACGAGTTCAAGAACTTATTTTTCAATAAGTACTTCCCTCGTATTCTCCGAACAAAGATGGAGAAAGAGTTTCTTGAACTGAAGCAAAGGGATGATGAATCTGTTGGTACCTATGAAGCGAATTTTACAAGACTTGCAAGGTACGCTTCTAGTATTATCATCCAACCTCAAAGTAAAGTTGATCGATTTTTCAGTGGCTTAAAACCAAGTCTTCAAAGGGCATTAGCTATAAGAGACTTCAGTAGCTATGAAGAAATTGTGTGTTGTGCTATCAAGGTAGAAATGAAAGTTGGTGTTACATATCCATCTCATGGATTTGAAAAGAAACGAAAGATGGAGTTCAAGGAGAAAACTCAGAATAATGGTGAAAAGAAGATGAATGTTTCCTTATGCACAAAGTGTGGAAAGAAGCATGGTGGAGATTGTCTTAAAGGGACTAGAAAATGTTTTAAGTGTGGAAAAGAAGGTCATCGAGCAGCTGAGTGTCGAAGTAATGGAAAATGGGATTCTAATGAAGTGAATAAAGCAAACACTGCCGAGAACGTACAACCAACACTTCAATGCTTCAAGTGCAAGGAAATGGGGCATTATGCTAATAAATGCCCTAATCCAAGGTTTAGTGATGATCGACATGAGCAACTGCTTAAGGCAAAGGACAAAGGGAAGTCACATGCGATCACTATTGGCAATGTTGAATATGACAACGATGAGGTGGAATGATTAAGTGTTTATGTAATGGGATTCCAAAATAATGTTGTATCTTGGAATATTGGAATATTTATGTATTGGTCTAATGTGGTATTCAAAGTGATTGAGATATTATGCGCATAATGAAGGGAAAACGAGAAAATGAAATGTTTAACAGTATTCATGATCTCATGATTGATATAAGGACTAAGTTTGAGTATATAGAATTTTGAGTATTTTGGTATGTGAAAAGTGTTAACTTTTAACTGCATTCATGTTTTCACTAAGGTATTCAAGAGAATACATGATTAAGGACTTTGAATGTTGGGAATGTGACCAAAAAAACATATCTTATGATATATGGGGATCGATGATGGTGTTAAATCTCTGGTAATCATTTTCACTATATTATGAGAGTCGACTGTAGTATTATGGATAAGCCTAAAAGATTTGAATGGATTATGTTGGACATAAGTTAGTATTGTTTGTTTTTTCGATATTATTGATGGGATGTTATATAGTTTTGGAAAAAGGACAACCTGCAGGACGGGCGACAGCCCATCGCTTCGGACAAGGCTGTGGGAATTGAACCCACAACCGTAGTGCGACTAGCCTTTATCGCCTACCACTGGCCTACAGGAAGTCCCTGTTTAGTAGAAACTAGTTTTATTATATTAAGCAGTATGATATATGAAGTATAAGTCCATTTTAGGAACCATATATGATTATTCTCACTATAGATCGACTTATGCATATAATTTTTGCTAACCTTTTGTTTGAGACAGATGGAATGACTCGTCATTCTATCACATGATCTGCTAACACTTCATGAATAACAAATTCAACTTCATTTATTTAAGAGATGAAGTGGAAATTGTTCAAGGCACGAACAACAGTGAGATTGTACCAAAATAAAGTAAGTATTTATTCTAATTCAAATTTTCAACTTTAGGGAAATGATCTTGAAAACCAAAAATGTTGTCATAGTGATCTTATACCTGATTAATCAGATGGTACCTTATATCATCACAAATCTATGGATTTGTGATTACTGGCTTTTCCATAGCCATGTTCTCTACCACTCTCCATCAGAACATGATGGTTAGATTTCTCTTCCATATCCATATTTTCACCTATGTGGAAACCCAATGATTAGTTTATTTGGGTAACCGTTACGTTTCATACTTTTGTTTTTAAAGATTGGTTTTGATATTCCTATTTACGATATGGGTTTCTATTAAAGAAACTTTCGAATAGTAAACCATTTATAACCCTGACGAATTTTGAGGGCGAAATTCATTTTAAGGGGGGTAGAATGTAACAGCCCAAGATTTTATAAAAAAATATCCTTTTTAATTTTATTAAAGTCTTGTGTTGTACGCTACACCAAAAGGAGCTTGCACAACACGCATCCTTGACTTGCCTTTCATTACACGCAATCACGACCTTCCTCGATAGCGTGTGTAATACGCAATACCGAGTTTCACTAAACAACGATATGCTATTAAAATATTATTAAAACTAGCCGTTATGAATAGTAATAACCACTTTTTAAATCTCTGTAAATCTTATTTTTCAAAATGAACTTCATTTTTGGATTCAGAGTATCGAATTTAGCCTAAGGTGAAATTTTGGTACTTTTCGGATAACTTTCATATTCTGATGAATAGTGAAAATTACTAAATTATAATTAAAAACAACTTTTTTAATTGAAATAATTAATAGTGATAAATTATTAATTTGAGTGGTTTTAAAGTATATTTAGAATATATTTTTACAATTTAATACAATGTTGGTCATTGGATGTAATTGCACATTTAAACCAGACATAAACAAGTGTCAATCTTTTGATAGATATTGTTTCTTAAAAACACGCTATTTGTTTTAACAGTGGGATTTAATTATAAAATTAATTAATGCAACTTCTATGTTATGAATTTGGTAAAATAGACTTCATTTTTGAATTCGGAATATGAAATATAGATTAGGATGAAATTTTGGCATTTTTCTGAAAACCTTCATTTTTTGATGAATAGTGAAACTCCTAAGTGGTAGTTAAAAAACTGAATTTTTCATAAAACATAATTTTACCGCTTCTGTGAATGGAATTTAAAAAATCCGAGAGACACGGTTGATGTCAGTAAGTAAAATTTGGTTCAATGAGATGAAAATAATTTTTTGTGAATAGTAACTTTTTACTTTTATTTACCACGGTTAAAAGTAAATAGGGTAATTAAGGGTAAGAATGATATTAATATTACCCTAACACATGTCATAATTCTATTGTACAAGTGTATCTCGACCAAAAACAACCTTAAGTGTAAAATATTATCATTTAGGCCCACTTGGATTAGATTAGGACATTTATTATTATTTAATTCAAAGAAGAGTTAAAAGAGTTAAAATCAAAGTTTAATAACTAAAACATTTTTAATATGGGGTTATACATAAGATAAATTCGACTATAAATATTCATTATAAAGCTAAACAGATTTCCTACATAATGATATTTTATTTATAATTTTTAGACTTTCAATAAATTAATTTATTTATGACACAACGATGATGCAGTAATTACACTTTTAAGGAAATATTAACATAATTGATGTTATAAATGCTCAAATGAATGTAATTTGAGAATTTTTATGACTTAAACTAATTTTATAGGTTACTATGATATATTAGTGTTGTTTTAATCAACTTGGTTCGAACATATAATTCTGTTATGACTTTCACAAAAATCATATATCAAATAGTGTCAAAATTGACACAAAATTGTTTTTAAATCAAATATTATATTATTAATTGTTATTTTATTCCTAAAAATCTACGGTTCGGCCAAATGACTTAGTTAAGGATATAGTTATTAATAATATACAATTTGGGGTTCGTTTGGCATGTTATAGTAAGTGTATTAACCATATAGTGAAAGAAAACAAAAAGACACGGTAACAGTTAAATTATTTAACTTAGAGTTAAATATAATTGATAAGGTTAAAATAATAACCTAAACTTGTCTAAATCCTATTGGTTGATAGGATTTCGACCCATACCCACTTTATCTTCGAAATAAGACCCTTTGGAACCATTATAAACCGATTTTGACTTTAATATAAAATAATATTTTGAGATATTCCTAAGGTGCCCCTCTCCTCCCTTATAAAAGGACACCTCCTCCCCCTCCTCCTCACACCAATTTGAGCACTCATGCTCGGCCAACCCCTGCAAAAATCTCTTCTCCACTTCCCTAGAAACATCCTAGAGGTTCCGGTCTTCCTCAAAGACCAATTTTAGTTCCCTAAGAGGAGGTCTCCAAAAGGCGCTTCAAAGAAGAGGTAATTACCGTTACCAATTCTTTCATCTTTATTTCTTCTTCCACTTCTTCTTCTTAGGTTGTTTCATTATGAAGTAATAATATCAGTATCACTCATATACTGATATGTTATTATATGTATGAAACAACCCTATTTCACCATCTATCCATCCTACGGAAAAAGAAATCACTGCGCGTGCGTACGTACAGAATACCGTCTCCACGCCGTGGTGTAATCTATTTTACACCACCACCTTACATGGATGGGTATAATGGTGTAAAGAATAACTATACATAGTTATTAAAACATCATATTGATTCTGATATATTGTATAATCCACTCTGATTCAATTCAATATTTATGAAAATGATATCATCGCTCGTGCGTACGTACGGACTACCGTCTCCACGACGCGATGAGATTCATTCTCCATGTTAACCATTTAAGAATGATTATAAATAATATATAAGAAATAATAATGAAATATATGACATTATAAAGCTACTGGATTTATGTATATATATATATGTATGTCATCTACTTACTTCCATTCAAGACAATAGGGAAAGGAAAACAGCGTTCATGCGTACGTACGGACTACCGTCTCCATGAACGGTGTTTTTCATTTCATTTATCTATCTATTATATATATATATATACTGAATATATATGATATATAAATCATATTTTATATACTGGAAGTAAGTAAATCATGATATAAGTAATAATAATGTCAAGAACAACAAGTCAAAACACCTACGATAAATGAAACGATTTTACCCAAAACGCTTCTTTAACATGGAATTTACAAAAGAACGGGTAATATAATGTCATAAGTGAACCATATATGATATCATAACAATGAATATGATTCTATAATAAGTCAATGACATTATTTAAATCATTATACAGGAGGTTCGGACACATACGAAGCAAATCGGACCTAAGGTAAGGGAAATATCACAATCTCATTTTTATCCGAGATTGTTTATTCGTAAGTATTTACTGGGGTGTATTTTATCATCCACATCCATGTTTCATAAATATGTAATATTATTTCCATCCACCTACAATTGTTTAAATCCATTTTTACCCTTCGGTGAGTTTTTAGTAAAGAATATGAAAGGAATCTTTTGTCGCTTTTTCGTACGAGGTGATTTTTTGACTTTTCCGACAAAAGTACGAAGAATGTTTTTTTTAACATATACGGCATGAATGGATTTTTAAAACATTATTTCCAAGAATCTTACTTTACAAGTTTTCAAGTTTATTTTTAATCAACTTCTTTTAGTTTAAAGTTTTATGACATGTTAAGAAAGGAAAAATGTTTTTAAAGAAGAAAGGATATTTTCCTCAAGAATTCATTTCACGTGTTTTTTTTAAAACTATTTTTACATCTAAGATGACGTTATTTGATATGTACGTTTCAAGTAAAATGTCTCTATGATTTAAATGGTTTCAGTTTTCTTATGATGAAATGATATCAATTGTTTATGGATTATGATGGCATGATGTTTAAGAATCCCATTTTATTACATGGGTTATGAAATGATGTATGATTTATGATTTTGTGGCACACATAAGAATAGTATCATTATGAGATGGGTGGGACCTATATCTCCCTCCAATGCATTGGGTAATGATTTTATATCTCATGAGATAGACATGGCTGGAATGGTAGGTTATACCAGTTCAGTGAAACAGGACTGAAACGAGGGTTACTCGATTCATAAAGGGACTTTGTCCACTAAGATAGTCTTGGAAATGAGTCTTGACTAACAAGAAATGATTCTCTATGATTATGTGTGTATGCCACAAAGTTTCATGTTTTATGTTATGATTATTGTGATTACATTTCACTACCATGATTTACCCCATGTTATGAAATTATGATCTCTTTTGCAGGTTAAGATTTCCAAATGTTATGTGCTTATGTATATGATGTGATTGATATTTCTTTTGTTTACCCTTACTGAGCATTTGAGCTCACCCTTTTATGTTTTCTTTTCCCCAGGATATAAAGAAAGGTTTTAGGTATAAAAAAAAGAAGATCTTTATGGGAGATTTTGAAGATCTTTCACCACGATTAGAACATTATAGTCCGAGTTTCCAAAGACACTAAACTATTACGGTCCTTGTGTGTGTGTTTTTGTAATGTACTAAGTATTCCGCAAAAGTAATGTAATGTCAATGTACGTCAAGATACGGGTCTCTACACTAACACGTGTCATAATTATATTGGACAAGTTTAATTAGACCAAAAACAAACTTAGGAATAATATATGACCATTTAGGCCCACTTGGATTAGATTAGGACATTTATTATTAATTTATTTAAAGAAGGGTTAAAAGAGTTAAAATCAAAGTTTATTTACTAAACCATTTTTAATATAGGTTTATACATAAGATAAATTCGATTTTAAATATTCATTAGAAAGATAAAAACATTTCCTACATAATGGTATTTTATTTGTAATTTTTAGACATCATATAATATAATTTATTTATGCCACAAATATGATGCAGTAATTATCTTATTAATGAAGTATTGACATAATTGATGTTATAAATACCAAAATAAATGTAATTTAAGACTTTTTATGAATTCCACTAATTTTATAGGTTAATATGACATGTTAGTATTGATTTAATTAACTTTTTTCTAACTTATCATTCTGTTATGATTTTCACAAAAATAAATTACTAAATACTGTCAAAATTGACATAAAATAGTTTTTAAAACAAATATTATATTATCAATTGTTCTTTTATTCCTAAAAATCTAAGGTTCGGAAAAATGACTTAGATAAGGTTATATATATTAATAATAAACAATTTGGGGTTCGTTTGGCTTCTTATTGTATGTTTATTAACCTTATAGTGTAAGAACACAAGAAGACACGGTAAAAGTAAAATTATTTAACTTAATGTTAAATCTAAATTATAATGTTACAATAGGAACCTAAACTTGTCTAAATTCTATTTGATGAGAGGCTTTCGACCCATACCCACCTTATCCTCAAAATAAATCAATTTGGAGCTATTTAAAACTGAACGTGACTTTATAATAAAATAATATTTTTAGTTATTCCACAGGTGCCCCTCTCCTCCCTTATAAAAGGGCACCTCCTCCCTCTCTTCCTCACACAAATTTGAGCCTTCAAGCTCGGCCAACCCCTGCCCAATTCTCCTCTACACTTCCCTAGAAACATCCTAGAGGTTCTGGTCTTCCTAAAAGACCAATTTTAGTGCCCTAAGAGGAGGTCTCAAAGAGGCGGTTCAAAGAAGAGGTAATTTCCGTTACCGATTCTTTCAACTTTATTTCTTCTTCCACTTCTTCTTCTTAGGTTGTTTCATTATGAAGTAATAACATCATTTTCACACATATAATGATATGTTATTATAAGTATGAAACAACCCTATTTCATCATCTATCCATCCTATGGAAAACAAAATCACCGCTCGTGCGTACGTACAGAATATCGTCTCCACGCCGTGGTGTAATATGTTTTTCCACCAACACCTTACATGGACTGGTATTATGGTGTAAAGAATAACTATACATAGTTATTATAACATCATAATGATTCTGAGATATTGTATCATCCACTGAAATTAAATTCAATAATTATGGAAATGATATCATCGCTCGTTCGTACGTACGGACTACCGTCTCCACGACGCGATGAGATTCATTCTCCATGTTAACCATTTAAGAATGATTATAAAGTATATATAAGCAATAATAATGAAATATATGACATTATAAAGCTACTGGATTTATTTTTATATATATGTATGTCATCTACTTAATTCCACTCAATTCAATAAGGAAACGAAAACAACGTTCATGCGTACGTACGACCTACCGTCTCCATGAACGGTGTATTTCATTCCATTTATCGATCCATTATATATATGTATATTCTGAATATATATTATATATAAATCATGTTTTATATTCTATAATTAAGTAATAATGATCTATGTAATCATATGAATAATTACAAGTTAAAACATGAATGACAAATGAGACGATTTTACCCAAAACGCTACTTTAATATGAATTTACAAAATAACGGGTAATATAAAGTCATAAGTGAACCATATATGATATAATAACAATGAATATGATTCTTTAATAAGTCAATGAGATTATTTAAATCATTATACTGGAGGTTCGGACACTTACTATGCAAATCGGACCTAAGGTATGGGAAATATCACAATCTCATTTTTTCCGAGATTGTTTATACTTTGGCATTTACTGGGGTGTATTTTATCATCCACATCCATGTTTCCTCAATATGTAATATTATTTCCATCCACCTACAATTGTTTAAATCCAATTTTACCCTTCAGTGAGTTTTTAGTAAAAGATATTAAAGGAATCTTTTTTTGTTTTTCATACGAGGTACTTTTTGACATTTTCGACAAAAGTACGAAAAATGTTTTTTTTACTTATACGGCATGAATGGATTTTTAAAAAATTATTTCCAATAAGATTAATATAAAAGTTTTCAAGTTTATTTTTAATCAAATTCTTTTAGTTTAGAATTGTATGACATGTTAAGAAAGGAAAAGTGTTTTTGAAGTAGAAAGGATATTTTCCTCAAGAATGGAGTTCAAGTGTTTTATCAAAATTATTTTTCATCTAAGATAATATAGGGTTCTGTTTCTATCCCTATTATTACATTGATTTGATTATGTTGTGATGGAATTATTTTTATGAATTCCTTTATCTTATATGAATTGTTTTATGATGTCATATTGTTTATGAATCGCATTTTTATTACATGGATTATGCAATGATGTATGATTTATGATTTTGTGGCACACATAAAAATGGTATCATTATGAGATGGGTGGGACCTATATCTCCCTCCAATTAATTGGGTAAAGATTTTATATCTCATGAGATAGACATGGCTGGAACGGTAGGTTATACCGGTTCAGTGAAACGGGACTGAAACGAGGGTGACTCGGTTCAGAAAGGGACTTTTTCCACTAAGATAGTCTTGGCAATGAGTCTTGACTAACAAGAAATGATTATCTATGATTATGTGTGTATGCCAAAAAGTTTCATGTTTTAAGTTATGATTATTGTGATTACATTTCACTACCATGAGTTAAACCAGGTTATGAAATTATGATCTCTTTTACAGGTTAAGATTTCCAAAAGTTATGTGCTTATGTATATGATGTGATTGATATTTCTTTTATTTACCCTTACTGAGAATTTGTGCTCACCCTTTTATGTTTTCTTTTCCCCAGGATATAAAGAAAGGTTTTAGGTATAAAAAAAAGAATATCTTTATGGGAGATGTTGATGATCTTTCACCAGGATTAGAAGATTATATTCCGAGTTTCCAAAGACACTAAACTATTACGATCCTTGTGTGTGTGTTTTTGTTATGTACTAAGTATTCCAAAAATGTAATGTAATGTCAATGTACGTCAAGATACGGGTCTCTACACGATCCTAGTTAAAAAAATATTATGGTGATAACAGATGAAAAGGCATAGAGTTTGAAGTTATAACATCCCGAACTGCCTTACCATCAAACCAATATCCAGATCGTTCACCACGTGACCTCAAGCACACCTCCTCATATGACAAAGGGTATACTCTAGTAGAGAGGGTCTCTAGTGGAGATTTTGGGGAGACTATATCCACTTATTAGAGTTTTATAGTGATATAACTGGGTAAATAACAAAAAAATGGATGTTGTAAGTAGGAATGATAGAGCAGTAGAAGATAGATTCTTATGTTCAATTTAATAAAAGTGGCCAATGAAAGTTTACACAACCAAAGAATGCACGAAATGGTGGTGATACATATATGAAATCAATAAATAGTACTAAAAGCATATTAATCAATATAAAAAACAAAGAAAATATATAAAATACACATGTCTGATCTCCTTGAGCATCCTGATCTCCAACATAGTCCTATGCTCCTAACTCTAGTTATAAACAACACTGAAAATAACATAGGTCCTATAAATAAAAGGTCTAATCAAGTACTAATGGTACCTGAGTAAGGTGTGAGATATAAAACCTAATAGTCCAGCACCCACTGGTGTCTAGAACAATCTCGATAATTCAATATAAAATAAATATTGTGAAATAATCCAGAATAAAAATAGACTTAAAAAATTAACATCACTCATCAAGGTTCATATGAGACATGTGATAGATATATCCGCTTTATCCCTTGGCTAGTGTTTGATCATGTAAATATTTCATTAATTGAGTAATTACCAGTTTATATTGATAGATCAGTTGAAGCATATACATTACTGACATCACCTGTTGGTAGTATAATTGGTGATGGTTCTAAGATGTAATAATGAATGCTATAATGATATATACTAGTGAAGTACCAAGATAAAAACCATGGAAATGTAGACCTCAAGTGTCACCAACCCTGTAATAACAGTATCTTGGTTATGAGTAAGAGTGTTATCTAATGATCATAGTCCAAGGAATTCCACATTAAGAAATGTACCAAATCCAAGGTGATTATCCAAGGAATAATGGGACTATGCAGTGACTCAGCTATATGGGCTTTAACCATGGAAAATACCACTAAATTATGGATCCAGGGAGACTATAGATGACATCCTTTAATACTATATAAGAGATCTTATAGTGTCATATATAGAATCTAGGAGTAGAAAATGATCGAGATATAGGTTTGTCTCAACCTAAACAAGTCACGTCCTTGAATCAGAATGAGGTTCCCAAGTGATCAAGAAATTCCCCAATAATAATGAAAGGTGAGCTCATGTTAGGCCTTTACTGATTGATAATTAGGTCACATAATATTTCATTTGTTTAAATCCTTTCCATTAATTAATCTAATGAGGCTAAAAATATTGCAACCATTCATTTAATCCATTTAAGATATATTCAATAATTAAGGATCAATCTGCTACCATCAATTAACATTGTAAGGGGTTCTATGGGCATGCATCCTATTATTAACATATAAACAAGAGTCATTCCATGGAATTTAGACATGGGAATCCATGTATAACCAAAGGTATATGTATGATAAATCATTGATTCCATACATGGAATTCCTACTTGGGAATTCATGTGGAACCCACAGTCTTAATTATATTCAATACATTCAAAAAATAATAATATAATTTTAAGGTTAATCATCATTTATTAACCATTTCACTTAATTCAACTCATTCAATTTAACAAAACTTGTCAATTATAATAATTTAACTCCATGGGTAACTTAAAAGGTGTTAATGGTAAAATTCAATCACCTAAAAGGGTAATTCCAATCTATAAATGGACCAAGAACTTTGATGGTGACTTGTTTTTTTAATCATTTAAAATAGAATTTATTGTCTCTAATGAAATTAGGGAACAATTACTAAACATGACATATCCCAAACATAACATTATGGAATAAGAAACATCAATACAATGAGTCAAGTATGTATAAAGGTCTAATCATTACTTTTTAGATTGAAGACATTGCACCTCTGTTGGAAGGGTTTTATTATAAAATCATGATATCTCTTAGCACTAAAATCCTTAATTAAATTTTACATTTAAAACATGAACCATTCTAAGTTCACATTTAATGTTAATTTAATCAAAATACTTCACTACGTCATTTAAATTCTAAAAAAGTGATGTTAGAAATTTATTAATGTATTTATAGAATTGAGGACTTGGAAAGAGACCCTAGCTCAAGGTGGAATTTATTTAATATCGTGAGTTTGACATAAAAGGTGGTGAACACTTGTAATCAGCCTGCACTAGAACACCCACACCTTAAAAAATATATATACACCCACACCCACACACACTTAATCCTATGCATGTATTCCACACGCCAAGAGATAATATGTTCATGGATTTATATATATATATATATTATATATATACATACCTTATTCTTATTCCTGAACACCTTCAATTATTGATCAAAACAAACTGACATAATGACAGCATGAAAAATATAGTACAACCACCTCCCCCATTGCGCAAGATGTCGGAACATACATGAATGGGTCTTGAGAGATACTTCACACACACATGATGTATTGGATGAAGAAACCTATAAAATCCGAGCTGACCAATGACCAGAGAGAATCCAAGGGGGGGAGGTCGTGCAATTATTGGGTTCGGCCAAAGGGGTGCATTGTTGCTGCTGGTGACTATAACAAGGAGGATAGGTTGTAGGGATTTATGGACATGGGGAGGGAAGTGGATCTAGGGTCACAACTGGTAGGGTTATGGGGAGAGGGGCTTGCATGGCATGTAGGGGGAGAGACCCTCACACATTGAAGGTATGGGGGAGGATAATCCTCCCTTAGGTTTTTCTAATGACCTAAAAAAATTATAATAATAATATAAATAATAATCATAATAATGATATTATTATTATTATCATATATTAATTCAATTATTTATTATTTAAAATTTTCCATTTAATAACAAATAAAACATTATCATTTTTTCTTTTAATTTATTTAGATACCTATTCTTAATGAAAATGTATCTGGAATAGTTTAGGGAGTGTGATTTAGAAAATTCTGTTCCAACTGTTCGCCCTTTACTTGACACATAAAAACCCTACATGGGTTAGCCTCATAATTATGAAAACCATTCATATCCTATGTGTATGCCTTTTTTCCCAAGCATCCATTCTCACGATATCCTTTAATGTGACACAAGGTTTCCAAAAAACTGTGTGCCCAGCAAAACCCCTTTAAAACCTTTAGATTATAGGTTTGGTTCTCTTGAACCCCCTCGAGCCACCCGGGAAAATCTTCGGGCCTTTATTAAATCCCAATTACATAACATTAAAAAGGATTCAATAATATTAACATCATTCTAAATAGAAATATTAAATGTGACCCAACCAGTACAACGAAAAGTTCAAAACCCTTCTCATTTTAGTCCAGTTGAAAATTATGGGACTCTAAAATCTCCCCACCTTAAATATTACCATCCCCAAGAAGCCTTCGAAAGAAAATAAAACATCTCCCAACCTATAAGGGTCATGAAGTTTCATTTAAACAATAGCATTGTGTTTCCTAGTCCGGACACACCTTTATGCATTAATTAAGCATTCCACACTTATGAATTTACAGCATGATCCAACACTCACTTCCCAAATAGGACACATAATAGAGCATAGATTATCCCTTTAAGATAGAGACACAATAGTGTTATCATCTTGATAAAATTACAACTAATGGTTCTCCCCACCATAGGTATTAACATAATAAAAACCCAAATCCAATACATGGTACCTTCATCATCAAATTTTCTATACAAATAATGCCTCTAAGTACTCTCATGATGCTACTTTTGTGATTTAATTAAAAATGAACTATCAAATCCGGATTGAACTTATAGAAACTAGTCACTCAATCTTTGATAGAAAGCACTGTAGACCTTAAAACCACACATTCTTTCACCTAGAAATATTATTTAAAATAGTTCCTTACAACTATAAACATTGAGTTAAGGAAGAGAGAATGAGTCGATCCACATGACCTACTTTTCTTGAAGATGCCCAGATTAGATGGCCAGCACCCACCGCCCTCATCTCCACCTGACAATGTGCCTGAACATAGTCCATCACTGATCGAGAACATTAAACAAGAGGAAAAGAGTCAAGAAACTATGGGGGACTAATTAAGAAGATTCCATCATAAACTGATAAAATTTTATATGCTGAACCATGATACCATCTCCCAAGGCATCTATCATTTATCATGAGAGAATTTAAAAAATACCATACTTGACTTCCGGTGATAATTATAGGATCAAACCATCATGTAAACCTCAAATCCAATGTGTAACACTGATTGTAACCCACATAAGAATCATAATATATTTTAAATCTTCAGCATAGAACAAGACTGACACTATCTTAGTGTACCTGGGATGACGTCAACATAGGGGATATGCTCATCTCTTAATAAGAGAACACTAAGAGGGTTGAAATGGTTTCTAGTCAAACTCAAAAATAATTTTGAAGGACGATTGGTCAAACCAAAAATTATCAAACTACTGGGAGATGTTTGGATTCACCTACTGATGCACAAATATATAACCGAACACATGCCTTTACTACCCCAGGAATTCTGTGATCATTATAGATTTATATACCAAAGTCCTCCATGGACAAAAATATATTCTTGAGGTTGCATACATATCAATCCTCATTGTATTCATACTGCTGAGCTAGCATCAAAATATAAATAAAACATACAAGCCTCAAGGAAATCCAAGTATGGTTGACCATTTACAGATGGTCTTTCTTATGTTATGTTACTTCTACTTGGAGGGACACATTTACCATGTTCAACATGACACTCCCCACCATAAGGGTGTCCTAGCCAAAAAATGAAAGAATAATATCCACTCCTGAGTGGGATAGATCAAAACAACATAAATGAATGCGTGGAACTATTATGAGCCATGATCATTGTTTCAAAACATACAAATATGGTCAAAGTAATGATATTGGAATTTCAAAACACCATAGTCTTCCAAAATCCATCACGAGCATTGGGATGAAATAGATTCTTTAACACTTAGGACACTCTTCATGGAGATGACCCCAATCCATACTCAACACCCCAAAAGATTTATTACATATTCAAATAACCTCATATGAACATTACCATGGATGAAACCATGATCATTTATATTTTACTAAGCAATATATTTGGTCAAATGAAATATGAATCAGTCACCCATGACTGAGGAATATCTAACTTGAAGAAAATGAGCATTAAATAATGCTCAGACCCATAACAAGGTCAAGAATGACATGACCTCCCTTCTGAACAAGGGTCTCACTTTAAAACTCAAAGTACTATTGGGGAAAATGACACCCAAACGACACCAAATGTTAGAAAATATCACAGAACTACCAAGGAATTTAAATTATAAGGGACACACCAACCATAGGCTAGCCCATTACAAAGACCAAACCTTGACCCTCATAGTAGGTCTTTCTAGCAGAATTAACATGGCTCAAAAGATAGTCATCAAGAAATTTCTAATAATGTAACGCCTACAGATTGCTTATGTTCTAAGGAAACTAAAATGAGAAACAAAAACTGCCCATATAAAAGGGTTTTAAGCATAAGACACCACAACAGGTTATAATTACATGAACTTTGTATTTAATCATAGTTAATATTTAATCTTAAAAATATATAATCGAAACATCATGTACCATATTTTTAAAAAAATTAGAAGGGTCATTATTTTAAGCAACTCCCCAAGGGAAAAAATGAATGTTTCATAAAACCCATTTTTAAACCATTTAACATTTATTATCTTCCCAACATTAAATATTTAATTTAAATTCTAAATTCTATTTCAACAGACAAAGTGACCTATAACGGTTTCATTTTACACAACCAAGGTTCATAAAAATAGAATTCTAATTTTTTCTAAAATTATTAATGCACAAACACCAAAATGTGTCACCTCAAAATAAACATGCCCCAACTATCCTACATGGGTTTGTAGAAATTTTAAGAATTTTACTAAATCATTTCATGTTAAAGCTAAATAGATTACACTTTTATAAATATATAAGGTACTACATGCCATTAAATTTAATATGGGTTTCCATTTCCCAATTCATGTAGCTCACATACACTCTATAAATTGATAATTGGCTCCCATTTATCAATACCACTCTCAATTTAGAATTTTAAAGTGATCACATACAATGGTCTGGTTACATGGGTGGCCATATACCGACCTATAAAGCACTCATACACTATAAAAAGGAATTTTCCTCCCTCTAGAAAATACCAATTTCACTTTTCAATTAAAAATTATCACCCTTTTACAAGGGTTCAAATACTAGAGTCACTTTTTTTAGTTATAAGGCACCCATGCACTTTACAACTGAAAATAGGTTCTTGTTGTAATCATATCCATTTAATTTAACAATATACTAAAATTATATACCAAGGAAAACTAGCATGTCACTACATGAACCTAACATAGGGAAACATGTTGAAATCATAGAAGCATGCTATAACGAGCTGCACACACCAAAGCCATGCTAATGAATTACCTCAATTAGTATAAATATAAGCATGGAATAAAACTCAAGGCAAATATCCAATCAATAAGAAAAATAAAATGAAACTACATGGAATAACACTATTCATGACGTCTGAATTGCCTATGTTCCAATATGATGCATGAAATGAAGGTTATTTTCCATATCAATCCAAGAATAAAAATACCATAGACTCCATAAATCATAAGAAATGGATTATGGTAATCCCACATTGAATGAGGAGAAGCATGAAGCACCCATTTATAAGGTGGTGAGGATACCTCTTCCACTATGAGTCATTTCATTGGGTGATTACTAAGGGTTATATCCTAGGGAAAGAAAAATTATGTGGTCTAGGCGCCCAATAGAAAATATCATGATTGTGGGCTAAACTAGGCCATCAAAAGTGATATGACAGCCAGTTTCCATTTGATGTGCCAGCCAGGATGTTGGGCCCTTCTGGGGGTTAGATAAGGGTAACCCCGCAATGAAGGATGAGGAGCATGAACCACCCCTTTATAAGGTGGTGTGGATACCTCTCCCTTCATGAGGCATTTACATAGGGGATGTTAGAGGGCCAAATCATAGGGAATAAACCATGGGTTCTAGGCCCATAGAGAACAATACCATTATCATGGGCTGGATTCAGCCATCACAGAAGTGGGTGATGAGGTTTTTCTAGGAATATCACCCTTAAATGGAGTAATGTAATTTGGAAAGAAGGCTAATTTGAGCCCTAGGTATATCGGTCCTTTTGAAATTCTAGATCATTTTAAGAAGGTAGATTACCGGTTGGCGCTTCCACCGAATCTCTCTAGAGTTCATGATGACTAACATGAATCCCTCATGATAAAGTACATACTTAATCCATCACATGTATGAAACTCAGAATTTGTACATCTAGATAAATATCATTCTTATGAAGAATGATGGATAGAGATTTCGAATCGTAATGATTATTTTTTCAAAACAAGAAAATTCACTTGGTTAATGTTTTTTGGTCGAACCACCAATTTGACGAAGATACATGTTAACTTGAGGATATGATGAGAGAAATATACCCTCACTTTTTTGTGTCCAAGTGCCAAATTTTTAGGGAATAATTTAGTTCTTTAAATAATTTTATTTCCTCAAAATATTGCATTTCACTCAATCAAGAGATAAAATGAACTGTGAGATACCATTAGAATAAGATGAAAATTTTAAACTATATGTTAGGTTAGTATAAATAAATACATCTAACATAAGAAAATGTATTGTGAAGTCATTCTCTAATAATTATCTATGAAAAATATAAATCATTTATATTTTTTTATTTTATTGTATTAATAAATTGAGTTAATTATTATTAGTAAATAAAATTAATGAAATATATATTTCATATACATAATAAAATTTTCCTATATTTTTCCAATATATATTTTTTCATAGGTTATGATTAATCCCTATTCGATGTTTTAAAACCAAAATTTTTCTAAAGGGTAATTTTAAACCTTTTAATAGCTAACCCCTTCTATTTTGAGATTTTGAAAAATTAATAATTTTTATACAGAAATATAAACATGTTACTTTAATGCAGGATATATAAATTTATATTGGATGAAATTTTAATATTTTTTTGGTAACTTTTATATTTTAATGAATAATAAAAAGAAACTAAATTTTAATTGAAAATAACTTCTTTCATAGAAATAATTTATATATTTATATTATAATATTAGTTATTTAAAATTATAAATATAATATAATTTTATCATTCAATTTAATTCATTTCATTAGAGTTAATATTAAATTGAATTTAGATGTAAAAATAATACAATCTTTTGTAATGTTTTATCTTTTAAAACTCGTTCTCTCTTTCCGATAATGGGATTAAATTTAAATTAATAAGTGAAAATTAAATGTTTTGAATTTGGAAAAATGGTTTCCATATTTTTAGTTTTTTCCAAATTATTACAATACACTTATTTTATTTTTGGGCATTATGAATGGAAGCTTTGGTAATTTTTTATTAATACGGTAAAAGGGGTAACTCATTTATTAAGGGTAATAATACTATTATAAAATTACACTAACACTTTTCTAAATATCACTAGATGAGTGTGTTTATACCTAAATCATATTTTTTTTCAAAATGGCGTCCTTTGGAAGCCACATGGATGAGATTAATACATTTAAATTATTTTATTTAATGAATAATTAAATACATTTTACTCAAAATTTAATAACTCAATCATTATTTATATAATGTTATTCAAAGGATAAATTAGATAAAAAATACTTTTTAAAGATATAAAATTATTTTATTTATCATGGATATTTATTTAATATTTTTAGGAAATAAATAATTTCCTTAAATATTTATACATTGATGATGTAAAAAATAATTGATTAATGATAAATCAATAAAATAATTTTAATTAAAATGTTAATAACCATAAAAAGACCCAGAAACATTAAAAAATATTATTGGTAGAGTACATATCGACCATATACATCCAAAGGTATATTTAATGACCATTTGGATCCTTAGATAAGATATGGTGACACTTTTATTATTTTATTTAAAGTGATTTTAATGTTTTTACATTCATAATTTAATTAGTATAACATTTTAAATGTTGGATATTACAAAATATAAATTCAACTAAAAATATTATTTATAAATATATTATTTTTATATTCATCATTGTATTTTTTTTAATTTCTATTTAACAAATATTTATATTAAAAAATTATACAAAAAATTTGTATTAATTATTCTATTAATGGAGATAACAAATAAATGTAATTAAAAATATTAAATTAAATATAATGAGTTATAAATAATATGAATAATTAATTTTTGAGATGAATATGAACTCATAAGAATAAAATGAAATAGATTTTTGGATTTTAACTTGATATCACAGTATTTTTTAAAAATAAATCATTTGAATAGTGTCTAAATTTATACTATTGTTTTTATGAAAAATATTTTTTTATTTAATTAATTAAAAATAATAAAACATTTTTAAAATTTTAAAATAATTATTATATGGTCTAAAAAGTGTTAATATATTTATTTATGGTCTTATTGGTATCAAATAATTGAATACTTCACCCTTTTAATATTTAAGTATATGTCACACAAGTAAAATATTAAATAGAATAACTATGTGTTAATTAAAATATTAATGTTTAAATTTAAAGAAAAACTTTTCCAAAATTTAGTTTTTTATGTAACTAAAACACTATCTTGTATAATATTATCAATTGGGAAATTTTTGATGATTTTTGGTAGGGTTTGATTTTATTATAAATTATTACTTATGGAGTTTCCAAAAGTTCACCTCGCCTCAATTATAATAGGGCACCGCCTCCATCACCTATACACTTTACATTGAGAAATAATGCTCCAAAATCCCCTCCCCATTTCACTTTTAAACATACATAGTTAAATTTAAGAGGTTCTCATATTCTTCCAGGACCATCTTCAGAGCATAAAGAGAATATTTAGAGTAAGCATGTTGAAGAAGATGTAATCTTCACTACTGATTCTTTCAAACATCTTTCTTCTTACACTTCGTCTTCATGAGTTGTTTCATTTTAAATTCATAAATCCAGTATTACATATATTCTGAAATTTTATTTTGATTATGGTACAACAGTATTCAAATTTCTATCCATGCTAAGAAAAATTAAATCACTAATCACACGTACGTATGACTTGTCGTCTCCATGCTGTGGTGTAATCGGTTTTTCACCACCACCTTATGAGGATTGGTGTAATGATAGAAATAATAAATATATATGATTATTATAACTTTATATTATCTTTGAAATAATATAAAGCCTTAAAATTCAAAACCATTCAAAAAATATGTGAATGATATTTCCGTTAGTGCATACCTACAACCTTCCGTCTCCATGATGTGATGTGATTAATTCTACAAGATATTCAGAAAATAATGATTATATAAATTAAAATAATGAATAAATATGGTATATATTATGTTAATATCATTTTTTAATGATATAACTATGACCTTTTAAGGGGAACAAAAACATATTTGACCAAACATGCATAAGTTCATAATGCAATTAATATCAAAATAACGAGTAACAATGAAATATTATTAACAAAACGATGATAAAATGATATCATAAAAAATGAATATTTTCCTAAAATTGGTCAATTAAATTATTTGAATCATTATATAGGAGTATTAGATACATTCAATGGAAATCATACCAGAAATGAAAGTTATAAATTTCGATCTCATTATTTTATGAATTTGTTTATACGTAAGTATTTAATGGTGTATATTTATCCTGCACATACATGTTTCTTAAATATATTATATTAGTTATATTCATTTATATTTTTTAAAATTCTATTTTTCTCTTTGGAAAAGATTTATTAAATTGTATGAATAGAATCTTTTCTTGTTATTCGATATGAGGTGCATTTTGAATTTTCCTGATAACTTATGTGGAGAATAATTTTTAACTTATACGGCATGAACAAATTATTATGTATTCATAACCGATTATTTACATTAATCATACTCTATATGATTTCATTTTTATTTTAAAATAATTTTTTTTAATTTTCTATTTATTGTGAGAAAAGGAAACATTTTTTTGAAGAAATGATTTTTTCCACAATAATTAACTCCAAGTGTTTTATCAAAATTATTTTCCCTCTAAGATTAAAGATTTTTTTGAGTATACTATCCATATTATTCTTATGGTTGAGTATTTTTATGAGGGAATTCCATTTATGAAATCCATTTGTATTACTTATATTATGTTATGATGGAATGACCTTTAAGAAACCCATTTTATTCCTTATGTTATGCTATAATGTATGGTTTTTGTTTATGTGGAACATATAATAATGATTTCATTATGAGATGAGTAGGACTTATATCTCCATCCAATTAATTGGGTAATGATTTATATCTCATGATATAAGCATGGATATAATGGTAAATGATCTTGGTTTAATAATACAGGGTTGTAGTGGAGAGTGAACTTGGTTAAGTAATGGACCTTTTCTGCTATGATGGTATTGGAAATGGGACATGACTAATATGAAATGATTTTATATACCTATATATATTCCAATAAACTTGATTTCATATGATATGACTTTTTTGATATCCTTCATTGATTGTTATGAACTTTTAGGATTTATTCCATCGCATGATATCTTGATATTTCAAATCCAAAATATGAATTAAAATTTTTATGTTATTATTCCTAATGAGTTAGAAATGATTTATATCTCCATTTTTAACACTTATTGAGAATATCATATCCCCCTTTCACATGTTTTCCCCATGTCATGAAGAAGGGTTTATGTAAGGTATTTTAATATATGGTCAAGTTATGATGAAATAAGTCGGAGACAATGAAGATGTATTAAGAACTAGTTGTTTATGTTTCCATGTTTCTAATGAAACTACACCAATACAGTCCTATCTAGGCTTTATTATATTTATTAATTAATATTAATCAATTTTGAAGTAATATCTATTTCTGTAATTTATGGGTCTTTATAGTGACTCTATCTCTAACGAGTCAAACATTATGAAACATTGGCTAACAAATCCTATCCACTAGTTATTCCTATCCTCCATTTCCTTCTTACCCATATATGATAAACCTTGGTTCTTCTAAAATCCAAAATAAACTCATGATCATATAGAACTTACTCATTAACTCAAAACATGAGTGTTGTTCAATGTTACACTAATATCATATATGATCTCATAGTATTCTTATAAATTCATCATGGATTAAAAAGATTGGGACAAAAATCATTCCTTCTTTTATAATAAAAAAATAATAACTTAAGAATTAACATTCCAAGTGAATTCCATCTAAAATAAAACCTAACATATCCATGTCCTAATCAGTGTGAACATACTAGTTATAAGTCACCTGTATAGTCATCACCCAAATCAAACGTGCAACATTTGAACCACATACCCTCAAGAACCTCATACACACTCAATACATATCATAAACACAAGGCACACTCATTTTTACACCCATTACCTAGTATATGAACTTGCATAAACCTACCACTCCAGAAACCAACCACTATGCTAGAACACTAGCAATCCTGTTTTTCCTCAAAACCAATGGCATCTTATACACAAAAACCCCACTACGATTCACCCTTTGTGCACTGTTGTAAAAAGTCCCAAACATCTATCTTTAACACATGAGATAATAATCACAAAAAAACCCATCTAACCTCGCTATTGGTAACCCATGAAATCCACATGGCACCACTCCCCAAACTAGAGTGATGTCAAAAGGTCACAAGGACTAACCACCCAATTTCTATGTCATATCACAAAAGGCCAAATCTCACGGGGTGTCAAACATACAACGGTCTCATTGTCAAAAAACCTCAACATGTCGAAACACCTTAATATAGTGTCTCACACCATAAAGCCATCATATACCAACCAACATTCAACAACTATTTTCCCATTCTATCCAAGAATCTATGCATTAGACCTATCCCTAGAATACCCATACATGAAACCAATCCAAATTAAAATCTTCCAAAAGGAATCAAAAAATCCTATAAATATATCATACTAACCTTCTAGGGTCACTACACCAACCATGCATGAGGACAACACCAACATACCTATCATCGAGTATCTCACTGTAGGTCCACATAACCATCCATAAAAGGAAATACTTAATATCACACATTTTTAGGCATATAAAATATTGATCCAATGTTCCTATAATGCTACATGAGATGTCTATTTACTCTTCATTCTAGGATTTAAAACGAACCCAAATTATTCTTTCTAATGGGCCAAAAGCCAAAAATCCATCATAATTAATCAAATCCAAACAACATTTGTGTCACATGTAGAAAAAACCTATATACAATTGTAACATAAAAAATCCATGATATAAATCCTATCCCTTGGTAACATGGAATTCCAATAACAATAGTTGGTCATGGTGCACCATCACTATATCAATAATAACCCCTGACACATTCTTATATCTCTTTTATACCAAATACATAATAATAAACTAGGAATGTAACTCCTTTGAAACCCATCTTTAACTCCCTAGCTTGGATTCCACTAAACCAGTTCCCTGAGTTACTATAGTACATAACCTCAAGTGCCCCTCCTCATATGATAGAGGATTTAAAAAAAAGATAAACTAAAAAAATATCCATGACATCAGTGATCTAAACACATCCAGTCACATGAAACTATCCATGATATCCCACATAACCATAAAAAACTCAAAATGGACCTCATCCCAAAAAATTTCCTCTAATAATCATGTGATAGCATCTCTAGAACCAACGTGTAGTGGAGGCCTGACAAGGGTGTGAGTATAACTCAGTAGGCCACCCCAAAATGTGTATAAAGAAATTCCAATCATTGAAATAGTGTATGGACATACCTATTGGGGAAGTAAATGAATTATTCCAATTAATAAACATGTTTTGTCATTAAGATTTTAGCATTATCCATTTAAGGATTTGGATTTTACTAGGTCACCTAATCAACTAGGAATACTTCATCCATGATAAGAGTCCAAAACCATATACCGTACAGGTCACAACTTTCATTAATAAGGGTGTATACATTTCTTAATTATATTAATCCCCTGTAGCATACAGTTTCAGTCATGGTACAAAAAATAGGGACTCGTAATTCAATGTCTATCAATCCCATTCAAATATAAGATTATTATTATGATTCAGTTTGGAAACCATACCAAGGATGATAAACACCACGTCAAAAATCCTAATGAGGGATATAGAACTTCATGACTATACTGTTAGAGTTAATATAATCAATCCATCATTCAAAAACTATGATTCAATAGGGCACCTGTAGAATCAATTTCGCTTATCCATGGAAGAGGAGTGGCATTCCAACATCCCATTCAACAATATACAACACCATTTGTTCCTAGAGAATCTATCTAACTCCTAATCCAAATATGGAGAATGTCATGTAAAAAATCGTAAGCCATTAAATTATAAAAAAATTCCATATTTCATGGTTCAAAGATCATAATATTTTCAATATATATACATCTATGGTGAACCAATATTCATTTTTCAGTATTCAAATCCCATTATTATTTCATTATTTTGAAGGTCCAAGTAGGCATCTAAAAAGAAAAAATGCCTCAACAAATCCCAACCTCTTTAACATTTCAAAAAATAAAATAAAATCACACATCATAATTAAAAATTTAGATACCAATCCTTAAAATAGGGGAAATTATCTATGAAAACACGAAAGGACGCTAAGATTATAATTTACATTTTAACAATCATATGATTGATTAGGGAATTTAAAAAAATATATAACCATACACTCATCTCAAATCAGATTTTTGATTCTATTAAAACCCACCTTTAAAATCCACTTAGAAGCAAAAATATTTTTTTAAAACAAGAATAATTTCAAAACATAACATTCCTCCCATTTCACCAAGAACTGGGTCAAAGTCCAATTCACTCATTTAAAATATTTTCAATAGATTCATAAGAATTTCAAAAGAGTCTATTACATAAAACATTTAAATTCTACTTCAACATGTTATAAATCATTTAATTCAAATCTCTTATATGATTATATTAACTATTCATTCAAACCAACTATTGTTATTGACCATGTTAATCTCATAACTGACCTACATTGTCATTAAATTTCCATTTTTCCATTTTTTGAAAATTGAACAGTCCGTGAGTTTTCATAGGTTCGGTCTTAAATCACCAAAAGATCCAATATGATCTGTGGGAGGTCCAATGTATCAGTTTTATGTCCAGAAACAGTTACTTAAAAAATATATTAAGCATGCCACCTAATGAATTTGAATAACATACCACATACACATGAAAAAAAATTAATAATACTAAGGGTAAAACTATTAGACAACGTACATCATCAACATATATTTACATAACATTGCAGAAGCACATTGGCCTTATTAAGGCTATACAATGTTTTATATAACCTATTTTAAAACCAATCGATATCACCAAGACCACCCAAGACATAATATTTCATCAATACAACATAATTAATTAATTATAACAAATAAAATTAATTTAATGATTAAACACAAAAAGTGAATAAAGATGAAAACTCATCCAATCAATCAAATATTATGAAAATTCCATGAAACCACTAAAAAATCCCAACAACGGACTCCCTACACTTGTTCCACGAAAATATCTAAGTGGAAATAATATGTCCATAATTAGTTAAGTTAATATTTTCGGAAAACGTTAATAGATTCCATGTGAACACATACCTTTACAAAACACCATGCAATGATGTGCGGATGTCATATTAGGATCTCCTCTACCCAAAAAATACCAAAATATTCATAATTATGAGATAATTCAGCCATCCTCTAGTGGAATACGAATCAAATCCATAAACACACACATATAAAATGAGGAAGAACCATGGAAAGGGGTAATTAAATGAAGGTGAATACAATTTTCACCTTAAATGTTGAAGAAACTCCATGACCGCACCCTAAATCGAAAGGGTGTAAGAACGATTAAGGGAGTTTGGAACCCCCTAGTTTATGAGTTTTGAATAGGGAAAAAGGTTGGTGGATTGGATAAAAATACATAGGGGTATTTTGGTCATTTAACACTTTTTAATAAAATATGGGTGGTCACATGGTTTGTCTGCATATTTTTCCAAACCATTCACCAACCATGCACCCCTACTATACTACACCCATGCTTCGTACGGTTCGATATCTTAGATAAAAAAACCATGCACTAACTGTGCATTCATCACTACCTCCATTCTACATCATGGAACATACATTATCTAAAACCATGTACAACACACATGCCATGTCCCAGAATCTCATCATTATGACATGGTTCCCCTTGAACACCATACAATTTATCCTTAACCATGTGGTAACTATGAAACACATCCATGGTCAGTTCAAAATTTACTAATAATTTCCTAAGCATCAAGGTGTTGCATAGATTCGCCTAAATTGTGTACAAATACCTGAACCCTTTATAGAAAACTAAAAAACTCTATAAATACAACCCAATTCCTCCAATACTCATATGGACACCAACGATACATCATAACCATAATTCTGTTTCTCAAAACTCTACTTTGAATCATTCCATCCCTTGGAATTCCATTCAAAGTAATGTTATAATGTTTTACCTATTAGGTAAATGAAAATTCAAAATCATTTTTAAATTTAGATCGATATGGAAATGGGATCTTACAACCAATATTTATGTTTTTTAATAATTTATTTCATAATCTATATAGCATCATTAATGTTGGTGAAAAAAACTAACCAAAATAAGAACATGTTATAATAATTGAATGAGTAATAATATGTTATTTTATAGTGAAAATATAACTTTTAATGACTTATAATGGTTTCAATAAAAATTAAAAGTCATAAATTATATTATAGAAGAGGTATATGATCAAAATACAAAATAATAATCAGGAAGTAGACTTCACCTACATTTAGAGAATGAATTTTCTCTTGAAGAACCTATTGGAAATCAGAGGTTTATTCCTTTTTTATAGGACTATAAGATCAAAATTGTGGGAGAGGATTTTTAAGGATGGTTATTTTTTATACAAATGAGAGGGATTATAATTTTGGGTGTTGACTATAAGAGGTGGATGAGGGTTCCTCTTATAAGTTAAAAGAGTGATATTTTTTAAAAATACTCATTTTTATTAAAATAAATGGTTTTTAATTCTCAATTAATATTGATCCAAATTAGCCAAATTTCTAATATAATATGGGTGGTTTTAATAATACACTCATTAAATCAATTATAAATAATTTATTGTATCATTTTTTTGTTATCTCTTAATTTAACCCCTTGTTAACTATTTAAACCTTTTCAATGGTAATGAACTTCCACTATAATAGCTTATTTTTATGAATAAAAAATGTAGTGTAATATAATAACTAATTTGAATATTTATATTTTAAATTTGAAAACAATTTTTCAATATTCAATATAAATAAATGGAAAAAATTAATTTTAATAAATGATAACTTAACACAATTTTTTTTTTGAAAAAAATCCCTTTTAACCATACAGATGAATTAACCTAAAAATAGTATACATTAGTGATTAGCATAAAATTCATTGGTCGAAGATTAAAAAAATAATTTTTTCTGTCATTTAAATAAAATAAAAAATTAAATAGGTCATTTTTAATATATAGTTAAAGGAAAATAATCGAAATATATTTTTATAAGAATAAAATAGTACATAGGTTCGAAAATGTAAAACATGGGTTTCAAAATTCAACATAATATTTTGATACCATCATTTTACTCCATAAATACATATTTCATATATAAAATTGTTTTATAAATTTAAATTTCATTCTTATATAATGATGATTCCATAAAAGTTATGATATTGGTAAAAATGATATTTCTCACAATTCACCTAAAAAACACCCATTTCTTAAAATCTAAAAAATTCACCCTATGTTAATTTTGACCTGATGAATCTAAAAATTAATTTCACTTTATCAAATTGAAATTTTAAAATTTTAAGAATTTATCTTTTAATGAAAACCATAAAAAATAACAAAAACTTTTTTATTAAAAATTTATTTTTTAAAAAAATTAATGTATTTTTAACATTATTTCATAAAAATAGACTATGGGTATTAATTTTTTCTCTTCATGTTGAAACGTTTAATTATAATAATAATTTCAAAATTGTAAATTTAATTTAATATAAATTCATAACACTTTAAAAATGGTTCATTAAATAGTAATCCTTTTTAATGGAAAATAATTTGAAGAAAAATTGATAAAAACAATTATTTATCCAATAAAAAATAAAGTTAATAGATAAATTTATTTTCAAATAATAAAAATCTAATTTAGAGAAAAAAATTATGTTTTTATAAAAGAAATATTTTTATTATCTTTTTATTTACTTTATTGTTTATTTTTAACGTAATTTTTATAATTATATTTCATATTTTATCCTAATAATGTTTTAATGATTATCTTTTATTTTCAATAAAACATGTAATGGCTTTATTTTAGTTTAGTGTTTCATGTTATACAATAATTTCATCATAATATTTATTTAAAATAAAATTCATTTTGAAATCTCTCTGTCTTCCAGTGAAATTTAGAGAAATACATAACCATAAACATTGAATTCCAAGGGTCGCATTTGAAAATAAGTATATGAATTTTTTATTTTTCATTATTCATTTCTAAATCATATTTTCTAGTTAAGTTTTGTCATGAAATATGTTAGGATTGATATTAAATTATTAATGTATTTCATTCCAATAGAGAGGATAATGACAAGGATTTCAATAATGCTTCCCAAAAGAAGCCATGTGAATTGATGACTATTAAGATATTATTATAAATGAATATAAACAATACTGGGTGATCCAACCATGATCCACTGAAATAATAGATAAAGACTCATAGCATATCTTCAATAATAATGATGGTCCACATAGACTGGCGATTGATCTATAGATTAAAATATATACACATATTCACCAGAGAACCCAAACCATATTTCAATACTATCCTAAACTGAGAGTTGAGCGCCAAATCTCTATTAAAATGATATCAGTTAATTATAATTGACATTTACAATATTTATAAAATATAGTATTCCAAGATCATAAGTATAATATGGTTCCATAATATTAAAAATGTGATCTACCTTCTCTGGATAATACATGATCTCCCATAAAATATTTAAACCAATATAATATATATAATGTATAGTTACATATTCAATAGAAACATCATCCCATATCTATAATGGTAGAGAAATTCCTTGATGTTGATAGTATGGTCTTGAATAATCTTTTTTTATTTTATGATAATTTAATCACCTTGATGAAAACCATTGCATATCATGTTTTAGGATAGGAAAACAAAATTGAAAAATAATGTCATGATTATTTTCCCTAAATCAAGGTTATATAACTCATTTATAAGAATAAATTTCGTTCATTAATTCCACCTTAATTTTATTCAAGAATATCTTTTCCCCAAAAAAAATGAAAAGAAGAATAATATTGAGTTTAATTATCAAGGATATCCCTACAATAAAGTGTTACGAAAATGATGATAAAAGCATGGTTAAAAAGTTGGGAGTCCTTATTTCACTCCAGGGTAGATGATTAAAGTTCTATGTGGTATAAATGTATCCCCTGTGATAATAAATTACATCCTAGGAGAGTTTATCCATTATGGTAATCCTCCTCTGTTATTATTCTTGTTCTTGCACTTTTTCAGCGTAAAATTATCTACTAATATAATTAATAATAGAATTTCCCTTTTCCATGCCATAATAGATGTCAAAAGGAAATTAATAGATATATTTTACATAGTTATGGTGACTCGTATTTATATCCCATGGAGAGTATAAATATGAATTATTTTTATACTCCGTAAACACCATGAAGTTCTCAAAAAATATTATGTGTCCAACACTTTAAAGATTGACAAAAAAATGAAAAATTCTAAATCGTGGGTAAGTTATTTTTTTATGATGTAAAAGATATCTGAAATCATATTTCACTACTTGATGTTCTTATATGATAATTCAACGTATAACAAGATAATACAAATTACAACACACATTAAACCATTCACATGACTAATGTTATATCGAAATTGAATCTATGTTTAAAGTCTAATTCAGATCTTATAAAGTTACTTTACATTATCCCATACATATAAACATCAATAATTTTTTTCAAAAGTTTTTATTAGAGTTTCTATATATGATAAATATTGGATGAACTTATGATAATATCTTTATAGGCAAATTAAAATTTTTATTTCTAAAATATTCGATGGAAATTTACATGGAATTAATAATATGCTTTCCTTGGATTTATAAAGATACAAGATTTTGAGACCATATTCCTCATGAACATGACTTCATTGATCCAGAAAGAACAATTTTTATTCTTAAATATTGTTTATATTCTAATAAATTATTCAATACTATGAAAATATTACAACCATTCTCATCCAAATAAATTTATTAGAAAAGGATATCATACATATAGGATATAGTCAAAGAGTTTAAAAATGGATGGGAGATTTGATTCATCAATTATATGCACATGGACACAGTATTAATTAAATATAAAGGAACCAATTTATATTAAAAATTTTCACAAGGGATTGAAATAAGTATATTTTAAATTCTATCTAGACAAACTCGATGTTGATGATAACATGGGAATAAGTGAATCCTTTAAAAACAATATTACCTATTAAATATATCAAATCCTTCATAAATTATAGAAACAATTTATTCAATCTTGATTTTTTCATCGTTTAACTTCATATTGTCTACGTAGATATGTATAATCCCATCATGCTTCATTTATAAGAGAATTATATCACCCCATAGAGAAGTTAATTGTCTAATGAACCCATTTACCTCAAGATACTCAAACTAAATTTTCAATTCCTTCAATTCATTTGGTTTCATATGATACGGAAAAATTGATATTGGTTAGGTTCTGTAAATGGAACAATTATGAATTTTATATCTAACATATGGGAAATCCTATAAAATATATAGGGGAAAAATCAAGAAATGGATTTTCCTCTAATTTTTATAACTGTTTCTCTTTAATTCTATATATCATAGGACAATAATTACCATATCATCATTGATCATTCCATCAATCCCTAGATCAATTCCTACTCAACTAGCATGAATATCCCATTCTCCATGGGTAATATACTTCATAAATGATGAAGGTGAAACAATTTCCCTTATATTAAAAGAATCATTATAATCATATAATTGGGTTGACTATTTCATTCCTTAGGGAAAAAATAAATATACTTAGACAAAATATTTGAAAAAAAAATAACTAAATAATAAACCATAAATGAATAAGAGGGGAATTTCACATAACATTCAATCCTTTTACATAACATGGAATCAATAACAAAAAATTTCTATGACAATCCAAATCTTATTTCAAAGGTAGGAATAATATTTTCTAAAAAAGAGTGATATAATGTTTAGTAGATAATAGGTGATGAAAAGAGATACTCTCACTTTTATTTCAAGGGGGATTGAAAAATATTAAAACATTAATGGATAAAAGGCCTAATATATCATATAAAACATATAGAGAACACGTGGGTATCTGAAATAATATCTCTAGTAGAAGAAATCCCATAATTAGTATTACCTTTTGTCTTCTCTAATTCATTTTCCCCACTGTTTTCATCATAACTTGTTTTATGTTAGAGTCTTATCTCTGATGGGATGAATTTAATAAACACCAATAGGTGTCTACATTTACCACATAGATACTGTTTTTTTATTCAAAGATTTATTTAGGACTAAAATAGCTAAAATTATCATTTTTATAAAATTTTAATGAGGGGATCCTCAAGTTAGTTGAAATTAAAATACCTCGTTGATCTCCCTTAGGTATTTCAACTTTTTCACTTTTAATTCAATATAATTTTTACTCTTATGAATATCCTTAGTCATAAAACACAAAATATTTTTCTTCCTCTATAAATAGATTATAGTAGTAATAATTATCCCATTAAATCATAAATTTGGCTTTTATATTTTAGTTTCAATTGGGATAGTCAATTTTTTATTAGAGTAAATATTACTTTTGATCCATTATTTAATTTCATACTCATTTTATAATTCTAAACGGACATAGGTACCGTGGTAGTTGAGAATAAATATTTTGATAAAACATTACTAATGGTATAAATAACCAGTTAATACATAATAACTCTTAAAATATAATTGATGTTCTTTGAAGAGTCTCAGATCAGTGCACCTAAATTTTGTACTCTAACCAAATCACATATAAATGATTCTAAAAATATTTAAGTGTTTTGTCTTTAGTTACAATGATATAATACATATAAATGAACATAATAATATTTTGATTAACTTATCTAATATATATATTCCATCTATATTTTCAAATATGCATTATTTTATATAGAATTTGGAAACATATGAAAAGTGTAATCTTAGACTCTTAGTAAGTGTAATAATAATCCTAGTATTGTATTGGGGATGATGTGGGATTAATTCATATAATAATAAAAATATATTATAAATATCATTATATATATATATATATATAGAAATCCAGATATATAAATTATTCATGTAAACCAAATGTTTATAATCACATGCTCAATGTCCTGTAATTAAAAAGATACACACCAAAGTCACAGTATTTGAAAAGATCTAATGGAATGGTTACCCTCAAATACTAGGGTATCCTAATCCTGTAATATATATATTATCTATATAGTGAAAACATTACTAAATGCATTATAGAGATATATAATCATTCCCATCCATCTAAAAACATGTTCAGTATATAATTCATAACATGAAATGAATACATGAAAGAATAAACATGTATCCATAATAAAACACAATTAAATTTAACCCGTGAGTAAGGGATATATGTGAAAATATTAAAAATAACTATTCAATATAACTAAAAGGTTTTCTTGGTGAATACATTTCAAAAATAATAATAAAATAAATGATATTCATAAAATATAAAATAAAATGATATATTGTCTTATCAATAGTGTTTTAATGTAACTGATATTTAAGAGTGGAAATTTAGGATGGATATTTGATATAATATGTGAATATATACCATGTTGAGGTGTCATTATAGTCCATAAAATGAGTCTCAAGAGTCATCCTGGGCTCAGAGGTTTAGTTGTTGTGAAATCCATCAACATTTACTCTATGGATGTTTTTTAGGTGGGATTTTAATTGTGGAATTATCTACTATAAATTGGATGATGATGTATTTTTTGGAGAATTCTGATCAATTTCATTATGTTGTGTTAAAATTCAATAAAATTTGTGTTTTTAAACATTGGTTCTTACAATAGTAAGTCATAGGTTATAAATTATTTGGGTAATGATGATAACTAGTAGCTATTTGATAGGATTTTAAAACTACCTAGCCTTGTGAAGATCATTTTTCAACTGAGTGTGGGAACTACTATAAGGATATAATCCCGATGTTATCTTCTTATTTTTGATAATATAAGTGGAGCTGTACGACCAATGTATTAATTCCTATAAGGATATCTATAGAATGTAGATATTTCAAGAGTAAAAGGATGTGTAATTGTCACCTTAAGTTATGATTTTTTTTTTCTAATTGTAGAGTAAACCTAGAATACATAAGGGCCTTTAATTAAAGGGATATAAATTTTTATAAGACACACATAGGGGTAGGGTGATGTGAAAGGGTCATCTTGGAATAGTAAAATTGCTATGTGTATGGTCAACAAATAATATGTAAGGGTTAGTACATACTCAGACACATAACTTATAAAAATTAACATTCAAAAAACTCAATATTTTGAAACATATGCATCAGAAACTTCATTACTACTCAAATTATACAATTTTAACCATTATAATAACTAAAATCCCATATGATATTTAAGGGTTCCTAATGTAAAGTGATTTTAAAAATCACTAGGGAAACCTTTTAGTGATTAAGGGTATATTTGATATTTATAAAAATGGTTTTATGTAGGGATTAAATAGGGTACATATGGGTAAACCTAGGATATAAAAAATAACAAATTAGGTAATATATAGGGGATAAAAAGAATCAAATCTTCTAAAATATATGATAGATAATTTTACCTTGGTGTATACTTTATGAATTAAAAAATTTATGATCCAAAACATACATGACTTTTGTTATAGAATATAATTTTTATATGGGATAAGAAAAGTTAGTATCAAAAGAAAGGTTTCTATAATAGTAAATCGGATATTAAAAATTAATCTATGATTAGATGATAGGGGGTAATACATATGTGTTAACTCGAAATTTTTGAAATATTTTCATATTTTTGGTGTGAATATTTTTCTAGATTTTTATAAAATAATTCAAATAAATGAGATATTAATTATAAAAGTTTAAGATTATATCAATTCTATAACTAATGAAGTGTATGT
Source organism: Viscum album (assembly GCA_963277665.1). NCBI lineage: Eukaryota > Viridiplantae > Streptophyta > Magnoliopsida > Santalales > Viscaceae > Viscum > Viscum album. Next base: position 350,884,133 of record OY728121.1, on the reverse strand, counting down.
TTTATAATTATCCTAACATTCACCACTTTGTCAATAAGTAGGGTTTTACCTATTCCTTCTAGTTCATTATGTCATTTAGTTCATGGAGTTTCCAAGCGTTGGTATAACAGTTCTTTTGGGCATAATTTTTAAATTTCTCATTATTACCTTATATATTTATATAAAACCATAATAAAAGAGTTTTTGTAATACTTTTTTGAATCTATTTGTTGGAGTTTAATTATAAAATAATATTCAATGAGTGGTTTCCATATAACTATAGGTGTGAGACTCCTATATATTTTTTGTTTCATCCTTGTGATGTAGATCATTTGATAAAAAGATAATGGTTAGTGTTGTATTTAAATTTCCAAGAATGGAACTATGTGACATTATTATTATTAATAAGACATACATAAGGATAGTCTAATGTGAAAAATTATAGGTTTGGCTTAGTATGGTTTGTTTTTGGGATACTATGTTTATGTGAGAATGGAGTTCTCTATTGTAAATTGGAAATATCAGAGAGTGATGTGTGATAATGTTCATTGAAAATGTGATAGGAGAAATCTATGTGACTAAATTGGATATAGATAACTTAAATTATAGAGACAGAGGTTAACCATTGTGATATGAGTGGTATTAAAAATTTTATTTTTTTGGTAATTGAGGTTATTCAGAGTGTAGAATTAGGTATGTTGACAGAAACACATCATGGGAATGATGCCATTTGGTTTGTATGCCCAAAGGACACATCCCATGAGGTGGTTTTACCCCACGTTGAGGGGGGTATAATTAATAGTTTTTATAGATTAGGGTTGATGGTTTTGATCATTAATATTGTGGAGGGATACATCATAGTTGGCCATGGTTGGTGGTTTTTGGGACCCACATTTGGGAAATAGATTCTCATATTATGTGTGATATATGATGAGGATAATGAGAAAACATTTAATTGACTGGTGTTGTTGTGAAATGGTTTTTGTTAGCCTATTAAGCCAGTGGTTGGTAAAATGTTTGGGATACCATGGATATTTTCATATGGATGTTTACATATCATTGGAGTTCCATGGTTGAATAGGAATAGTTATTATACGGGGAATGTAATAGGATGGAATCTTGAAAAAACATTTAGTATGACAAATTATGGATATACATTCTTCTATAGCATTAGAAAAAGTAAGTAAAGTGTAACACTGTGAGTTTGTATGGGCCTTTTTTGGGATAAATTAAATATTAATTTATTTATTTCAATTCAATAAGTCAAAAATTACTTTCACACATCATCTACATGGGATATGTTACACAGAAAATCGACTTGACTAATGATACATGCAACACTAATGAATCTAAGAAACGTTATTTTGTTATTATAGTTATTCAAATTAGATAATTACATCCTACCCATTAAAAATATTAATATGAATTTTTATAATTAATTTCTAAATATTTTTTATATTTTTTTATATAAATAATTCATATTGGCATAGAAATACATAATTTTGGGTAAAATCATTATATGTTTAAAAATATGATTTTCTCAAATTAACAAATTTTAATGTTCGTCTATGTAAAAAAATAAAATTAATTTTAGACAAATTTATAATTTTAATTTGAAAAAATAAACTTCATTTCTGAATTTATAATTTATAAATTATCTTATGGTGATTTTTTGAGATGTTTCTGACAAACATCATTTTTTGATGAATAGTGACCAATACTGAATTTTAATTCAGAACTTCTTTATCATCAAATTTATTTATATGGATAAATTATATTTTAAATTGTTTTAAAAGCTTAATTAGATCATATATTTTCCAATTATTTAAATATTTTCATTGGAACAAATTTAACATTGAAATTTGGTATGAAAACAAAACAAACTTTTTGATGTTTTTACCTTAAAAACCCACAATGTCTGTAACACCCTAAGCTTCAACGGTATGCTTCCCTTTAAATAATATAGTAGCTTGTGTTGTACACAACTTCGAGTTCTAACACACACCATAACCAATCAAACCAGTCGTTATGAATAGTAATACCCACTTTTTGAAGTTTTATAAATTTTATCTTTCAAAATGGACTTCATTTTTGGATTCGGAATATCAAAATTATCTTGGGGTAAATTATTGGTATTTTTCTGAAAACATTCAATTTTTTATGAACAGTGAAAAAACACTGAGTTATAGTTTAAAACCAAATTTTTATTTAAATAATTATTTATTTTATTTAAATTTAATTAAGGTCAAAATAGATACATAATATCTATATAAGTTCAATGCAATTCATTGGAGTTAGTTTAGATTAATTTTAGACATATGAAAATTTTATTGAACTTTTCAACGTCTTTTACCCACCTCTTAGGAGAATTTAGATATTCAAATAAAACATAATTTTACCGCTTCTATGAATGGAATTTAAAAAATCCGAGAGACACGGTTAATATCAAGGAGTAAAATGTGGTTCAATAAGATAAAAATAATTTTTTTTGAATAGTAACTTTTTACTTTTATTTACCACGGTTAAAAGTAAATACGGAAATTAAAGGTAAAAATGATATTAATATCACCCTAACACATTTCCTAATACTATTAGAAAAGTGTATCTTGACCAAAAAGAACCTTAGGAATAAAATATTATCATTTAGGTCCACTTGGATTAGATTAGGACATTTATTATTATTTAATTCAAAGAAGAGTTAAAAGAGTTAAAATCAACATTTAATTACTAAAACATTTTTAATATAAGGTTATACATAAGATAAAATGGATTATAAATATTAATTGGAAATATAAAAATATTTCCTACATAATGGTATTTTATTTATAATTTTTAGACACTAAATAATTTAATTTATTTATGACACAATGGTGATGCAGTAATTCCCTAATTAATGAAATATTAAATTAATTGATTTTATAAATATCAATATAAATGAAATTTGAGACTTTTTATGAATTCCAAAAAATTTATAGGTTAATATAACATATTAGGACTGATTATAAAGTTTGTTTTCAAATTAATAATGTTGTTATGAAATTATCAAAAAACAAAATAACAAATAGTGTCAAAATTGGCATAAAAGAGTTTTTTTAAATATTATATTGTTAATTTATATTCTATTCCTAAAAATATAAGGCTCGGCCAAGTGACTAAAATAATGATAGGTTTGTTATTAATGGACCACTTGGGGGTTTCTTGGAAGTTTATAGTATGTTTATTGACTATATAATATAAAAATATAAAGAGACATGGTAAGTGTCAAACTAATTAACTAAGAGTTAAAACTAAAAGATAAGGTTAATAAAGTGACCCAAACCTATCTAAAACCTATTGTTTGAGTGATTTTCGACCTATCCCCACCTTAACCAATAAATTATACACTTTGGAGCCATTAGAAACTGAATATGAAAGTATTATAAAATAATATTTCTAGATTTTCCAAAGGTTCCCCTCACACCTCTTATAAAAGGTCACTCCCCCTTCTCTCAATTTCACACCTTCAAAGCCATTGGGCTCGGCCAACCTCTTCCCAAATACCCTCTCAAATATCATCCCTTCATCCTATATTTTTACACAAATCATTCCTTCCTTTATAATACAAAATAATTACTAAAGAATCAACATTCCAAGGGAATTCCATCTAAAATAAAACCTGACATATCCATGTCCCACTCAGTGTGAACATACCAGTTATAAGTCACCTGTATAGTCATAACCCAAATCAAACGTGCAAAATTTGAACCGCATACCCTCAAGAACCTCATACACACTCATTAAATATCATAAACATGAAGAACACTCATTTTTACACCCATTACCTAGTATATGCACTTTTATAAACCTACCACTCCAGAAACCAACCACTAGGCTAGAACACTAGAAATCATGTTTTCCCTCAAAACAAAAGGAATCCTATTCACAAAAACCCCACTATGATTCATGCTTTGTGAACTGTTGTCAAAAGTCCCAAACATTTATCTTTACCACATGATCCAAGAATCACACAAAACCCATCTAACCTCGCTAATGGTCACCCATGAAATCCACATGGAACCACTCCCCAAATTAGAGTCATGTCAAAAGGTCACAAGGACTAAACACCCAATTTCTATGTCATATCACAAAAGGCCAAAACTCATGGGGCGTCAAAAATACAACGGTTTCATTGTCACACAACCTCAACATGTCAAAACACCTTCATATAGTGTCTCACACCATAAATCCATCATATACCAACCAACATCCAACAACTATTTTCACATTCTATCTGAGCATCTACGCATTAGACCTCTCCCTAGAATACCCATACATGAAACCAATCCAAATGAAAACCATCCAAAAGGAATCCAAAAATCCTATACATTTACCATACTGACCTTCTAGGGTCACTACACCAACCGTGCATGAGGACTACACAAACATACCTATCATCAAGCATCTCACCCTAGGTCCACATAAGCATCCATAAAAGGAAATACATAATGTCACACATTTTTAGGCCTATAACATATTGATCCAATGTTCTTATCATGATACACGAGATGTCTCTTTCCTCTTTATTTGAGGATTGAAAACTAACCCAAATTATTCTTTCCAATGGGAAAAAGGAAAAAATCAATCATAATTCATCAAATCCAAACAACATGTGTGTCACTTGTAGAAAAAAATTATATACAATTATAACATCACAAATCCATAACATAAATCCTAGCCCTTGGTATCCTGGAATTCCAACAAGAATAGTTTTTCATGGTGCACCATCCATATAACCATAATAAGCCCTGCCACATTCCTATATCTATTTTATACCATATACATAATACTAAACTAGGAATGCAATTCCTTTGATACCACTCTTTAACTCCCTGTATTGGATTCCACTAAACCAGTTCCACGAGTTACTACAGTACATAACCTCAATCACCCCTCCACATATGATAGAGGATTTCAACTTTTAGTGGTGGTCAAAGATGTTACTATGAGGAGAATAAAGCCTCATATCAGAGTTCACAACTAGATGTTAACAACCAAATATCATAAACATCCGTGTAAGAATATTCAATAAATTCACTAAAGAAAGAGAATAATATAATAAAAGGAAAAAAAATATATTCCAGAATGACTAGGTTATAGAGAGAACAAACATTCTGCTGGTCTGGTCACAAGACATATAAAAAATAAGATAAACTAAAAAATATCCATGACATCAATGATCTAAACGCATCCAGTCACAAGAAACTATCCATTATATCCCAAATAACCATAAAAACTCAAAATGGACCTCATCCCAAAAAAAATCCTCTAATAAACATGTGATAGCATCTCTAGAACCAATGTGTAGTGGAGGCCTAACAAGGGTGTGAGTATAACTCAGTAGGGCACCCCTAAATGTGTATAAAAAAATTCTAATCATTGAAATAGTGTATGAACATACCTATTGGGGAACTAAATGAATAATTCCAATAAATAAACATTTTTCATCATTAAAAATTTAGCATTATCCATTTTAGTATTTGGCTTTTACTAGGGCACCTAATCAACAAAGAATACATCATCCAAAAAAAATTCCAAAACCATATACCATAGGGGTCACAACATTCATTAATAAGGGTGTATTCATTTCATAATTATATTAATCCACTGTATCATACAGTTTAAGTCCTGGTACAAAAAACAGGGACTCTTAATTCAATGTCTATGCATCCCGTTAAAATATAAGTTGATTATAATGACTCATTTTGGAAACCATACCATGGATGAAGAACACCATGTCAGAAATCATAATCGGGGATATAGAACATCATGACTATACTGTTACAATTAATATAATCAATCCATCATTCAAAAACGATGATTCACTAGGTCACCTATTGAATCAATTTCACTTATCCATGGAAGAGGAGGGACAACCCAACATCCCTCCAACCATATACAACAACATTTGTTCCTAGAGAATCTATCTAACTCCGAAACCAAAGATGACGAATGTCATGTACAAAATCTTATGATATTAAATTATAAAAAATTACATTATGCATGGTTCACAGTTCATAACATTTTAAACATATAAACCTCAATGGTGAACCAGTATTAATTTTTTAGTATTCAAATCCCATTATTATTTCATTATTTCGAAGGTCCATGTAGGCATCTAAAAAGAAAAAATACCTCAACAAATCCTGAACTCTTTCAAATTTCATAAAAAATAATAAAAACACACATTATAATTAAACATTTAGATACCAATCCTTGAAACATGGTACATTCTCTATGAAAACAGCAAAATTCTCTAAGAGTATAATTTACATTTTAACAATCATATGATTAATTAAGGAATTTACAAAAAAGATATAACCACACAATTTCAATTCAGAGTTTTGAATCCATTAAAACCCACCTTTAAACCCCACTCACAAGTAAAAATATATTTTTAAAATAATAATAACTTCAAAACATAACTTTCCCCCCTTTTCACCAAGAACCAGGTTAATGTCCAATTCACACATTTAAAATCATTTCAATGGATTCATAGGAATTTCAAAAGAATCTATTAAATAAAACATTTAAATTCTATTTCATCATGTTATAAATCATTTAATTCAAATCTCTTATGTGATTCCATTAATAATTCATTCAAACCAAAAATTGATATTAAACAAGTTAATCTCATAACCGACCTATATTGTCATTAAATTTCCAATTTTCAATTTTTTGAAAATTGAACAGTCCGTGAGTTTTCATAGGTTCGGTCGTAAATCACCAAAAGATCCAACATGATCTGTGGGAGGTCCAATGTTTCAGTTTTAGGTCCAGAAACAATTACATAACAAATATATTAAGCATACCACATAATGAATTTGAGGAACATACCATATACACATGAGAAAAAAATTAATAATACTATGGGTAAAACTTATAGACAACGTACATCATCAACATATATTTACATAACATTTCTGAAGAACATTGGCCTTATTAATGCTATCCAATGTTTTATACAACTGCTTTTAAGACCAATAGATCTCACCAAAACCAACCAAGACATAATATCTCATCAATAAAACATAATAAATTAATTATAACAAATAAAATTAATTTAATGATTAAACACAAACATCGAATAAAGATGAAAACTCATCTAATCAATCAAATCTTATCAAAACTCCCTGAAACCACTATAGAAGGCCAAAAACGGACTCCCTACACTAGTTCCAAGAAAATATCTAAGTGGTTATACTATTTCCATAATTAGTTAAGTTAATCCATTAAGAAAACATTCATATATTCCACGTGAACACATACCTTAACAAAACACCATGCAATGATGTGTGGATGTCATATTAGGATCTCCTCTACCCAAAATGACCAAAATCATCATCATTATGAGATAATTCAACCATGCTCCAGTGGACTACGAATCAAATCCCTAAACCCACACATATAAAATGAGGAATAACCATGGAAAGGGGTCATTAAAAAAAGGTGAATAAAATTTTCACCATAAATATTGAATAAACTCCAGGATCTCACCATAAATTGAAAGGGTGGAAGAAGTATTAAGGGAGTTGGGAACCCCCTAGTTTATGAGTTTTGAATGGGGAAGAAGGTTGGTGGATTGGATAAAAATAAAGAGGGGTATTTTGGTAATTTAAACCTTATTAATAAAATATGGTTGGTCACATAGTTTGTCTGTATAGTTTTCAAAACCATTCACCAACCATGCACCCCTACTATACAACACCCATGCTTCGTACGGTTAGATATCTTGGTTAAAAAAATAATGCACTAACTGTGCATTCATCACTACCTCTATTCTACATCATGGAACATACATTATCTAAAACCATGTACAGGACACATGCCATGTCCTAGAACCTCATCATCCTGACATTTTTCTCCTTGAACACCATACAATTTATCCTTAACCATGTAGTAACTATGCAACACATCCATGGTCAGTTCGTAATGTACTATGAATTTCCTAAGCATCAAGGTGTTGCATAGATTCACCTAAATTGTGTAAAAAACATGAACCCTTTATATAATACTAGAAAACTCCATAAACATAACCTAATTCCTCAAATACTCATATGGACACCAACGATACATCATAACAATAATTTTGTTTCTCAAAACTCTACTTTTAATCATTCCAACCCTTGTAATTCCATTCCAAGTAATGTTCTAATGTTTTACCCATTAGGTAAATGAAAATTCAAAATCTTTCTATAATTTAGACCCATACGGAAATGGGATCTTACAACCAATATTTAGGTTTTGTTAATAATTTATTTCATAATCCATATAGCATCAATAATTTTGGTGAAAAAACAAACCCAAACAAGAACATGTTATAATAATTTAAAGAGTAAGAATATGGTATTTTATAGTGAAAATATAACTATTAATGACTTATAATGGATTAAAAAGAATTAAAAGTCATACATTATATTAAAGAAGAGGTATATGATCAAAATATATAATAATAATCAGGAATAAGACTTCACCTACATTTAGAGATTGAATTTTCTCTTGAAGAACTTATTGGAAATGAGAAGTTTATGACTTTTTCATAAGACTATAAGCTCAAAATTGTGGGAGAGGATTTTTAATGATGGTTATTTTTATAGAAATTAGAGGGATTATAATTTTGGGTGTTGATTTGAAGAGATGGATGAGGATTCCTCTTATAAGTGAGAAGAGTGATATTTTTTAGAAATACTCATTTTTATTAAAATAAAATATTTTTAATTATCAATGAATGTTGATCCAAATTAGCCAAATTGCAAAGATAATATGGTTGTTTTTAATAATACACTCATTCAATAAATTATAAATAAATCATTTTATCATTTTTTTGTTATCTCTTAATTTAACCCCTTGTTAACCATTTATACCTTTTAAATGGTAACAAACATCCACTATAATAGCTAATTTTTATGAATAAAAAATATAGTGAAACATAATACATAATTTGAATATTTATAATCTAAATTTGAAAACAATTTTTCAATATTCAATATCTATAAATGGAAAAAAAATAATTTTAATAAATGTTCACTTAACACAAAAATATTGTTTTTTAAAAAAAATCCATTTTAACCATACAAATGAATTTACCTAAAAATATTATACATTAGTTATTAATATAAAATTATTTAGTCTAAGATTAAAAAAAATAATTTTTTTGTGATTTTCAAACAATAAAAAATTAAATATGTCATTGTGAATCCATAGTTAAAGGAAAATAACCGAAATAGTTTTTTATAAGAATAAAATATCACATAGGTTTGAAAATGTAATACGTGGGTTTCTAAATTCAACATAATATTTTGATATCCATTATTTTACTCCATAAATACATATTTATTATATTAAATTTTTTAATAAATTTTAATTTCATTCTTATATATTGATGATTCCATAAAAGTTATGATATTTGTAAAAATGATATTTCTCACAATTCACCTAAAAATCACCCATTTCATAAAATCTAAAAAATTCACCCTATGTTAATTTTGACATGATGGCTCTAAAAATTAATTTCACTCTATCAAATTGAAATTTTAAAATTTTAAGAATTTATATTTTAATGAAAGCCATAAAAAATAATGATTTTTTTAATAAAATTATATTTTTTAATTAAATTAATGTATTCATAACATTATTTCATATAAATAGACAATGAGTTTTAAATTATTTTATAAATATTGAAACGTTTAATTATAATAAAAATTTAAACATTGTAGGTTTAGTTTAATATAAATTCATAACACTTTAAAAATGGTTCATTGAATAATAATTCTTTTTAATGGAATATTATTTGAAGCAAAATTGATAAAACAATTATTTATCCAATTAAAAAAATACATTTAACAAATAAATTTATTTTAAAATAATAAAAAAAATATTTATAGAAAAAAAATTATGTTTTTATAAAAAAAAATATCTGTATTATCTTTTTATTTACTTGCTTCTTTATTATTAATGTAATTTTTATAATTATATTTTATATTTTATACTAATAATGTTTTAATGATTATATTTCATTTCCAATAAAAGATTTCATGCCTTTATTTTAGTTTAGTGTTTCATGTGATACACTATTTTCAACATAATATTTATTTAAAATGAAATTCTTTCTGAAATCTCAATGTGTTCCGGTGAAATTTAGAGAAAGACATAACCATAAACATTGAATTCCAAGGGTCACATTTGAAAATAAGTATATGAATTTTTTATTTTTAATTATTCATTTCCAAATCATATTTACAAGTTAAGTTGTTTCATGAAATATGTTAGGATTGATATCAAATTATTAATGTATTTCAGTCCAATAAAGAGGATAATGACAAGGCTTTCAATAATGCTTCTCAAAATAGGCCATGTGAATTAATGACTATTAGCTATTATTATAAATGAATATAAAAAATATTGGGTGATCCGACCATGATCCACCGAAATAAAAAATAAAGACTCATTGCATATCTTCTATAATAATGATGTTCCACATTAACTAGTGATTGATCTATGGATGAAAATATACACTCATATTCACCAGAGAACCCAAATCTTATTGCAATACTTTCCTAAACTGAGAGGTGTTCCCCCAATCTCTATTACAAATGATATCAGTCGATTATAATTGACATTTACAATATTTATAAAATATAGTATTCCTAGAACATAAATAGAATATGGTTTCATAATATTTAAAATGTGATCTACCTTTTCTAGATAATCCATGATCTCCCATAAAATATTTCAACCACTATAATATATTTAATGTATAGTTACATTTTCAATAGAAACATCATCCAAAATCCATAATGGTAGAGAAATTTCTTGATGTTTATAATATGGTCTTGAATAATATTTTTTCATTTTATGATAATTTAATCACCTTGATGAAAACCTTTGCAAATAATTTTTCACGATAGGACACCAAAATTGAAAAATAATGTCATGATTATTTTCCATAATCCAAGGTTATATAACTCATCTTGAAGAATAAATTTCATTCATTAATTCCACCTTAATTATATTCAAGACTATCTTTTTACCACAAAACAATTAATAGAAGAATACTATTGAGTTTAAATATCAAGGATATCCCTACTATAAAGTTTTCCGAAAATGAAGAAAAAATCATGGTTATAAATTTGGGAGCCCTTATTTCACTCCAGAGTAGATGATTAAAGTCTTATGTGGTATAAATGTATCCCCTATGATACAAAATTACATCCTAGGAGAGATTATCCAGTATGGGAATCCTCCTCTATTATTATTCTTGTTCTTTCACTTTTTTAGTGTAAAATTTTCTACTAATATAATTAATAATAGAATTTCACTTTTCCAGGCCATACTAGATGTTAAAAGGAAATTAATGGATATATTTTACATAGTGATGTTGACACGTATTTATATCCAATGGAGAGTATAAATATTAAATATTTTTATGGCCAGTAAACACCATGATGTTCTCAAAAAATATTATGTATCCAACACTTTAAATAGTGACAAAAATGAAAAATTATAAATCTTGGGTAGGTTATTTTTTTTTATTATGTCAATGATATCTGAAATCATATTCCACTATCTAATGTTTTTATATGATCATTCAACCTATAAAAAGAGAATAAAAATTACATCACACATTAAACCATTCACATGACTAATGTTATATTAAATTCGAATCTATGTTTAAAATCTAATTCAGATCTTATATTGTTACATTACATTACCCCATACATATAAAATTTAATCATTATTTTTAAATGTTTTTATTAGATTTTCTATATTCGAGAAATATGGGATGAACTTAACATAATATATTTAAAATCCAACAAATTTTTTTTTTCAAACATATTCGATGGAAATTTACATGGAATTAATGATCTTATTTCTTAGGATTTATAACGATACATGATTTTGAGACCACATTACTCATGAACATGAATTCATTGATCCAGAAAGAACATTTTTTATTCTTATAATATAGTTTATATTCTGATAAATTATTTAATACTATCAAAATATTACATCCATTTTCATCCAAATACATTTAGTAGAAAAGGATATCATACCCATAGGCTATAGTCAAAGAGTTTAAAAATGTATGGGAGATTTGATTCATCAATTATATAAACATTGATAGAGTATTAATTAAATATAAAGTAACCAATTGATATAAAAAGTTTCCATAAGGGGTTGAAATAAATATATTTTAAATTCTATATAGACATACTCGATGCTGCTGATAACATGGGAATAAGTTAATACTTCAAAAACAATAATACCTATTAAATATATCAAATATATCACAAATTATAGAAAAAAGGTATTGAATCATTATTTTTTCATAGTTTAACTTTATATTGTCTACATAGATATGTATAATCCCATCACGCTTCACTTATAAGAAAATTATTTCTCCCCAACGAGAAGTTTAGGGTCTAATGAATGCATTTACCTCAAGATCCTCAAACTAAATTTTCAATTCCTTCAATTCATTTGGTTTCATATGATATGGAAAAATTGATATTGGTTAGGTTCTATAAATGGAAGAATGATGAATTTTATATCTAATATAGGGGAAATCCTATAAAATATGTATGGGAAAATCAAGAAATAGATTTTACACTATCTTTTATAACTATTTCTCTTTAATTATATATACTTTAGGACAATACTTACCATATCATCATTGATCACTCCATCAATCCCAAGATAAATTCCTACTCAACTAGCATGAATATCCTATTCTCCATGGGAAATATACTTCATACATGATGAAGGTGAAACAATCTCCCTTATATTAAAAGAATCATTATAATCATAGAATTTGGTTACCTATTTCATTCCTTATGGAAAAATTAAATATAATTAGAGAAAATATTTGAAAACAAAAAATAAATAAATAATAAACCATAAATGAATAAGAGTGGAATTTCACATAACATTCAATACTTTTACCTAACAAGGAATCAATAACAAAAAATTTCTATGACAATCCAACTAATATTTCAAACGGAGGAATAATATTTTCTAAAAAATATTGTTAAGTTAAAATGTTTAGTAGATCATAGGTGATGAAAAGAGATACTCTCACTTTTATTTCAAGGGGTATTGGAAAATATTAAAACATTAATGGATAAAAGGACTAATATATCATATAAAATATATATATAACACGTTGGTATATGAAATAATACCTCTAGTAGAAGAAATCCCATAATTAGTATTACTTTTTCTCTTCTTTAATTCACTTTCACACTATTTCTTATCATAACTTGTTTTATGTTAGAGTCTTATCTCTGATGGGATGACTTGAATAAACACCTATAGGTGTATACATTTACCACATATATACTGTTGTTTTTATTCAAAGAGTTATTTAGGAATAATATAGCTAAAATAATAATTTTAATAAAATTTTAATGAGGGGATCCTCAAGTTAGATGAAATTAAAATACCTAGTTTATCTCTCTATGATATTTTATCTTTATAACTTTTCATTCAATATAATTTTCACCCTTATGAATATCCTTGGTCATCTAACAAAAAATATTTGTCATCCTCTATAAATAGATAACAGTAGTAATAATTATCCCATTAAATCATAAATTTGGATACTATATTTTAGTTTCAATTGGGTTAGTCAGTTTTTTATTTGAGTAAATATAATTTTTGATCCATTAATTAATATCATACTCATAAATAAAAATCAAAAAGGACATAGGTAACATGGTATTTGAGGATAAATCTTGTGATTAAACATTACTCATGGTATAAATAACCTAGATAATACATATTAACTCTTAAAATATAATGGATGGTCTTTGAAGAGTCTCAGATCAGTGCACCTAAATTTAGTGCTCTAACCACATCACATATAAATGATTATAAAAATATTTAAATGTTGTGTATTTAGTTACAAAGATATAATACATATAAATGAACATAATAATATTTAGATTAACTTCTACAATATATAGATTCCATCTATATTTTCAAATGTACATTATTTTATACAGATTTGTGAAGCATAAGAAAAGTGCAATCTTAGACTCTTAGTAAGTGTAATAATAAGCCTTGTATTGTATTGGGGATGATGTGGGATTAATTAATAGAATAATAAAAATATATTATAAATATCATGATATATATATATATATGTATATAAATCCAGATGTATAAATTATTCATGTAAACCAAATGTTTATAATCACATACTCAATGTCCTATAATGAAAAAGATACACACTAATGTCACAGTATTTGAAACGATCTAATGGAATGGTTACCCTCAATTACTAGGGTATCATAATCATGTAATATACATATGATATTTATAGTGGAAACATTACTAAATGCATTATAGAGATATATAACTATTCCCACCCATCTAAAAACTAGTTCAGTATACAATGCATCACAAGAAATGAATACATGAAATAATAAACATGTATCCATCATAAAACACAATTAAATATTACCCATGAGTGAGGGATATATGTGACAATATTAAAAATATCTATTCAATATAATTTAAATGTTTTCTTGGTGAATACATTTCAAAAATAATAATAAAATAATTGATATTCATAAAATATAAAATACAATGATATATTGTCTTATCAATAGTGTTTTAATGTAACAGATATTTAAGAGTGGGAAATTAGGACGGATATTTGATCGACTATGTGAATATATACCATGTTGAGGTGTCATTATAGACCATAGATGGAGTCTCAAGAATCATCTATGGCTTAGAGGTTTAGTTGTTGTGAAATCCATCAACATGTACTGTATGGGTGTTTTTTATATGGGATTTTAATTGTGGAATTATCTACTATAAATTGGATGTTGATGTATTTTTTGGATACTTCTGGTCAATTTCATTATGTTGTGTTAAAATTCAAGAAAATTTGTGTTTTTAATCATTGGGTATTACAACAGTAAGTCATAGGTTATGAATTATTTGGGTGATGAAGATATCTAGTAGCTTTTAGATGGGATTTTAAGACTACCTAGCATTGTGAAAATCATTTTTCAACTGAGTGTGGGCACTAATATAAGGATATAATCCTGATGTTATCATCTTATGTTTGATTGTATAGGTGGAGTGATGTGACCAATGTATTAATTCCTAGAAGGATATCTATAGAAAGTAGATCTTTCAAAAGTAAAAGGATGTGTAAATGTCACCTTAAGTTATGATTTTTTTTTCAAATTGTAGAGTAACCCTAGAATACATAAGAGTCTTTAATTAAAGGGATATAAATTTTTTTAAGATACACATAGGGGTAGGGTGATGTGTAAGGTTCATCTTGGAATAGGAAAATTGAAAAGTGTATGGTCAACAAATAATATGTAAGGGTTAGTACATACTCACACACATAACTTATAAAAATTAACATTAAAAAAACTCATGATTTTAAAACATATGCATTAGAATCTTCGTTACAACTCAAATTCTACAATTTTAACTTTTATAATAACTAGAATCCCCTATGATATGTAAGGGTTCCTAATGTAAAGTAATTTTAAAAAAGCACTAGGGATACCTTTTAGTTAATAAGGGTATATTTGATATTCAGAAAAATCGTTATGTGTGGGTATTACATACGGTACATATGGGTAATCCTAGGCTATAAAAAATAATAAATTATGTAATATATAGGGGATAAAAATAATCAAAACTTCTAAAAGATAAGAGGGATTATTTTCCCTTGGTTTATACTTTGTAACTTACAAAATTTATGATCCAAAACATACAGAACTTTTGTTATAGAATAAATTTTTATATGGGATAGGAAAAGTTGGTATCAAAAGAATGGTATCTATAATAGGAAATCCGATATTAAAATTTATGTTAAGATTAGATGATAGGGGGTGATACATATGTGTTAACTGGTATTTTTTCAAATATTTTTATATTTTTGTTGTGATGATTTTTCTAGATTATTATAAAATAAATCAAATAAATGGGATATTAATTATAAAAGTGTAAGATTATATCCATTCTATTAATAATGTATTGTATGTTCTCGAATTATCCTTACATTCACCACTTTGTCATTAAGTAGGTTTTTACTAGTTCCTTCTAGTTCATTATGTCGTTTATTTCATAGAGTTTCCAAGGGTTGGTATAGCAGTTCGTTTGGGCCTAATTTTTAAATTTCTCATTATTACATTATGTCTTTATATAAAACCACAATAATAGGGTTTTTGTAATACATTTTTGAATCTTTTTGTTGGAGTTGAATTAGAAAATAATATTCAATGAGTGGTTTCCTTATAACTATAGTTGTGGGATTCCTATATATTTTTTGTGTCATCCTTGTGATGTAGATCACTTGATAAAATTGTAATGGTTAGGGTTGTATATAAATGTCCATGAATGGGACAATGTGACATTATTTTTATTAATAATACATACATAAGGATAGTCTAACGTGAAGAATTATAGGTTTGGCTTAGTATGTTTTTTTTGATACTATGGTTTTGTGAGAATGGTGTTCTCTATTGTAAATTGGAAATATCTGAGTGTGATGTGTGATAATGGTCACTGAAAATGTGGTAGGAGAAATCTATGTGACTAAATTGGATATAGATAACTGAAATTATCGAGACTGAGGTTTACCATTGTGATATGAGTGGTATTAAAAATGTATTTGTGGTGATACAGGTTCTTCACAGTGTAGCATTAGGTATGTTGATAGAAACACATCATGGGGATGATTCTATTTTTTTCTTATTCACAAAGGGCACATCCCATGAGGTGGTTTTACCCCATGTTGAAGGGAGTATAATTAATAGTTTTAGGAGATTAGGGTTGATGGTTTTGAACATTAATATTGTGGAGGGATACATCATAGTTGGCCATGGATGGTGGTTTGTGGGACCCACATTTGGGAGATATATTCTCATCTTATGTGTCATATATGATTAGGATAATGAACAAACATTGAATTGATTGGTGTTGTTGTGAAATTGTTTTTGTTAGCCTGTTAAGCTGGTGGTTGGTAAAATGTTTGGAAGACCATGGATATTTTCATATGGATGTGTACATAACATTAGAGTTTCATGGTTCAATTGGAATAGTGATTCCACGTGGCATGGAATAGGTTGGAATCTTGAAAAAACTTTTAGTATGAAAAATTATGGATATATCATTCTTCTCTAGCATTGGAAAAAGTAGGTAAAGTGTAACACTGTGAGTTTGTATGGACCTTTTTTGGGATAAATGAAATATTAATTTATTTATTTCAATTCAATAAGTCAAAAATTACTTTCACACATCATCTACTAGGCATATATTACACAGAAAATCGAATTGACATATGATACATGAAACACCGATGTTTCTAAGAAACATTATTTTGTTATTATATTTATTTAAATTAGATAATTTCAACCTACCTATTAAAAATATTAATATAAATTGTTATAACTAATTTAAAAATATTTTTTATATTTTTATTTTATAAATAAATAATATTAACATATAAATACATAATTTTTGGTAAAATCATTATCGGTTGGAAAATACGATTTTCTCAAATTTACAAATTTTAATGTCCGTCTATGTAAAAAATAAAATTAATTTGAGACAAATTTATAATTTTAATTTGAAAAAATTAAACTTCATTTCTGAATTTATAATTTATAAATTATCTTATGGTGAATTTTTTAGATTTTTCTGACAAACATCATTTTTTGATGAATAGTCACCAATACTGAATTTTAATTCAGAACTGCTTTATCGTTTAATTTATTTATAAGGATAAATTATATTTTAAATTGTTTTAAAAGCTTAATTAGATCATATATTTTTCAATTAATCAAATTTTTTCATTGGAACAAATTTAACATTGAAATTGGGTATGAAAACAAAACAAACTTTTTGTTATTTTTACCTTAAAACCCCACAATGTCTGTAACACCCCAAGATTCCACGGTACGCTTCCCTTTTAATAATACAGTAGCATGTGTTGTACGCAAATTCAAGTTCTAACACACACCACAACCAATCAAACTAGCTGTTATGAATAGTAATACCCACTTTTTGAAATTTTTTAAATTTTATCATTCAAAATGGACTTCATTTTTGGATTCGGAATATCAAAATTAGCTTAGGGTGAATTTTTGGTATTTTTCTGAAAACATACAATTTTTGATGAATAGTGAAAAAACACTGAGTTATAGTTTAAAACCGAATTTTTATTTAAATAATTATTAATTTTATTTAAATTTAAATAAGGTCAAAATAGATACATAATATCTATATAAGTACAATGTAATTCATTGGAGTTAGTTTAGAATAATTTTAGATATATAAAAATTTTATTGAACTTTTCACCGTCTTTTACCCACCTGCCAGGAGAATTTGTAAATTCACATAAAAGATAATATTACCGATTATCTGAGTGGAATTTAAAAAATCTGAGAGACACGGTTAATATCAAGGAGTAAAATGTGGTTTAATAAGATAAAAATAATTTTTGTTGAATAGTAACTTTTTACTTTTATTTACTACGGTTAAAAGTAAATATGGTAATTAAAGGTAAAAATGATATTAATATTACCCTAACACATGTCCTAATTCTATTGGAAATGTGTATCTTGACCCAAAACAACCTTAGGAATAAAATATTATCATTTAGGTCCACATGGATTAGATTAG
Source organism: Viscum album (assembly GCA_963277665.1). Taxonomy (NCBI): domain Eukaryota; kingdom Viridiplantae; phylum Streptophyta; class Magnoliopsida; order Santalales; family Viscaceae; genus Viscum; species Viscum album. Next base: position 350,865,461 of record OY728121.1, on the reverse strand, counting down.
GACATTTATTATTTTGTAATTCAAAGAAGAGTTAAAAGAGTTAAAATCAAGGTTTAATTACTAAAACATTTTTAATATATGGTTATACATAAGATAAATTAGATGGTAAATATTCATTATAAATCTAAAAATATTTCCTAAATAATGGTATTTTATTTATAATTTTTATAAATTATATAATTTAATTTATTTATAATACAATAGTGATGCAGTAATTAACTAATTAATAAAATATTAAAATAATTGATATTATAAATATCCAAATAAATGTAATTTGAGACATTTTATGAATTAAAATAATTTTATTGGTTAATGAGACATTTTAATAGAGATTTAATTATGTGTGTTCGAAGTAATCATGCTGTTATGATTTTCACAAAAATCAAATACCAAATAGTGTCAAAATTGACAAAAAAAGAGTTTTTTAAAAAAATATTATATTACGAATTGATATTAAATTCCTAAAAACATAAGGTTCAGCCAAGAGACTTATATAATTATAGTTGTATCATTAATAGACCACACTAGGGGTCTCTTGGAGGTATCTAGTAAGTTTATTAACTATATAATTTAAAAATACAAAGAGACATTGTAAATGTCAAACTATTTACCTACGAGTTAAATATAAATTATATGGTTAATATAGTGACCCAAACCTATCTAAAATCTATTTTTTGAAATACTTTAGACCCCTCCCCACCTTAACCTTTATATAATCCACTTTGGAGCCATTATAAACTAAATATTAATTTGTTATAAAATAATATTTCTACCTTTTCCAAAGGTGCCCCTCACCCCTCTTATAAAAGGGAACTCGCCCTTCTCACTAATTCAGACATTCCAAGCCTTTTTTCTCTGAAAAAACCTGACCAGATAATCTCTAAACTTCCCTCAATTAATCCTAGAGGCCTTATTTTCATCAGAAATCAATCTTACGGAGCCCTTTTGATCAAATCAAAAGGAAGAACCCGTAGAAGAGGTAATGTTTTCACCGCCCTCTTTCAAGTTCCTTTCTTCTTCAACTTCTTCTTTCTTTGTTATTTCAATTATAATATAATAAATAAAATATACTCTATATAATTTGATTTTATTATAAATATGTTACAACCATATTCAGTATTCTATCCATCCTTTGAATGACATGTCACCATACGTGCGTACGTAGGGCTTATCGTCTCCATGTCGTGGTGTAATTGTTATTCAATATATTATTATTTGGATGGGTACAATAATGATGTTTAATTCATCTAAATAATTAATATAACATGATTATTATTCTGTAAATATGATATACCATCCAATTATATATTAATTTAATATCAAAACAATGATATTGTTTCTTGTGTATACATACGGACTACCGTCTCCACGAACTCGATGAGATTCATTCCCCATCGTATCCATCCAAGACTAATTCTAATTTTATGATTAAAAATAATGTTTAAGAACATTATATCATCTGGTATATTAAGAATATACAACATATCTATAACAAGTAAGACTTATGTAGCAAAACATATAAAATAAAACGAGTATGTTAACACCTGAAATGACGATAATACTTAAATATTACTAACAAAGCATTAATAGAAGATCATATATGATATCATAATTATGTATATGGTTCTTGCATAACTTAATAAATTTTTTTAACTATTATAAATGAGTTTAACATACCATCGACTAAGGAAAATTACAAGTTAAGGTTTTATTTCACAATCTCTTCATTATCCGAGGTTGTTTATACAGGATTATCTATTGGGACCTCTTTATCATCCACATACATGTTTCTTAAAAATGTATTTAAAATCAATATTACAATTTTATAGACTATGGGTTAATGTAATTTATACCCTTGTTGACTTTTTATAAGATGTTTATAAAGGAATATTTCCTTCGCTTTCCAAACAAGGTCATTTTTAACCTTTTCGACAAAATTATGGTAAGAATGTTTTTTAACATATACGGCGGGAGTGGCTATTTTCCGCTGTTATAAAATCGTCAAAGCTTTTATTAAAATATTATAAGAATATTTTCAAATTAAATGTTTTATTTTATTATTATGTGACTTTTAAATGATTTCAAAATATAGATATTTCTCTCAAATAGTTTTGATTTCATCTATGTCAACGTCGTTTGATGGATTTTATGCTTATTTGAAGTTGATTTATTGTAGAAAAAAAACTTCTATATTGTATTGAAGGTTTTTTGATATTTTTGACTTTGGATGTGTTATTTTTATACAATTCATGGTTTATGGAGAAAGTATTGACATTTTGTATGCTAGTTTTAATACAAATATTTATGTTATGATTAAACCTGTTCATATGAGGGATAAATTGGACTCAATAAGTGATGGATGGAGCCCAATATAGCTCAATGATGCATCAGTAGGTCTCATGAGACAAACTAGTGTCTTGGCACAAGGCCTTGAAGAAATATTATTTCTAGTCCTGGAACAAGGCCTTGACTATGTGGTTATGATAGTCTTGAAATATGCATTCTTTCATTATGAAAGTGGTTATTGCTATTGCATGTGATTATTCGACTAGTAGAATATCCATGTGAATAATTAAATGGAATTATTTCATTTGATTTTTAACATATAATACTAATGTTCATGTTTAAAAGGCTTTGGTTTTAGTTATACATTTCCTTAAATGTTTATTCTTATTTATGAATGTTTCCACTATATTGTTATCTTTACTGAGCATCTGATCTGACCCCCTTCAATGTTTTATTTTTCCCTAGATTTGAAGAAGTATTTTATGAATGAAATGCAGGGATAGTATAAGGGGATATGACTGTGGAGATAATATATTGTCATAGTTTTAACTTTATGATGTAATGTAAACTTTATTAATGTATCTAGTGTTTCCAAGGAAACTAAACTAATCGGCCTTTCGAGATTTTATCTTTTGTCATCATGCCAATGTTTTGTAATAATGCACCGACTATAGGTAATAGGGTTCTAGGTGTTATAGTTGTTATCAAAGGATGTTTAGTACAAACTGTGGAAACTAGATTTCCATAAACTCTGATTATAGCACATAGACCTAAGATGGGCTTTGAGGATTAGTATAGAAGAACTTCCTAGAATTTTGGTTGTGTAGATATTTTGTGAGTTTTACAAGCAATACATACCTATCTGGACATGAGCAAGTAGAGGCGGCTCTGGCACAGATGTACGTAGGGGTAAAACCCAAAAACACCGCTTTGAGCTAGAATCAAATGGGAACTGTTGCACGACAACGGGCCTTACTGCACTCTTGGTTACAACACTCCCGGGGGATATGCTTAGGATAACACTAATTTTCTTTACAAACAATTATAAAGGGTTTATGAGTATTTACTTCTTCAAAGAAAACATTTTTATTATTATGGATTATATCCATAAATATTTCAATTTATGTTAAGTGTTTTACAAGTATGGAATTATGTATTTTGATACATAAAATGATCTAGTTTATGCCATTGTTTAGAAATGGAACCTAGTGGAAGAAATGGAAGCTGTATCAATGCATGAACTCCTTGTATGGATTTACCTCCTAGTCAAGATAATTATAGTGGATATGGTCTTAAAACAGATGTTGATCAGTTAATCATTTTACTGGGACAACTCACTCATGTTAGGAATAATAACTTTACCCGTATGGAGCACACTGATCCACAGCGTGGAGGGTCAATGATAGATTTCTTCATGAGGCAACAACCACGAATATTGAATGGGAGTACAAATCCATTGGTAGCTGAGAAATGGATAAGTTCCCTAGAGAAAATATTTCAGGCTTTGGGGAGTAGTGAAAAGGAAAAAGTTATCATGGAAGTTTACCGCCTCACTGGAGATGCTGATCAATGGGGGTCATGGATTCAAAACAAAAATCAAGATGATAAAGTGTCAACTATGGAATGGAAGGAGTTCAGAGATCTTTTCTTTGAAAAATACTTTCCTCTTGACCATCGAGGATATATGGAAAGGCAATTTCTGAGTCTAAGACAAAAGGAGAATGATGATGTCACAAAGTATGAGGCTAACTTTACAAGGTTATCAAGGTATTCTAGAGATTATATATGTAACCCATGAAGTAATATGGATCATTTCTCTTATTGGTTAAAACCATTTCTTCTTCCAGCAATTGTGTCACAATCCTTCTCTTCATACAAAGATATTGTCTTATGCACTATCAAGACAGAAAAAGAATTCTTTAAGTCTTATGACATTAATGAAAACCAATAGAAGAAGAGATTTTCTGATCACTATAGAAATGGAAATAAAGGGAAAAAGGGAAAAGTTGAATATCCATCCTATTTTAAATGTGGGAATAAACACCCAGGTAATTTCTTAATGGGAATGGGAGTCTGTTATAAGTGTGGTGAAAAAGGCCACCAAGCTCGTGATTGCAAGGGGAAGAAAAAGCTACCGATGTTCACTGCTACAATTTTATGGAGATGGTACATTATGCAAATTAATATCCTAAGTATCAAGTGAAATTACCTCAGAAAAGACCAAGGGATCAAGGCCAAGATTATTCTATCACTACTGCTGAGTTAGAATCTCCAAAAGATGTGGTGGTAGGTAATTTAATGGTTTCCTCAAGTTTAGAAAATGATTTATTTGATTTTGGATCATCCCTTTGTTTCATATCTTCCCAATTTTCTTAGAAAATTAGATACTTACGATTTTATTTAACAAGGGAGTTTTCAGTTAAAACATCTAAAAGAAGTATAATTGCTACAAAGTTCTGTGAATCAGTTCCCATTATTTCATATAAATGTTCTTTATCTGCTGATCTCATCGTCATACCTATGATTGAGTTTGATATAATCCTCGGTATGGATTGACTTTTTGACCATGATGTGAAGATTTATTGTAAGAAGAATGAGGTTAAATTTTTTGATGATGATGATAAAAAACACCTTATCTTTAGAGTAGAATCGTCACCACCTAATTCCTATCTAGTTCTACCCCCAGTGGCTCAACTAAATTCAATTATCAGGGAGGAAGAGAATGAAATTACTTTGGGTGAGGAAAGGAATGTTCAAATAGAGGATGTACCTATTGTGAACGAATATGTAGATGTTTTTTCAGAAGAATTAACTGGATATCCTCTAGAACAAGAAGTTGAGTTTTCCATTGAATTAATTCCTGGTTCAAGGCCTATATCGAAGAACCTTTATAGAATGTCCACTATGGAATTATTTGAACTAAAGATAAAACTAGAGGAATTGATTAATAAGGGATTTATTCACCCTTGTTTTTCTCTATGGGGAGCCCCTATCCTTTTTGTTAAGAAGAAAGATTGATCTATGAGGTTATGTATCGACTAGAGGGAGATCAAAGATATAATAATAAAGAACAAGTATCACATACCTCGCATTGATGATTTATTTGACCAACTGCATGGACCTCAGTAATTTTCAACAACTGACCTTCGATCTAGATACTATCAGTTGTGTGTGAAGAAGGAAAACATTCCGAAGACAGCATTTCAAACCTGGTACGGGCATTACGAGTTTACAGTAATGCCTTTTGGGATGACTAATGCACCCTCTGTATTCATGGATCTAATGAATAGAGTTTTCAAGGAATATATCAATGATTTTATGGTGGTATTTATTAATGATATCTTGGTATACCCAAAAATCTACGAAGATCATGGAAATAACTTGCGCATTATCCTGAAGACTCTAAGAAGACATGAATTATATGGGAATTTTAGAAAGTATGAATTCTGGGTTCAAGAGATTTATTTTCTTGGCCATATTATCTCTAATGATGGAATCTCTGTTGACCCTTCTAATTCCAAGTCAATCCAAGAATGGAATGAACCGACGAGTATAAATGAGGTACGTAGTTTTATTGGTTTAGTAGGTTGTTATCGACTTTCATCCAGAACTTTTCCCGATTGGCTAACACATTAACGAAGCTCACACGTAAAGGGGTTAAATTTTTTTTGGAAAAAAGAGTCTGAAAAATGTTTTGAAGAACTGAAGAGAAGGTTAGTCAATGCTATTATATTGACTCTACCATCAGGGAATGATGGGTTTGTTATTTATAGTGATTCTTCAATGAAAGGTCTTGGTTGTGTCCCTATACAGAATGATAGGTTTTTTTCCTATGCATCACGAAAACTGAAAATTCATGAGAAATTTTTTTCCTACTCATGATATTGAGTTAGCTGCTGTAATTTATTCTTTGAAGATATGGAGACATTATCTCTATGATTTAAAATGTGAGATATATACTGATCACAAGAGTTTTAATTTCTCAAAAAAAGAACTCAACATGAGGCAAAGGAGATGGCTTGAACTACTCAAGGATTATGATGGAATGATACACTACCACCCGGGGAAGGAAAATAAAGTGGAATATGCTTTGAGCAGAAATGATCGTGGTGTTTTGAACATGATGAGAGTTGAAAGGGATCCAATTTTCATGGATCTAGTAATGTTGGATATGGGAATCACCATGGAAGGGGAAACATCAATGCTTTTTCAAATGGTTGCCAAACCATCTTTATTAGAAATGATAAAGAGTTCTCAGACCGATGATGAAGAATTTCAAAAGAAGATTAAGGGTATGAATGATGGGAGATTGAGAGACTTTGTGTATGAAGAAGGAATTTTGAAATTTGGGAAGAGACTTTGTGTTCTCGATATACATGATCTGAAAAGGAAATTGAGAGATGATGCTCATAGCTCTAATTTTTCTATACACCCTGGGAGCACCAAAATGTATAGATATTTGAAGAATAATTTTTGATGGGACAACATAAAGAAGGAGATTTCCGATTTTGTGTCAAGATGTATGGTTTGTCAACAAGTGAAAGATGGAAGGAAACAACCTTTTGGAGTATTGCAACCTCTTCCCATACCGGAGTGGAAATGGGACAATATTATGATGAACTTTGTCATGGGGCTACAAAAGACTCTTAGAAGGAAGGATGCAATATGGGTCATTGTTGATCATCTTACCAAGTCAGCACATTTTCTTGCTATAAGGGATGATTTAACACTTGATCATCTATAAATTCTATATATTAATTAAGTTGGGAGACTTCACAGAATACCCCTATCGATTGTTTCGGATCATGATCCCCGTTTTACTTCATGGTTCTCGAAAAGTCTTCAGAAATCCCTGGATATTGAATTTCGTTTGAGAACTGCCTACTACACTAAAAAAGATGGACAATCAGAACGGACTATTAAAACCTTAGAAGTCATGTTGAGATCATTCTCACTTGACTTTCAACGTATGTGGGATCAATATTGACCTTTGGTATAATTTTTCTATAATAATAGCTTCCATTCGAGTATTCAGATGGCACCATATGTTTAACACCCTGAGATTTTATGAAAAATATTCTTTTTTTAATTTCATTGATGTCTTGTGTTGTACGCTACACTAAAAGGAGAATTCACTACACACATGCATAACTTGTCTTGCATTACACATAATCACAACCTTCCACGATAGCGTGTGTTGTACGCAATACCGAGTTTTTCTAAACAACAACAGGTTATATAAACTAGACATTATGAATTGTAATACCCAGTTTTTGAAATTTTATAAATTTTATCTTTCTAAATGGACCTCATTTTTGGATTCAGAACATCAAAATTATCCTATGGTGAATTTTTGGTATTTTTCTAAAAACTTTCAATTTTTGATGAATAGTGAAAACACTGGGTTACTATTTAAAAACCGACATTTTATTTAAATAATTATATATTTTATATAAATTTATTTTAGGTAAAAATTGATACATAATACCTATATAAGTTCAATGTAATTCATTGGAGTAATTTTATAATAATTTCAGATATATAAAAATTTTATTGAACTTTTCACTGCCTTTTACCCACCTCCTATGAGAATTTGAAAATTTACATAAAACATAATTTTACCACTTCTGTGAGTGGAATTTCGAAAATCCAAGAGACACTGATAATATCAAGGATTAATATGCGGTTCAATATGATAAAAATAATTTTTGTTGAATAGTATCTTTTTACTTTTATTTACCACGGTTAAAAGTAAATAGGGTAATTAAGGGTAAAAATGATATTACTATTACCATAACACATGTCCTAATTCTATTGGATAAGTGTAATTCGACCAAAAAAAATCTTATGAATAAAATATTACCATTTAGGTCCATTTGGATTGGATTTGGACATTTATTATTATTTTATTTAAAGAAGAGTTAAAAAGGTTAAAATCCATGTTTAATAACTAAATAATTTTTAATATAGGTTTATACATAAGATATATTCAAATATAAATATTCATTAGAAAGATAAAAAAATTTCATACCTAATGGTATTTTATTTATAATTTTTAGACATTAAATAATTTAATTTATTTATGACACAATGGTGATGCAGTAATTACCTAAATAATGAAATATTAAAATAATTGTTATTATAAATACCAAAATAAATGTTATTTGAGACTTTTTTTGAATTAAACTAATTTTACAGGTTATTATGACATATTATAATTGATATAATTAACTTTTTTTGAATTAATAATTCTGTTATAATTTTCACAAAAATCAATTACCAAATAGTGTCAAAATTGACATAAAATAGTTTTTAAAACAAATATTATATAATTAATTGTTATTATATTCATAAAAATATAAGGTTCTACCAAATAACTTATATAAGGTTATATATATTAATAATTAACAACTCGGGGTTTGTTTGGCTTGTTGTAGTATGTTTATTAACCATATAGTGTAAGAAAAAAAGAAGACGCAGTAAAGGTTAAATTATTTAACTTATAGTTAAATCAAAATGATAAGGTTAGAATAGTATCCTAAACTTGTCTAAAACCTATTTGATGAGATTTTTGGACCCATTACCACTTTAGCATCGAAATAAATCAATTTTGAGCTATTATAAACAAAATATGAGTTTATTAAAAAATAATATTTTATGTTTTTCCTAAAGTGCCCCTCTCCTCCCTTATAAAAAGGGAACCCATTCCCTCTTCTCTTCACAACATTTTGTGCCTTGATGATCAGACAAATTCTTCCCATTCCTCTTATAATCTTCCTTAGAAACATTATAGAGGTTCTGGTCTCCTCAAAATACCAACCCTAGTTCCTTAAGAGGAGGTTAAGAAGAGGCGCGTCAAGGAAGAGGTAATATCCTCTACCGATTCATTCCAATTTATTTCTTCTTCTACATCTTATTATTTTTTTGTTTCTTCATAAATTTATAACATCAGTGCCACTCATATACTGATATGTTAATATAAATATGAAACAACCCAATTTTATCTTCTATCCATCCTACGGAAACGAAATCCCAGCGCGTGCGTACGTACGAAATACCGTCTCCACGCCGTGGTGTAATCTGTTTTCCACCACCACCTTAATTGGATGGGTATAATGGTGTAAATAAATAACTATATATGATTATTGTAAAGTGATATTTATTCTGAAATATTATACATACACTTCAATACAATTGAATGATCATGGGAATGATATCATCGCTCGTGCATATGTACGGACTACCGTCTCCACGAACGCGATGAGATTCATTTTCCATGATTAACCATTCAAGTATGATTATAAAATATATATAATAAATAATCAGGAAATATAATACCTAATAATGATACTAGATTTATTTACATATATGTTTCATTTACTTAATTCCATTTAATTCAATAAAGAAATGAAAACAACATTCATGCGTACGTACGGCCTACCATCTCCATGAACAGTGTATTTCATTTCATTTATATATCTATTATATATATATACTGAATATATATATCATATATAAATCATGATTTACATTCTGGAAGTATGTAAATCAAGATATAATTAATAATAATATCAAGAACAACAAGTCCAAACACGTATGATAAATAAAACGATTTTACTCAAAACACAGCTTTAACATGGAACTTACAAAAGAATGGGTAATATAAAGTCATAAGTGAACCATATATGATATAATAACAATTAATATGATTATTTAATAAGTCAGTGACATTATTTAAATCATTATACTGGAGGTTCAGATACGAACGAAGCATATCAGACCTAAGGTAATGGATAACTATTCCAATCTCATTCTTATCTAAGATTGTTATTTGTAAGTATTTACTAGGGTTATTGTTATCATCCATTCCCATGTTTTCTAAAAACAATTCATGTATTTTTTAAGTCCTTTTTACCCATTTTTGAAATTTACCACAAGTTATGAAAGTAATCTTAATTTTTTTACCACATGAGGAACTTTTTGACTTTTTCGACAAAAGTAAGAGAAGAATGTTATTTTTAACTTATACGTCTTGAATGGATTTTTACGGTTTCATAATGCCTAATTTTCATGAAGCTTACTCTACAAGATTTTATGAGTATTTTCAAAAAAATACTTTTCTTTTAAAATTTCACGGAATTTTGTTAAAGTAAAATGATTTTAAGAAGAAAGGATATTTTCCTCAAGAATTCATTTCAAATGTTTTATCAAAACCACTTTCCGTCTAAGATGACATTATTTCATATGTGTATGTTTCAAGTATAATGTATCTATGATTTACATGGTTTCACTTTTCTTATGATGAAATATTCTTATGTTTTATATGGACTATGTGATGATGAGATGATGTTTATGAAACCCATTTTATTCTTCTGTTTATGATTAATGTTTTAAGTTTATTTTGTGGCACAAGTAAGAATGATTTCATTATGAGATGGGTGGGACCTATATCTCCCTACAATGCATTGGGTAAAGATTTATATCTCATGAGATAGACATGGATGAGATGGTAATATAATCCGGTTTAGTGATATAGGACTGGAACGAGGAGTGAACTAGATTCAAAAAGGGACTTTGTCCACTAATATGGTCTTGGAAGCAATGTCTTGGCTACTATGGAAATCATATCATGTGCTTAATGTTTTTCCACAATTAAATGTTTTATTACCATGTCATTTTATCATGATTGATGTTCCTTTATGATCTATGCCTTATATACTGCCATGATTTATTTCACAACTCAATATTTTGATGTTTAAACATTATATTCATGTTTTAAAGATAAAATGTATACGGTTGGTTTATTTTTTTCCATGATTACCCTTACTAAGAATTTGAGCTCAACCTTTATATGTTTTTTCCCCAAGATATAAAGAAAGGTTTTAGGTAAGAAAAAAAGGGATGATCTTTATGGGAGATGTTGAGGATCTTACACCAATATTAGAAGATTATATTCTATGTTTCCAAAGACACTAAACTATTATGGTCCATTAGTGTATATTTTTGTTATGTATTAAGTATTCCGAAAAACTAATGTAATGTCCATGTACGTCAAGATTTTGGTCTCTACAATATGAAGAGTTATATAGAAAGATATGTCGCACACCAACCTATTGGGATGATGTTGGTGAAAGAAAACTCGTAGGCCCAGAACTAGTGGAGGAAATGATGGAAAAGGTGAAGGTAATCCAAAACTACATCAGTGCAGCTCAAAGTAGGCAGAAGAGCTATTCTGACAACCAAAGGAAGGATTTTAAATTTCAGGTAGGAGATCATGTTTTCTTGAAGGTATCCCCATGGAAGAGAGTTATACGTTTCGGTAAGAAAGGTAAATTAAGTCCCATGTACATAGGACCTTTCGAAATTATAGAATGAATTGGGGCTATAGATTACCATTTGGCAATTCCGCTAAGTCTCTCCAAAGTTCACGATGTGTTCCACGTATCACTGATGAGAAAATACATTCCAGACCCAATGCATGTACTTACTTATGAGGAATTAGAACTGCAACCCAATATTTCTTATAGCGAAGAGCCCGTCAGGATTCTTGATACCAGACAACAAGTGCTGAGAAACCAGACAACTCATCTGGTAAAAGTTCTATGGAGAAACCATAAGATGGAAGAGAAAACGTGGGAACCCGAGGAACATATGTTGAAGAACCACCTGAGTCTTTTCATGTGGTAGTATTTTAGAAATTTCAAGGATGAAATTATTTGGAGGGGATAATGTTACACCCCAAGCTTCCACGGTATGCTTCCCTTTGAATAATACAGTATCATGTGTTGTACGCAACTTCAAGTTCTAACACACACCACAACCAATCAAACTAGCAGTTATGAATAGTAATAACCACTTTTTGAAATTTTATAGATTTTATTATTCAAAATGGACTTCATTTTTGGATTATGAATATAGAAATTAGCTTAGGGTGAATTTTTGGTATTTTTTGAAAGCATACAATTTTTTTATGAATAGTGAAAAACACTGGGTTATAGTTTAAAACCGATTTATTATTTAAAGAATTATTTATTTAATTTAAATTTAATTAATGTAAAAATAGATACATAATATCTATATATGGTCAATGTAATTCATTGGAGTTAGTTTAGAATAATTTTAGATATATAAAAATTTTATTGAACTTTTCACTATCTTTTACCCACCTCCTAGGAGAATATGGAAATTCCCATAAAACACAATTTTACCCCTTCTGTGAGTGAAATTTAGAAAATCTGAGAGACATTGTTAATATCAAGTAGTAAAATTTGGTAAAATAAGATTAAAATTATTTTTTTGTGAATAGTAAATTTTTTACTTTTATTTACCACAGTTAAAAGTAAATAGGGTAATTAAAGGTAAAAATGTTATTAATATTACCCTAACACATGTACTAATTCTATTGGAAAAGTTTATCTTGACCAAAAACAACCTTAGAAATAAAATATTATCATTTAGGTCCACTTGGATTAGATTAGGACATTTATTATTATTTAATTCAAAGAAGAGTTAAAATAGTTAAAATCAAGGTTTGATTACTAAAACATTTTAATATAGGGTTATACATACTATAAATTAAATTTTAAATATTCATTAGAAAGATAAAGATATTTCCTACATAATGTTATTTTATTTATAATTTGTAGACAGTATATAATTTAATTTATTTATGACACAATGGTGATGCAGTATTTATCTAATTAATGAAATATTAAAATAATTGATATTATAAATAACCAAATAAATGTAATTTAAGACTTTTTATGAATTATACAAATATTATATGTTAATATGACATGTTATTATTTATTAAATTATGTTTTTTCGAAGTAATAATTTTGTTATGATTTTCACAAAAATCAAATTCCAAATAGTGTCAAAATTGACATAAAAGATTTTTTAAAACAAATATTATATTATCAATTGGTATTCAATTCCTAAAAATATAAGGTTCGGAAACAAGAATTATATAATGATATATGTATCATTAATGGACCACCTAGGGGTCTCTTGGAGGTATATAGTATGTTTATTAATTATATTATATAAAAATACAAAGATACATGGTAAATGTCAAACTATTTAACTAAGAGATAAATATAAATGATAAGGTTATTATAGTGACCCAAACCTGTCTAAAATGTATTGGTTTAAAGGATTGAGACCCATCCCCACATTAAACATTAAATAATCCACTTTTTATCCATTAGAAACCGAATATTAATTTATTATAGAATAATATTTCAAGCTTTTCCAAAGGTGCCCCTCACCCCTCTTATAAAAGGGCACTCCCCCTTCTCACTAATTCACATATTAAAAGCCTTTTGGCTCGTCCAAAACCTGAAAAAAATACTCTCTCAACATTCCTAAATTCAACCTAGAGGCCATAGATTGATCATAAATCCAACTTAAGGAGCACTTTTGATCAAATCAAAAGGAAGAACCCGAAGAAGAGGTAATGTTTTCACCACCCTCTTTCGAGTTCCTTTCTTCTTAAACTTCTTATTTCATTGCTATTTAAATTATAAAATAATAACTACAGTATCTTCTATATATTGTGATGTTATTATAAAAATGGTACAACCATATTCAGTATTCTATCCATCCTTTTAATGACATGTCACCATATGTGCATACATACGACTTACCGTTTCCATGTCGTGGTGTAATTGTAATTTAATATATTATTATTTGGATGGGTACAATAATAATGTGTAATTCATGTAAATAATAAATATAAAAAAATAATTATTCTGTATACATGATATTCCATCCAATTATATATTATTTTAATTTCAAAAAATATATATTATTGCTCGTGCGTACGTGCGGAATACCGTCGACACGAACGCGATGAGATTCATTACCCATCTTATCCATTCAAGAATAATTCTCATTTGATGATTAAAATCAATTTTTATGATCTTTATATCATTTAGGATATGAATAAGATTCAACCTATCTATAAAAAACATGACTTATGTAACAAAACATATAAAAGAAAATGAGTATGTTAACACCTGAAACGACGATAATACTAAAATATTATTAACAAAGCATTAATAGAAGATCATATATAATATCATAATTATGTATATGGTTCTTGTATAACATATTAAATCTTTTTTAACTATTATACAAGAGGTTAACATACCATAGACTAAGGAAAAGTACAAGGTAATATTCTATTTCACAATATTCATTATCTGAGGTTGTTTATACGTGATTATCTACTGGGGCCTCTTTATCATCCACATCTATGTTTCTTAAAAATTTATTTCAAATCATTCTTACTATTTTATAGACTATGGGTTAATGTAATTTATACCCTTGTTTAATTTTTATAAGATGTTTATAAAGGATTCTTTCTGTCTCTTTCCAAACAAGGTCCTTTTTATCATTTTCGACAAAATTAAGGTAAGAATGTTTTTTAACTTATACGGCAGGTGCAGCTATTTTCCGCCGTTATAAAATCATCAAAGCTTCTATTACAAGCTTATAAAAATATTTTCAAAGTAAATGTTTTATTTTATAATTATGTGACTTTTAAATGATTTCAAAAAAAGATATAGTTCCCTCAAATAGTTTTGATTTAATCTATGTCAACGTCCTTTGATTGATTTTAATCTTATTTGAAGTTGATTTATTATGATACAAAACATCCATATTTTTTGAAGGTTTTGTGTTATTTTTTACAATGGATGTGTTATTTTTATACCATTCATGGTTTATAGAGAAATTATTGACATTTCATATTATAGTTTTAAAAATAATTTTTATGTTATGATTAAAACTGTTCATATGAGGAATGAATTTCACTTATTAAGTGACTGGTGGAGCCCGCTATAGCTCCTAGATGCATCGGTAGGCCTAATGAGAAAAAATAGTGTCTTGGAACAGGGCCTTGACAAAATATTATTTGTAGTCATGGAACAAGGCCTTGACTATGTGGTTATAATGGTCTGGCATTATGCAATCCATTATTATAAAAGTGGTTATGGATATTTAATTATATTATTCGACTAGTAGAATATCACTGTGAATAAGTTAATGGAATAATTTCATTTTATCTTTGTCATATTATGCTAAAGTTCAAGTTTAAAATAATTCTTTTAGTTATACATTTACTTAAATGTTTATGCTTATTTATGAAGGTTTCCACTATATTGTTATCCTTTCTGAACATCTTAGCTCACCCCTTTCAATGTTTTATTTTTCCCAGGATTTAAGAAGTATTTTATGAATGACCTGCAGAGATAGTGTAAGGGGATATGACTTTGGAGACAAGATTTTGTCGTAGTTTTCACTTTATGATGTAATGTAAACTTTATTAATGTATCTAGTGTTTCCAAGGCTACTAAACTAATCCGTCTTTCTAGATTTGATATTTTGTGATCATGCCAATGTTTTGTAATAATGCACCGACTCTAGATAACTGGGGTCGGGGCGTTACAATGTCATCCTGTCAGTGGGATTATTTTTAAGTAAATTTATTCCTCTTCTATGATTATAATTTTAATAAATGGATTAAATAAATTTAATAAATTTAATTTATAATTTATAATATTTAAAAATCATTTTTTAAGAAAAAATATTACTGAATGTGATTAATATTAATTACAGTGATTAAGAAAAAAAATTGGTTACAAAAGTACTAAAAATTAAATTTAAGACATCAAAAGACTCAATAACTTGTCCAAAACCAATTTATAGAAATTATTCTTCCATTAAACATACATAATTATGTTTTTTTGGAATAACGTTTTTTTGGTAAAACTTAGTGTACACCTAACTTGTTTCCAAAAATGACAAGTATATCCTTTCCCTTCCCTATAAAAGGCCACTACCTCTCCCTCTTATTAAAACCTCAAAAACAACAATATTTAGGCCAATAGCTTCCCAATAATCATAAAAATTATCTAAATCCCCCCTAGAAGCCTACTATTTGGCATAAAGAAAACGCAGGAAGCCTTTTGGCACAAACCAAAAAGAGTAACCTGATTAAGTGGTAATGACTTCTCTCAAGCTCAATTCTTTTATTTTCTTTCTCCACTCCTCAACTATATTTGTTAAATGATGGTATGAAAAAATATATTCAATATATTATTATGTCTTTATTATATGTTTTTTACATTTTATTATACACACCTCAATATAATGGGTCACGAACATACTATTTCTATGTACGGAGAACTACTACCTCACAAAAAGATAATAGTTCATCTATCCTTACCCCCTCTCATGGTGTACATTATGATGGGAAATATATTTATATATATTATATATTATATTTATTACATATTTATGATTATTTAATCCTTTTCAACGCATATTTTAACACTCTCAGTTTGGTTTAAATATGATAATTTTGTTTGGGGAAGTGTGAACTATCACTCCCTCAAAATGATGTGATTCATTCACACACTACACAGAATGAATTAAGGAAGGGTTTAGTGAAATTATATGATAAATATGATATAATAATTCTACTATAATACTGATATATAAATATATAAATATTTCATTAACCATATTTCTTTCAACACGATGATAAAAATGGAAACTACAGTCATTCAAACGTACGACTTACCATCTCCAAGAATAGTGTAGTTCATTTCTTAATTAAATATTATATATATTATTATAATAAAAATATAATGATTATAAATTATATTTATATCATATTATACTTTATTTAAATAATTATATATGTATAAGG
This sequence comes from Viscum album, assembly GCA_963277665.1. Taxonomy (NCBI): domain Eukaryota; kingdom Viridiplantae; phylum Streptophyta; class Magnoliopsida; order Santalales; family Viscaceae; genus Viscum; species Viscum album. The sequence goes on along the minus strand of OY728121.1, from coordinate 350,848,456 downwards.
ACCAAATATATAACAAATTAAGACACATGTGAAGAATAAAATGAATATTACCCGAAGTGAAACCTTAACATATAATTGTTAAGAAGAGTGTAATATAAGGTCATAATCAGACCATATATAGTATTCGATAAAATAATATGGTTCTATAAAATATTTATAAAAAATTTATACTTATTAAACATGTTGGTTTAATGACTATGGTGAGATTCAAGAAACAAATTATGGGAAATTTCATCGCACATGTTTATTTTTGTGAGATACATGCCTTAGACAACACTTTATTCATTTGTGTGGTGAATATAATTTCAATGAATTTTTTTTCTATTATTATTATTAGTATAAAATTTATGTTTATTTACAAATAAATTATAAGATATTTTTTTCTTGGTGTTAAGGTTTCAAAATTTATAAAATCAGTAAGACAATTTGATCTCAATTTGACTTCATTGAGACAGATCTTTTTTTATAAACGTAAATTTTTTTGAGGTGTATATAAATCCATTTTAAATATTATATAATCTATCTTATTCAATTAATTTTATATTAATATTCACGTAAATTAATTTTCTTACATGGGGAGTGTGATCCAATGTAACCATGTGGTAAGAGTTATTGTATAAATATCATCATTTATCGAGGTTGATTGTGATTATTCGTTAATTGATGTAATATTATGATTAATATATAAAGGAAACTAATTTTAATACATATACTCTATTTATTGAATGTATCTCTATATATTATTCCCAATTTTCTACTCTTTGATACATAAAATTATAAAGAAATTATTTATCACAAAATGATGATTGTAATTCTCTCTTCGATTAGAGATCTAATTTATTTCAAAAACCGTATTTAAAAAAATTAAATTTATTCATGAAGATAATTATTAGGGAGTCGTATTTTTTATTTGTTTTCAAAGAATAAATTCTATGTTTTCTAATCTATTTTAGAAGGTAATTTTTTTAAAAAAAATTTTATGTTTAAAAATATATTTTCCTATAAATAATGGATATTTTCCGCTTAAAATTCTTTTAAAAGATCATTAAAAATTAATTCCCATATAATAAAACTTCATTTGGTGTTAATCATGCCTTTTTAGGGAAAATATTCAATGTTTTCATTCATATTATTTCTATTAATGGATTATTTTTTGATGTTAGGATGTTTATGAAACTCGTTTCCCTTTCACGGGATATATTCTTTGGAAACCAGATTCTTTTCAGGGGTTTTTTTTGTCATGAAATGATTATGAAACATATATTTTATTTCAATGGGGTTTGATATGATTACATGTTAATAATACCCATTTTCATGGGTTATGATTTTATTACTTATGATCTTGTGGCACAATTATGTTTGATTTCAATATAAGATGGGTGAGACCTATATATCCCACAATTCATTGGGTAAATATTTATATATCCTGAGATAGACTAATATATTCTTGTTAATGTACCTTGACTACTAATATGGCCATGGGAGTGAGTCATGACTTCTAAGAGTGTATTTTTAGTGAACTCATGCTACTTATATGGCCATGGGAGTAAACCATGACTACCTAGATTGTATGGGGAGGGAACCCATACTACCACAATTGTATTGGGAGGGACACCTTGGATAATATGGAAATAATATTACATGCTTATGTGTCTTCCATAATTCATTGTTTTATTCATATGTTATTATTTCTTGGATTATGTTATTTATATTATTTTTCATTCCAGTCTAATGAACTACCACAATTTATGCCATGATTCAGGTTTGTGATCTTTGATATGCAGGGTATGATATTCCATTTTCATGATAATGTTATCATAAAATTACACTAATTATTAGGCTTATGTATCTCCTATTTTCACCCATACATAGAATATATTATCAACCCTTTTTATGTTTCCTTCCCCCATGTTATGATGATTTGTATTATGTTTGATGTGAATTAGAAGGTTTATAGTTAAGAAGAATCTAGTGGTAGATTTTGTAGCTCATTTATGTACTAGTTTTTCTATTTCTATTTTTCCAAATTCACTAGAATAGTACGGTCTATGAGAATCAATTTGTATAATGTTTTATGTATGAGACATAGGTTATGTAATGTTAAATTATGAAATGTGAGGGTATTTACAGTTCGTATCCAAGCAATGGCTTAATTATATTTTGGAATCTAGGATTTGATATCCTTAGTTATAACCCTATTAAAATGTCTAGGGATAAGTCCATGGATAAGGAAAAGCATAGGAAAATGACTTATAATTTTATTAAAGGATATAGTGAGTGATTTTCTAGAAATACATTCATGTTTGGATACTGCAAGTCTATGTGGATTTTGAATAGATATACCTGGATGTAACAACCCTAGAAAGATGTTTTGGACCTAACTCGAGGTATTAGGTACGTGAAAATGGACCTTACTCCACACCTCATTTGAAACTCCCCTAGGACATGATTTGGAAATTAAAAAACTCTTCATGAACCAACATAAAGGGTTTAAATATAGGGTTTCTACGAATAACCTACGATAAAATTAAGTTTCCATCTATTAAGAAAGTATTCGTAATCTAGACATCATATATGTGAATTTTCAAGATTACATGGTTCCATATTATGATAAATATTTCTTACTATGTTCTTTTGGTTTTATTAAATGGCCATAACATGAAGGAATTACTTTAATGGTGATTTTCACTACTGGAATTCTCAATAATTGCAATGGGAAACCGTCACAAATAGGATTTAGCGACGGGGCCCTCTCGCAAATAGCCTGTTATAGAAAACGCTGTCGCAAATACAATTATTTGCGACAGGCCCGTTGCAAAATATTTCATTTTTGATGGGAAACATTGCTGTCACAAATAAGATTCCAATTATATGTATTATATATACATAAACGTTTTTGCGATGGGCCCATCGTCAAAACTATTTGCGACGGGCTCTCGTCTTGTCCCAAAAATATATATATATATATATATATATATATATAACACTTTTTGTGACGGGCCCATCACAAAAAATTATTTATGACGGTCAAGTAGTACCATCACAAATATGTTTTTAAAAATATTTAGTTAGACTATTTGCGATGGGACCCCATCGCAAAATGCCCCGTCGCAAATAATAAAATGATTTTAAAAAATAAAATTTAATAAAATTACAATTAATGAAAAAATAATATTACTATTATTTAAATAATAAAAAAAAATATAAAAATTCTCAATATTCACAAAAAAAAAATAAAAAAATAAAAAAATATTAAAAATTAAATTATGTAATATTTTCACCGATATAAAAGACATAAAATGTAAATAATTCATATTACAATGTTAAATTTAAATGTTTGTAACATAAAAAAATAACTGGGGGGTCATCATATGGAGGAGGTGGAGGAGCTGAAGGATCTGGTGAAGGAAACTCCATCCCTAAACTACAAGTTAGACGACGCATGTACTCCATCTTCTCATGATGCTGCTGCTTCCATTGAGGCATCTTCTCCTCATAATGTTGCTCTTCCTGCTGCTTCCACCGACACATCTCTTCTTAGTACTTCTGCAAAATCTCTATATACTCATCCTGAGCTCACAACTGCTCCTGATACTGTGAGCCAGAAGATGATGCCTCTACATGAGCTCCTCTCGAGCTAGACACTGACATCACAGCAGTACCATAAACAAAATTGATATTAAACCATCAATAGTTTATGTTACCAGTTTTTGAAACCATTGAGAAAATGTTTTTTATTTTTTTTCTTGAAAAGCAGTTGATGTAATTTGTGGAAGTTGTTTATTGATATGATTAGCATATAACCTAACAATAAAATATGTTTAAATACTGTAACATAAATTATAGAATAAGTGATAAAAGAACTCACAAGAAAAATTATGTCATTTCTTCATAGTTGAGCAGAACGCATGTATGAGCTCAGTTATGTTCATCATCTGAAATGAATCATTCATGACCTCCACTAAATCCATTATTTAGATGATTAAAAACTGTTAATTGATTTTCCATTTCATCATTTTCATTCCCCTCATTTTGTCCCATGTGATTTTTTTTGAGGGATATTGAGAATCAAAATAATGATAGTATAAAAAAGAAAATACCTCTTGGAAATAAGCTTCAGCAATTGAGCCTTTAAATGATGCTTTGTTATGTATTTTTTTCTTCAATTTCTGCATGCGTCTCTTGAATGGGTACATCCATCGAAACTGTACTAGGCCTCCACATTTAGCTTCATGTGTAAAATGTAATATCTAGTGTTCCATTGAGTCAAATAAAGCTGGAGAAAATATTTTTTCCTGTTTACATATAATTACAACAATATCTTCTAATAGTTTTCATAGTGCATCGTAGTCTTTTGTTGTTTCACAAATGTCTCAAAAAAAATATGATATGCCTGTTATCAAATCCCAATTCATATAATTTAACAAACCTCTAAATCCTATCAGCATAAGTCTTTCCATTATAACATAACAATCAGGAATTTTTAATCCAGTAATATAACCATTCTTAACGCATCTGCCCAAATTGGAAGCATAACCATCTAGAAGTCTCAAATATGCAATCCACGGACAAAATAATAAGCAACTCTCTTTGGACAGTGTATAAGCTACTTTTGGATTCATTAACCCTTGTGATCTAGAATTTTCAAATAATTCATGTTATGGTCGCCTATAAATTTGGGAAAGATCTAATCGTACCATTACAGTATCTTTGGTCTTACCCAGTGTATCCATAACTATATGAAATAAATTATCAAAACAGTTCTACTCAATATTCATAACATCCAACATGTGGCGGACCAACAAATCAGACCAATATGGATGATCCCAAAAAATGCTATGTTCTATCCAATTATGTTCTTTCCCAAATCCATGAATTTTTCGTTTGTTTAGTGTTGGTCCAAATGTGATGGGGGGTAATGAAAATGTAACTAATTTTAACTCTATACCTGAGATCATCTTTGGAGGTTCATCCCTTTCAGATGTACCTTTTCTGAAATGAGATTTGTTCCTCCGAAAAGGAGGATCGGTAGGAAGAAATCTACAGTGACAATCAAAATAGCTTGGATTTTTTCCATTGACCAGCATAAAGGATTTTTTTTCTTTCATACAGTAAAGACATGATATCGGAACCTGTGTACTCCAACCAAATAACATTTCATATGCCAGAAAGTCACTAATTTTGCACATCAATGTAGCTTTTAATATGAAATTTTGTTTCGCAGAAACATCATATGTATTAACACCATCACTCCACAATGCATTTAACTGATCAATCAATGGTTTCAAATAAACAATAATATTCTTTTTCGAATGTCCTAGGATTAATAGAGTCAAAAATATATAAGGCTCGTTCATCAACATCCATGGAGGCAAATTGTATGGAGTTATAAATACATGCCAACATGAATACTGAATACCATAAGAACCAAATGGAAAAAAACCGTCAGTAGAAAGACCCAATAGCACATTTCAGGCTTATTTAGAAAATGACGTATGCAGACAGTCAAAATGATTCCACGAATCACCATCATACGGATGGTTCAAGCTTTTATAGGTTGAAATATTGGTTTTGTGCCAGGACATCATTGAAGTTGTGTTATGAGACAAAACTAAACGCTACAACCTGGCTGTAAGGGGGAAATATCTCAACTGTTTCACTGGAATCGATCTAGACTTCCTTGGTTGAGCCTCTTTATACCTTGATTTTCCACATGTGGGACAAATATCCAATGGATCATTTTCACTAGAATATAAGATGAAATCATTTGTACATGCACAAATCATCCGATAACTAAGGCCCAAATTACGAATCAGCCTCTTTCCCTCGTGGTAATTTGTAGGCAACACATTTCCATCAGGTAATAGTGTTATAACAAAATAAAATATATGATCAAAATAGTTTTTTGACATTGCATTATCTGATTTAATAGCCATAAATTTTGCAACTGCTTCTAATTTTCTTATCTTGCAACAAGGATATAGTGTTGCCTCAGTAGACCTCAACAACTTATAAAATTTGGATGGTCCCAACTTAGGAGTTAAATAAATATTATTGTGAGTTTCAGTTTGTTGCACAGATGGACCTAAAACATCATGTACTAAATTTTGAAATTGTGATGGATCCGGAATCAAGTTATTAGGACCATCTCTGGAACCGCGTTCACCCTGTTGATACCAAAAAACATAATCTGGTTGACAACCAAACCGCAAGAGATATCCCCCAACCTTGTCAAATGAATCAAATGTTCCCAAAGCATATTTTTTACAAGGACACATAATTGTGCCTTCTGAAACATATTCTGGTTTTGATGATGCAAATACTAAGAATGCTTCAACACCCTCAATATATACAGGATTTAAACCAGAACCATTTGGATTTCTGTGCTGATTTATCCAAGATCGATCATCTAATAATGACTCATGTCGACTTCCATGTTCCATATTTTTATACATAAAATAAAAAATCATCACTGTTTTTGAAGATTTTGAAATTATAATAACACTATCTGAAAAAGAAGATAAATTATTACAACAACATAATAATTATCATTAATTAAGGGAAACCGAATTTCTAGTGGATTGATGTCTACCCTTTTATCCGACAGCTCATTTAATTGCATCTTTCTCACACTTATTATTGTTAATTATTGCTAATTATTCCTAATTATTCTTAATTATTGCTAATTAATACTAATTGTTACTAATTATTACAATTTATTACTAATTATTACAATTTATTACTAATTACTACTATTTATTACTATTTATTACTAATTTAGCAATACATAGCTATACTTAGCTAAAGGAAAACTACTTGAATAATGAAAGGAAATTTGGTAATCATCATTGTGGAGATGATTACAAAATTTCCCATCATTATCCAAGCAGATTTAGTTTACTAATTATTAGTAATAGGAAAATTAAATTATTAATATTTTCGAAAAAACAATATTAATATAATTAAAACAATAAAAAATTTATAAAATATTAAAATTATCAATATTCACAACACACATTATTATATTCTTAACATGTTCAAATCTCAAAGGGTTGTCAATTGTCAAGTCATGCGCAATAACAAGTTTTTGTTAGTCATGTCCAATGTAATCTCTATAATTGTACTTGCATGGCTGATCACCTCGCAAGTATTATTGAAATAGGATGACCAAAGTAATGATTTTCTCGTCTCTAAGAATCATCTCACATGACACATTACATAGATCATTCTTCCTTAAAAATTTGAGGGGATATCATTATTTTTCCCTTAAATTTTCAAGGAAGAATGGACTATGTAAAGGTTCATGTGAGATAATTCTTATAGATAAGAATGGCATGACTTGGTTTGTTCGATTACAACACTACTTGCGAGGTGATCAACCATTCAAGGACAATTATAGAGATTAAATAAGACATGGCTGACACAAAGTTTTTATTGCACATGACCTGACATTTGGAGACCCATTGAGATTTGAACATGTTAATAATAGAGAAAATCCTATTGCGAATATTGATAATTTAAATATTTTATAAATTTTTTATTATTTTAATAATATTAATATTGTTTTTTTGTAAATATCGATAATATAATTTTTTTCATTACTAATTATTGCTAATTATTTCTAATTATTACTAATTATTACTAATTATTACAAATTATTACTAGGTATTACTAATTATTACTAATTATTACTAATTATATCTAATTATTCCTAATTATATATAATTATTTCTAATTATAGCTAATTATTACTAATTATTTCTAATTATTCCTAATTATAGCTAATTATTACTATTTATAGCTAATTATTACTATTTATCACTAATTATTCCAAATTATATCTAATTATAGATATTTATAGATAATTATAGCTATTATAGCTATTTATTCCTAATTATTCCTAATTATTGCTAATTATCGCTAATTATTGATAATTATAGCTAGTTAGTGCAAATTATATCTAATTATTGGTAATTATTACTAATTAAAGCTAATTATTGCTAATTATAGCTAATTATTTCTAATTATTCCTAATTATTTCTAATTATTCCAAATTATTGCTAATTAATCCTAATTATTACTAATTATATTTAATTATTACTAATTTTATCTAATTATTGCTAATTATATCTAATTATTGCTAATTATATCTAATTATTGCTAATTATATCTAATTATTTCTAATTATGTCTAATTATTTCTAATTATATATAATTATTCCTAATTATAGATAATTATTCCTAATTATAGCTAATTATTCCTAATTATAGCTAATTATTCCTAATTATAGCTAATTATTGCTAATTATAGCTAATTATAGCTAATTATAGCTAATTATAGCAAATTATAGCAAATTATATCTAATTATAGATATTTATAGCTAATTATAGCTAGTTATAGCTATTTTTATCTAATTATAGCTATTATAGCAAATTATTCTTAATTATTCCTAATAATAGCTAAATATTCCTATTTAATGCTACTTATTCCTAATTATAGCTAATTATATCTAATTATTTCTAATTATAGCTAGTTATATGTAATTATATCTAATTTTTGCTAATTTTTACTAATTATTTCAAATTACAGCTAATTATTGCTAATTATTGCTTATTATTGCTAATTATTGCTAATTATTGCTAATTATTGCTAATTGTAGTTAGTTGTAGCTAATTGAAGCTAATTGTAGCTAATTGTAGCTAATTGTAGCTAATTGTAGCAAATTATAGCAAATTGTAAAAAATTATAGCTAATTGTAGCAAATTCTATCTAATTTTAGCAAATTATCCCTAATATTAGCTAATTGTTCCTTATTGTAGCTAATTATTCCTAATTGTAGCTAATTATTTCTAATTGTAGCTAGTTATTCCTAATTGTAGCTAATTATTCCTAATTGTAGCTAATTATTACTAATTGTAGCTAATTATTCCTAATTATAGCTAATTATTACTAATTGTAGCTAATTATTTTTAATTGTAGCTAATTATTCCTAATTGTTCTTAATTATTACTAATTTTTCCTAATTATTACTAATTTTTCTTAATTATACCTAATTCTTCTTAATTATAGCTAATTGTTCCTAATTATAGCAAATTATTACTAATTATTCATAATTATTACTAATTAATCCTAATTATTACTAATTATTCCTAATTATTACTAATTATTCCAAATTATCTGTAATTATTCCTAATTATTACAAATTATTCCTAATTATTACTAATTATATCTATTTTTTACACATATCTCTAATTATTACTAATTATATCTAATTATTACTAATTATACATAATTATTACTAATTATAATTAATTTTACTAATTATACATAATTATTACTAAATATATCTACTTATTACTAATTATACATAATTATTACTTATTGTTCCTAATTATATATAATTATTCCTAATTATATCTACTTATTCCTAATTATATCTATTTATTCCTAATTATTCATATTTATTCCTAATTATATATATTTATTCCTAATTATATATATTTATTTCTAATTATATCTATTTATTCCTAATTATATCTATTTATTTATAATTATATCTACACATATTCTAATTATATCTACTTGTTGCTAATTATGTATATTTATTGCAAATTATATATATTTATTGTTAATTATATCTATTTATTGCTAATTATAACTATCTATTGCTAGTAATATCTATTTATTCCTAATTATATCTAATTAATATTCATTATAACTAATTTTTTATAATTATAACTAACAATATCAATTTCTTAGTAAAACTAAATATAAATAAAAATCATTTGAAATCTAATTAAATTATAAATAATAAACTACAATTAAAATTAACATAAAAAATAAAATAAATATATGAAATAAAATATAAATACCGTAAACTTTGCAATTATGAAGATATTGACTCCATCTGATTGCTCTCATATAAAAAAAATCAACTAAAAGAAAATTTCTCTTTGAAACTAATGAATGAAGAGAGAGATAGAGAGCAAGATCTGAATGATTTGGAAAAAAACTGATGGGGGTATATATAGGTTAGATTAGTTGTGACGGGATTATTAGCGACGGACTTCCCGTCATAAATGGTGGTATTTGCGACCGGGCCCGTCACAATTACCCTCACCCGCATTAATTAAAGTCGGAGGTTAAAAGGTTATTTGTGACGGGTCCCCTCGCAAATAGTACATTCAGACAGTCCTTTTGCGACGGGACGACATCCCATCCCAAAAAGGTATTGACCGGCGTCGGGTATTTCTGACGGGTCCCCTCGTAATTACTCCTGCGTGGTTTGGTGCACAACCCGCGTGGTTTGGTGTGCATGTCGCACCAAACAATTTGCGATGGGAGATGAAATCCCGTCGCAAATAATTGGTTATTTGTGACGGGCTACTTTCCCAGTCGCAAATAGCTTCCTGGATGGGTTATTTGCAGTGAGATTTCTTCCCATCGAAAATAACCTATTGCAAAGAGTGATTTTTTCCGTAGTGTTTGACTGAAAATGAAATGATTGTTCTCATTAGAAACTAAATGCTATAGGATCTAGAAGGACAAAACTCATTGATATGCTCACACAACATTCTCAAGATTTGAATCAGGGTGAAATTCTAAAAGAGAAAAAAGAGTAAAAATTAATATGTTGAGTATTTCATGATGTAATATCCCCTTCTTTCAGAGGGTCTTCTAATATAGTTTTTGCTAAAAAGTGGATTATTACAACTGAAATATATTCTGTATTCTCTAGTGTTCGGAATTGGAGAAATTCATTCTAGGTATTTATCATTTAGAAGTAGTGGACCAGTGGTGGACTCTAATCGATAATACATGGTAGTAAGAAAATATTTAATCCACCCATTGGGATGAATTCAGTAAATTATTTTTCAATAACCAATTTCATCATGTTATTCACACCAAGATGGAGAAAGAGTTCCTTGAGAACATGTTAAGGGATTATGAATATGTTTTCACGTATGAAACTAATTTCACAAGACATTCAGAGTACCCTTCAGGAATTATAATCCAACCCCAATGTATAGTTGATAGGTTCTTCAGTGGATTAAAGTCAAGTCTCAGAAGGTAGTTGTCCATAAGAGACTTTAGTATCAATGAAGATATTGTACATTGTGCAATCAAGCTTTAAATAGAGTTTGGATTAATATATGAATTCCATGGTTTTGAAAAGAATAGGAATATAATGTTTAAAAGAATATATATATAACCCATAAAAAGGATAAGCTTATATTACCAATATTCTTGAAGTATGGGAAAAAGCATTTAGGAAATTTACTTTAGGGGTTTGATAAATGTTTTTAGTGTGGAAGGGCATGAAATAAATAATTTTAATGCCAATGTGATGAGAAGAAGTTTGAAAATGGAAAGAATGTATAAAAAAACAAGATATAATGAACCTCCAACAATTCCGTTCTATAGGTTTTCAGAGAATGGGCATTATGATAACCACTTCCCAAACCTAAGGGATGGTGATGATGATCCACATCAGCAACATCTTAATCTAAGGGAAATGGGGATATCACATGAAATCACTATTTTTTATGAGGGGTGTGATAACTACATGATGAAAGGTACACATTCTATTCACTCTAGAATGGATAATGTCATATTTGATTTTTGGTCTCCCCACTATTTCCTATCTAAATTATTTTATAAGGGTGCTAAGATTCCACCAAAATAATTAAATGTGGAATTATAAATGAGGACCCGTAATTTTATGATGATTTCATCATATGTATATGATTGTACTTTGGTTTATTTTTGGGGGAATGTGCTTCCTAAAAATATTTTAATTCTTCTTTTGGTTAAATTTTTTGTCATATTAGTCTTGTATTGGATTTATTTTCATTAATCCCACATCAAATGTCGATGAACGGTAGTTAAATTTTATATTTCAAACTATCTATTGACCATCCATACATTTCATGATATGTATGAAATATATATAGAAATTACGTCCAATTTATGGGTCTTGATTCCCATTCATAAGGGTTTTTTTATATCAAATGGTTGGTGAGAAAATCGACATCGATGATATTCATATTGTTTATGATTTTGGGGATGTCTTTCTAGAAGAGTTTCCTAGACTTACCCCAAAATGTAAATTTGAGTTCTCAATAGAACTCATACATGGTTAGAAGAAAATTTCAAAGGCTCCTTATAGAATGACCATAATTTAGTTTCAGTAATTAAAGAATAAACTACAAGAGAACCCTAATAAGGGATTCATTTAGCCAATTTTTCCACTTTGGGGTTCAAAAATTCGTTTTTTGATAAATAAATATGTATCAATGTGACTATGTATTTATTATCAAGAGTTTAACTAGATCAAAATCAATAATTAATATCCTCTTCTCCATATTGATGAATTATTTGATCAAATACATAGAGATCAACACATTTCCAAGATTGACCTTCGTTATAGACATCAGCAATTGATCGCCTAGAAGGATTATATACCAAATATGGCATTCTGTTCAAGGTATAGACACTGTAAATTCATAGTGATGCATTTAGGTCTTACTAAGTCACACGCTATCTTCATAGATTCAATAAATATAGTTTTTAGAGTATAAATCAATTAGTTTGTGGTAGTTTTTATAGCTGGTATTTTTATCTATTCAAAGAACATTAAATAGCATGATGATCACTTGATAATACTTTTAAAGACCCTAAGGTAGGATAAAATATTTGAAAAATTTACAATGATTGAATATTGGATACAAAGGGTTTCATTTTTGTGCCCTATAATCTCATGAAATGGTACAGTAGTAGACCAGTCATTGAATGAGGCTATTAAATGTTTTCCAAGTCCAACCATGGTGACTGAGATTCATCACATTCATTGTATTTATAGATATTATCGATGTTATGTGGAAATTTTCTCATGGATATCCAATACTATTACCACGTACACATGAAAGGGTGTTACGTTTCTCTAGACATATGAACGTAAGAAATTTTTCAAGGAACTAAATAGAAGGTTGGTCAGTTCACCTCTGCTTGCATTACCTTGTAGTAGAGAAGGGGTTTTTATCTATATAAATTCATCCTATAAAATATGGGATGTATTCTAATACCATATAAAATGGTTATATCTTATGCCACACAACATATGATTATTTGTGAGAAAAATTACCGAACTCATGATTTGGGGTTAATAGTAGTAATTTTTTCATTAATGATATGAGGTCTTATCTTTATAGATAAAAGAGTGATATATATATCAATCATAAATGTATGAAATATATATTCAAATAGAAGGCGTTGAACATGCACTAGAGATTCTGGTTAGATTTGATAAGAATTATGATTGTTCAATACATTACCACCGTGGGAAAATGAACAAGGTGGATGATGCTTTTAGTTGGAAGGATCATCCTCGATTATCCATGATAAAGATCACAAAACATCCAATTTTTATGGATTTAAAAATGATAGATTTAGGAATCTTTAAGGAAGCGGAAAAATATTATCCTTAAGAAATGAATTTTCCACCCTCTATCCAAGTTATGAAGAGTTATAGAAGTATGATATAGAGTTATAATAGAAAGATAGAAATATTCCTGAGCTTAAACTAGATCATGATAGAATGAAAAGGTCCATGAACCCTATATGTGTTTCTTCAATACCATATTTGAATAATGATTTATTATAAAAAGCTCATAGTCATCATTTTCTATTCATCCAAGAAGTAAAAAAGTTATATAGGTACATAATGAAGTATATCTGGTGGGATTTCATGAAGAGAGATGCCATAGATTTTGTATCATAGTGCGTAGTATGCCCACAAGTTAATGACAAAAGAGAGTAGTCAAAGGGGATGTTTCATCCATTACCCATACAAGAATTTTAATGGGATGAAATCATTATAGATTTTGTCTTTGAACTAATGAAAATATATATTGATTTTAATTATATATGGGTAATAGTTGATCACCTTACTAAGTCAGCAGACATCATTTCTATTATATAGTAATTCTCTTTGGATCATCTTCCCAAGATATAAATTAAATAACTGGTAAGGATTCATGGAGCACTATATTCTATTATATAAAATTAGGATCCAAGGATTACTGCAAAGATTTTTTGATGTATTCAATAATAAATGTATATATAATTGACTTTCAACACTTCTTATATTCCAAACAATTATGGTCATTCTGAAATAACAATTTTGTCCCTAGAGGATATGATGAAAACTTTTTCTATATATTTAAAAGGTGGTTGCGATCAACAACTAAATTAAATTGATTTTTCTTAAAAAATATATCTCTATCATGAATTATAATGGAACCTTATGAATATCCCTATGTGCAGAAAAATCGAGCATCAATATACTAGGATGGTCTTGGAGAAATAAAGCTACTGGTACCTGATATCACTAATGAAATGGCCGAGAAAGTCAGGATTATTCAACAACATATAAAAAAATATCAATTTTAGAAGAGAAATTATGCTAAGAATGAATGCACTAATTTATAATTTGATGTTGGTGAAAATGTGTTTTTATTAATATCACAGTGGAAAAAATTTATAATGCTCGAACATAAAGAGAATCTAAGCCCAAGGAATATAGGTCCCTTTGAGATTCTTGATCATATCGAGATGGTAGTCTATCTCAGGGAACATTATAAAAATATCTCTCAAGTCTATTATGGGTTCCATGTATCTCTCCTGCAGAAGTACATACCTATCCATTTAAATGTACTAAAATTAAATTTCATACCGTCGTAGAAGGATCATTCATATGAAGAACAACAAGTTGAAATTCTAGACCAATCAAATAATGTTTTGCGATGAAATACCACTCACATGGTTAATGTTTTGTGGAGAAATCCCTAGTTAGAGGAAGCTACATGTGAACATGGGGATATGATGAAGTATAAGTATCCTCATTTTTTTACTGGAGTGACAAATTTCAAGGGAGAAATTCATTTTATATGGGTAAAATGTAACATTGCGTGTTTTTATGAACATTTTTAGAAATAAATTAAATTTTCAATTTTTTTTCTTGTAATTAACTAAGTGAAATAATCGTTCCACACAGTGCTGACTCAGAATAAGTTACATGAAAAATAAACTTGGTGTATTTTACATGAAGCACTTGTGTTTTTTGAGACATACTTTTATTATTATAATTATTTAAAGAAGATAATTATAAAAAATTTGTTAAAATTATTAATATTAATAACAATTACTAATTTTAAAATATTTTTTGTAATGATTTTATATAAATTGAACATATTTATAATGAATGATATAAAGTTTTTAAAAATTTTAATATGTTAATAAATATTATTTTATCAAATGAAATTCATTTATTATAATTCTATGAAAAATAATAAAATTAATTATATATATATATTTATAAATTTAATTTGATAAAATAAACCTAATTTTTTAATTTATAATATCTAAATTATATTAGGGTAAATATTTGGGATTTTTTTGAGAAACATCATTTTTGGATGACTAGTGAAAAATACTGAATTCTAATTCAAACCAATTTTTAATCTAATTCATTTGTATAGATAAATTATATTTTAACTTCATTGAAATGTTTAATTAGAATATATATTTATAAATTAAACCATTTTTTCATTCTTACCAATTATACTTTGAAAGTTTGTATAAATATTATCAATCTTTTGGATGTTTTTACTTTAAAAACCAACAATGTTGTCCCTTCAGTAGAATTTTTTAAATTAATTTTAGACAAATTTGTGATTCAAATTTGGAAAAAATGATTCCATATTTTTAATAATAATAATTTATTATTAATATTAAGGCAAAATTAGTTTTTTACCAAAAATATTAATGAAAGGTGATAAAATTAATTATAATGATTAAGAGAAAAAATAGGTTAACAATGTACTTGACATTAAATTTATGACGCAAAAATACATATAAACATATCCATTACCAATTTTATTTCCATTATTCTTGGATTAACAAAATATTATTAAGACTTATTGGGTTTTTAAGACTTTTCCTAGTAAAAACGTGTGTACTCATAACCTATTTTAAAAAATTCCATGTTTGTCCTTTCCCATCCCCAAAAAAACAAAAAACTCTCCCTTCAATTAACTCCTCTAAAAAAAATTATGTCTGGCCATTCTATGACCAATACAATTTGATGCATCTCTCTCTTACTACTATAATCCTCCCCTTGATAATAACTTAATCTAGGAAATCCTTTTGGCACAAACAAAAAGTAGTTACCTGATTAAGAGGTGACTACTTCTCTCAAGCTTCTTTATATTATTTTCTTTCTTCACCCCTCCACTCTATTTATTGAATGATTTTATAAACACACCATTAAATTAAATATACTATGATTTTTTATAATATATTATCTACATAAACATACACACACCTCCATATACTAGGTAACTAACATACTATTTATGTGTGTGATGAACTAACACCTCACAAAATGATGATTGTTTATTTTTTCTTACTACCTATCATAGTGTAAATTATTATGGAAACAATGTGTATATATGTTATATATTATATTTATTATGTCTTAAATTTCTTTAATCCTTTTATAAAACATATATTAATACATTCCCTTCGGTATAAATATGATAATTTTGTTTGAGGAAGTGTGGATTACCGCCCCCTTAAAGTGTTGTGATTCATTCACACACTTCATAAAATGTATTACTGATTAGTTTAGTGAAATTATATGATATATATGATATAATAATGATACTGGAATAAATATATATATATATACTGATGTCATTTTCCTTCTGTCATTCAATACCACAAAAAAATGGAAACAACATTCACACGTATGTACGACTACCCGTCTCCATGAAAGGTGTATTCGGTTTCATTCGTCTATTTTCAATATATTTTTATGAAAAAAATTTAATTAACATGAATGATATTTATATCATGTTATTCATTCTATAAATAATTATATTATTATAAAGACCAAATATATTACATATTAAGACAGATGTAAAGCATAAAGAAAATATTACCCGAAGTTAAATCATAACATAAGATTTCTAACAAGAGGGTAATGTAAGGTTGTAATCAGAAAATATATGGTATTATATATAATAATATATTTCTTTAAAATATTTTTAATATTTTTATATTTATTATACTGGTGGTTTGAATGAGTATGACAAGATTCAAGACACAAGGTAAATGAAATTCCATCTAACCTTTTTATTTATATGAAATATATGCCAAAGACACAACTCTTTTATTATTTATAGTGTATATGCATAGCATGAATTTATTTTATGTTTATTATTATTATATTTATTTTTTGTTACAATTCCATTCTATGACTTTCTTTCATAGCATTAATGTTTCAATAGTTACCAAATCTGTAGGACAGTTTTGTCTGAATTTTCCTTCTTTGAGGCACATATTTTGTTATACATCTACATTCCCTTTAAAGGTGTATATAGTTCCATATGACCTATTTTGTCATGAATATACATCATGTCAGGATAGTTTAAGCATTTAATATTTATTTTCTTACATTGAGAGACTGATCTGGAGTTACCAAGTGGTGAGATTTATTGAATTAATGTCATCATTTATCGAGATTGTATATGATTATACTTCCATTGAGGAAATAATATGATTAGTCACTCAATAAAACTCATGAGATTACATATAATTTTTTTATTCAAGGTATATCCTTGTATTATTACCATTTTCTCCTCTTTGGTACAAAACATTATTAATATTTTATTCAATGCATAAATGATATTTTTTTCAAGAAATATTTCTAAATTATATTTCAAAATTATATCCCATATAAGATAAAATCATTTCGTGTTAATCATGACTTTCTTGTAAGATTAGTCAGTATTTCCATTCATATTATTTCTAAGAATGTATTTTATTAGGCATGATGTTTATGAATACTTTTTAACTTTCCCGGGTTATATGATTTTATAACCTACTTATTTTCATGGGGTATACTTATAATGAAATGATTATGAAACATATATATTGTTCCCATAGTTTATGTTAGTGTTACTTTATTATAATATCAATTTTGTTTCATGGGTTATGATGTGATTATTTGTGATTTTTATGAACATGTATGTATATTTTCACTACGATATGGGTGGGTACTATATCTCCCTTCAATTCATTTCTTAATGATTTATATCCAATTAGATAGACTAAGATGGTATTGGGAATGAACCTTGACTACTAAAATGGCCATTTGTGTGAACCATGGTGACCAATATCTTATAAGGAGTGAAAATATTCTAATTTGATGGTCATGGGAGCTAACCATGACTACCAAGATTGTATGGGGAGTGAACCCTTACTACAAAGATGGTATTGGATGCAATGACTTAGATACTATGGAAATCATATTATATTCTTATGTGTCTTCCAGAGTTCCATGTTTTATTCCAATGTTATGCTTTCTAGTCTAATGTTATTTATTTACTTATGATTCACATATTATTATATTCCAAGATTGATGCCACGATTTATGTTTATATTCTTTGATATATAGTATATGATCTTCTATTTTCTTGATCATGTTCTCATACCCTTATTATCATGATTATGCTTACATATCTACCATGTTTAACCTTACTAAGGAAATGAGGTCACCCATTTCTATGTTTATTTCCCCCAGATAATGAATATATATATATTATGTTTGATGTCTCTAATAATGGTAATAATCTATAAGAACACAGAGGGAGATATTTAGGCATGATTGATTTGTTTCCGTGTTTCCAAATGTACTAGACTTTTATGGTATTTGGACATCAATTTGTATAATTATTTACATATACTGAAAAATTGTTTCAATTCAAATGTCTAAAAAGTGTGGGTCACTATATAACAACTAACTATGGGATGATTGAGAATTATTGGATTAGATCATTTGATGTGTGTTGATTATCATTTATTATTATTTTTATTCAGTGGTATAAGTATGGAAATTTTCTAGGGACACCACTGGTGGTGGCATACTGGTTTCGTACTCACACCATGCACGATCCCTCTTGGATGCATGTAAACATTATGTGTCATGGTATATTTTTGGTTGAGGGATCACCATTATAATCATAGTGGCTATGGATTTTTATGAAGTGAAATTTATAGATTATATAAAATTTTTAGATGGGTTAAGTGGTTCCTAAATGATGGGATAGTGATTTATTTTTGCTACTTTATGTATTTACATATGTGATATGTTTATGGGTGATCGTATTGATTCTTACATGGCTACGATGGAATTTTATATGTTTACTATGATTATCATATGTATATTTTGGCTTATGGATTCGTATTATTTAACATTTCATCTAACGGTACTATTTTATAACTATTAATTATCTTAAGAGGGAATAGTCTCATCATTATCACCTATAGACCCTCAATACTATTTAGTAGCATTTGGCATATGGGGAGGTATTTCTATGGCCAAGTTAAGATTCAATCTAATTACTATAGAGTGAGCTAGGTAGGGATGTGAAAAGTGTGTCCCAATCAATGAATGATAATAGTATCTTGGTGAATACCCCTCAATCAGCAAATTTATGTATAAACTACTCAAATATTTTGGTATATAATAAAGTTAACCTCAGAATAATGGTTTTAAATTGGTCATATGAACAGATTATTAAAGTAACATTTATGGGTATCATTATAGAATCATAATATAAGGACAACATTATATTGGGGATTTAGGGGAGATTTAAAAAAACATGTGATCTTTCTATTGAAAGACACAGAGGCTTAGTTTTCCCCCAACATCTCTAGAATTTACCCTTAACAATACATTCCCTTAACATCCCTACATAGGGACACATAAAGATTATATTGATAACGATTTTTATAATGGTTGAAGTATATGTGAAAAAATTAATTTATAAATTTATAGTCATGAATGATTATCAATATGGAAAGAAAAATGTAGTAATGGATCAATCTCTTTAATGATAAATTATTTCAATAGCATTATATATGTATAGTAACTTTGGTGATATTTCATTTTTTTGGTGATTCTGTCATATTAACGGCTTATGAGAAAGTCATAATGGGAATTATTGGGTATTAAAACATTAATTATAAATATAAGTGGTGTTAATAAACCACATATAAATGTATAATTTAATAATACATGATATTTTAATGAGGTTTAAAACAAAAGAATCATAATATTAAAGAAAGATAAATAGTTATAAACCTCTTACTTTGGTATGGTATAACTTTTAAAATATTATATAAGAAGAGGGATTGATGATTTATCATTAGTAAAATATATTTGTTTTGAAAATATCATAAAATAATAATCCTGGAGTCATTCAAAAATGTGTTTGAAAATATTTGAAATCCAAAAAAAATCATTGGGAAAAAATGAAGTGGAGTAGTAGCCTAAAATTTATAATGGAAATGGCTTAAGAAAATTTTATAAATGGAGTAAAAATATATAACCCTTGATTGATTAATAAAAATTATGGTAATATACTTTATTATAAGGATATACTCATATGTAAATGGAATTAATAGATACTGAATAAAAATAGTTGTGATTATAAAATGATGAAAGACGAATAAAGACCCTTATTTTAGCATAACAATGGACTATGAAAAAGGTTAATAGTGAGGGTAAATGGATAATATATCGCATATAATGTATAAAAGTGTTGATAATATTCTATAAAAGGAATAATATGATCAAATTTAATGGTCTTTTAAAGTGATTAAAATAAAATGATATCAATTATAAAGGAAGAGACACTAATAGAAACCGTTAATTCGACATGGTAACGATTTACGAATAGAGGATTAATGAGGTTAAATGAATAATAACTCATTAAAAATACATAAATGAAATTAAAATATAAAATATTTTAAATTACATCGTCAAATGGAAATTAACTTTAAATGTTATGAAAACAATAGAGTTACAACTAGTAAGGTAAAGGATTCGAATATATACCCATACCATACATAATTTTTTTGGCTTAGAACCAGCCCTTCCCACCAGTAAAAATCATTAAGAAAGAAGTATAAAATTTTGTACAGATTCATTTAATGAACTATTAGTATATAATTTAATATTTTTTGTTAAAATGAAAAGTGATGATCGATATTTATAGTTTTGTTGAGTTTAATCACATCGAATTAATTATTCAATATTTTTATTATTTCATTATCACCAATGCTTCACCAAAATCATAGTTCCCAGTTATCTCTATTAATGATCTAATATAATTATTACTTCTAATATTAGTCTAATAGTATTAAAATTTTCAATAATATCCATTCTTATATATGTATAATTTTATATTTATTATATATTATCATATTTCACCATTTTTACTATATTTTCATATTTTTAATAAAAAATATGAAATTTCACCCTGATCCTAATCTAAATGTATTGATTCAAAATATTTAATATTTATTTAAATTTATTATCATTATTTTGATAAATTTATCTTTAAAATGTAAATTTGAAATTTTGACAGCATAATTATGAGTAGGGAATAGTGGGTTGGGTGGGTTAGGATGGTCCTATTAGACGTAAGATTATGGTGTAAAAGCTCACACTAAGACAAATGGACATAGATCAAGAAGTCCTAAACTAGTCTTTGTTTGAATGATATTGAAATTGTTCTTTAAAAATAATTTCATTTAATTAATTTCCTATAAAAATTCAAAATTAAATAATAAAAAATATTAATAATCATTAAAACGGAGACAAAATATTAAAACATAATGATTCTTAGGGGGTTTTAAAATCATTTTTATGTAATACCTATAATATGAATTTGTATTAGATTTACAGAAATAACTAATGTCAAGGAAAACCACTGCTAAATGTATTTTTGGTATGTTGAGTGAATGATCCAAACATAACCCTGATTAGGAGTTTCATTATTTTTATGGAGGCAGTTAATCTAGGTAGTTGGAAATAAATGATGTGGTTTATATATCGATTTGATTTCCTAAACTGGTTTATTACCAAGACAAATGTTTCTATTTTACAAGCTCTAAAATGCGCTCTAAATGAAAAGTATTAATCATTATATTACTCTGTTTCAATCCTATAACTTATTTTTTATTTTTCTAAAAAATGAATTTTTAATTCTAAAAACGTATTGGTTTTTCATATAGTACATGTTTTAATGAAAATTATTTGATACACAATTATTATAATAAAGGTTTAAAGTGTAATTATTTTACTCATTATAAATGGGTGTGTGAAAATTAAGTCTACAGGATGGAAAAACAATTTAAAATGAAATTTAATTTTGAATAATGTTATTCTTTAACTTTTTTATATCATGTTATTTCTTATTTCGACTATTACAAGTATATTCTAGTTTTAAAAATTAGTAAACATAATCCATTAAATTATTTTTTAATAGTTCACACCTTGATTCTTCTCTCCATATATAATGACTTTCTCAACCATAAATTAGTGGAACATATGAGGTACCCACTATTCATCTTGTACATATTCTAAATTTTTACTAGAAATGGCTAAGGGAAATGTTACTCCATACCATGTCCCATATTTACATTGTTTATTTCATAATTTTTGTGATTCTCTAATGCAGTATTATTTAATTATATCATTTATTTTATATATTTATGTCAAATCAAGATTTTTTATTTCTTATTCTTGTAGTTGGTTTAATAAATTGAAACATGTTTTTAATTTATATGATCGATCATGGTTATAGAATTAAAATGATAATAATTATAGTTATATGATTTGTTAATAAATATGATATATATGATTTTCTATTGTATGGTGTATTAATTAATATTATAAATTTATAATGAAGGTGAAATACAGTGGATGGGTTTTAATTCCCTCAATGATTATACCCCTTTCCCATTTTCATGAGATAGGGCTTTAGTTACCAACATCTATTTACAAATCCTCATTCTAATGAGACATGGTTATTCCTGTACCCTAGAATAGGATAATTTTCTCTGGTAATAAGATAAATTATTTACCTCAGTCGATCATCTTATAGATTCTATGTTAGACCTAAACTGTGTTAGTATAGGTTTAGATCCTCTTAATATAGTGAGTTATTTTGTTATAACCAATTATTCATCTTATCTGTACTAGTGTTTTTTTCACACTACTTTTAGTTAATGATTTTATGTAAAATAGTTTTTTATGTATTTATTTAAATGTGTATACATGTTCATACATAAAACTTATCACAAACCATTATAGATAACCTGGTACACTAACAACCAAGTAGGAAAAAACATAGCTCATAGGGAATTCTCAATCCACATGGGTAAGTGAATAAGACCTAAAATCAACAAGAAGTAAAATAGAATGGTTTTCCTATGAGAAAAAGTGAACAAGATAAAAATGTAGAATAGAAATAAATACATATTCAGTATTCCAAACACACCTTGAGGAGAATAGCACCACATGTAGGAATACATAAATCAAAAAGTAATGCATCATCTAATAAAAAATATAACATAGTAAAGAAATAATCTCAAAAAAATCTTATGATAAGGGAACCATAGGTCCACTAGTCACCACTATCACCAAAGGTCTCATTAATTAAGCACACCCACCACCTCCAAGTGGAACATTACCTTTTCTTGGACATAGTACAAGATAATATACAACAACTATATGAAAAATTTAGGTTGTTAGATAAACAACCTAGTTGGATCTCATTAAGTATTCTGTAAGAATATCTAATAAAAATAAACCAATTATGATTCTATTTAAATAAACGAAAGGAATGAAAAATCAAATTATCATTTTTCAGTGAATATATTCTTTCAAATTAAGTAGATGGTTGATATATCAAAAACTATATCACATGAACATTTATCATAAAATTACAGGATTCATGAATAAATAATTTTAGTAAATATTAACATGTAATAATTAAATATAAACAAATAAATATGGTTATATTCATATATAATAATTAGTTTCAGGATCTAGGATCCTTAGACTACCGTATCAATCAACTTGGTTCATTTAACTTCAAATCTTACATTCCACTAAACTGGTGCCCCGAGACAGTTCAGTAAATGACCCTAGGCATGCATCCTCATATACTAGAGGATGCTGACTAGTAATAGTTGTCAAAGATGGTTCTGTTAGGAGACTATACCACCATATCAGATTTATCAACAAAAATAAAAATATCAAAATCATCAAATATATCATATTATGAAGAAATAATAAATAAATAAAATCATGTTGTAATAAGTAGAAATACAATAAAGTCCCAACTATCCATGCCATGAATACAACACTGGTCACCTGTTGGGATAATCACATATAAAAAAAAGACATGAAAAAAATGCAACGGGTTTTATTTCTAAATCTAATTCAAGAATCAATCCCAGAATCCAATAGCCTATCATGTTTAGCCAGCCCGATCATCAGACTCAACATGAGAAATTCCACTTAATTGTAACATGTGGACATTTATATGAAATATTTTCTTTCAATAATTTTTATTCATCAGTATCATTCTATTCACAAAATTGTGAGTTTAAATGAACCATGAGACTCCATTAATATATAATTACCATTATAGCATAATAGTTAGGTTAGTAGGGATAATTATAAATAATTTATGAAAATTCATTATAAATTCAATGGCTGTTAATTACTTATAAAATATATAAATCAATTAGATATTCGTATTTTTCTAAGTAAATTAATTTTGGTAATGAAATTAATGAGATATATATGTGTTATATACTTAATAAAATATTTTTTATATTCATACAATTGATATTTTAATCATAGGGTATACATAAAACCCTATTTTATGCATAAGAACTTTTTTTTAAAAGTTAATTTTTACACCTTTAAATGGAGAACCCATTTTAAATTATGATTTTGACACATTAATAAATTATATTTGATAAAATAATGTATTTATATTTATAAGGGAATATAAAAACATATCTTGGATAAATTTATAATATTTTTGTGATAACTTTCACATTTTGATGATTAATAAAAATACGATAAATTTTAACTGAAAAAAACTTTTTTCATAAAGATAATTTATATGGTTAAATTATAATAATTAATGGTTTTAAAGTATAAATAGAATATATTTTTACCATTTAATATAATTTATGTCATTATCATTAATTTTATATTGAATTAATAGGTAAAAATTATTCAATATTTTGCAATGTTTTAACTTTTAATCCATGTTTTCCCATTTTAACTGGGGGAATAATTTTAAATTAATTATTACAGAGTATGTGTTGTGAATATGGAAAAATGTATTCCATATTTGGAATCAGAAGGTCCAAATTGTGTGAATATATACATTTTATTTTTGAACATTATGAATATTAAAATCATTAATTATTTTATTTACCATGGTGAAAGAGTAAACCTGGTAAACAAGTGTAAATAAACAATACATTAATAGTATAAAACTACCCTAAAACATGTCCTAAAAAACATAATGTGATATTAATGACCATGGGAATCCTTGGGTAGATTTTGGGACCCCATGGATTCACATGGATGTGAAAATTTCATTTTATAAGAATTAATTTAAAGTAAAGATAATTATAACATAAACATGTATCTTTGACTAATTTAATTTTAATATAAGGTTATATAAATAATATCTATGTCTATAAATAGACATTAGAAATATAAAAATATTTCCAACATAATGTTATTTTATATAAATTTTTTATAAATTAGATAAATATATATATTTATGAAATAATTTTGATGTAGTGATTACCTCATTAATGAAAGATTCAAATAAATGAATTTATAAATATAAGAATAAATTGAATTTGAAAATTTTAGTGCCATCCATGATTTTATTTGGAATACATTAACATACATGGGATGAGTTTGTGCCTTTGGTTTTATGGAATTAGGTTATTATGATTTTTTTATCAATGTCATGTGTGAATAGTGTCCAAAATTGACATATTCCAAAACATGAAACATAAAATTGTTTATTAAATGATATTAAATTCATAAAAAACTTATATTCGGTTTAATAGTTAATATAAGTCCGAATATTTCATAAATAACTTTTTTCGGTCGTTTCACATGATATGGTAATTACATTAACCCACAATGTGTTAATAACAATATATCACAGTAAGATTAAAAAAGGTAAAATAAGGGTTACACCAAAATGATAAGGATAAAAAAATATTAAAAAATTATACAAAAATTATTGGATGATGGGTATTTGAAAAAAGATCATCTTATTCTTGAATTAAATATTTTTTACCAATATTATCGGAAAGTTAATTTATAATAAATTAATATTTTGAGATTTTCCTAAAGTGTCCCTCTCCTCCCTTATAAAAGGGAACCTTCTCCCTCTCATCTTAACTCTATTTTGAGCCTTCGTGATTAGCCACATCCTACCCATTTCTCTTATCAACTTCCCTATTTACTTTCTAGAGGTTCTATTAGTCTCCAAATACTAACTCTAGTGCCCTAGGTGGAAATTTAGAGGCATGTTGAGGAAGAGGTAATATCTTCTACCGATTTTTTCAAATTTCATTGTTCTTCTACATCCTATTCTTTAGTTTTTCCTTTATAATATAATAAAATAAATATCACAAATATAATAATATATTATTGTAAATATGAAACCACCCTATTTAATGTTATATCCATCATATGAAAGCCGAAATCACCGCCCATGCATACATACGACTTACCATCTCCACACCATAGTGTAATATATTTTTCACCACCACCATACATGGATGGGTAAAATGGTGGAAATAATAACTATATATGATTATTGTACAATGATATGAATTCATAAATACTATACACCATCCAATTTTATACCATTCAACAATTATGGGAATGATATCGTCACTCATGTGTATGTATGGCTTACCGTCCTCATTGTGCGATGTGATTCGTTCTACATAATAATTATTAAATCTTGATTACATAAATGAATTGAATGAATAAATATGATATATATTACACTCATAAAATTATTTAATGGATATATCTATAACCATAAATATTAATAATAATTTATCCCACAAAACATATATAATAACAAAAGGCAGTTAATACCTGAATAATGAGTAAAAATGAAATATTAACAACAAACAGAATACAATATGATCATAAATGTTATCATAAAATTATTATGATTCATGAATAAATATGTAACATTAATTAAATCATTGTACATGAGGTTCTCATATATACAAATCATATCAGACCAATGGTAAGGGATTACTTTGTAAGTATTGTTTTTATACAAGTTTGTTTATTTGTAAGTACTTAATGGGGTGTATTTACCATCCACATACATGATTCCTAAATATGTATTTCAAAATATTCTTTATATAAATATGCAATTTTTTGAAGTCAATTATACCCATTTTTTAATTTTTACTGAATGTTTTGAATGGAATATTTTTTCATTCTCAGTATGTGGTATCTTTTGACATTTTTGTCAAAAGTACGAGAAAAATGTTTTTTTAACTTATACAACATTAATATATTTTTACAGTTTCATGAAATATTATTTTCACGATTCTTCCTTTACTTGATTTAGTTATTATTTTCAACTAAATCCATTTCTTCTATATTGTGTGGCATTTTGATAAAAGAAGATGTTTTTTAAAGAAAGGATATTTTCCTTAGGAATTAATTTCATGTGTTTTCTCAAATTTATTTTCCATCTAATATGTCACTTATTAAATAAGGTTTTATTTATATACATGTTAATACCATGATTTGATTTTTTTTATGTTGTAATGTTATTTAGGAAATCCATTTTATATATATAATAAGTTGGAATTATGTTTAAGAAACCCATTTTATTGCATGGGTTATTCTATGGTAAATATTTTTAAATTTTTGTAGAACATGTAAGAATGTTTTCATTATGAGATGGTTGGGACCTATATCAACCTAATAATTATTGTATAAAGATTTATATCTCATGATATCAACATGGATATAAGAATAAGTAAATTTGGTTCAGTGATACACGGATGGATTGAGGAGTGTTCTATATTCAGTAATGCAGTTTGTCTGCTATAATGGTATTGGAAATTATCCATCAATAATATGAAATGATTTTATAGGATTATGTGTGTCTGAAAAAATGTTTCATGTCTTTTTTTTACAATTGAGATTACATTGAAAAATTATTATTTATCCCATGACATGATATTATGATCTTTTATTTGTAGGATAATATTTTAAAATGTTATGTTCTTATGAATGTGATATGACTGATATTTTCATTGTATACCCTAACTGAGCATTTGAGTTGTCCCTTTTATATGTTTCTTCTCCCCAGGTCATGAAGATGGGTATTAAGCATGATATGGGAAAAAAGATTCTAGTTATGATGAAATAAATGGGAGAAAATGTAGTTTCTCTATGAACCAGTTTTTTATGTTTCCCTATTTGTAAAGACACTATTACTATATGGTCCAGTCATTGTTTTTTTAAATGTTGTAATAAATATAGACCAATTATTATGTAATATCAATGTATGCAAAGAAATGTTTTTCTATATTAATCTCGTAACACTCAACTTCATCCATATCTATCATTCATCTTTGATCAACATGAATGAAGACCCTAGGTATGAATTCAACCCAAGGATCATATATAGGGGTGAGAAATAAATATCAGTAGGCCACCCCCACTATTGATCCTATTATATGGTCTCATAAGTGCATTATCATTTCAAATGCTCAACCTAGATGAAACAAAACTAAAATAATGATAAATAAACCCATTGTCGATCTTTATGCCTATGACATTGATTGAACAAAACTATTATAGGATGCAATGGGGTTTCTCTAAGAACATATCGATGACCATGAATACCATGAAATAGATGGTATTTATATCCATCGAAGCCCCAACATATATTATTGACCTTTGGGACCATTTCCTCTATTGTCTCACTATCTAGGATAATATTCTAAGGAATCCCGCAACCATGTTCTGATGACTCCATCCGTTATCTCATACATGGTACCTAGACTCATCAGTCCCTATACCTCATACCATATTTGAGTATAACCATTACACTGGATATCATTGTATCAACTTACCCATCTATCCAAGAAAAATTACTTAGGAATCAATCCAACATTTAACTATACATCAATAATTGTATTTCTTTGAGATCTAGGATAACACCTATATTACATCAACCCAAATATGTGGAGTATCATTCTTGCATATTATTCCATATGGTATTCTATCACTTCCCAAAGTATCATTATAAAACAAGAACCTTAGATTATATTATTAGTTTTCAAATCTTTACTTTGACACATAATCCATAGATTATATTATCCATGTGTGGAGTCTTATTCCAACATGTCCACCACATTTTTATCTCACCATGTCCACCATCCTCAACTATATCAAAAATCATACATGCTCAGTACATAAATCCAGCCTCCAAACTGTGAATTAAAATACCAGTATAGATACTGAGAATCATGTCCAATATCATATTAAATGGGCTTGGATTATCTTGTTCAACCCACTCAATCAAATCTTTTGAGTGTTACATTAGACATTTGGAACCATACATATAGACCATCAAGTCCAACTCTATCAACCTAATACGAGGAGCATCATGTTTGATATCTAAAATCATATATGTCATGAATTAAGTCTAACACTCTCAATGATGGAAACCAATATAAGTAAACTAGGCTTTAAAAGGGTGGAAAAGAGACTATATCACAATAGACCTATGTAATAAACCAAGTATTAACATAAAAAAACAAGTGAAAACAAAGGGCTGGCTAAATTCCCATTCATTTCATCAATATATCATCCCCATTGGCTCATACATTGGGTTGGGTCCCAATGGGACTCCTGAAACATTTTCTACCAAAACACATGTACCCATTTAGGGTATATCTATCAATCGGGCACCATTTGTACATCCAAGTCAACATGAAGATAGATACATCCATCTTGGTATCCTTGAATCTAGTACAGAAGTGGAAAAATCCAACTTGGGATCATATGGGTTATAATATATTTGGGTTCATCCCTCTTGGGATTCTAAGTTACAAATAATCCCTCGTTATAATGACCATATACCAGGGAAACACATCCCAAAATGTAGTATCTAGCATCTCATGACTTCACATGAATAAAGGGCATAATCCTTACATTGGATATAGCCTTAATGCCACCCCTTCCAAGTTTCCCTATGTTTTCCTGAACAATCAACATACTTTTCACCTCAATTCACAACCTAATCCCATTTACCAGGGACAATCCAAACATAACAAAAATCAACGAATGCTGTAAACCGACAAAAGAACCATCAATAATTTACAAAACCTTCACCTGTTTCTCATACAATGTATCACTATTAAGAGATAGATGAATTCATTTATGGGAGGAAAACCAATATATCCCAACTTACTCACCCTAAAAATATTCTTATAAGTCCTTTTAATTCCACAAGAGATCAATTATTGCATTATATGTGGGAAATTATTCAAAATGGACTCTTCTTGTGGGAATTATCATGGTCTGATCTCGTAAGGGGCACATCTCCACTAGGGTTCCTCCCGCGCCACCTCCCTCAACTCCAAATTGGATACACATGTTCTACCATGTTAGGCAGCTCGATTCATCTGTTCTATATTGCGGTAGATCTTGTTTCCTCGTTGCACTGGCCTGTCTCCAACTCAGAAGAGCAGCAAGGTGTGGCATTCGAGTTTCAGCATTGGCGGTTTGAGAACGACTCTTCCCCCAAAGATCTGGGTGTTTGGTGGTTGATAGTGTTCTTCATGTATCATTGGGATGGCAGCGATGGGAACTCATCTAGTATTGAGGTTATGATTTCTCCCAATGATCTGGTGTTGTTCTTTTCAGGCGGTTTGTTTTGGCAAAGTTCTCTTTTTTGGATGATTTCTAGTATGGCAATTTCTGCGCTGTTGTTCAGCTGCACTTCTTGCATTAGCTAGGTGTGGGTTTGATGAATTTTATGTATTTGTAAATAAATTTTTCTGGATGTGATGTGAGGTATGGTTATGCAATGATAATGAATGAGGAATTGTGGTTTAAGGGCAAGGTGGAACTTCTGATTTGTCTGTGGATCAGGGTGTTACAGCGTCAGGATCTGGTCATTACCATTTTGGTTTCTTTAACGTCCTTTGGGGATGAATTATAGAGATCCATTTCATTTATCATGAAGGTTGGGTGAATTCCGCTGGAGTTTTTCAATGGGAGGATTTGGGCCGGTGTCGATGGTCATGCCGGGGGGGGGTTCAAGGTAACCCTTCCTGAGGTTTGGCCTGCATTTCTGATGTTCTTGTGCCCTGGTTCATGGTTTCTTGGACATTTCCATTGGTTTGTGATGTTCTTGTGTAATGCTGAAAGTGGTTGTATTGGAATCATATAGTGGGGTACTGAGAACCCATAAATTTGCTTCTGAAAATGAAAAAAATTAGTGAGAGAGACTCTTCTTGTGTCGAATTATGACTTCAAGGCACAAAATCGCGCAAAACCCTTAAAGGGTGAGAAAAGAGCAGTACATGGAATATAATCCAAATCCTCCATCCTAACCATGTACTTTTACATTCCCCATCAGACATGGGTTTTTGTAATGTAAAACTACATGGCCATGGAATACAAGGGGTCTATCCATGTACTTCCCCATGACCATTTCACCCTTACATGCATTGTTTACCCATGTACTTGACCACATGCCCATGTACGACTACATGGAATGTGCACAAAGTAAATGACATACAACCCTAAAAACTCAACCTACACATGTATATTGATCCATTACTATGTAATACTACATGTGGTATACACCAAGTATATAACATGAACTTTTTGAAACAAAATTTTAACAAAATGGGAAGAATATATGGTATGTGTTCTCAAAATCACACACACTGTGATCATGATTTCCAAAAATAAAACATATACAAACCTCCTAAAAACCGCTTTTATCCTTTATTAAGCACAGATCATACCAAAGGGGAGTCCATAGAAGAAGGTTGATAGATCCTCCTCCACCCTTCCCTCTTGGCTCATCCATCCTATGTATGAGAGGAACTCTCTCCCCCATCTTTTCATTCATAGAAATACATAATGGGGGATGGGGTGTTTTAAATAATGTAATTAATTAGTTAATTACTTAAATTCCCATTTATAATCATCATCCTAAGTCCAGGATCCCAAAGTAGCTTTATACCTCCCCAATTAAAATCCAATAATTATAGACTCAACTGAAGTGTAAAAAAATCAATATAAAACTCCATTAAAAATATATCGCAACTAGAAACCACCAGAAAATTTTCATATTTATTTAATCTAAAATTATATATTACACCAAAATTCAATCTACTTAGAAATAACCTAAACCCTTAGACAAGGGTAAACACCATATTACTAGACAAACATAGAGGTTTGAAAATTTGTCTATGATCATATATTAGTATAAAATGACCATTTAACCCCTCCAAATCACCTAAAAGAAAAAATTAAAATTTCTGATCAAATTTTAAAATCTATAAAATAATAGATGTTTAAAACCTCCTAACCATAAAACATTTAATCCATGAGAATCCTCAGAGACTTCTAAGAACACATATTTACCCACCATAGTCATCAATTTGTGATTAATTGATTGTGTTCAACTCCCTGATGACCACCAAGTTCCTCTTCAGAAATCCAATGTTAAGGCATATTACCCAACAATAGTCAAGTAATCACTTTTATCAATATAAAAACTACCAATATATTTCTTTAACCGACATTTATTTCATGATATTTCGCCATATCATCCACAATTCTTCATCATATACATGGTTCTCCCAACTATATAACTCACCCAAAAGTGGAAAATTTCGATACAAGGTACTTCTCACCATCAAAGTCTCCTATAATGACATATCATTAGAGGTAAACCAACACACTCGATGTGGTTGCCATTATATCCTAAAACCTTAAATTGTAAGGTTTCTATTATCATGAATAATATGATACACCACACCATAGGATTGTCCTCATTAAGGCCTTGAAACTGAACACCAATTCACAACCCCTATTCCATTCACTATCAAACCTCAGAATTAGATGTGGTCCTCTTAATCTCACCCATGCGATAAAACAGAACATAAGGTACCTCATAGATATTTCTTCTAAGAAATAAACCCACCATATACATTGATATATGATCCATCATAAGGAACGTAGTCATAGATGTATAATGGTGCACTTCCCACCATACGACTTCACATAGACTACTCCATGTTCTCAACCTCCACAGAGTCCCTTCATCAAACCATAAATGATAGTCAAATATATAGGAATATGGAAATTTTTCTCTATCAAAGTACATAGGAAAATGTTATGATATTGGTAATTATCTTGTATATACTATGTGAAAGAAAATATGTTGTCGAAGAATACTGGAAACAAATCATCCATTTTTGATGTTACCAATTACTACGGTATATGTAGAACCCATTAAAAGGTAATAGTCCTCCCTAACCAAAATCACCTAATAACACTATCATAGGTCCTTAGCATACTCATGACTTCATTCCTAACATTTCCACCTCAGGTATACGCTCCTATATCATTTGTTCTTTAATCCAAACAACACAATTCATCACCAGCGCTCAGGTCTCCAAGATCCCATTAATGCTCAAACATTACACATACCTATGTATCCTTAATAAAAAACATGTTTATGACTCTAGAGAGTCAAATATCATGAAAAATAAACTCACAAGACCAATAAATTCTCCATTCTTCTTCTGCATACCAATCTAATCTAATGAAGAGAACATTTGGTTATTTCAATTTCCAAAGTTATGAACCAATACAAAACCAGTTAAACGGCCACTCAAGTCCTTAGAGTTTTTCAAAAGTTACACTATTTTCATTTACACTTAAACTATATTTCTAAATATGCATCCATAGGAACCATTCCAAGAACCTAACTACTACTTCCCTTAAAAAACAACATGTTCCATCATTCAAAAGCACTAGCATGAATGTTTTTTTTATCAAATAAAAAAGTTATCCAAAAAACATGAACCTAGTACAAGGTTCCACCCTTCATGTAGCAGTGTAATAATTCTAAAAACATAAAAACATGCCTCACACACACAAGGAAACACATAACTCATCCAATCCCTCTTATGGGTCACCCTCATAAGACACACAACACTAACTCCGTAAACTAGAGTAATGTTAAGAAGGTCGTTAGGATCTCCCACCTGGACCCACTAGTCATGTATCATGTAAAAACAAGGTAAAAACTCCTTGGTATTGGAAAATTTATAAAAGCATAATTCTCATAGGTCATTAAAAAAACTCACTACCCAAAGTCACATGACATAAACATGTCATAACACCCATCTATTATGTCTCAGATACAAAAGGAGTCATATTCAAAACCAACCTCCAACAACTAGAGAACCCATCCCCTATAAGAATATACACATTAGACCAATCCATTGAGAACCCTAAAATGAAACCAAATCAGAAAAAAAAACCCCGCAAGGGTCCCATATTCATTTACATATACTATGCTAACCCAAAGGGTTCTGTACAGTAGTTGTTCAAGAAGATCTCATCATTGTCATCATCATAGAGCATCTCATCGTAATCCACCTAACCTTCTATTAGAAAGAAATTCATACACATGTAAATATAATTTAGTATAATTGCAACAATAACATATATGGGAAAACATTACTTGATTTTTTTTAAACATTAAAAAATTAATCCCAAAAAAATTCAAACACTAACAGGCCTACAACATGTGAATCCTACATACCTATCATGATTCATGAGAAGCCTTTTACCCCCACAGTCCAAGAGTAAAAAATAAAATCATCAAACTCTTTCCAATATGATAGGACCTAGAAATCAGTCACAATAATAAAATAAAAACCACATGTACATCTCTTCAAGGGAAATCATATACGTCCATAACATCACAAACCATGAACGTAAATTATGTGCACTAGAAACCTCTAAATATCACTAAAATAGGTTTTATTAAAATAGTAGACTGATATACATCATAGGATATTACACATTCCTACATATCAGTCATCCAAATACAAATAGTAAAACAAAAGTAAATACTAAAATAAAACATTTCAATGTCCTTCCATGAATTACACTAAACAAATGCCTCAAGAATGGTCACCACACAACCTCATGTGTGCCTCCTTATATACCAGAGGATTCTATATAGTTGTGTTGGTATAAGATCATACTATTAGTAGACTATATAACCAAATCATAGTGCACAAAAAATACCAAATAATAATATATAACGAATTATGGGTAAATAAAAACTAAACTAAAATTGAATGAATATATAATAATATGAAATATAATAAAGTCTCGAACATCAAATCCATACATACAACACTCCTCTCCAACTTGAATTATCACATATAAAAAATAAAAATCTAAAAAATAAAAATTGTATGCTATATTTCCGTATATGAACTATGATATATTCCTAGTCTCTAGTTACCCTACGAGCTACACAAACCCAATAATCAGACTCCACATGTGTGGATCCACTCAATCATGAAACCCTATGCCTATTACCTTTATGTCAGGAATATGTGCTCATCTTGAAAGTATAAATATGGTTTTTATACACTGTGTGATTCAAATAAAAGTGGTTTGAAATAATTTTTAGTATTCCACCCCCAACAGTGAACCAATAATAAATTGTTATATGTGCATGCTCATATAATTTTTTAGCCTTCCTGAAACACAACTATAAAAAAGTCAAATAAAACCTCCATCTATCCTTAGGACTCTGTCATTGATGGACCATACCTACTTAAATAATCTCTATGATTTCTTTTATAACATCATAATGATATTTTATCCCATGTAACCCATGCTATACACATCCATGGAAACTAAAAATAATTCTCTCATCCATACAGACCATTCCCATGAATTTCCTACCATCCGGGGTGCCTAATCCAATGCATCTCATACCATATCCTCATGTAACCATCCATTATCTCATACTTATTACCTGGACACATATTTCCTCCATACTCATGTAATAGTAGAGTATAACCAATACCTAGAACACTATTTTGACATCTAACACTTCTATTAAAACGAATGTTCTAGAGACTCAATCCAACATATTGCAATACATTAATACCACCAACACATTTTTAGGGAGCATCAATCCCATATCTAATTCCATATGGAATTCCCTCACTACCCAAAGAGTTAGTCTATAACATAAAAATAATAATAAAATTACCTTATAACCACACTTCTATTGCAACGGTATTAGAAAACTGTGGTTGTAGGGAGCCTATAGCCATGGTTTCTTTAAACCTTGGCTATAAGACAACTTATATCCATAATTATAGGTACATAAGTCCAATGTTTATTATTTTCTAAATGAATAATAGTTATAATTATTTATAATTATATACCAATTTATGGGAATAAATAAATAAATAAATATACATATAGTATAGTTTAGTGAAGTGGTACTTTATTGGAAGGATTATAGAAGATGTATGAGGATCAAACCTACTTGGATACATTTATTCTTTGTAAGTATACTTCAACAGTTTAGTAAACCATAGATATAGCCACCTGAGGAAGTGGTTTGAAAGTGTTCCCATAGACACCTAAGTCTGGAGTTTAAAAATATGTCTATATGAAACTAAGTCCATATTTTATAGGACATAGTTTCAAAACCATTTACATAGCCACGAATGGCCATTGTTTGAAACAATGAAAGTATTGTGTAAGGCTACAACTATTGAAATGGCCATAGGGGTAACATTTCATGTAATATTTTCCATTGGATACGAAAATAGGTTTTTATCTATTTACTCAATTTTAAACTCTATAAATAGGTTTATTTTTTAGTTTTGTATATCTTAAATCATAATATTACTATCCAAGTACTTTATTTGACACCATATTTGTTCAGTGTACTACTAATACATGGATCCTCAATCTGGAATCTCAACCATATCTTTGGATCACCATGTAGACCATCCCCAACTATATCAATAGTTAGACATTACTTGCACCTCATCCGAACACCCAAACCATGAATAAAAATATAATTTCCTATATATAGAATCTTATTCAACATCATTTCCCATGGCATTTGAGAGTTAGTTCCAACCCACTCAATCATGGATGTGTAGAGTCACATTATAAATTTGTATCAACAAATATAGAGAATCATGTCCAACCATATCAACATTTTATGTGGATCATCATGTCTAACATCTAGAACTATACATGTCGATTATCTAGTCCAAATCTCTCAATAATGGAAACACATATCAGTAAACCAGGCTCCAGAGTGTGGAAACCCAACCATATAACAAAAAACATGTGGGAATATAATATGGATCAACCAAAATAATCATAATAATAAATATATAGGGATTTCATAATTCCCTAACCATAATCAATATCTCATCCCCATTGGCTCATACATTGGTTTGGGTCCCAAGGGAACCCCTGTAACAATTACTACACAAACACATGTACCCACTCATGGTTGGTCTGTCAATTGGGCACATAATATTCCCTATGAATCAACATTTAAGTAGAGACATCCCTCTTGGGATATTTGAAACCAATAAAAAGGTAGTTACGTCTCTCTTGGGATCAACATGGTTATATCATAAGCGGGATTATCCCTCTTGGAATTCTCGGTTACAAATAATCCCATGAGACAACACCCATTTCTCGGGGGTAACACATCCCAAAACCGTGTCGCTAGAATTTAATTTATTTACAAGACTAATGTGGTAAATATAAAAAGGGAGTTATCCCCAAGACCATCCTTTTTCCAATCCACCATAGGTTGGATCAAACACCCATCCTACCTATCACCTCGAGTCACAATCCAATCCCACTAACTAGGGATAATCCATATATGACACCAATAAAGGACTCTAGTGAACAAAAACCATGTCATCTAGTCATTAACATTACTTAAACCTAGTTATCATCCCTTGTCTCCCTCTCTGGGTATAAATGAATCCAATTATTGGTGGAAAACTTCAATGTCATTACTTACTCATCCCAAAACACTTTTTAGAATGCCAAAAACACCCAATTAGTGTTCCACAATCATGTTATAATTATAAAAATACTCAAGAAAGATATATTATGTCCAATTATATCACTAAACCAAAAGGAGCTTGCACAACACGCATCCTTGACTTGCCTTGCATTACACGCAATCGCAACCTTCCTCGATAGCGTGTGTTGTACGCAATACTGAGTTTCACGAAACAACGATATGCTATTAAAATATTATTAAAACAAGCCGTTATGAACAGTAATAACCACTTTTTAGATTTTATAAATTTTAGCTCTCAAAATAGACTTCATTTTTGGATTCGGAGTATCGAATTTAGCCTAAGGTGAAATTTTGGTACTTTTCGGATAACTTTCATATTCTGATGAATAGTGAAAATTACTAAATTATAATTAAAAACAAATTTTTTAATCGAAATAATTAATAGTGATAAATTATTAATTTGAGTGGTTTTAAAGTTTATTTAGAATATATTTTTACAATTTAATATAATGTTGGTCAATGAATGTAATTTCACATTTAAACCAGACATAATCAAGTGTCAATCTTTTGATAGATATTGTTTCTTAAAAACACGCTATTTGTTTTATCAGCGGGATTTAATTATAAAATTGATTAATGCAACTTCTATGTTATTAATTTGGTAAAATAGACTTCATTTTTGAATTCGGAATATGAAATATAGCTTAGGATGAAATTTTGGCATTGTTCTGAAAAACATCAATTTTTGATGAATAGTGAAACTACTAAGTGGTGGTTAAAAAACTAAATTTTTCATAAAACGTAATTTTACCGCTTCTGTGAATGGAATTTCAAAAATCCGAGAGACACGGTTGATGTCTGTAAGTAAAATGTGGTTCAATGAGATGAAAATAATTTTTGGTGAATAGCAACTTTTTACTTTTATTTACCATGGTTAAAAGTAAATAGGGTAATTAAGGGTAAGAATGATATTGATATTACCCTAACAAATGTCCTAATTCTATTGGACAAGTGTATCTCGACCAAAAATAACCTTAAGTGTAAAATATTATCATTTAGGCCCATTTGGATTAGATTAGGACATTTATTATTATTCAAAGAAGAGTTAAAAGAGTTAAAATCAAAGTATATTTACTAAAACATTTTTAATATAGGGTTTTACATAAGATAAATTCGATTGGAAATATTAATTAGAAAGATAAAACGATTTAATACATGATGTTATTTTATTTGTAATTTTTATACATCAATGAATTTAATTTATTTATGACACAAATATGATGCAGTAATTGTCTTATTAATGAAATATTGACATAATTGATGTTATAAACACCAAAATAAATTTAATTTGAGACTTTTTATGAATTCCACAAATTTTCTAGGTTACTATGGTATATTAGTGTTGATTTAATCAACTTGGTTCGAACATATAATTCTGTTATGACTTTCACAAAAATCATAAATCAAATAGTGTCAAAATTGACACAAAATAGTTTTTAAATCAAATATTATATTATTAATTTTTATTTTATTCCTAAAAAATCTAAGGTTTGGCCAAATGACTTAGATAAGGATATATATATTAATAATAAACAATTTGGGGTTCTTTTGGCATGTTATATTAAGTGTATTAACCATATAGTGAAAGCAAACAAAAAGACACGGTAAAAGTTAAATTATTTAACTTAGAGTTAAATCTAATTGATAAGGTTAAAATAATACCATAAACTTGTCTAAATCCTATTGGATGATAGGATTTCGACCCATACCCACTTTAGCTTCGAAATGAGACCCTTTGGAACCATTATAAACCGATTTTGACTTTAATATAAAATAATATTTTGAGATATTCCTAAGGTGCCCCTCTCCTCCCTTATAAAAGGGAACCTCCTCCCCCTCCTCCTCACACCAATTTGAGCACTCAAGCTCGGCCAAACCCTGACAAAATCCCTTCTCCACTTCCCTAGTATCATCATATAGGTCCTGGTATTCTTCAAATACCATCCTTAGTTCTTTAAGTGGAGGCTAAGAAAAGGCGCGTCAAAAAGAGGTAATATCCATTACCAATCTTTTTCAATTTCATTCTTCTTCAACTTCTTCTTCTTTAGTTGTTTCATGATAAAGTAATAACATCAGTATTTCTAATATACTGATATGTTATTATAAATATGAAACAACTCTAATTAAACTTCTATCCATCCTACGGAAAAAGGAAATCACCGCGCGTGCGTACGTACGGAATACCGTCTCCACGCCGTGGTGTAATCTATTTTCCGCCACCACATTAATTGGATGGGTATAAAGGTGTAATGAGTAACTATATATGATTATTATAAAGTTTTATTGATACTGAAATAGTATACATACACTTCGACACAATTCCACGACCATGGGAACGATATCATCGCTCGTGCGTACGTACGGACTACCGTCTCCACGACGCGATGAGATTCATTCTCAATGATTAACCATTCATGAATGATTATAAAGTATATATAATAAGTAATAATGAAATATATGACCTAATAATGATACTGGAATTATTTATATTTATATGTATGTCATCTACTTAATTCCATTCAATTCAATAAGGAAACGGAAACAGCGTTCATGCGTACGTACGGACTACCGTCTCCATGAACGGTGTATTTCTTTCCATTTACTGATTTATTATATATGTGTATTATGAATATATATATATAAATCATGTTTTATATTCTAGAATTAAGTAATCATGATCTATGTAATCATATGAATAATTACAAGTTAAAAACACGAACGACAAATGAGACGATTTTACCCAAAACGCTACTTTAACATGAATTTACAAAGGAACGGGTAATATAAAGTCATAAGTGGACCATATATGATATAATATCAATGAATATGATTCTTGAATAAGTCAATAACATGATTTAAATCATATACAGGAGTTTAGGACACTCACAAAGCAAGTCGGACCTAAGGTAAAGGAAATATCACAATCTCATTTTTATCCGAGATTGTTTATTCATAAGTATTTACTGGGGTGTATTTTATCATCCACATCCATGTTTCATCAATATGTAATATTATTTCCATCCACCTACAGTTGTTTAAATCCATTTTTACCCTTCATTGAGTTTTTAGTAATATGTATAAAAGGAATCTTTTGTCGTTTTTCGTACGAGGTACTTTTTGACTTTTCCAATAAAAGTACGAAGAATGTTTTTTTAACTTATACGGAATGAATGGATTTTTAAAACATTATTTACAAGAAGCTTCCTTTAAAAGTTTTCAAGTTTATTTTCAATCAACTTCTTTTAGTTTTAAATTGTAATACATGTTAAGAAAGGAAAATGTTTTTGAATTAGAAAGGATATTTTCCTCAAGAATGGATTTCAAGTGTTTTATCAAAATTATTTTCCATCTAAGATAATAAAGGGTTCTGTTTCTATCCCTATTATTACATGGATTTGATTATGTTGTGATGGAAATATTTTTATGAATTCCTTTATCTTATATGAATTTTTTTATGATGTCATGTTGTTTAAGAATCCCATTTTTATTACATGGGTTATGCTATGATGTATGTTTTATGATTTTGTGGCACACATAAGAATGGTATCATTATGAGATGGGTGGGACCTATATCTCCCTCCAATGCATTGGGTAAAGATTTTATATCTCATGAGATAGACATGGATGGAATGGTAGGTTATACCGGTTCAGTGAAACATGACTGAAACGAGGGTGACTCGATTCAGAAAGGGACTTTGTCCACTAAGATAGTCTTGGAAATGATTCATGACTAACAAGAAATGATTCTCTATGATTATGTGTGTATTCCACAAAGTTTCATGTTTTAAGTTATGCTTATTG
Organism: Viscum album; assembly: GCA_963277665.1. Classification (NCBI taxonomy): domain Eukaryota; kingdom Viridiplantae; phylum Streptophyta; class Magnoliopsida; order Santalales; family Viscaceae; genus Viscum; species Viscum album. The sequence goes on along the minus strand of OY728121.1, from coordinate 350,806,496 downwards.
GGATTTCATTTCACTGCTATGATTTATCCCATGTTATGAAATTATGCACTCTTTTGCAGGTTAAGATTTCCAAAAGTTATGTTCTTATGAATATGATGTGATTGATTTTCTTTTGTTTACCCTTACTGAGCATTTGAGCTCACCCTTTTATGTTTTATTTTCCCCAGGATATAAAGAATGGTTTTAGGTAAAAAAAATAAGGGAAGATCTTTATGGGAGATATTGAGGATCTTTCACCATGATTAGAAGATTACGTTCCGAGTTTCCAAAGACACTAAACTATTACGGTCCTTGTGTGTGTGTGTTTCTTATGTACTATGTATTCCGCAAAAGTAATATAATGTCCATGTACGATATGCTTCGGGTCTCTATAGTTGGTATCAGAGGACAGGTTTAGTCAACCTTTGGAAACTAGGATGCGAAAACGTTAGAGAAATCCATAGAGATATTTCTAAGGTATGTCTAGGGATGTCCATAAGGGTAAGTATACGTATAGGTTATAGTACTAGAATTACGCTAACGATCATAGAATTAAACCTAAGATGTTAGATATTGAAGGTACTCCCCCTTTATTATGTTGTTTTCCCTAGCATGATTTTTTCCTCTCACAAGATTCTTTTTGTGTTTTAGTTAATGGAGGGAACCAGAAGGAATTCGGTTAACATTGAATCCAATGGACAAATTGGTGACTATGAGAAACAAAATTGTGTAATTCCTATAGAGAAAGATCTTGTGATTATGCCAAATCAGTCATCGCGATATATGATTAACAAGGTGAAATTTAGTGGTATGCCTAATTCATCAAAGAAGAGGAAGATAAACTATTATGCATGTTCACATGTTGAGGATCATAAAGAAAAGAAGATTGAGATTTCTAAAGAAGGGAAGAAGAACCTTGAGGAATACCTCAAATGGAGGAACCGATGTTATCTGTGTGGAGAAAAGGGTCATAGAGTGACAGACTGTTATGGAGTTCAATGCATTATTTGTGGAGAACATGGGCATTACCCAACTCAATGCCCTGACCTAAAAAGTTACTTCTAAATCAAGGAAGGACTTATTCCAGGACAATAATTGAAGAGGATGGATTGAAGTGTTTATGTATTGGTATTCAAGAATAATGTTGTTGAGGTACTTTTATTGTTGTATTATTCTATTGTGGTTTTCAATAATTTTAAGGTACCGGTATCCATGAAAAGTGATTCAAATATTTTTGAAAGCAGATGATATGCGCATAATGAAGGGATAAGGATAAAATGAAATGTTTGACAGTATTCATGAGCTCATGATTAATATAAGGACTAAGTGATATCATGGTTTTATTATATAGAATTTTAAGGATTTTGGTATGTGGAAGGTGTTAACTTTTAACTACATTCAAGTTTTCACTATGGTTCAATGGGTATTCAATAGAATACATGATTAAGGCCTTTGAATGTTTGGAATGTGACCAACAAGACATATCCTATTATATGTGGAGATCAACGACAGTATTAAATCTCTGGTAATCGTTGTCACTATATTATGAGAGTGGACTGCAGTATTATGGATAAGCCTAAAGATTAAAATGGATTATGTTGGACATAAGTTAGTATTGTTTAAGTATAGAAGATTTTTGATATTATTGATGGGATGTTATAGTAATATAGTTTTCGAAAAAGGACAACCTGCAGGACGGGCGACAACCCATCGCGTCGGACAAGGCTGTGGGAATCGAACCCACAACCGAAGTGCGACTGGCCTTTATCGCCTACCACTGGCCTACAGGAAGTCCCTGGTTATTAGAAACTAGTTTTATTATATTAATCAGTATGATATATGAAGTATAAAGTCCATTTTAGGAACCATATATGATTAATCTCACTATAGATCGACTTATGTTTATAATTTTTGCTAACCTTTTTTTGAGATAGATGGAATGACCCGTCATTCTATCACATGATCTGCTAACACTTCACGAATAACAAATTCAACTTCATTTATTTAAGAGATGAAGTGGAAATTGTTAAAGGCACGAACAACAATGAGATTGTACCAAAATAAAGTAAGTATTTATTCTAATTCAAATTCTTTAACTTTAGGGAAACGATCTTGAAAACCAAAAATGTTGTCCTAGTGATCTTATATCTGATGAATCAGATGGTACCTTAGATCGTCACAAATTTATGGCTTTGTGATTGCTGGATTTTCCATAGCCATGTTCTCTACCACTCTCCATCAGAACATGATGGTTAGATTTCTCTTCCATATCCATATTTTCACCTATGTGGAAACCCAGTGATTAGTTTATTTGGGTAACCGTTACATTTCATACATTTGTTTTTAATTATTGGTTTTGATATTCCTTTTTATGATGTGGGTTTCTATTAAAGAAACTTTCAAATAGTAAACCATTTATAACCCTGACGAATTTCGAGGGCGAAATTCATTTTAAGGGGGGTAGAATGTAACAGCCTGAGATTTTATGAAAAATATTCTTTTTAATTTTCTTAATGTCTTGTGTTGTACGCTAAACCAAAAGGAGCTTGCACAACACGCATCCTTGACTTGCCTTGCATTACACGCAATCACAACCTTCCTCGATAGCGTGTGTAGTACGCAATACTGAGTTTCACGAAACAACGATATGCTATTAAAATATTATTAAAACTAGCCGTTATGAATAGTAATAACCACTTTTTAAATTTTAGAAATTTTAGCTCTCAAAATAGACTTCATTTTTGGATTCGAAGTATCGAATTTAGCTTAAGGTGAAATTTTGGTACTTTTCGGATAACTTTCATATTCTGATGAATAGTGAAAATTACTAAATTATAATTAAAAACAACTTTTTTAATCGAAATAATTAATAGTGATAAATTATTAATTTGAGTGGTTTTAAAGTATATTTAGAATATATTTTTACAATTTAATACAATGTTGGTCATTGAATTTAATTTCACATTTAAACCAGACATAATCAAGTGTCAATCTTTTGATAGATATTGTTTCTTAAAAACACGCTATTTGTTTTAACAGCGGGATTTAATTATAAAATTGATTAATGAAACTTCTATGTTATGAATTTGGTAAAATAGACTTCATTTTTGAATTCAGAATATGAAATATATCTTAGGATGAAATTTTGGCATTGTTTTGAAAAACATCAATTTTTGATGAATAGTGAAACTACTAAGTGGTAGTTAAAAAACTGAATTTTTCATAAAACTTAATTTTACCGCTTCTGTGAATGGAATTTCAAAAATCTGAGAGACATGGTTGATGTCTGTAAGTAAAATGTGGTTCAATGAGATTAAAATAATTTTTGGTGAATAGTAACTTTTTTCTTTTATTTACCACGGTTAAAAGTAAATAGGGTAATTAAGGGTAAGAATGATATTGATATTACCCTAACACATGTCCTAATTCTATTGGACAAGTTTATCTCGACCAAAAATAACCTTAAGTGTAAAATATTATCATTTAGGCCCATTTGGATTAGATTAGGACATTTATTATTATTCAAAGAAGAGTTAAAAGAGTTAAAATCAAAGTATATTTACTAAAACATTTTTAATACAGGGTTTTACATAAGATAAAATCAATTGTAAATATTCATTAGAAAGCTAAAAAGATTTCCTACATGATGGTATTTTATTTGTAATTTTTAGACATCAAATAATTTAATTTATTTATGACACAAAGATGATGCAGTAATTATCTTATTAATGAAATATTGACATAATTGATGTTATAAACACCAAAATAAATGTAATTTGAGACTTTTTATAAATTCCACTACTTTTATAGGTTACTATGATATATTAGTGTTGATTTAATCAACTTGGTTCGAACATATAATTCTGTTATGACTTTCACAAAAATCATAAATCAAATAGTGTCAAAATTGACCCAAAATAGTTTTTAAATCAAATATTATATTATTAATTTTTATTTTATTCCTAAAAAATCTAAGGTTTGGCAAAATGACTTAGATAAGGATATATATATTAATAATAAACAATTTGGGGTTCGTTTGTCATGTTATAGTAAGTGTATTAACCATATAGTGAAAGAAAACAAAAAGACACGGTAAAAGTTAAATTATTTAACTTAGAGTTAAATCTAATTGATAAGGTTAAAATAATACCCTAAACTTGTCTAAATCCTATTGGATGATAGGATTTCGACCCATCCCCACTTTAGCTTAGAAATGAGACCCTTTGGAACCATTATAAACCGATTTTGACTTTAATATAAAATAATATTTTGAGATATTCCTAAGGTGCCCCTCTCCTCCCTTATAAAAGGGCACCTCCTCCCGCTCCTCCTCACACCAATTTGAGCACTCAAGCTCGGCCAACCCCTGCCAAAATACCTTCTCCACTTCCCTAGTATCATCATAGAGGTCCTGGTCTTCTTCAAAGACCATCCTTAGTTCTTTAAGTGAAGGCTAAGAAAAGGCGCGTCAAAAAGAGGTAATATCCATTACCGATCTTTTTCAATTTCTTTCTTCTTCAACTTCTTCTTCTTTAGTTGTTTCATGATAAAGTAATAACATCATTATTTATAATATACTGATATGTTATTATAAATATTAAACAACTCTAATTAACCTTCTATCCATCCTACGGAAAAAGGAAATCACCGCGCGTGCGTACGTACGGAATACCGTCTTCACGCCGTGGTGTAATCTATTTTCCGCCACCACATTAATTGGATGGGTATAAAGGTGTAATGAGTAACTATATATGATTATTATAAATTTATATTGATACTGAAATAGTATACATACACTTCAACACAATTCCACGACCATGGGAACGATATCATCGCTCGTGCGTACGTACGGACTACCGTCTCCACGACGCGATGAGATTCATTCTCAATGATTAACCATTCATGAATGATTATAAAGTATATATAATAAGTAATAATGAAATATATGACCTAATAATGATACTATAATTATTTATATTTATATTTGTGTCATCTACTTAATTCCATTCAATTCAATAAGGAAACGAAAACAGCGTTCATGCGTACGTACGGACTACCGTCTCCATGAACGGTGTATTTCTTTCCATTTACTGATTTATTATATATCTGTATTATGAATATATATATAAAAATCATGTTTTATATTCTAGAATTAAGTAATCATGATCTAAGTAATCATATGAATATTTACAAGTTAAAAACACGAACGACAAATGAGATGATTTTACCCAAAACGCTACTTTAATATGAATTTACAAAAGAACGGGTAATATAAAGTCATAAGTGGACCATATATGATATAATAACAATGAATATGATTCTGGAATAAGTCAATAACATTATTTAAATCATATACAGGAGGTTCGGACACTCACAAAGCAAGTCGGACCTAAGGTAAGGGAAATATCACAATCTCATTTTTATCCGAGATTGTTTATTCGTAAGTATTTACTGGGGTATATTTTATCATCCACATCCATGTTTCATCAATATGTAATATTATTTCCATCCACCTACAGTTGTTTAAATCCATTTTTACCCTTCAGTGAGTTTTTAGTAATATGTATGAAATGAATCTTTTGTCGTTTTTCGTACGAGGTACTTTTTGACTTTTCCGACAAAAGTACGAAGAATGTTTTTTTAACTTATATGGCATGAATGGATTTTTAAAACATTATTTCAAAGAAGCTTCCTTTACAAGTTTTCAACTTTATTTATAATCAACTTCTTTTAGTTTTAAATTGTAAGACATGTTAAGAAAGGAAAATGTTTTTGAATTAGAAAGGATATTTTCCTCAAGAATGGATTTCAAGTGTTTTATCAAAATTATTTTCCATCTAATATAATAAATGGTTCTGTTTCTATCCCTATTATTACATGGATTTGATTATGTTGTGATGGAAATATTTTTATGAATTCCTTTATCTTATATGAATTGTTTTTTGATGTCATGTTGTTTAAGAATCCCATTTTTATTACATGGGTTATGCTATGATGTATGTTTTATGATTTTGTGGCACACATAAGAATGGTATAATTATGAGATGGGTGGGACCTATATCTCCCTCCAATGCATTGGGTAAAGATTTTATATCTCATGAGATAGGCATGGCTGGAATGGTAGGTTATACCGGTTCAGTGAAACAGGACTGAAACGAGGGTGACTCGATTCAGAAAGGGACTTTTTCCACTAAGATAGTCTTGGCAATGAGTCATGACTAACAAGAAATGATTCTCTATGATTATGTGTGTATTCCACAAAGTTTCATGTTTTATGTTATGCTCATTGGGATTTCATTTCACTGCTATGATTTATCCCATGTTATGAAATTATGCTCTCTTTTGCAGGTTAAGATTTCCAAAAGTTATGTTCTTATGAATATGATGTGATTGATTTTCTTTTGTTTACCCTTACTGAGCATTTGAGCTCACCCTTTTATGTTTTCTTTTCCCCGGGATATAAAGAATGGTTTTAGGTAAAAAAAAGAAGGGAAGATCTTTATGGGAGATATTGAGGATCTTTCACCACAATTAGAAGATTACGTTCTGAGTTTCCAAAGACACTAAACTATTACGGTCCTTGTGTGTGTGTTTTGTTTATATACTAAGTATTCTGCAAAAGTAATGTAATGTCTATGTACGATAAGATTCGGGTCTCTACATGTACCCTGAGTAGACGAAAGGTACTCCAAAACCTCATTCTTGGACATGTACTTCACATGCCCTACAACAAATGGGGTATGTTTTTGTACTAATATATTATCATAGAATTAACAGACCATGTACATGTACGTGCACACAATAATGTTCCCCTTACATGGGTTCTCTACCCATGTACTTGGCCACATGACCATCTCTGCCTACACAATGTGTACTTTGAGTAGACAGTGTGTAGTTCCAAAAAATATATCTACCCATGTACCTGAATACATGGAAAAATACCAGTACACAATTTTTCCTCCAAGTACATGTTGTAAAATTTATGAGACTTCATCACCCTAATTTGGGAAAAACAAAGGGCATGTGTTCTTAAAAACACATTCAATGTGATCGAAATTTCATAATGGGAACTAGCTATGAATCACCTGAAACCCTTTTATTCTAATTAAGAATAGATCGACCAAAATGGGGGGTTATTAGTATTAAAAATGGTTTTTGAACTTGAAAACTCATTTTTGTGGCTTTGGGATTAAAACTCATAGTTCTTCTGACCTCTTGGGTAAATACCTAAGGCTTTGGGTCCATGACCGCTCCAAGAAGCATCTGCACCTTGATCTAATCTCATTCACCACCATGGATGAAGTCCAATGACACGTATCACCCCCATTCACTCTTGGTATGACTATCACACATAATTTAGAAATACTATCCCCAATAATTTCTTTCGTAGGAATCAAAAATGGGTGGTGCTGTGTTTAAATGAATTTATTTGTTATTTATATTAAGTGACCATTTAAAAGGCTCATCCTGAGTCTCCAAACCTGATTTAACATAATATATCATCAACAAAAAATCACCAATTCGAGTCTCTATATTGGATTTGTAATCTCATTCATAGCTCCATTAAAAAGATATCTCAACAAAAACAACATGAATAATTTAATATTTAATTAATTAAATATTATATATTCCACAAAAATTAAAACAGCTCGGAATTCCTCTAAATTCTAATACAATGGTAAACACCCTATTTTGAGACTAATAGAGTTGTAAAAAAATGTTATATTAGATAATATGATATGATTAAATGACAATTTCACCCCGCACAGTCAACCAAAAGAAAAAAATAAAAAAATGTCTAAACTTTAAAAATCTAAAAAATGGGTCTTTATAACTCATGTGTACTTAAAATGTCCCTATGGATCAGGTTGTTGGTATAAAATAAATAAATACCTCATAAAGGAAAGGCTATGTCGATCATGGTTTTGTTATAGTTGTCATTATGAAATACATTTTTGGGGATTCAGATTCCTATCATGCTTATCCTAATCACCCATTAACAAGTTAGAATCACAAGTTATTATTGTAAATCAAACATGGGAAAATAAAATAAAATCAATTCAATTTATCATTCATATTTCAATATCCCAATTTCTAATTCCAACATTCGATTTCAATTTCTAATTCAAAATCACATGTTTTAATCAAATTAATTTCTTTTAAAATAATCTTTCATTCCAATACATTTTCAAATAATCAATATCCTATAATTCATTAATGAAACTATCATTTAATGCCATATTTTCTCAAAATCCAATCATTATCACAAAGACAATGAAAAATAGTTTAAATTACTAAAATATAATAACATTTAAATAAATCATCAAAAGAATAAAAATTTGAGATTATGAAAATATTATATTATTAACTTAAATTTATGAAATAAAATAAGGCTTCAATTGAAGGAAAAATCATTATGGAATAACCTACATTTAATCACATGATCCAGAAATCAATCACCTAAAATAAGAAATTCCAATAGAGAATCCAAGTCGAGGAAGATCTAGTAGGAATCCATAGAATCAAGATCCAAAAAATAAATTTTTTGATCTACCGATATCGTGAGGATCCATCACCCTTTAAGAGGACAATAGAAGCCAAAGGGAGAATTCAAAAAGAGAGAATATGAACTTATCGAAGGGTGATAAAACACATCCAATGACACTTCAATTTGAGAATTAAGGGTTTGTAGAATCAAAAATATTCTATTGGGAGCCTCAAAAAGATATAGGACCATCTTAGTGTCCAATGTGAGGTGTTTAGTGTCAACAATGAGTGCCTTGGGATTTTAATTGACATTTTCTAGAGGATAAAAATGTATTTTCATTGTTTCTTCACCGAGTTACATAGTTATCCCTAAGCATGAACATAACTATGTACCCTCAATAGGATTCTGGAAAGGGTGAAAAAAATTACATATGTTTAGACTAATCATTAAGAAACCATGAAAAAGAACACTATCCAAGGATGAACAGTTTGGAGGGGAGGCTCCACAATTTGAACTAACAATGCAAAAATAATTTACTACCCCAAAAACCATCAAACAGTGGTCATTGTTTTTTGGATAAAACACATAATTTCCCCTAACTCTGGGAAAACCATGAATATCCCCACAAGTTTCTAAAATTATCAAAAAAACTATAGAAATGGACCAAAATAGGATTAAAAAATAGATGAACAAAAAATAGTTTATAAGTACCTAAAAGAATCTAAGGGGAAGCTACAACCTCCAAACCAAAAAACAATTCCCCAATATATCCTTTCAGGAAGACTCCATATTAAATAAATGGTTCCACGTATCCCTCATCAGTGACACATGATCCCATTCTTCATGTAAATTAGAACCATGTTACCAAATAATTTTAACCAGAGGTATATATTTTTCATGAATGACCATCATATAAAAAAATTTCAAACTGGCTGCTCAGTCATGAATAAATAATGTTCTACATCAGGGTCTCCCAACTCAATACATAATATATCCCAAATAGATACTTTAAAATTTAAGACAGAAAAATTTTATTATGAATCGACGTCATATGAGGTGTAAATTCAAACAAGAAACTCACCTTTCCAACCTATTAAACAACTTTAAATTTCCCCAAATTTCTTAGTGTAATATTTCCGGATTTTTTAATCCAAAAATGACCCAACTGTTGTGATTCTCTCAAAAAAACATAGTCACCAACGTAAAACACCTAAGGGTGTCAACGATGTTCATCATAAGATTAATAAAAGATTATATCCTTCTACATTATATAGTGAATTAATTGAGTCTTATCTTATTTCTATTGGAAAAATTAGGATAGAAAATGTATGATTCTCCAACCTCTGACAAACACTATAGATATTTTCATGGTTATCCATAAAACACCTCAATGTTTGAATACTGTTGGATGACTAGTAACTTTTTTAATAGTTAAAATCAACCAGTCAAGAGTGGCTATCCCAAGATCCACCAGAATTAAATACACAATAATGAATCATATCATCAAGAATCTATATAGATCAGTTTGTTGGTACATCCATCTATGGATGACATTTCATGTGAAAACCAACCTAGGATCTCATTGGCTCTTGGAGGCCTCTCCAAAAAATGATCAGTAAAATGGGGGTCCTTATAGGAAAATACAAAAAATGAAACTTCATGAAATATGAAAATATCATCCACATACATGTTTCTCATGTCCTCAACATTGGTTATATCATGAATGTATATAATGTGATCCGATTTTGTGAACTGATCGATCAATTCCCATATCAAATTCATTTTTCAAGGGGTCAATTTCAAAACTACTATAAAATATATTAAAATATCATCCCACTTACATGTTGATACAGAAAGGGGTTTAATTAACCTAAAGTATTTTTGGGATCTTCCTTGAAATGATTTCAAATATAACTATGAGATTCAAAATCAACAATTTCTCATCTCATACCTACCAACTAGGATTGTCAATACATATCATAAAACATCATCATAGTTTGAGGTAATACTTCCCACTAGGATTTCTATAAATCACCCATCAACAAATTTATCGTGGGAAAATTTATGACATAAAGGTTCTAAAAACATAATATACACACAGAAGATAATGAACACTCACTAATGGTATCCACTATATAAAGAGAGTCCCTAATTCCATGAACCTCATCATTAAGATGTTGTTACTAAAGAATAATCTTGATAAGAGTGTAATTCAACTAAAAATTTTCTTGAATAATAACAGTCCCATCTTATAGAACACTAATGTGAGTATAAGAAAAGAGATCCACTAACTTCCACTCTCATGATTATTCTTTCAGGGCTTGAGTTGGATATCTTCCTCTCAATGAATCAACAACAAAATCCCCTTTTTCTTGTGTTTTTGGAAAGGTTAAAATAAAAATTCTATAGATAATACATCCAATTACTCTTTTGGAAATTCAAAATGGTTTATGGGAATATTAATCTCATACCTTTTTTATCAAAAAATACAGTAAACTATTCCACAAATAGGTTATTTTTACAACTCTTAAGATCATGCATCACATTTTTGAGTTTGAGGTAATGGGTTGGATATTTCTTCTTGTGTGAAAAACATTTTTGGGAACCATTAGACACCACATGATCACCTTACATGAGAACAAAACCATAAACTGAACTTGATGAATCAAAAAATGCATAATAACCATATCCAATCTCTAGAACAGTGAATACTAGGGTTGAAGAAAAAATGGAAATTAAATAATAAAAATAATTAGGTAATTTTGAATCCTATATAATATTTACCACATTCTGAGTGAGAGTAGTAATTGGAGAAGCTAATTTTGAGAAATATTTTATGAACCAATAGCAATACCCCACTAATCCTATGTATCTCTAAATCTCCAGAAAATCATCATTGTTCCCATGTTATAACAACCTTCACTTTCTCATCAAATATTTAAATATCATGTTCTAAGAACACACATCCTAATAAATTCGCTTACTGAATCCAAAAAATAAATTTTTATGTCCTGGCATAAATTTGTTAATCTATCAATATTTCTAGGACTACTCTTAGATGATGCACATGGTTCTCCTCAATCTTAGAGTAAACCAATATTTCATCCTCAAACACCACCATGAATGAGTTGATATACTCATGGAATATTCTATTCATCATCACCATAAATATTTAATGATAATTAGTTTAACAAAATTTCAAAACATGATATTCATTAGGGACATACCTAATTAAGAAGTTGGTCTTTGGAATGATAAAATCTTTTATTATCAACTCGTGGTGGCCAAACCAAAAATAAAAATTTGAGAAAGAATTCAACCCTTCAACTAGTCAAACAAATCATCAATCCGTGGCAATAGATATTTTTTATTTAGCATAATTTTATTGTGTTTTTCAAAATTTCCACAAAGGTGAAGTTAACCATTAGCTTTATTTTAAAAAATAATAGGCGTTGACCAAGGAAACACAATTGAGTAAATGAATAATTTATCTAAGCAACATCCTAGTAAGTCTTTAACCACATAAATTCATCTTTTTTCATGTTGTAAGTAAGAATATAGATGGGATTAGTGCCATATACCAAGTCAATAAATACCTCTACTTCCCTCATTGGAGTAAATTAAATAAATTTATATTGAAACCTATTTGGAAACTAAACGTCTATTGTAGGAATATCAACACTCAAAGGTTATTTATACAGATAAAAAAATAGATATCACCTAGACCAACTAAATAAGAGGTTTTTGGACTCTAATCAACCTTATATCCCATTCTCTATGAGACAAATGACACACCCAATTAGGGGAAGTAATGGATAATCATCGAATATAATAATAAATTTGGTCTTTATGTTAAATTAGTTAATCCATTCCAATAATTAAATTTTAAGGATTCAAATTGAGAACAAGAAAATCCAATGTAAGCTTGATCTATGATAAATAAAAAGAAGAAGAATGGAATCTGAGAACCTTTTATCTCTTCATTCCAAGGGGCACAGTAATTTCCATAAAAATATGTATAATATTTGTTGGAAGGTATATATAATTTTCAATATGATTTTATGTGGATGAATGAGAAGCACCAATATCAAATAAAGAAGAAACTAAAGAAGAATTTTTTGTGATGGTACCTCTCACTATCATATGACTCACATTACCTTGACCTAGATATTATTCCACTATGTATAGAATATTAATTATATATGACTGAGGTTGTAACCCCTTATCTCTTAAATAATATTATTACAATGAATTAACAATAATTGTTGATGAGACCATGCCACAATGCAGGGTAGAAAAGATATAATAGAACTTCTATAGGTTCCCTGAGTGACCCCATGAAACCTAGATATTTGGTGCCTCAATAAAAAGTTTTTTCATGTACCCAACTATGTAACACTGAAATCATTTCTATGTACCACTTCTAGAAACTACTAAATTTCTGGACAATGCATGTTGTCATGATCCAACATGAGACTCACCATGATTTCTATTTCCTTTAATATAACAAACAAAAATTCCACTCGGAGTAAGAGAAACACCTATCAATCCTAAATTAAGAGCATGGTAAAGCTCCCACATTAACCATAATTCAAGAAAATCCGCATAATAAGTGTTCAAAAATATGAAATCCTAATAATATATATAACATTGAATACTCATATCTACTGTTTAGGACATCATATTTCTATTTATCATTGGAAATGGAGAAAACTCAACAAGTATGGAAAATTGATTTTCATAAGGATTCCAAAATATATAACATTATTAAAGGTTTAGTAACTCCATTTAATTGACTAAAACCATAGACTTTTGATGTAACATTTATGTGAAAATAGCTATAAAATCATTCAATTATATGAATTGTTGTTTCTTTATTATAACCATTAAATACAACAACCCCCTACAAGGTAATTGGATCTTGAAGGAAACACATTTTACATTTATCAAATCAAGAATTTACAAGAACATAAATAAAAGATAAATGTATTTTTATCCAATTATATACCACTTGAGGATCATTTGATATTCAGAAATTTGATGGTTTATATAGAATAAACTTCGGAGAATGATCTCGAGTTTCATCCCTTTATGGATCCACTAATAGATAATTAATGGGAATAAGTGAATCTACATGTACCATATCTTGGATACCACACCCAAACATCTCAAGTTGATTTAGATAACATGGAGGGTTCTCTTATTGTGGTTCATTAGCATCAACCTCATGAGTTATATTCAAAATTCTTATCTGGGGGATGATATTTCATGACATCCATGGGAAAAAAATATAATCAAGGATACTCATATTAGCAACCAAGTTAAGATATATTGGAGCATCAATTCAATTAGATTGAATTCAAAGATTCAGATTTTTAATTTAAGAAGAAAAAATTTAGGGAAATAGCTAGAATCAAATCAATTTATTTTTCAAAGATGCCTTTACTAATTTTACATGGTTAGTTAAGGCTCGATTTCATGAGATCATACCATACAATCACTCCTCACTACCCCTTAAGTATCAAAAATCATACATCATATCCTCGAGGTCATCCTAAGTTATATATTGATATCATGGAATGATAGACATCCTCATTCATCTCATACCATTTTTTCATGAACCATTGTGGATAACCTAGTACACTAATACCCGAGTTGAAACCCACATAACCATTTAGAAATTCCCATTCCACATGGGTTTTCAACTAGAACCAAATATCAATAAGTAAATAATTGGAATATTGTTTCCATGAGAAAAATAAAACATGATAATTGTTGAGGATAAAAAATTGTATTCAATATATCAAACACCACTCAAGGAGAATAGTTCCACAAGAATGAATACATAAATACCAATTTAATAAATCATATAATAAATGAAATAACATAGTTAAAACAAGGTATCACAATCCACGAGTAACAAGTGAACTATATATCCACTAGTCATCACCATCACAAAAGGTCCCATTAATCACAACACTCGCCACCACTGAATGGTGCATTCCATTTTCATAAGCGTGGAAAATATTATATATAAACAACCAATATAAGAGGTTGGATGATAGAAACAATACCAAGTATGATCTCACCAATTATTTAATAAGCTATTTCAATGAAAATAATCCATTTATGAATACATTTTAATAAATGTATTTCATGTAAATTCATTTTCATATTTATCTCTTGAAACATGATTTCAAATTATGTAGATAAAAGATATAACAAAAATGATCTTAAATAAATTTTTTACATGTAGTGGAAAGAAACATTAATAATGTAGTTTAGTAATAATTTCCATGTAATAATCAAACCAAAATAATGGACCATGTTCAATCACCATGATATTAGTTAGTTTCTGACTCTCTGATCCTCAAAGTACTCAATCAACCAACATGGCTCATGTGTGTGAGAAAAGTTCCCTAATACATATAATATAATGATAAAATCAATCAAAATGACATTTGGGGAAAGTTATTATAAAAATGGTTTAGTAATAGTTATCATCGTTAATAAATTTTTTGGGGGTCAGAATCCAATAATTTTCTTCCAAATCACATACTAACTAATATTTATTACATGTTCTTTTAACTAATAAATCATGGGAAAATAAATTAAATTCAATTAAATTCATTATTAATTATTCAATCACCCAATTTCATGTTAAATGATTCCATTTCTATTTTTAAAACCAAACTATATAGTTACATAAAATTAATTCTTTTCAAAATCTTCTCTCATTGAAATCCATTCTCCAATAATCAATATCAAATAATATCAAACTTCTTGTGATATTTCATTAGAATAGAATAAATTCCTCAAATAGATTATGAAATATGTCTAATATTACAAACATCGGGCCTTAGAAATTAATCATCAAAAGCCTCAAAATTCTTGGTTTAGAAAAGAATTGGAAAAAATATATTAATGAAATAAATTAAGGTTTCAATTGAAGGTAAAATCATTATAGAACCACCTATATTTAATAACACAATCCAACGATCAATCAACCCAAATGTTAGTCACTAAAGGATAATAAGAGTATATTAGGATCAAGGAGGAATCCCTAGAATCAAGATCTATAAAATCTTCATTTAAATTGACCAACAACATGAGGGTATATCACTCTCTAAAAATATAAGAGAAGATGAATGTTGAATTACAAATGATTTAATATCCACATAAAAAATAGATATTAAATAAATCCATCAACACATCAATCCAAGAGGAAAGTGTTAGGAGAAACTAAAATCCTCTCTTTAGAGCCACTAAAATTCAAAGGATTGAATTAGATTCAAAGGATATGGGTTTATGATTAAAAAAATAGGTCTCGATATTTGAATTTATAAATTTCAGAGGGTTAAAAAAATAATATATTTTCTTAACCAGGAAGAATGGTTAATATTCACCAATTTCAAATACTAACCTTCTAGAAAGGATTCATGGTTTGGACACATAGTTAGAAAAAATCTCTTCATACCATGAAAACCCGTAATTTCCAAGACTACAGAGCTTGGAGGCAAGGCCACATGGTTTTCACTAATCATACGCCAACCATGTGCCACACATAGATAACTATAATTAGTAGAAAATTAAATTTCCAAAACAAAAAATTTGTTTCTAAACATGTTCTAACCATTCACAACCCCATGGAATTAAAAAAAAGTGACAAAGAACTTCATAAACGATCTAAAGTATGGCCTAAAAATGATCAAAACATGGGGTTTTGTGAAACTATAATATGGTAACATGATACTAAACACATGTTTATTCACTATTGGGATGAGACATGTTGGTGGTTCCATACTGAGTATGTATATGATCACATCCCGTAATGACTCTCTAGGTAACATTCTGTTTCACTTGCTACATTTTTGGCATAATAGGTACATAGATATTTACTGGTTTTGGAACTGACTAGTGTGGTGTTTTTTCATGTTATTGTGTTCTAGATCAACATTTTATTAGAGATGGAGAACATAATTAGTAGAGGCAGATTCACTATATTAGTTTATATCATTGATTATATTGAATTAGTTATTTGGATATGAACATGTTAGTATTAAAAAAATATTCTCATTGTAAGTATATAATATATTCCTATAAAAATACCGTTGTTTCTTGTTTGTTTTATTATAGTTACAATATGTGTTTTTTATTCATCTTGGAAACAAACAACAAATGGATAAGTGATTTTAATTAGATAGAGGAACATGTTCAGGGATTATAATATAACCCTTAGTAACTAAATAATTCCCTATTAGTATATTGAGACCTATGTGGATCTGTACCAGTCCCTATGGATTAGGGGATTCCCTTTGTGTCAGTAGAGGTCCTAGTTAAGGTTTGATTCAGTAATATAGATGTGGTTCGATATATAATAACTTTTAAAACTATTTTCAAAAAATATATTTTGGATATATCCAAAAATATTTCAAGAAAATTATCATTAACTTTTCCAAATATCACATCATATAAAATACCCTATGAGTATCTATATGAAACATATTTTGAATAAAATCTTTGAAATTATAGATCAGCACTATAAATTTTTTAAAAGTAAATACCGATTCATTAAACAAAAAATTATGAACGCACTTTCCTTTTGAGAATTGAATATAAAGATATCAAATATTATCTAAGTACTATTCATCAACTGTGAATCCATGGTATACAATTTTTAAAAATTATTATTCTTTTAATTAAAACCTTTTTATAATTAAAGTCTTAATAACACATCATTAATGACTTGGCCTCACCTTGTATGCAATAACAATAAGTAAATCACAACACAAAATTATTTTCAAGGATCGATTTTGAATACCCACTTTTCCCTACAAATAGATATACGATCCAATTTTAAACTATCCACTATATTGAAAAAGTGCTTATAATAATTAGTGATATGCCTCAATTATAATAACCCTCATGATTGGTTATAATTTCCAACCACCAAATATACCCTAACAATATGTATTCAACTAGGACTAGTTATATTACACATCATAACACCTCCTCTTTAAGGTTGATCCACAGTCATAAATATCTATTAACATTATTTTGGTTTCTTCAACGCAAATGAGAACAAACTTCCTCCACAAGAGTACAACATCAAGTTAGTTTTTTTATAAAATCATGTCTATATGTTAGTTATTATTCATATCATGAACTCCCAACTCGACCAACTCCTTATTATATTAATCAAATGATATGATTATTCTTACTTAGTCAAATGGTTAAGAAGATATTTTCTTTCTATTTGTGAAGTTATTTAATTCAATTTCAATTTATTCTCAGTATTATTATATGTAATAAATATATTTTACAACTTAATACATCATGTTTTTTGATTTATCACCACAATAACAACATTTTCACATCTTGTAATGTCGATAAAAATCATGATACAAGATTTTTGAAACCCTAGAAAATTTATTTTTTATTATAATTATTTTTTTACTTCTCAACTTTTATTCATATATTTTATTTAATGTATTAGCCTAATACTTAAAAAAATATTATTCTTAGAATGGTTTTTAAATCTCCAAAACTCATATAGGTGGTTAGGTAATATTAAATGATGAACACACAATATGGGGAGTGCATTTACAATTTTCTTAATGTCAATGTTTATGAACACCCTCTTCTTCAGATGAATATATTTCTATATAAAAAATTTAATTCCTTGAATATGGTATGTACATGTCCATGTTATCTTATTCTCATTCATGTGATAGAACAATGTTATTTTTATCCTTAAAGATAATTACTCCATATTTAGGCAGATAATCTCATGAACTTAATCCATATTCACATGGTCTCAACCTTCAAGGAATAAAAGCTAATGAGTTTCATATCTTTGAAGCCTCAGTCTCTCACTTATCCTTTATTATAATGAGATCATGGGTCATTAAAGTGCACTATAATCCTTCATGTAAGAAACATAATCCCTTCTCTTCTTCTTAAATATTTACAATGCTCATTGGTACACACTACTTTGGTTATTTATTTTGTAAGATAGCATTCTCAATCATATTCTTCTTCTTTATGTGAGTAAAGGCACACTACCAATCTCAATTCCTCGAATAATAGGTTACATGGTTCTTTAGTCTCTTCATCAAAAACGATTTAGATTATCATAGAATAACTCAAGATGAAGAGGTTGACTAAGAGATCATCACATAATGTCATGTAAATCACACTAAACCACTAATCAGATGGTGAAATTAATGTAAGAAGTATATAAGATAATTATAATGCATACATAGAGAATAAACATAATATCTACACATATGGATTTCATCTCACGCCTTTGTTACAAAGCAATTGAGATAATGAGAGGTATTTATATACAATATCCACAAACTCGACCTAAAATTCTCTCAATGATACCAAAATTAGTGGTGGTCTTAAAAATCTTTCAATTACTCAAAATATCATCATTTTTTTGAATTTTTTTCGAATTGAATTAATATTCTCTTGAGATTTTGAAACATGTATGTTTATTATTTCATGTCGAATGATTTCCGTTCAAATTATTTCATTATGTATAAGATCATATTAGGTCATAGAGATATAGCTCAAAATCCAAATTAAAACAACCGTAAAACTTTTAAATTTTATCATTCATATATATGTTGAAAAATATATTGTTCTGATTTTAAAAAAATTAATTATTCACTTAGAAAGCATGATTTTTGAATCTGATTTATTCTAATATAAATTATCAAGATACTATGTCTCTATTTTTCACTCATTAAGTCCTTCTGTATGAATTTAAATTTTTATGTTGTTCTTTTAATTTGAAAACATATCTTTAAAACACAAAAAACTTATCTCAATCTCAAATAACATACTACACATTCTCATGAAAATATCCATGTTCTTCTTTATGGAGTAAACTTCCACAAAAAAATCACATGGTAGTATGCATAATGAATCCAACAACATGTTTATCTTAAGGTATACATTCACGAAATCCCAAGAATAATAATTTCACTAATATATGTGTAGTCTCTATCATGTGATCAATATCATTGAATGGTGGATTATACCATCACATAAATTTCTAAATCATGGTGGATTCATCATAATAAATATAGATGTTTAATAGGAAAACCATCACAAACCTAATATTTTAGTGGGAGAAATTTTATTTGCAAAACAAGATACATATAAGACATATGGATGTGATCTCTGACTAGTAACCCATTCTACACTCCATAACACCCCTAGGCTTTATGGTCCTTTTTTTGTAAATTAAATTTTAAATTTTTAGTTCCCTAGTAGGATCAACACCACTGAGCAGGGGGGGGATGAGTGAATCATTTTTATTTTATAATAATACTATATAAATTTTTTATAATAACATTCTTAACCTTAGAAACATATTAAAGTTATGATACAGTCAAATATAACTCACAACCTCACCTTTCATATGAATAAAATATAATGAGAAGGAAGCACCAAATATTTACAAGGTTTTGTAAAAATCAAAACTCCATTCCATGATAGATAGTCCCACCAACATAGATTATTTCAACATATTCTTTCTAGAATTCAAAGGAATAAGAATGGATATATTCTCTAATAATAGTAGGAAATTTCCGGCTATAATTGGTTGTATCCCCCAACTATTCTTTCCAGTATCCACTTCCCAAAACAATCATTTTCAACAACTAGTATGCATCAATATTCACAATCTTCACTTTCATTCTTATTTTCGGATACACTTAAAAAAGTCATCACTTCCTCCACAAGTAAACTGAATCAAACTCCACCTGTGTACAATATTCAAGAAATTCAACAATTCACTTAAAGAATATGTTGGTCTTGAATATAATTCAAGATCCTTGGGCTAAAATACATTATCATCATCAACCTAAAACATAAAATTTGGTTGGATACTCTATACATATCCCACAAACTACATACATTGTGATCTTGAACAGTAAATATCCACTTTTACAAATGTACTCACCTATCCATTTATAGAGACATAAAATATTGTTTTTGTGGGATTCATAAAACCTTTTCCACTTAATGAAATTTTCTAAACCTCGAATTCTTATTAAATATCAGATATATATTTGACTCATTTAATATCTTTTATAATCATCAAATATACTTGACTTTTAGATCATCCTTTAAATTCTTCAAAAAATCCATCATTATTGAGAAAATTATCTTCAGTGGAAATTTTTTCTTAGGTTCAAAATTTTCCTTTCATAAGAACTTTTTCAGCTAGAAACTTTTCCTTACATAAGATATTTTGTTCAAAGATACTTTTAGATGAATAATTTCTTTCCCTTGATTAAGAAACTTTTCATCCTGTAAGAAAAGTTTCTAAAAGAATATTTTCCTTGCATAAGACCTTTTTCTATAAGAAACTTTTCCTTATGTAAGAACATTTATTTTACTAAACTTTTTCTTGTGTAAGAACTTTTTCTCTATGAAGATTTTACTAGAATAAGATTTTTTATATATGAAATTTTTCATTACATAATAACTTTTTCTATATAAAAGTTGTCACGAACCGAATCTGGTCATCGCCAAAACCGGCACCAAAACCAGCCCGTGACATGACCCGAAGGGCGTTCCTGATCCCCACGGGCTGGTACAAGTGCCCGGGAATCATAAAATGAAAATTGGGAACGATTTACCCAAGTTTATAAACATAAAACAACAAAAGAATCCAATGAAACAAATCTGGATTTTTCAAACCAAACAATCTTTTACAAAAATTCAGAACTAAATTACATGGCTTAAAACAACTAAAAAGGTCTATACCAAAGTTAAAAATCCAAATAAGGACAGCCCAAGAACCCTCATGGCAAGGGGAACTTCCCACAAGCCACCTCCACAAGACTTCACCACCAAGGACCTGCTATAAACCCGAACCACTGGAACAAAAAAAACTGTACCCAACCTGCGACAACAAAAACAACCATGTCTACTTACACCCAAGGGTGTAAGTAGGGTGTGAGACAATGCCCAGTAGGATACCACCACTAAGAGATTCCATGTGATAAACATTTAAAGTCGAAAAGCATGCAAGTTTTCAAAAACATGAAAAGCTAGTTACAATTTCTAAAAGATGCTACTTTGAATAAAAACAGTTTTCAAGTAGGCTATCATTAAGAATCAACACTTTAAAAAAAATGTCAACACTACTGAATTTTCCAGCCAACTATACCGTATGCCGACGGTAAGTACAAAATAAACAATGAGAATAAGAAATAGGAAGTAACACCTAGGCACTAGCTAGCTGTGGGTCCCAGGTACCTCGTATCTCGATGAGAGTAACCATAACAAATATCCATTCTCGTGCACGAGCCACTAGTAGGGAACATACCCATAACCTAGTGGTCCCCAATCATCATCATCATAGTTTAGTTAGAGTTGTAAGCGTCAATGTTGCTAAGTGAAACTGAGGCCAAACCCCACGGATTCACTAGCATACTAGTACATGTCCACCCACCTAGATACCCAGGTTTTCCCCTTGTGCTCAAACAAGTTCAACAAGTCAAGAAATGTACATTGAACATGAAAATATCATTCCCACATCACAAATTCACCAAACAGCCCATATGTATACCACACAAGTCACAAAAATCCATTTTTCATTCAAAATGATTTTGAAATCCGAATCACACCAAAATAGCCCACAACACATTTCACATTTCTTCAACACTTCCACAAAACCATTAAACAATTTTATAAAAAAATTATAAGATATTTAAACTCATATAACAGCCCACACACATGGAATATAACACTTCTTTCATATTCAAAAATTCAATTTTTCACATCACACTCACACAAAACACTCCACATCACTTTCACATCACTTTCTCTCCAAAATATCTCCTTCAAACAATTTAATAAAATATTTCCAAGATGATACACATCACATAATAGCCTTTTCACAAATGAAATGGACCTTTTAAAAATATACTCCTACCAAAACAGTTTTTCGATATAGTTTCACCTATTACACAACCCAATAAAGCATTCAAAAATTTCATAAAACAATTAGAAAGAGTATACCCAAACTTTGCACATAATATCCATTTCAAAAATCTCTTTTTAAGCCAAAAGCACACCAAGACCCTACCAAAATAGAATTGGCAGCCCAATCAACATGAAATAATCTACATTCAAATGTTATATAATCACGTTGAAGAATATCACAAAAGATGCCCATAAGAACACACAAATCCATAAAACACTTTCAAGGAGTATAACAAGGTTATACAAATAAAACCATTCAAATACACCCCATTTTTAGGCCCACATGGAACAATATCATTTCCTAACCATAATTGGAAGCCCCTTTCAACAACTAATAAATCACTTCCACATTTTACAAAACTACCACAAGATATAACACATGAAATACATTTGAAAAATACACACTTCAAGAAAAAATGTAACATTAAAAACAAATGCTTTACTATTGCAACCAAAAATGGTTTTCTCATAATGAAAGTCACATAAGGAACATGCAAAATTATTTAATTAAGCAAACTAACTCATCATTAAATGGTTACCCACGGAATCACCTACTGAATGTGTCGAAACCCTCAAATATTGGGACGAAACATCAACCGCATGACCGCCGCACCTCAAGGAAGTTAAAAGAAACCTAAAACCTCAATATTTCACCCAAAATACAGTAATTTAGAACCTATTCATAAACCCTAACTTCTGGAATTTTTTATAATTAATGAATTAGGGATGAAACCCTAAGCAATTTGAAAGAGGAAAGAAATAGACTCACCTACTTGAAGTATCCTGAATTAATCACTCCAAAAACAATAGTTTCTGAAATTGAAAACAGCCAAAATTTAGGGATTCTTAGAAAAAGATATAGGAGGTAATTTGGGAACTGGAATGGAGGGAAAATAGCAAGAATTGAGAGATTTAAGAAGGGATGAAGTTACCTCTTCAATTCTGGCCGATTTGAGACACCCTATGAAGATCAGCCCTAATTCGAGATATCAAAGAGTTCCAAGGAGGGGGTGAAGGAAATGGGAGCGCGCCTGGGTTTCTTAGGGTCGAGTGGGAGGTGGAATCACCGAAAAAAAAGAAAATATTGAAGGAGATATAAAAAATTTAAAATTTATTTTTAATGCAGGAAATGGCCCTTCGGGTAGGCCCAATATCTTAAATAAAAACCCATATCCACCATGATTATGGATTTATAACGACTCCAAATTTATATTTTGGTGTTAATAGGTCATAGGAGACCATTTAGGAATTGTAATTAACGAAAAATATTAAAAAATGAAAACATTATAAAGGAAACAAATTTTATTTTTAAATCTGGAATTGGGCTCACGGTTTGGCCCAATTCATGAAAACTCATCTATTTCTCCATAAAACCTTTGGAAACCATCCAAAAAAAATGAAAGGAAAATAAATGAAATTTAACTTCAAAATAATTCATTTATGTGACAATTCTCCCCACCATGAAAACATTCCGTCCCCAGAAAGCTACAGAAAGGCCAGATATGAAAGCCAAACCGAACTGATAAACCAAGTTGTACTCCCTTTCCAGGTTTTGCCCCCAAAGGCCAAAACACCTCCATTGATAAATTAAGGAAGGAATAATTCACAACAAAATCATACACCACTTTCCTGAAACAATCAATCACATTCAGGCTTTATCCCAAAGGAAAACACCTCAAACACTATCAGAACAAGACTCAAGCAATTCACTCAAACGAACAACAACATCGAACAAGGTTGCACATACCTTGCTATAACTAAACCATTGGGCACTCTCCAATCTCAATGGTTACTCAAGGAAGATTTATGTAGATTGATATATCCAAATGAGACTACCTACCACCAATCCTTGACCATGGATAAATCTAATTTATCGGTACGGAGAAAAAAGGCTCCCCACCATAAGAACCAACAATCTTAATCGACCAGCATGGGCCGGTACAGAAAGACCCCAAAATATAAAGTGTTGGGATGACCACATGGTTAGTCTGCATGGTTTGGGAAACCATGAACTAACAGTGGAGATTCTTCTATCTACATGGTTTTGGGGGGGGGGCATGGTCACTACTAACTAAGTGTAAACCGTGTGGTCAACTTGTCTAGACAAACTTCATACATTTCTCTAAAGACTCAATGGAAACCAAAGTGGGAGGGAATAACATTGTGTGATGACTTCATATTGAGGATAGGACTTTGCACAAGAGTTTAAATGACACTGGGGTTTCCCCTGACTACGCGCCAGCTTCTCTCCGGGACCTATGGCTGGAGCTCAAAATATTGAAGCATCTTCGGCCTCGCAGTTAGGCTTTGGAAACCACCTGAATGATAATTATTCTTTCGTTGAAAATAATAACTACACCGCAATCCCCCTGATAAGTTTTTTTCCAAGACATAACACATTACAAACTCACTTTACCCTAACTCAATATTTCACTGAAACAAGGGATTATAAGATGTACACACATCGCACCTTGTTTGTTCGGGTGAGAAACAGTAGAAGTAAAGAACACTTATACTCACCTTCCTCTAAAATGGAATATTTTTTTTATGTTTTTTTTTCAAGGGAGACATTCTCCCAACATAATAGAGACTCTCAGATGATTTCCCAACTTTCACCTTTTCAATCAATCGAGTACATTCCATCACAAGGAATCACCGAACATGACCATTGCGACTGATATAAACAATGAATAAAGAGGGAACTTGTACAACATCCCAAAACAACACACAATTCTAGAAAGTGGCCATAATATCCTCTCATGACCAGATTTCCCACAATAGTAGTTTAACATAAACACCTTTTTCGAAGTGACTATGAAGGACCGAGAGTTCCACTTAGACGCTATCTAAATACTCATCCATGCTAACAAACCCAGAACACTTCCACCTTCGAAAAATCAGGAAACTTAAGTGGCTAAGGTCACCTTCAACCATCCATAATCAATCTCCCACTACAAGAGGATATACAAAACCAATAAAGGAAAGGGTGTATACTCAATCTAAAAAGATCAAGAAATGGATTCCTTATATTGATCAACTGGAGGATTTTCCAATGGAGAAACAATCTGGGTTGCGCTTCAGTTATGCATTAACCTTTAATGGGGGTGTACCTTATCCAATGAGAGAACCCAAGGACCCAAACAACCTGGTCCATTGGTCAAAACAAGCCATAAACCAGCTCCAAACACATGAAGGGAACTATCGTAAAGGCATACCAAAACATTTTTCAAAAGAGACCGCTAACTGTCCCTACAACACAGCTTACCGACCAAACACAAACCCAAAACACAGTTCAAACAGAAGGGGTTCTTGGAATCAAAACATCCCACAACATCAACATTTTTAAAAACCCATAATACAAACCATACAAAAATATTCATAAAAAAATCGTGTTTTTCATTAAAAGTAATTCTTTGAGAACAAACAGTTTAGCAGTAAGCATATCCACCAATGGTACCCCATGGGCCTCACACATGCATGTTTTTGTGCCCCACCAGACACCCTCCTCATATCTATCCCGACACTCATCCATTCGTGCCATCAACCATCCATCATCCCATATAACCCCATGCATGTGGTCGCTAATGGAAATACCAAAGGTTAAAACAAAAATTCTTTCCACTTCTCAAAACCAAAACGGTCAACCAACACATCCTTTTTTCTCATAACTGCTAACTATGAGATCAAAATCCCAACTCACATCTTTCAAAAATTTTCAGAAAGTCACAAACATTTAGAAAATAACTCAATTTCAAGATATTCACATCAATTTCAAAACATCTCATCCCATTAAAACACACTCTGATTGTTTAGAAAACTCTATTGGAAACACTTTTCAAAACTAACATCAATATAATTCCTACTTTCAAAGAGGAGTAAGCACACCATTTTATATTTCAAAACAATTCTGAAAATTAAGTTCCGCCATTTCATAAACCAAACCATTCCCTCTTTATTTGAAAATCATTTCACAAAAACATTACACTTCTTAAAACCAAAGTGCTAAGGTTTCAAAACCTAAGCACAAAATAGTGCAAGAGGAAACTTGTTTCAGTGGGTGACTTGGAAATATGGTTGGAAGCCATATTCCAATCACCTCACTATCACAGAGAGTGTACTAGGGAATATCCTTGGCTCCACATGGCTTTCCAGGCCTTGCGAGATCACTAGGACCATTAACCCAACTCTCTTTTCATTTCCCTTAATCATCATCGAACCATGAAATCCGAAGGAATTAGATAAATACCAACTTCTCTTGGAAACTTGAATCCCATTATGATGTGTGGTGATCAGGAACACTACCCATAACTAGAATTCCATGTCCCAACAATCCTAACTCCATACTATCCTAACTCTTCCCCAAATAACATGACCCAAAGAGTTAACCTGAACCTCCTTTGATACCATTTTGTCACGAACCGAATCTGGTCACTGCCAAAACCGGCACCAAAACCAGCCCGTGACATGACCCGAAGGGCATTCCCGATCCCCACGGGCTGGCACAAGTTCCCGGGAATCATAAAATGAAAATTGGGAACGATTTACCCGAGTTTATAAACATAAAACAACAAAAGAATCCAATGAAACAAATCTGGATTTTTCAAACCAAACAATCTTTTACAAAAATTCAGAACTGAATTACATGGCTTAAAACAACTCAAAAGGTCTATACCAAAGTTAAAAATCCAAATAAGGACAGCCCAAGAACCATCATGGCAAGGGGAACTGCCCAAAAGCCACCTCCACAAGACTTCACCACCAAGGACCTGCTAGAAACCCGAACCACTGGAACAAAAAAACTATACCCAACCTGCGACAACAAAAACAACCATGTCTACTTACACCCAAGGGTGTAAGTAGGGTGTGAGCCAATTCCTAGTAGGATACCACCACTAAGAGATTCCATGTGATAAACATTTAAAGATGAAAAGCATGCAAGTTTTCAAAAACATGAAAAGCTAGTTACAATTTCTAAAAGATGCTACTTTGAATAAAAACAGTTTTCAAGTGGGCTATAATTAAGAATCAACACTTTAAAAAAAATGTCAACACTACTGAATTTTCCAGCCAACTATACCGTATGCTGACGGTAAGTACAAAGTAAACAATGAGCACAAGAAATAGGAAGTAACACCTAGGCACTAGCTAGATGTGGGTCCCAGGTACCTCGTATCTCGGTGAGGGTAACCATCACAAATATCCATTCTCGTGCAAGATCCACTAGTAGGGAACATACCCATAACCTAGTGGTCCCCAATCATCATCATCATAGTTTAGTTAGAGTTTTAAGCGTTAATCTTGCTAAGTGAAACTGAGGCCAAACCCCACGGATTTACTAGCATACTAGTACACGTCCACCCACCTAGATACCCAGGTTTTCCCCTTGTGCTCAAACAAGTTCAACAAGTCAAGAAATGTACATTGAACATGAAAATATAATTTCCACATCACAAATTCACCAAAAAGCCCATATGTATACCACACAAGTCACAAAAATCCATTTTTCATTCAAAATGATTTTGAAATCTGAATCACACCAAAATAGCCCACAAAACATTTCACATTTCTTCAACACTTCCACAAAACCATTAAACAATTTTATAAAACAATTATAAGATATTTAAACTCATATAACAGCCCACACAGATGGAATATAACACTTCTTTCATATTCAAAAATTCAATTTTTCACATCACACTCACACAAAACACTCCACATCACTTTCACATCACTTTCACTCCAAAATACTCCTTCAAACAATTTAATAAAATATTTCCAAGATGATACACATCACATTACAACCTTTTCACAAATGAAATGGACCTTTTAAAAATATACTCCTACCAAAACAGTTTTTCGATATAGTTTCACCTATTACACAACCCAATAAAGCATTCAAAAATTTCATAAAACAATTAGAAAGAGTATACCCAAACTTTGCACATAATATCCATTTAAAAAATCTCTTTTTAAGCCAAAAGCACACCAAGACCCTACCAAAATAGAATTGGAAGCCCAATCAACATGAAATAATCTACATTCAAATGTTATATAATCACGTTGAATAATATCACAAAAGATGCCCATGAGAACACACAAATCCATAAAACTCTTTCAAGGAGTATAACAAGGTTATACAAATAAAACCATTCAAATACACCCCATTTTTAGGCCCACATGGAACATTATCATTACCTAACCATAATTGGCAGCCCCTTTCAACAACTAATAAATCACTTCCACATTTTACAAAACTACCACAAGATATAACACATGAAATACATTTGAAAAATACACACTTCAAGAAAAAATGTAACTTTAAAAACAAATGCTTTACTATTGCAACCAAAAATGGTTTTCTCATAATGCACAGCACATAAGGAACATGCAAAATTATTTAATCAAGCAAAATAACTCATCATTAAATGGTTACCCACAGAATCACCTACCGAATGTGTCGAAACCCTCAAATATTGGGATGAAACATCAACCGCATGACCGCCGCACCTCAAGGAAGTTAAAAGAAACCTAAAACCTCAATATTTCACCCAAAATACAGTAATTTAGAACCTATTCATAAACCCTAACTTCTGGAATTTTTTATAATTCAATAATTATGGATGAAACCCTAAGCAATTTGAAAGAGGAAAGAAATAGACTCACCTACTTGAAGTATCCTGAATTAATCACTCCAAAAACAATAGTTGCTGAAATTTAAAACAGCCAAAATTTATGGATTCTTCTAAAAAAGATATAGGAGGTAATTTGGGAACTGGAATGGAGAGAAAATAGCAATAATTGAGAGTTTTAAGAAGGGATGAAGTTACCTCTTCAATTCTGGCCGATTTGAGACACCCTATGAAGATCAGGCCTAATTCGCGATATCAAAGAGCTCCAAGGATGGGGGGAAGGCAATGGGAGCGCGCCTGGATTTCTTAGGGTAGATTGGGAGGTGGAATCACCGAAAAAAAACAAATATTGAAGGAGATATAAAAAATTTAAAAATTATTTGTAATGCAGAAAATGGGCCTTCGGGCAGGCCCAATATCTTAAATAAAACCCATATCCACCATGATTATAGAATTATAACGGCTCCAAATTTATATTTTGGTGTTAATAGGTCAGAGGAGACCATTTAGGAATTGGAATTAAGGAAAAATATTAAAAAATGAAAAAGTTATAAAGGAAACAAATTTTATTTTTAAATCTGGAATTGGGCTCACGGTTTGGCCCAATTCATGAAAACTCATCTATTTCTCCATAAAACCTTTGGAAACCATCCAAAACAAAAAATGAAAGGAAAATAAATGAAATTTAACTTCAAAATAATTCATGAATGTTATAAAAGTTCTCCTTTTGTAATAATTTTATCTACAAGATACTTTTATATAAATAATAAAAATATTTTGTGACACTTTTCTTTAAATAAGTAGATTTTATATAATAAATGCTTCCTTGTGTATAAATTTATTTTATAAGAAAATTTTTCTTGAATAAATATCTTTCTATAAGAACATTTTTTCATAAACAATAACTTTTTCTTCATCAATGCCTAAAATATATTTTTCTTCTTAAGCCTCATCAAAATATTTTAATTACCCGCCTATTATTTTCATAAATATTGTTTCATATGTTTCAAAAATTTCATATGATTTATAAGAAATATTAAATACCAAAGCATTATCATATTTAATGTCGAATCTGATTATCTTATAAATCTGGATCCGATTTACTCAGAATATTGGATCAGATTTGTAAAAAATTTTGGAACTGATTTTCATTGAATGTTAGATATGATTTGTGTAGAATATTGGTTATGATTTTATTAAAATACTTGATCTGATTTGTATATAATAGTGGTTAATATTTTCATAAAATACTAGATCTATTTTTTATAGAATTTTTTTTCCAAATTTCTTAGATTACATGATCTGATATGTACAGAATATAAGTTCTATTTTCTCCAAATACTAGATCTGATTTTTACAGAATTTTCATTATGATTCTCAAATTCTCGATCTATTTTATCCAAATATTGGATCTTATTGTCAAATGCTGGATCCAATTTTTATCATTCCTCACATTCATCTAAAAATAAATTCTTTCATCAATATTTTTATCTTTACACATCAACATATTGATCTATTTCCAACAAATACAACCAGAAAAAATAAATAGGGTCATACAATATCCTCATTTGTGATTATTTTCAATACACACTTTAATACCTACACATATCCTCTTCAAAAAAAAAGGTGGTATTGTTTTATTTTATCAAATTATCTTCTCTATGTTATATTTTCTTACTCCCCCAATTCATTATCTCAACCTATTTTATTTTTCTCTCCACATGAATATATCCCTTATCCCTTATTGAAAATCATATTCAATGTGGTAAGAATGTCATGTTCCATTACTTATTGAAAAATATCTAATTTAAAATTGTTGTAAGTCTTATCTAAAAAACATGAAACTCTTCATCATAATTACAAAAGTGTCACATGAGTTTCTAAAAAAATTACCTTTATCTAAACAACTTTACATCCACATATGAGTACCCGATGTAGAAAACTAGAGTGTATAATTGGTTTTATATATGTTATCCATTACACAATGTTCATTTAATAACTTTTCATGTTTCACTCAACATTATCATTTCTAGGGAAATCTTGAAAATATTTTATTTAATATGAAAATAACCTACACCTATCTCAAAAAAAACATATATTAATGTCTAGGTGTATAATTGTTACATTCAAAACAAATTTCTTAAAACCAATTTACTTTATTTT
Source organism: Viscum album (assembly GCA_963277665.1). Lineage (NCBI taxonomy): Eukaryota > Viridiplantae > Streptophyta > Magnoliopsida > Santalales > Viscaceae > Viscum > Viscum album. The sequence continues at coordinate 350,775,227 of OY728121.1, read as the reverse complement.
CCAATAATAGAAAGATAATAAACAACATTATAATCCTTTCTTAAAATCCTTCAATTCCTTATAAGATAGTACAAAAAATTGGGAATAAGGAAGAACCACATAGATTGTAAATAGAATAGTTTAGACTGAGAGTATTTTCTCAGTTGTGACTATTTTTTTCATTGATTTTTTATAGGATGTTTTTTCTTCATTCTAATCATCATTCTTAGATATTGTAACATTTTTCTTTTAATATGTAGAATATTTGGATATATATATAAAATTATTTACATATTTAGTAAAAAAAATTAAAATGTTTTTATAAAAACCCTTTATTCTATTCTTATTCTTCTTGCAGGATAGTCAAACAACTTTTTGTAACATTCCCTTCTTTCTCACATCTCTTACCTATTTTATAAATTATCGACCCACAATCTATTGATATATTTTTTTCAACATCTATCACATCATCATAGAACATTTTATTAACTTTTTATTCATATTATTTATGCGCTTATTCTAACATTCTTACACTAAAAACTTTTTTGGGCCAAATAAAAATGCACTCTTTCGTTTTGGATTTAGCAGGTTGGTTTTTCTAGACATTCTTAACATACTGACCATTCTTATTATACTAATAATTCATTATCTTTTGGTTTTTTTATGGTTCCACATAATTCTAATAAACATTTGATCTTCTTTTCTCAGCATAGATATCCCTTGATTCATTCCTATTTCCATGTAGATAAATGTTGTTCTAACATGAAAAAACTCTATGTACGAAAATTACACAACACCAACAATGAAATCTGAATCTTGATCTTTTTGGTTGAGATTAAAATAAATTAGAACCCAGTTTTTCTGTTTCTATAAAAACCTTTTACAAATTTTCTCAAGAGGATAATATCATAAAGGATTCCTACCTGTCTTTATGAAATGTGTTTTCTCAAAGACTGAATTTTATAATCCTTTATTTTTACCTTCTTTATATGTCTCACCATTAACCTAAATTACCATAGTAATGTTTTTTCTCATCTTTCTTATCTCACATTTTATAGTAAGGAAAATTGATTGTGTTTCTAAAAACACTTCTTATTTATCATCCAACTTACGTTTCAAAACATCAATGATTTTTTATAGATTCAACTACATTTAACTTTTTTTTACATTCATTGAAAACTGTGGGTTCAGTCATGTCATTAATCTAACTATTAGCTGAATTTTCATCATAACATTTCATTTTTCATTCATGTTCACATTTCTCTAAAGTTATTTTTTCAACCTATATTTTCAGCTTCATTATATATTTCTTGAGTTGAGTATTCTATTAAATTTTTTTCTCTACATCCATTTGGAGAATCCATTCCATTTTTATCAACTCGTCATTCTCATAATCACTGTTAGATTATTCACTTCCATTTCTAAATTGAGCAATGAAGTTTATATGATGATCTTAGTTATCATCACATGAGGAATCATTATTCATTCTTCTAATTAGATAAATTTTGTTATTTTTTCTTAAGGAAATATTTCCTTATGTTTTTTCCACTTTTGTTTCGAAGGTTTCTCATCATCATTTGAAAACTAATATTCCCAAATTTTCATCATAGGAAAATTTTGTGAAAAATATCCTTTCCCTTCACAATTCCAACATTTGAGTGTTTTTGTTTTTTATTTCCACTTATTGTATTTCTTTGAAATGATGGAAAAAATTATGTTGAAATCTTCATCTTCTTCATCATCTACCAAATCAATATATACTTATTCAACTTATTTATCTATGTTTTTCCATTTTAAAAAATATTTTAAGGCTATTTCTTGATCAACCTATTATTTTATTCTCAAAAAATACTCTCTTATCATTTCATAAGTCATGAGAATACTATGTATATCATCTATAAAAAGAGTTTTTGGATCCCTAACATCCAAATATGAATCATTCACATCAATCTTATCTAAAAATATTATCAATATACATTCAATAATATTCGAGTCTTCTAATTTCTCACCAAGATATCATTTTATACGGACATCAAAAAATTTGTATACAGGATTTTTAAAACCATTATAACTTAATGAAATTTTTTGAATTGTTAATTCATTTTAAATATTAGATATATATTTGACTCATTAAATCCTTTCTGAATATTCAAAAATCATTAATTTTTGGAACTTCCTTTGACGTCTTCAATGCTTCAATAATTATTGAAAAACATTCTCTTGAGTATGAACATTGGCATGAGTTAGAAACTTTTCATGTCTAATAAATTTTTTTGTATGAAACAATTCCACGCATGAGATATTTTTCTATATGAAACTTTTCCTTGCATAAGATATTTTTCTTGAGTATGAAATATCTCTTTGTGTAATAAATTTTTGTGTGTGAATATTTTACTTGCATTAGATTATTTTCTGTAAGAATATATTCATTGCGTATGAAATTTTTTTGTAACAAACTATTTATTATTTAAGAACTTTTTATGTATGAAAGTCTTTCTTTCATAAGATCTTCTTCTATAAAAAACATTTCCTTACATAAACAAAAAAAAATTAAGAAATTTTTTCTTGTGTAAGAACTTTTTCTATAAGAAATTTTTCTTTAAATATGTTCATTTTTAGTAAGAAATTTTTTAGTGAATACTTAATTTTTTTGTAAGAAATGATTATTTGTGTAAGATAATTTTCTATAAGAATCATTTCCTTGCATAAGATCATTTTCTATAAGAAAATTTTCCTCACATAAGGAATTTTTCTTCATCAAACTCTAAAAAATTTCTATCTAATCCTCATCAACATATTTTATTTATTCATTTATTACTTCATAAATATTGTATCATATTTTTCAAAACATGATTATGATTTACCCAAAATAAAAATCACCCAATTACCATCATCATTAATGCTAGATCTGGTTATCTCAGAAATTTGGATCCGATTTACTCATAATGTGGGATCAGATTTGTATTGAATGCTAGTTTGGATATTCTTAGAAATTTTTATCGGATTTTTATATAATTTTGGATCCAATTTTCATAGAATACTAGATTTGATTTTTTATGATTATTGGATCAGATTTTCTTAGAATAATCAATCTGATTTCTACAGAATATTGGTTTTTATTTTCTCAGAATACTGGATCTGATTTGTGCATAATGTTGTTTCTGATTTTCTTGGAATAATGAATCCAATTTTTGTAGAATTTTAGTACTGATTACGAAATTCTTGATTCAGTTTTTACATAATGTTGAATACAATTTCCAACTAGTGGATCTGATTTTCATCATTCCTCGAATCCTTCTCAGCATACATTCTTTTATCAACATATTGATCTTTATACATCAACATATTGATCTATTGATCAAAAATACAACCAAAACATAACTAGGGTACCAAAAATTTGTGCCTTTCAATACACTATTTCAAACATTCCTTTCACACACTATTAAATCAGCTTAAGTTACCCATAAAATTGATTTCTTATACATTACACCCAACACCGTTGTTTCTAAGAAACATACTTTATTATTATTATTATTTTTAAAATGAGATAATTATAACAAATACATTAAATATATTAATAAGAATAGTAATAAATAATTTTAAAAAATGTTTAATAATGGATTTATATAAATAAAATATATTGATAAGAAAAGATTATTTTTTTTAGTGTCCTTATATGATTAAAAATATGATTATTGCAAATAAATTGATTTTAATGTCCTTCTATGAAAATTAATAAAATTATTTTTGGACACATTTAGAAATCAGATTTGATAAAAAATTATTTTTTAATTTATAAATTCATAATTACCTTAGGGAAAAATTTTGGTATTTTTCTATGAAACGTTATTTTTTTGACGAATAGTAAAAATACTGAATTTTAATTCAAAACTTTTTTTTCATCAAATATTTTTATAAGGATAAATTATATTTTCAATTTTATAAAAGTTTAATTAGATCATATTATTATCGAGTAATCCATTTTAATTCATTGGAACCAAATTTACATTGAAACTGGATATCAAAACATAACATACATTTTGGACGTTTTAACATTAAAAACCATGAGTGTCGTCCCATCACTAAGATTATTTTTAAATTAATTTAAGACAATTATCTGACCATAATTTTAAAAAATAGATTCCGTATTTTTTTTAGAATAATTTATAATTTTAAAATAGTTTATCTTAGTTTATAAACAAAAATATTAGTGAATGTGATTAAAATTAATTATAATTATTAAGAGAAATATTAAGATACCAAATTAATAAACCATAAATTTAAGACACAAAATGATATAGAAACATGTAAAAAAACCCATTTTATAGACATTATTCATCCATTAAAATTCAATTATTGATTTTGGTTGCGTTTTTTAGACTATTTTAGGTCACTATGGGGGTAGACCTAACATATTATCAGAAAATGTCAAGTGTGTCCTTTCCCTTACCTATAATATTCCACCACCTATACCTATTATTAAAACATCTCAAACTACTTAGGTTTGGATAATATTAGACCAAACAACATCCCAACATCCATAACTTCCACTTATAATCCTCCCAAAGAGAAGAAATAAATCGAAGGAGGCCTTTAGGCACAAACCAAAATAATTTACTGGATTTAGATGTAACGAATTCTCTCAAACTCCATTATTTTATTTTCATTATCCACCCCCTCCAATATTTTTATTCCATGATTTCATAACAGCACTAGTATCTGAAATGTAATAGAATTTTTTTAATGTTAATTCTTCTACCTAAATGTACACATTCATCCATATAATGGGTAACAAATATTCTATTTATGTGTATGATGAACCACCCCTCACTAAATGATGATTGTTCATTTTTACATACTGCCTCTCCTTGTGGACATTATGATGGAAAATCAATTAATATATGCTATAATTTTTTTTATTTTTTTTTATTTTTTTAAATCATTTATAACCAAAATATCTTTATTCATTCCCTTGGGTATAAATGTGATAATTTCATTTGGGGTAGTGTGATCTACTGACCCCTCAAAGCAGTGGGATTTGTTCACACACTATATAGAATGTATTAAGGATCAATTTAGTGAACATATATGATATATATTATATAATAATTTTACATTAATAATTATATATATTTACATATATATATATAAACACAAATTCCATTTATCTTCTTTCATTAAATACAAAAATAAAAACAGAAACAATGATTATGAGAACGTACAGCTTACCATTTCAATGAATGGTGTATTCCTTCTCATAGATATATATTACATATATAATTATAGTAAAAATTTAATGAATAAAAATAATATTTATATCACGATTTACATTCTTTAATTCATGGTATACGTTATGAACTAAAGATATAACAAATAAAAACACAAGCGTTGAACAATGTGAATATTACCCATAGTGAAACCTGAACATAGGATTGATAAAAATATGGTAATATAAGGAAATATAAAAACTATATATAGTTATATAAATATATATTAATATGTTTCTTTTAAATATTTATAATGTAATTATATTTATTATAATGGTGTTTTGAATGAGTAAGGTGAGATTTAGGACACAAGGTATGGGAAATTTCCTCTCACCCTTTTATTTCCATGAGATATATACATAAGACCCCACTCTTCCATTTTTTGTGGTGTATATAATTCACATGAATGAAATATATGTTTATTAATATTAAATTTATTAGTATTTACATATCCTTTATATGATATTTATTTTTTGGGGTTAATGTTTCAAATGTTACCAAATCAGTCAGGAAGTTTTGTCGAAGATGGCCTTCATTGTGACAAATTTTTTGTTATACACCTACATTATTGTTCTATGTGTATATAATTCCATTTGACCATTTATATCATTAATATCTTCATTCTAATGATAGTTTTAGATTCATTTCAATCTATTTTATTACATGGATTGTATGATCCAAGGTTAACAAGTTGTTAGAGATATTGAAGTAATCTTACCATTTATACAGAATTTTTTTGATTATGTTTGAAATAAATAAATATTATGATTAATTTATAAATAATACACATGTGGTTTTTTATAATTTTTTATTCAAGGTATCAACTTGTATATGTCTTAAGAAAGAAAAAAACATAAGAAACTGTCCTTGAATTTTTGTAATGAATAAATTGAGAGGTTTCCTAGCATTACATCCATGTCTAGATTCTAAAATTGGATGTGGATCTAGCACATATTTACCTTGGGGTATGTACTATAATAACATGTTCTAGGAAATACTTGGGGTAATTTGGTACATGACAACAGGCCTTGTTGTACACCTGGTTTGTCACTCCCTGGGGACAGGCTTTGGAAATTCAAAAAATCTTCATAAACCTTCATGATGGATTTATGTTTATGTTGGATCAGAATAAAATAGTAAAAAAATAAGTTCTAATAGATATATAATGGTGACATAATTTTTACATCATAAGAGTTAATTTCCATTATTATGTGGTTCCTTATTATGATAACTATTTTATACTATATGATTTTGGTCATAGTCAATGGTTGTAACCTGAAGGAACTGTATTAATCGGGATTATGATGGAAAAATCAATGATTTTACTCCTAAGAAAATTAATTCTCTGGGAGATGGAATGTAAAACCTCATTTCAAGTCCCACACCACTTTTCCAAGCAATGACTCATGGTGTAATTCCAAATGATAAAAGTAGGTAACAACACAAGGTTGAGTCTTTAATGACCAACAACCCATTATTTTAGAGAGACATCTAATCCACTTGTTTCTTAACAATGGATCCATACTATATAAATGATATTACCCATTATCTTGTGTTTAGCATTGGATAAATTCATTCTAGCTATTTATTGTTTAAAACGTGAATCATACAAGTGGTTGACTCAAATATTGAATAAAAGGTAGCAAGATGAGACTAAATCCATGGATTGGGATGAGTTCAAGAACTTATTTTTCAATAAGTAATTTCCTCTAATTATTTGTACCATGATGGAGAAAGAGTTCCTTGAGTTGAATCAAAGGTCTGATGAATCTATTGGTACCTACAAGGCTAATTTAATGAGACATTCAAATTACATTTCAAGAATTATCACCCAACACGAAACTAATGTTGATTGGTTATTCAGTGGATTAAATACAAGTCTAATAAAGGAACTATCTATATGATATATTTGTTTCTATAAAGATATTGTAATTATTTAATCAAGTTTGAAATAGAGGCTAGGTTCTTGTATCAATCCCATAGTTTTGACAAGGAATGGAAGATAAAATTTAATGGAAAATATAAAAACCAAATAGAGGAGAAGGAAGGATTTATTTTATGAACTAAGTGTGGGAAGAAGCATGGATGAAATTTCCTTAAGTGGTATAATGAATGTTTTATGTGCTGAAGTGATTTCCATCTAGAATTTCATTTTTTTAGGTGATGGGAAGAAGTTTTCAAATTATGTGAATCGTTAAAAAACACAGAATGCACATCCCTCGATTAGGTGCTTCACGTTTAATGAGAATGGGAATTATGATAAACAATACCAAAACCCAGGTACTGGTGATGATTATCGACGTCATGTACCTCTAAAGCTTAGGGACAGGGGAAATCTCATTCAATTTGGATTTTAGAAGTGGGATATGATAATGATGTGATGAAAGGTACACTTACCATCCACTCTAGAACTCAGAATTTCATATTTGATTCTAGATCTACCTACTCATTCATATCTAAATTATTTTATTAGGGAGTTAAGATTGCCAAAAAACAATTAGATGTGGAATTATTAGTGAAAAACCTTAATGGTATGATGATCACATCCTGATTCCATGATTCCTCTTATATTGATGTTTTTGGGAATGCACATCTTCCAAAAAATTTCATTATTACATTGGTTGAAATTGATTTCATCATAGGCATGGATTGACTATATCTACATAAATATAACATCCATTATAGAGGAAGGGATGTTATATTTTATATTTGAAACTCTCCTATGATAATCTATCCATGTGATGATAAGTATGAATGTCCTATGCATATTAAATCCTATGTATGGGTCATAATTCCCATTCATAAGGGGTTTTTTAATCTCAAATGGTTGGGGAGAAAATTAACTTCAGTGATATACCTATGGTTATAGATTTTGTGTATATCGTTTTGGAAGAGTTTCTATGATTTCCCCCAAAATGTGATTTTCAGTTCTTAGTATAGCTCCTACCTCGTTCCATGCCAATTTTAAAGACTCATTATATAATGGACCTAATTGAGTAGTAGGAATTGAAGAAGAAACTCTATGAAAACATAGACAGGGGATTAATTTGGCCATGTGTTTCACATTGGGGTGAACTGGTTCTTTTTTGTGAACATGACTGATGTATCAATGCAACTATTCATTGATTATTGGGAGTTAAACAATTTCACAATCCACAATGTATATCATTTTTTTGTATTGATGACTTGTTTGATCAAATGCACATAGCTCAATATTTATCTATGATTGACCATCATTCTAGATATCATCAATTAAGGGTCAATATTGAGGATATACCAAAGAAGACATTATATATAATTTACAGACACTACAAACACATAGTTATGCCTTTTGGTCGTACTAATTACTCAGTTATCTTGAAGGATTTAATTAATCATGTATTTAGAAATTACCTTGATCAGTTTGTGGTAGTATTAATAAATGATATTCATATAAATTTGATGAGAAAAAATTGAATGAATATCACTTGAGAATATTACAAAATACCCTTAGGAAGGATAAAATATATGAAAAATTTTAAAATTTTGAATTTTGGTTGTACTAGGTTTTATTTTTAGGCCACATAATCTCAAGGGATGGTATATAATTTGATCCACCAAAGAAAGAGGCTATTGAATTCTAGCCTATACCAACCATGGTGACTGAGATCCATAAAATTCAGGGATTAGATATATATTATTGATAGTTTGGGGAGAATTCTCCATGACTATCTAATCCTCTGACCAAGTTAACTCATAAGGTTTTCATGTTCTTCTGGACAAATGAATGTGGAAAATATTTCATGGAACTAAATAAAAAGTTTATAAATTCACCTTTTCATATATTATCCTGTAGTGGAGAAGCGTTTTTATTCTATAATGATGCATCCATGAAGGTATTGAGATGTTTTATTGTGAAGAATAACTTGGTTAACTCTTATATCTCATGGTACTTAATGATTCATGAGAAAAATTACCCAACACATGATTTGGAGTTAGTAGTGAAAATTTGTTCATTAATGATATGGTGGAATTATCATTAAGGAGAAACATGTGATATATATATTGATCAAAAATGTATGAAAAATATATTCTCATATAAGGAGTTGAATATGTGCTATATAATATGGTTAGATTTGATAAATTATTATTAATGATTAATACATTGTTACCCTAGGAAAGTGAAAATTGTGGATGATGCTATGAGTCAGAAAGATCATTCTAGATTAACCCTGATAAGGATCACAAAATATCCAACATTTATAAAATTTAAATGGATGGATCTAGAAATCCTAAAGGAATGGGAAAAATATTATATTTCTCAAATGAAAGTTCATCCCTCTATCCAAGTTAATATTAATGAGGCATAGAAAGAATATGTATGGATTACAAATTAAAATTAAAACTTTCTTAAGACTAACTCTGATTATGATGAATTTATGATGTTTAGGAACCATGTATGTGTCCCTTCTATACCATATTTGAAGTATTTTCAATTATATGAAGCTCGTAGTTCTTCATTATCTATTTATCCTAAAAGGGAGAAGTTTTATATGGACTTTAATGAATACATCTGGTGGGATGGTATGAAGAAAGATATAATAGAGTTTGTATCTCAGTGCTTTGTATACTAACAAGTTATGGGTGGAAGACAAAATTAAAAGGCGATGTTCCATCCTAACCCATACTAGAATAGAAATTGGAGAAAATCACTATGGATTTTTTCATTGGACTACCCAAAATATCCAATTGTTTTAATGCTATATGGGTTTTAGTCGATCGCCTTACTATGTCAGCACACTTTATCAATATTAGAGAACACATCTCTCTAGATAATCTTTCAAGGATATACATTATGGTTGTTATAAGGTTTCATGGAGTACTAAATTCTATTGTATTATATATAGGTCTGATGTTCACCTCAATATTTTTTAGAATACTTCAACAAGAACTTGATGTAGAATTAAACGTCAACACTTCTTATCATCATATTATAGATGGTCAATATGATATAATAGTTCAAACTGTAGAGGATATGTTGATATATCTTTCTCTATTTTTATAGTTTGGTTGTGATCAAAACCTTTCTCTAGTTTTACATCTATTATAATACCTTTCACTCAAGAATTCAGATGGCACCGTACAAATTCCTCTATTAGATGAACTGAAGAGATCCAATGTGCTAGGTTGAGGTTTGGGAAATACAACTATTGGGACATGAGATCATTGATGACATGGTCGACAAGGTTAGATCCATTCATTATAATATCAAAGAATATCAAAATTGGTAGAAAATTTATGCTGATAATTAATGGTATGATCTATAATTTGCATTTTGTGAAAATGTTTTTTATGAACCTCACCATTGAACAAACTTATGAGGATCAGAAAGAAATGGAAACTAATCCCTATTTATATTCGTCATATTGAGATTCTAGATTGTATCGAGACTGTAGACTATATCATGGTAATTCCAAAAAAATATATCTCAAGTGTATGATGTGTCCCATGTATCTTTCCAGATAAAGTACATATCAGACCCTTCACATTAAATGAACTCAGAGGTCCAACCGATGGAGTAGGATCTTTCTTACAAAGAAGAACTAGTTGAAATTATGGACCAATCAGATACAATTCAACAAAAAAAAGACAATTGACCTGGTCAAATATTTGTTGGTAAATCACCAGTTATAGGAAGGTAGGTGTGAAATTTAGGATATGATGAAATAGAATTATCCTATTTTTTTATTCTATTTATGAATTTTGAGGGGGAAATTTATTTTAAGGGGGGGTAGAATGTTACAACGTGAGTTTTTATGGACCTTGTTTTAATAAATTAATTTTTTTTTATTTCATGCAATGAACTAAGTCAGGCATTCCTTTCACATGGCACAGACTAAACATATATTACACATAAAATCAAATTGGTGTATGTTACACACAACAATAATGTTTCAATGAAACATAATTTTATTATTATATTTATCTAAACGAGATAATTATAACCTAGATATTAAACCTAGTAATATAAATAATAATAAATAAATTTAAAATTTGTATTATAATGGTGTTTTATAAATAAAACATATTTATAATGAAATTTATAACTTTTGGTCAAGTCCTTATACGTTTTAAAATACGATTTTCTAAAATGAATTGCTTTTAATGTCCTTCTATTAAAAAATAAATAAAATTTTTTTGATACATATTTTGAAGTGGTATTTGATAAGACAAAAATAATTTATTTTAATTTATATTGTTAAATTTATCTTGGGATACATTTTTTGGGTTAATCTGAGAAATATCATTTTTGGATGAATAGTGAAAATGCTAATTTTTAATTCAAAATTAATTATTAATCTAATTTATTTATATGGATAAATTATATTTTTAATTAATTTAAATATTAAATTAGATCATATTTTTATCATTTAACCCAATTTAGCTTATGAGAAGCAATTTTAATTTGAAATTGGATATAAAAACATAGAAATCTTTTCGACATTTTTACTTTAAAACCCATAGATTCATCCCATAAGTGAGATTATTTTAAATTAATTTCTACCAATAATGTTATTATAATTTTGAAATATAGATTCCATATTTTTAATTATAATAATTTATAATTTATAATAAGTTCAAAATAGTTTTTTACAAAAAATATTAGTGAAAAATATTAATATTAATTACAATGATGAAGAGAAATACTAGTTTAACAAAGTACTAAACCATATATTTAAGACCCAAATGACCTAAAAACATGTAAAAAAACATTTAATGGATATGATTCATCCATTAAACTTCCATTATTGAGTTTATTGTGTTTTTATATTATTTATTATGTTAAAACGTGGATACAACTAACTTATTTACAAAAATTCCATGTGTGCTCTTTCCCTTCCCTATAAAAGGCCACAACCTATCCCTATTATTAACAACACCCAATTCACATAGGATAAGAAAATATCTTCACAATAATCTTGAAAAAAATCCCTTCCTTAATTCTTTAAGCCTCCCCTTTTTCATAAATGAATTCAAGTATTCCTTTTTTTATAAACCAAAAAGAGTTACCTGATTAAGAGGTAACTACTTCTCAAAATCTCATGTCTTTTATTTTCATTCTCCACCCCTCCACTATATTTATTCAATAACTGTATAAAAAATATTTTATTCAATATAACAGGAATTTATATGAAATGTTGTCAACTAACACTTACAGACACCTCCATATAACCAGCAACAAACATGCTATTTATTTGTACGGTGAACTACCACGTCAAAAATCAACGATTGTTCATTTTTTTACCTCTTCTCTATGTGAAAATTATGGTGTAATTTAGATTTATATATATTATATACTATATTTATTATATAATTATTCTAATTTAATCCTTTAAAAAAATATTTATACATTCCCTTTGGTGTAAATATGATAATTTTGTTTGAGGAAGTGTGGAATACCACCACCTCAAAGTGATGTGATTCGTTCACACAGTATAATGAATGTATTTAGGATGTGTTTAGTGAAATTATATAATAAATATGATATAATAATGATACAGGAATAATTATAAATATAATGATATATATATATATACATATTTCATTTACCTTCATTCTTTCAATATGGTAATAAAAACAAAAATATCGTTAATGCGTACGTACGACTTACCATCTCCAGAAATGGTGTATTAAATTTCATAATTATATATTATATATATTATTATAATACACATATACTAAATATACATGATATTTATATCATTTTTTAGACTCTTTAAAAATTGATATAAGTATACTGACCAAATAGATAACAAAGACAGATGCAATGAACAAAGTGAATATTACAAGAAGTGAGATATTAACATAGTATTGATAACATGTGGGTAATATAAGGTCATAATAAAACTGTATGTTGTATTAGATATAATAATATTATTTGTTAAATATGTATAATAAATTGTTATTTATTATACATGTTGTTTTAATGAGTATGGCGATAGTCAATATACATGGTAAGGAAAATTTAATCTCCCAATTTTATTTTAATGAGATGCATGCCTTAGACATCACTCTTTTATTATATGTGGTTTATATAATATCCATGAATGTGTTATATGATTATTATTATTATTATTAAATATATGGGTAATTACATATCCATTCTATGATAATTCTTGGATGGGGTAAATGTTTCAAAAGTTACCAAATCAGTAAGATTGTTTTATTTAGATTTTCATTCTTTGAGACACATGTTTTGTTATAAACCAACATTTTTTTTGAGGTGTATATAATTCCATTTGACCTTCTATTTCATAAATAAAATTCTTTTCATGATAATTTAAGGTTCATGTAAATTCATTTTGATACATGGAGAATATGATCAAATTTTACTAATTGGTAAGAGTTATTGAAGCATTCTCATCATTAATTGATATTGGTAATGATTATACTTTCATTGACGAAATAACATGATTAATATAACCAGAAAACTCATGAGTTTACTTATAATATATTTATTTAGGGTATGTCCATGTTTTAGTGCCATTTTCCCACTATTTTGTACTTAAAATAATTATGAAATGTTTTTAATAAAAATCAGATTGTATTTCCCGCTTCAATTGGAAATATATTTTATTTCCAAAACCATGTTTTAATTTTTTTTTCAAATAATCCTTGAAGGTAATTATCAAGGGAAAATAATTTTTATTTGTCTTCAAATATTACTCTATATGTTATAAAAGATATTTTCAATTGAAAAGGTTCTTAAAAATCTTTTTGGTTTAAAAAAGAGTTTTTCAATGTAGAAAGGATATTTTCCCCAATAAATGTTTTTAAACAATATTTAAGTATTATTTCCAATCTAACATAACATCAATTGTGGTTACTAATTCCTTTATAGGAAAATTATTCAAATTTTCTCTTCATATTATTTATATTAATAGATTATGTTTTTGTGGCTTGATGTTTATGAAACCCATTTCTCTTTCACATGTTATATTATTTTGAAATCGTATTTTTTCATAGTTTTTTTTCATAATCAATAGATTATGAATCATTTATTCTTTTCATGGCTTATGATATGATTACATTTTTATAATACCCATTTAATTTCATGGGTTACGATATGATCATTTATTATTGTGTGGCACATTTATGTATGACTTCACTATGATATGGGTGGGACCTATATCTACATCAAATGAATTTGGTGAATATTTTCATATCATGAGATAGACTAAAATAGTCTTGGTAATAATCCTTGACTACTTATATGGACATGGGAGTGAACTATGACTACCAGAATGGAAAGAAGAGTGAACACATGCTGCTAAGATGGCCATAGAAATGAACTATGACTTCCAAGATGGTATGGGGAGTGAAACCATACGAACCAAATGGTCCTGGAAGTAATTCCTAAGATACAATGCAAATCATATTTTATGATAATGTTTTTTTAAAAATTCCATGTATTATTCCTATGTTATTATTTTGTGGATTATGTTCTTTATTTAAATATGATTCATGTCTTATGAAATGCTAATATTTATACATTGATTAATTTTTATGATATTTTATATGTAGGGTATGGTCTTCTATTTTTATGATAATGTTATTATACCCTTATTATCATGATTAAGCCCACACATCTCTCTTGTAAACCCTTACTGAGAAAATGAGCTCACCCCTTTTTATGTTTCTTTTCCCTATGTTATAAATATTTTTATTATGTTTGATGTGTTTAGGAATATTTTTATTGATGAAGAATCTAATTGGAGATGATGTACCTCAATTAAGTATGAGTGTTTATATTTCCATGATGTTGAAGGCATTAGAATAGTACGATTTTTGTGTGGCTATTTTTATACTGTTTTATGTAATTCAAAAAAGTAATGTAATGCTAATGTATGAAAAAAAAGCATCTCTATACTCTTTATTGAAAATCATACAGTTTATATACTTTCTTACATCTCTAGAAAAACATTACATGACTTTTCTAGGAAACTTTTCATACGACATTATCAGTTAAGTCATCCTTTAAAATGTTATTACTTGAAATGTTTTTCATTTTTCCTAGAAATTCCTTAACTCAAATATATTTTACTTATTCTAGTAAATACATAATGATTAATTAATCATATGACAATCTATATGTTAATGATTTTGTCAAAAATTATTATATTTTAATTTGAGTATGTATCAATAAAACAAATCCATGAATAATCAGCACCTAATTCACATAATAAAAATAAATCAATCCAAGTTCAGTAAAATTTATTTAAAAAATTTTAAATCAATAAAAGTGGGAACTTATGTCTCACCATATATATTTTTTGTCAATACCACCAAACCCTATTTATATCAATAGTGTGTTTTTATTTATCTCCCTTATTGAAAATTAATACAAAAGATATGAATGTGTCATATCATTTCACCCTTTTCTCCATCATTTATTTAGATTCATATGAATCCATTTAGAGATGGAAAGGTTAACATGTGTTCTTATAGAAAATATCTTATATTTCGTAAAATATATATATGCGTGGGAAAAACTAGTTTATAAAATAATAGTTCATATCCATGGTAATCAATGGCATCAGAAAATATATATTCCTATGATAATAACACATATTAACTATAACAATTTCATCCTTCATGTGTTGGGGACTATTAAATAGTCATTTCATGAAATATATACATCTTGTACTCATTATAACAAACACATCAGAATGGTCTAGTGAAAAACATATATCAACCAACTTTTTATCCCAACATCAACTCCCTCAAGATAATAGACTGTTAATTATTCCTAACAGTGACAATAGAATGATCATATAACTTATCATTCATTTTTGAGTCATTCAAAAATTACATATTCACTATGTAGTGAAAATTTAATTGCTTTAAATGATCTTTTATCCTTCTTTAGGGATGTATTAATATCCTTAAATTCACTTTATGTTTTTACAAAAAAATATAGATAATGGAATTATTAGTGACCACTTTTTTCTTTATAAATATCACTTGGAAATAGAGTTTCCTATAACCCGTTTCAATTATTTAATTATTTATTTATAATATTATGATATTTATATCGTATTAACATACTTGAAATATTTCATTCTTATATTATAATCATTAAATACATCCTTTTTTGGAGTAGTTATATCCAACTTATATGTAAATTTAACTTCATTCCCTTGATCTTCGATAATCCTTCTCATCACATCTTCTTAAATCGGAAAAATTATCAAATGATATTTTCTTTCATGCCCTAACTTACCACACTGTTCAAATGATTTATCTTTAACATTATGATCTATATTTTTTTACATCATATCATGAATACAAGCTTATTCATGTGTAAACACGTTTTCCATTTAGCTATATAATACGTTTATTATTTATCTATTCGACGGGCCCTATCCAACTAAATTAACTAGATCACTATGAATCCATCTGTGACTTGATTAGCTTCATTGGACTTCTCACGTGTACATTTGAATGATTCAATATCAAATAACTCCTCATTTTTATCTTTCTAAAAATGGCATAAGGATTCTCTCCGTAGAATATTTTGATATATTACTCATCTTTATGAACTTCATGTACAAAACATTCATATACTTCTTGAAAATAGTCAAATATGTATTGATTAGATAGATTTTGTATGGATCTAGTTATAGGTTTCCTCTTTTGTGATTCCTTTCTAAAATAATAATTAAGTCACCCCATTAGTTCTTAAATTATTCCAGGAAATGAAATATTATACCAAGATGAATAGTATGCGTGTCCATACCTTCCACAACAATATTAGTACCCTTGGAATTGTGATATATCGTCCTTTGATCTCATATTTAAAGAATTTTTTTTGTGAAATCATTATTCAAATTGAGATTTACTTTTACTAGGTATTACTGATATTTTTATCATATTCCTCCCTTCATATAAACAAAATTGATTTATCAAAAAACTAATTCCATGTCAAATATAATTAACCTTTGTGAAAAATTGTTTACCATATTGGTTATTTCATAACTAAAATAGGATATAAAGTGTGCTTAATTTTCATATAGGTTATTTAAAAACTGATGGTAAACAGTTATTTGCCACATATGATTTTTAATAAACAACCTGGAATATAAATTTCCCACAATTTTTAAATTGTATGTTTAATAACTAAAGTGAAAAAATATCTTTCTCACATTAGTTATTTAATAATGAATATGGAAACAATACAATTCATGTTGTTTCTTAAATTACCCATGTGGAAAATATTTGTAATTTTTATTGAGGTTTAAGATAATTTATTTCGGTTTCATTAATCCTTAAGATTGGGTTTTACCTCATGCATCTAACCCTAACCCTCCCATATCATATATGTAGCCTCAAGTCATTTCATTCATTGATATGTTTCTTCAAATATCATCATTATTTGATTTTTGGGCTTGAATATCATTCATTTTGCATCCACCACCATGATCCTCTATTACCCATCATCAGCTACCACTTAAGGAATATTCCCATTGGTTTTTCATTATTAATCATCCCGGTTCTAATTTCAATTTATTGTTTCTATTTATTGATTCAATTTTTCATGCATCCACATTATTTTCATTTTTAATTTTTGTTCCAATTTTCTATTGATTTTGAATTATCTTTGTTCTGGAATCCACCACTTCAATCCAATGTTACCCGTCATCATTCTCCAATTGTGCCTTATTTGTATTGGTTTCACCTTCTCAATATCTCAATTCTGATATCAATTTATTATTTTTATTTATTATTATTGATTTCACATACATGCAAGGTATTTTATTTAATTTTTTTTTAATTTTCCATTTATGTATCTTTATCATTCAGTTATAATCCACCACCATAGTTTATTATCACCCATCATCGGCCTCCTCTTCGTATATATTAACATTAATGTTCCCTTCTCAATTATAACAGTTCTGATATCTATTTTAGAATTGTGTTTATTATTTTGAATTTCAATGAATCCAATTGATTTTTAGTTGTATTTTTTGTTCCAATTTTCCATTGTTGTCGCATTTTATTTCCTATTTTTATTTATAGTACCAATTATTTTGACATTTTTGGTTTTTTTATTTGATGAATGATTGATTTTAGATGATGATTTGTGATTTTTTATACAAAAATCATAATTAAATACTTTCAAAGTTATTTTTTATCGAATATTATTTCTTTATTTATTAGAAATATTTTATAGTTTTTTACTATTTTTTATAAAAATAAATTTGAGTTTTTAAAATTAAATAAATGACCCTCAATTTTTTATATTTGATATAGATAATAATGAGATGAAGTTTTATTAATTCATTCTGAGAATGTGGTGAATATGTGGAAGGTGGTGGTGATTTTTTATATGTTTCAAAATGAAATGTTCTGAATAATGACATGTTTTTATATCCATTACTGAAATGTTTAAATAAGAAGAATTTTAAATGTAGAGGGGTAAAAGAATATTTAATTTTTCAGGGTTTTAATCCAAGCTATAACAGATTGATTCTTCTTGGTGAAACTGGGAATAATTCCAAATATATTCTTGATAATTATTTTCAATATTATAAGTCATATGAAATTGAGGAAATTAGTCAAGATATTTAAATAATGGAAATTAAGAAATAACCAACAATTGAGAATCAATATGGTGACATTGAAAACACATTGCACCTAGATTGTGTGTAATTTATGATTTTATAAACAATATTAATATTTATTAACATGAAGATAAAAAATAGATGGAGTGAACAAGGGTTTGATAGAGTTTCTATAGCCATTGAGAGATATACTTCATAAGGAAAATGATAATCCAAATTTAGATTGTAATGAAAATAAAATATTATCAATGATGGGATTGGGGAAAAAGAAAATACATGCATAACATAATTATAATGTGATATATAGTAAAGAATAATAATGGCATCTAGAGTTTCCTAAATGAGATACATGATAGTATTAGTTGAATGAAAAAATCCCAAACTAATATAGCAGTTATAGAGACTCCTTCTAAATAAATTTTGTATCTTATTATAAATCCACATTTTAGAGGGTTATATGAAAATAAATGTGTGGAAAAAGGTTTTTATGGAATTAATATGGGGATATATGTGAAAGAAAATTACTTCATCCATATGATTTTCCATAGTGGAAGAAAATTGTTCAACAATTTCCTACATTCATAAATGATGTTAAAAATTCCAATACTTGGACTATGAATATATGCAATGAAACCATATTAACCCCTTCATAGCAGACATAGTTTATAGAATGTTTTATTGGTAATTTACAACTTATCTGCTTATTTTTTTAGAATAAAACATATGTCAGGGTGATTTTAATTATCTCAAGAAAAAATTAGCCTAGAAACAGTATTGATATTTTCTTACCACCATTAATTGATGATTTGAATCATTTATGGAGTGTTGTTATTAGGTTTTGTGATTATTATAAAAAACATTTTTAATGGAACTGTATGATTATGTTCACTATAAATGACATCCCAATATATGTAAATGTTTATAGATATAGTGTTAATGGGTGTAAATATTGTTAAAAAAATTAGTACTAGAATTAATTTTATCAGCAGAAAAATGCGTGAAAAATTGTATACCTTGGTCATTGGTGGTTTTCTCATATGATCACTATTATTGAATATTAAAAAAAATCATTAAATAGATCTTATGAATTTTATATTTTTCCATAAAAAAATTCATTGATTAATATTTTGAGAGGGTGAAAAACATTTATGTCTCATTTAGAAAGACACAAAAATTAGCTACTGATAGTAATATTTGGAAGAAATAGTCATTATTTTTTGGAATTTCATATTATAGATAACATGATTTCAGTCATAAGATTTATTTCATGCATGTTTATATGAATATATGTGAAATATTTATTATAAAAATGTTTTATATTAATGGAAATAATAAATATGTTTTAAATACAATATTTCACTTACACTTAATCAGAATATGTTTGGAGTTATCTACCACTATTGATTAAAGGATAACATAAAGGACTTCATCTTGTTATACAGTTTATAAGTGGGAGAAATTAACTATTTTCAATGTATTTATTGTATCAATGTGTCATAAGGTTATTCTTAAAATTTAAAAAAATTATGTCACTAAAATATTTGAATTTTACAAGTATGAGATCTCATGATTTTCACATCATGTAGAAGTAGCTCCTACCAGTTGAATTGTGTGGAATATTCCTCATCCATATCATAAGGACTATCATGAAAGTGCTTTATTATTATAATTTAATTTGTAACAAGATTATTAATCAGAATTATTTGACAAAATTTGAGAAAAAATGGATTCTATATTGTTTAAACTAGAAATTTATTTTCCTCTATCCCTTTTTAAAATCATTTTTCCTTTAAAAATTAATTTGGTGACGTAAATAAAGGTCGGTAGTCTTATATATCTCTGTTGGATGTATCATGTTGAATTTTATACCATGATATTGAAGACGTATTTTATGAATCTATATCAATATGAATCCACCATTGTTGAGTTGTATATTTCTAAAGAGGTTCCATAGATTTATACAAGATAAATGTCTACAGTGGAGCACATCATTTTTCCAATATCTCGCCATGAATGATTCAATTATGGGGGAAAGGATATCCCTAGATTGAAAGTAAATTCATTTATAGGTGAATGAATAATAAAGTTATATTTATATATGTTTAAGAATATATTTTACACCCATCCATATATAACACTTAATATTAATGTTTCAAAGCAGTGTTATCCAAATAAAAAAGATATATGGATTTTAAATGTGCATAAAAAACTTTTTCACATGCTTTAAATAGACCATTCTTAGAAGAAAAGTTGCATCAGAAGCATTAATATGGTTAGCGGGTAGTACATGTTTAAATTTGATAACAGGTCCTGGGTATGAAATTAATGGATATAAATTCCATAAAAATGGTTAGAACAATGTATGTGTAGTTTATAATAGTAGTGTATTGGTGTTCAAAGGAGAAATGAATTTGTTGAGTCCAAAATACAATAACATAGTCTCTGCATCAAGTTTGTTTTAGGGAGTCTTTGAACAAATGAGGGAGGATAATTACCTTTAATGTTGAGTCCAGATATCTAAAATAAACTGGGTTATTCGTAAAAATAGTGTCAAACATAATGAATTTACAATGAAACTAATTAATTTAAAAATATTGGAGTACAAAACTAATCCTTTTATCTCAGAAACACATGAAAAACAAATTTTCCATGATATTGATAAATTTTATATATATTGGTCTATTATTTTCAACGTAAAAGTAGTATATTGGTGATGAAATACATGATGAATATGTTTATTTATGTGATATTCCTACCTCCATATAAATATTAATGTATAATATTGATGATAATGGCATATGAATGGTTTCTTCCATATATAATGACCCCAAGGAAGGAATTCATGAAAAAATTACTTTAGTAATTTCTTAATATTATTGGAAACATATATTTATTTATTGTACTCTTTTTAAAATTTCATAAAATTTTGGATATTTTAGTTTTATTTTCTTTATTAAATCATATATTGTAATTAATAAGTTAAAGAATTTTTTTATGTTAGTTTGGTTCTGTTTTGTTAACCATTTATACCCATAATAACTGGTGTATTTTTTTATTTTAGGGAAAAAAATTAATTTTAATAAATTATGTAAAAAAAGGTATAAAATGGTATATTCAAAAAAAATTGGTGTGAAAAAAATGGTGTAATACATTGGAGGATTTTTACTATTCAAACATAATTATTGGAATTTTTCATTCATTTATGTCATTTTATCTCACAAAAATATTATTATCATTTTTATTTACTTTTTTAACAAGGATGAATTTTTTAATTTAATTTACTTTTGTTCGATCATTTTTAATTTAATTTAATTTTATATTTAGTATTAGGTTTTTTATATTGTTGAACTTATTTATTCTTATTCACATTAAAATTTTTTATTTTTTTATTCATTTGTGTCCTTTAATTTCTCATTAATATTGTTATCATTTTAGTTAATGATTATGATAAATATGAATACAAATGTGTTTAGTTTACTTTACTTTTTTTATAATTTTTAATTTTTATTTATATTTATATGTAATAGTTAGATCGTTATATTTTTGTAATAATTGTTTAATTATTTTATTTATATGATAATGTATGAACAAACATATGGCCCATCATATAATTTTAGGGAGGACTATACACAAACATTTAGTGAGGACTATACGTTTCACGTATGTGATTTTGATTTGAGGTTTTTTTATTTACATTTAGTATAGTGTTTATACCTTGGGTTTCACATGTTTTTCATGAAAATGGAGTTTTGGGGCTTAGTAGTAGGTGTCACATAGTTGGTACACTGTTAGGGGAAACTGTGTACCATTTCTTAGGAAACAATGGGGAAAATGGAAATTTTTGATAGTGGTGACTTCATGGTTGGCACACAATTTGAAAACTATGTAGGAAATTGTGTTTCTTTCTATTCTTAAACAATGAGAGATGCACAGTTTCCACATGGTCTGGAAAACTATGCGAGAAAATTTAGTGTCCTAACCGTGTCAAAAATATGTTAGAAATTTTCCTTTCCACCCTTTTCAATGTTAACCCTAAATCTCCATTATTACACCCTATTGGGGATTTGTACCCATGGGATCCTCCGCTAAGACTTCATGGACCTCATGATCATCAATAAAATGGTGGTTTTGGTGTAGGAACATTAAGTAATCTTCATGTAAGCCTCTTTTCTCATGATTTATCCTTCTTTCTAGGTTTCTTCTTTCATCATTCATTGGTTTTCATTTCCAAGCATTTTTTTTCCTAAATAGGGGTTGATCATGTGTTATTGGGAGAAATTGTGATGTTTATTTTTTGATCATGACTTTATACGGTCATATGGAGGTGTGGTTTTGGTTTCTCACTGATTTCAATAAGTTTCCAAGTTTGAGGTAGGTGGTTCCATGATTTTACATTATTAGAGGATCTAAATATTCATTCTTAGTTTTTTAAATGTGTTATATGGATTATTGTTTTTGTGAGAAATATGTTTTTAAAGGGTTTTGAGATGAACATGTGGTGAAAACTTTGTTTTCTACAGAATAATGGTTATATTTTATGTTGGATTTGTTGTGATGTATCCTAAATGTATTTTATGCCTTGTGTGAAGGGATTAAAATGTGATTTCAAGGAAACTGAAAGGTGAAAATATAATGAAAGTATATTATCCACATTAAATGGATTTTTAATTCTTGTAATATTCTTTTTTGTTCACATTAAATGTCTATTTGAATTGTGAATGTGTAGTGAATCATTTTAGAAAACAGTTTTTATATATGTATGAATTTGAAAGTGATTTTTCCTATACAATGGATAGATTTTAGACATGTTCTCACCTATTGTTTTTTCAAATGGGATTTATGAACCGTAAAAGTGTTGAAAAAATTTATTTTCCAATGCTTTTAGTGTGAATGTGAATTGTGAAGTGGTTTTTTTATGTAAAATAGTGGTTTCCATGTGATATTTTTATCATTGGATAGATTAGAAACTGTTTAATTATAACAATTTTAATGTGTTTATCTTCTTATGATATTGTAATTAATAACATTTCTGTGTGAAAATATTGATATATGAGATATGTGAAATATAATTTGATCACAATTGGAGTCCCTAGTATCAATGTTAGATAACTAGAACTAGTACTCTAGATTATTTAGAAGTGGATGAGGCCCAGATTCATCTAGTATGATTACAGATTACAACACTAACTAAACATATCATATGACCGGAGACCACAATACCTTGGGATGCATTATCTTCTAGTAGATCATGCCTAAGAATACTTTTGGTGTTTTATTATTATATGGAGACCAATATACCTTCGGATGGTATCTTTTCTAATTGCTTGTGCATGAGAATGATGTTTATGGTGTAGTGAAGTATTTTGGTCACCAAGTAACCTGGTTCATAGTGTTCCACTTTTTCGAGTTACCCATATGGATTTTCCCCGTGGGTCACTCTGGTGACATGTTTCTTATATGACATGGTGTTATCCATCATTATATGTCTGCCCTTTTATATATTCTTATTTCAAGAAATATTATTTGTGAATAATTTTTTTCTTAAAAAATGTTTATTGAGAATGTTTTCCTTAAAATGTTTTCATGGAAATATTTCAATTATTCCAACTGAAATTTTCAGGTTTATTTGTCTTTTAATTTTATTGCATTGAATATATTTTTTGGGAGGAATATTACTGAGATCTGGGTCACATCATGAATACAACTTTGGGTGTATATAGACATTGTAATGTATGACCAATATAATGGAAATATGTGTTCTGGTGGTAATGGTGGATCTAATGGTTTGAGTTACACTTATTCTAGGTGTTAGTGGTGTTGGATTTAGGGTGACTTCCCTCTTGTTTCATCGAGGTTTCTGGGATAATTTTTTTTCCTATCCCATTGTAGTATCTTTTTATTTAATTAATGTTGTAAATATTTAATCGAAAAATTGTTAAATCTTGTTAGTTATTATTATTAGTTATTTTTATATTCATTATTTTTTTTGTTTACAAATATGTGAATGAGTTACATCATTCCAAAAGAATATTTTTTATACCCATGCACTGCTTTCCAGCCCATGGGGATTGTGCATTCCCTTCGAGCCATGTCATGAATCAAGCTAGGAGTCAAGTTTTACAAAACCCCATCCTAGTTCTTGAAAACATTATATTAGTGAAGATTATGATATTTTCATTTCATGATAATTAGGATGAGTTAGGATAGACTAGAGATTGGATTTTCGAGGGCATGAAGTTCCTGTTGCGATTCGGGTGTCTACCGAACCCTCCTCATGAAATGGATCAAGTTTCCAAGTAATGTTGGGATTTTGTTTAACTTATCCTATAGGTGAGACGTACAATCTATAGACTATATATGGACACTACGTGGGGGGTGTATTGGTTTGGTTTTCTTATAACTATGATGTATCTGGTCATTATTCAATTTATGAAAGTGTTGTTAATTGTTTTCATTGCTTGAAATTTTTAGAATGATTGTATTGATGGTTTTTCATGTGTTTATTTCTTCTTGTAACCATATTCCTCATCAGATACTCCCTGTGAGACCATGTGAAGATTATATGGAATTTTTTCATTTAACAATTGATCATATTTTTTTGGAATCAGTGGTTTAGGATGTCCAATCATTTGGTAAATGATATGTCTCTTTTCTTGGTCTGGTTAGAAAATCCAAACCATGTCTTGGGGAGGAAAAATATCAAGGGTTTTTAAAAAACAATCCACCTTATCTCTAAGGTATCATTGTTATTCATGAAGTATAGTTTCAGGATGAAACGTTAGAGAGGACGTTAGATATTCTCTCAACTCCTAAGGATTTTAGAGTGAATTATTATTCATTATTGTTGGATTGTCCTGGTTGAATGTGGTGGGGACTCAGTGGTGAGAGCTGGTAAGAACGAGTAAATGTGTTGTAAAGACAATTAAGTCATATTAAATGACCTATATTACCCTAATATTTTACATTCTCCTTGTCCTGGGAGTTTTTAGGAGCTTTTTCAAGGAGATTTCTCTGTGATGGAGTATGTTAACTGATTTTCGAAGCTATTTTGGTTTTCCCCTAATATAATTTCTAATGAGCAGATAAAGTCTCATAAGTTCGAGATGGTGTTGCAGCCAGAAATATGATCATTGGTTTTATTTTTAAAGTTGAAAACTTATGATAGAGTGGTTTATCAGGATATGTTTATGAAAATTGATCATGGAATCTTGTTTGGTTCTTATGGATAGTGTTAGTAGTGGTTTTTGGTAGTTCTTCTAAGAAGAATAAGAAGAATGATGATTAGTGGAAGAAGGTAGGTGGTAGTTCTTGCCATCCTTCCCAGTTTTCTTCATATGTGGTGTCTGATGTTGGGTATGTTGTCTTCCATAAGTGTGGGAAAACATGGAACATATGACCAACGTGTTCATACCCACCCAGGACTTGTCCCTAGTGCAATGTTACAGAGAACTTATGGGGATTTTGAAAAGTGGTGCACCCATATCAAATTGGTTCTAGATCAATAGATTCCATCGAGATGTCATCCCAGTCAAAAAAACATGGGATAATTAGTTCTTATTTTGGATTTCATAGTCACATGGAAAGATAATCTTCTTAGAAGAGTCAATTCAGGGAAGTGCCTCATGGTAAGGGTCATTCTTAGGCACTGGAATAGACATGGAACGTTCATATGGTGGATCAGGCACTTGGGGAATTAGATTTATGGAATGTGATAGTTCCAGGTACCATTATTATTTCATTATAATTATCTATTCTTCTCTTTCATATGTGTTCTTCAATTTATTTTATTTATTTCCACATTGTGGATGTGTTAAATTTTCCAAATGAACTTATTCTTTATCTAATGGAGTAGGTAATGTTGCTTGGTAAGGAGAGGTAGAAGGGTTTTAGGTGTCCTTATTACAAAGTCACAATGTCATAGGATGATCTGGAATGGGGTTTTATAGTTTGGGAGATAGAATCCTTTTTGTGGGCCTCCATATGGATTTTATTGTGCATTTTTAGGTGCACATAGATTTTTATAGAGGGAGATTATGTTTTTTATTTGCTGATAGATGTATACATGTTTTTAGGGTGAGTATAATCCTCGATCAGAACATGCTGGACTCCCAATTCTGTAATTTTTCAGTCACGTTTATTAGATCTTGTTGCTCATATTGGGGCATGATATGGTGCTTCTGATTTTGAACTACCTCATGGGGTGGATGAGTTTGCAGAGATTTTCAATAGGATTATTTAGGATTTCCTCATGAGTAGGGTCTAGAGTTCTCCATTGACATGGCATCAAGAACACAACCAATATCTCATTCCTCATACCACATGTCCCAAAGAGAGTTTAAGGAATTAACGGTACAAATAGATGACTCTGAGTCCAAATAATTCACTTTCCCATGCATCTCACCATTTTCCACCCCATTTCTATTGGAGAAGAAGGTTAGTGGACCAATAAATTTTCGCATTTATTACCAAAATATAAATATGGCGAAGATCAAGAAAAATTACCCTTTTCCATTTGTTGATGACCTTTTAGATCAGATTAAGGGGGAATTTCTATTTTCAAATATTGACATGAATTCTGGATATCACCATGTTAGAGTTATAGAGGTGGATGTTTCGAAAATATCTTTCCATAGAAGGTATGAAAATATGAAGTATTTATCATTTCATCCAGGTTGAAATTTCTTCTAGTGGTATTTATAGTGCTTATGAATAGGGTGTTCCCCCAATATGTCAATTTTTTGTGGTGTTTATGGAAGAAATCATAGTATATTATAGGATTGAGAAGGACCTTTAGTGGAATTTGATAATTGAATTATGCTACCTTCGAGATCACCATATTAATGCAATGATTTCTATGTACACCTTATTTATTAGGGGTTTAATTTTTATAGGCCATGTGATCTTAGAAGAAGGGATTTTTTTTGACCCCAATAAGATTAGTGTTGTGATGTCATGGGAAGATCCAAAGAATGTGTTTGAAATAAAAATACTTTCAATCCTCGATGGGTATTATAGGTGGTTATTTTGAGTTATCTCTTTACTTGCTTCACCGATTCCAGTGCTCTCCCAATAGGGGTGATGTTTGAATGGATCCTAGAGTGTTATGAATCATTCCATGATATTAAGTGGTGGTTAACAAAAACCCCTATTTTGATTTTACAAGAGTCTGGAAAGGGATATGTAATTTGTTGTTATTCCTCAGGTATGTGTGTTGGGTGTGTTCTAATGCAGGATAACGGTGTTGTGGTTTATGGTTCATTCCAACTCTAATAATAAGAAATGAATTACCCAACCCATGACCATGAATTGGTAACATTGATGCATGCCTTCAATAAATAATGTCATTACGTTTTTGGGGAATACTTTTTGGTTTATTAAGATCATAATAGTTTAGCGTACATTATCTACAAGAAATATTTGAATTTAAGGTAGCATCATTGGGTTGATTATCTTCAGGGGTTGAATTTTGATAGATTCTATACCATAGGAAAAGGATATTTAGTGGTCAATTCCATGAGTAGGAATGTACGAGTTCATCATTTGAATGAGTCTAGTGATTAGTGGATGTTGATGGCTATTTTTTCAAATGAATCTCAAGAGAAAGGAACACAGTGAATGTGCATTCTTGGATAGTTTTTAGCAAACACATTTCTTTATGGAGTTTATTTTGAAATATTACATTGGGGATGAGTTATTCCATCAATATATTCTGGTACCTAAATGGAGGGGAGGTTCCTTTTGAAGAGTTGGTGTGTCTTATGGGAGTTTTTTTATTCATGGGTCACTTCATGGTGCCATTTTTATGGTAGGGGTGATGTCAGATAGCCACTAGTCTCAGTGGGTCATTCATCATAGTGACACCAAGATGTAATATGATCTGTATCATGAGTTTTGGTGGGCAAGAATAAGGTGGGACATAGATGACTTTTTATCATGATGTTAAAATGTGAGAAGGTTAAATAGGAAAACCAATGGCCCTATAGTTTTCTGATGCCTCTTACTATTCCTACTAACAAGTGAGATGAGATCGCCATGGATTTTATTGAGCGATTACTTCATACTCCTAGGGAGAGGAATTCCATTGGGGCAGTGATCGATCATCTTACCAAATAAAACCTTTTCATTCAAATCATGGATTAATCCACTGTGGTTGAGTTGGTTTGTTTCTATGTTCAAGATGTTGTGAGGATTCATGGTGTGACATTATAAATCATATCTGATAAGGACCCATGTATTACTTTTTGGTACTAGGAAGGGCTTCAGAATGAGATGGGGACGTATTTCATGTTTATCACAGAATACCATCCTCAAAACGATTTTCAAACAGAACATATGAATCAGATTTTTAAGACATGCTTTGGGAATTTTCATTAGATTTCATGGGATCATGGGATATCCATTTGGGATTGGTTGAGTTTTCATATAACAATAGATACCAATCCTTGAATCCAATGGATCCTTTTGAGTAGATTTATGGTTGATCATATGATTCACCATTATGGTGGGCTGAGGTGGGGGAATCCTTGTTATTAGACCAATCCTTGTGCATTAACATTCTAATAAAGTTATGTTGATCCGACATTGGTTTTTGATGGTCCATATTTATCGAAATTCCAACACCGATCAACGGTTCCACGAATTGGAGTTTTTTTATGGATGATTTGGTGTTCGAACAAGTGGAACCTCTCTTAGTTAATCATTATTTTTAGATAAAATGAAGCCTAACACCAATGTATGTCATAAAATTTTAAATTACTGAGCAGACAAGTAATGTGGAATATTAGTTTGATTTTCCTTCTCATTTGACATCAATTCATGACAAGTTACATGTCTCTGAGATGAAGAAGTATCTCCCAGATCTATCTCATGTGTTGAATTGGGAAGAGATGGAATTGGAGCATTATTTATCTATGTTTGAGAAACCATTGTGGATTGTGGATTCATGGGATAAATTGCTTCATGGGATGTCCATTACATTGGTTTCAGTTCATTAGTATCATGGTAGTGATGAGAATGAGACATGGGAGTAGATGTTTTAGGATAACGATGAATACTATTTTTTCTCAGATCAAGATTTAAAATGACTTTCAAGGGGAAGAATGATTTTATAGTGGGGAGAATTGTCTCATTCAAGATGTTTTTGATGTATTCATTTATTTATTTTTAGTTTAGTGTTTATACATTGGGCTTCCAATGTGTTTTTGGTAAAATATGAATATTTTTGTCTTGGAATTAGGTGGAAGATGGTGGGTGCATGGTTAAGAAAAATTGTGCATCCTTTCCTAGGAAATCATGCCAAAAATGGTCATTTGGGAAAGTGGGGACCACACTATTGGGGCATGGTTTCAAAAACCATGTAGGCTGACCAATTAACTTGTTCCTAATGGATATTGAGGGACACATTGTTTCAACATAGTTTAAAAAACCGTGCATGAAAACCGTGTGAGCTATCCATTTCATTAATATGTGAAAATTTACCATTCCACCTCCTTTGATTTTAACCCTAAAACTCTTCAATTACACCCCATTGGTGATTTAAACCAATCATAGCCTCCTCCAACACTTCTTGGACCACATTATCATCAATTAGTGGAAGGTTTTGGGTAGGAAACATCATTGAATCTTCACATAAGCATCTTTTATCATGATTTCTCCATATTTATAGTGTCCTTCTTCCTTCCTTCATTGGTATTCATTTTCCAGTGATTTAGCTAAACTAAATAGAGCTCTATCTTGTATTGTTGGGAGATATGTTGATGGTTATTGTTCAATATTTCCATTATCGGGTCATATGGCGGTACATATTCTATTTCACACTGATTTATGGAAGTTTCCCAGATTAGGGTAGGTGGTACCACGATTTTAAAATTTTATATGATTTTAAGTGATTTCTTGGTTGTATAAATGTGTTATATTGATTATTTTTGTGGTGATAAATATGTTTTGGAAGGTTTTTGAGATAAAATTTGTGGAAAATTATTTTTCTAAATAAAATTATTATGTTTTATATTTAATTATTTTTGAAATATCTTAAATAATTTTATTCCTTGGGTGAAAGGTGTAAAATGTGTTTTCATATAGACATAAAGGTGAAAAATGTGATTAAAGTGTATTTTCCAAGGGAATGGTGTTTTTTATATGTTTTATTCTTTGATGTAAACCTTAAATGGTTATTTGAATTGTGAATGAATTGTGATGAATGTTAGAAAATGGTTTTGATGTATGTGTGAATTTTATAGGGTATTTTCCCATGAAAATGGTTGGATTCCATATCTATTACCTCATGTTTTATTTCCAAATAAAATTTATGAACCATAAAAATGGTGACAAATGTATTTAAAAAGGGTTATGGTTTCTATGTGAAATGAAAATTCGTTTTTTATATAATATGGTAGTTTTTGTGTGAGATTTTGATCATTGGATCCATGTGAAAATGTTTAATTATGAAAATGTAGACAGGGTTATTTCATTATGTTCTTGTGATTCTTTGAATGTGTATATGAAAATTTTGATTTATTTTATTTCTGAAAGGTAATTTGATAACAAAGGGAATACCGGGTATCTAGGTGGATAAACAAGAACTAGTATTCTACTAGATTTGGAAGTGTCTTAGGCCCAAATTCATCAATCTATATTGACGATTACAACACTAACTAAAAATGTGATATGATCCGAGAACACCGGTTCTTGGGATGTGTTCCCATCTATAGGCACATTTATGAGAACATTTTTGGTATTGTATTATGATATATAGACCATTAGACCATGGGATAGGATCCCCCCCAATGGCTCCTTCATGAGAAAAATGTTGGTAGATTAGTGGAGGATTTTAATAACTAATGTACAATGTTCATAGTGTTTCACATGTTCTAGTTACACATATATATTTTCTTGTGGTTATCTATTATCAAATGATTATTATAGGGTGTGGTTTTATCAATTGTTATATTTTAGACCCTACGTACATTTTTATTTCAAGTAATATTATATATGAAAAATGATTTTTCTTAAAAAAAATTTATTGAGCATGCTTTCCATGAAATGTGTTATTGGAAATACATCAAATATTTTTATGGAAATGTGAATGTTGATTTGTCTTATAATGTTAAAGCACATAATATTTTATTTTGGGTATAATCCTATGGGGCTCTGGATAACACCCTATTTATATCTTTGCGTGTATGTATACATTTTTATTTTTGTCCTAGGAAAATGAAACACATGTCTTGGTGGTGAGGTGGATCTGGTTTTTAGTGTACCACATCATGGAGGTGTTTGTGGTGTTGGATTTAGGGTGATTTCCCTCTTGTTTCATGGAGGTTTTTGGGATAGTTTTGTTATTCCCATCCCATTGTAGTACATTTTGGATTTTATTAAAATTGTAATCCATATGTATCAAAATTGAAAAACATTGTCTTGTTATGGTTAAATATTATTATGATGTTTATTATTAACGGTTGTTTATGATTATATTAATTGTTGAAATCATTCCCAAAGCATATTTTTAAAAACCTGGTACCAGTTTCCTTCATGTTGAGATCAGGAACACACTTTAGTTCATGTCATTAATCAGGCCGAGTGTCAGGATGGAAGGCACCCCAGCCTGGTTCATGACCATGCACATACTAATGTTTGTACAATATTCATCTACTTATTTAGGAGAAAAAAGATATCAAAGTTTGGTAAATAGGGATACACATGATTCTTAAAATTATTTATTTCCCATAGCTTATACCAGAGGATTCTTATTTATTTTGAAAATAATTATATTACGAGGGTTCCAGATGTAAACTAGTTTAATAATATTATTGGAGTGAAAGATCAAGGAAAAGATAGTACTATTTATTTTTGAATGGAGAAGTGTTGAAAAATCAAATATACCTCAATAATGGGAGATAATTTCGGTATGATCATTTTTTTACATATGTTGAAATTTATTTACTAATGTACCTTTTCCCCCTTATTATTTGATGGAATATGATACACATGATTGAGGTGGAGTTAGAATGATATTTTTAGGTTTAGATACAAGGAGATGAATGAATATTAAATTTAACCTCACATAATAATTTATTTTTTGGGATAGAAAATATCGAATTACTTGTGATATATATATATATATAGATAAAGATACATGAAAGCAATTATTTGAAAGTAGACGACAAGAATCGTTTTTGGTCAGTGAAATGTTAGAATTTAGAGGTAATTTTAATGGTAATGATCATGTTGATGATAT
Organism: Viscum album; assembly: GCA_963277665.1. NCBI lineage: Eukaryota > Viridiplantae > Streptophyta > Magnoliopsida > Santalales > Viscaceae > Viscum > Viscum album. The sequence continues at coordinate 350,742,141 of OY728121.1, read as the reverse complement.
CAAATTCAGAGAAAATTAAGAGATCTCATTAAGATATCCAATAAGAAAATGTATACCCTTATACTTTGTCTCATGGAGGTTATACATTATCATAAGAACAAATGATAGATGAAAATTTAAAAAAATATTTCATTCTTCGGGATCTATAAAGGTTGACCCACTTTCCCCTAGCTAGACCTGAAAAATTGAAGTGGTACTGAATGATCATAAAGGGAAAATATCATATGGATGAGTCAAGGTTTGTAACTGGGATTATTATATGAATTTATTTAATTTATTCATGTTTTATGTTAAATAAAATATTTATATATTATGATTAAATTCATACTTATTAAAATATTATATAGAGTATGCCCTTGAGGCTCAATGAACACATGGAACTTTCTTAGATGAGTGTTATAAAGATATTTTTGCTAAATCATTGTAAAATCCTAAACACCTAGGTCATGTATGTGGATACTTGGAAGGTGTATCAGTATGAAATTTTCTCAATTTATTAAAAAAATCTTCAATAGAGGGTATTTATAAAAGATAAATAGATGATTTGTTACCTAAATTTCAGGATATTAGTGATATTATGATGGAAAAGATCAATGTTTCAGAACAGCTGATGTTTGAATACACGAAAACATAGTTTCAGGATTCCTATCCCACTCCTCCACATCCACTTTTAGATATCACTCCTCTAACTCCACTGATAGATCTCAATCCTCAGACTCCTTCTACATATCCATCGCCTACACCTTCTCCCCTAAAGTTTCCCATTCATATTGAGTAAAATGTTAAGGATACCAAATGTCATATTTTTCATATGGGATTATATATTATGTTGAAGGAACTATTTATCATCAAAAGATAGATATAAAGAATATTTGGGTCAATGAATAAGAAATTTTAGATTGATAAAAAAGAATACTAATTCACATAGATGAGGTCATTAAAATTTGATAATATATTGGCCTTTTTTTAGTTTTTCCATTTATGTTTTTTCAACAAATTCCTATTGTGGTATGTGAAAATTATATATTTATTTAATATTGGTGATAATTTTTTTTACATTTTAGTTTTATTATATTTATCTATTTTTTATAATAAAAATTTAATGTTAAAGAAATACTATATATACAACTTCAAATATAGGATTTTTGACTTCAGATACTTCTTCTAATCTTGATATATTATCAATATATTCAAAAAATTTGTAGGAATTTTATGAAATTCCGATGAAATATGAAATTTGTAGGAGTTTAATAACAATGATGATATGAAAAAAGGTATTATGGAGCTAGTAACAAGATATGAGTTAATAATCAACATGATGTAAGTATTTTTCTATGTAATTTGATTATTATATGTCTTTAAATTATATTAATTTATTGAAACATTATACATATGATTGTTTTGTATTAGGTATATTTAAAAAAATTATAAAGCATGATATGACATCTGTATATGGATTTATGAAGCTTAATTTTATTTCACCTATAGTGATGAAAGTAATTGTTGAGTTTAATAGTTTAAATTACTTAAAAAGATTAAAATAATGCAATTATCTAGTATTGGATGCTTCCATATCTTCAATAGTATGAATCAAATATCTCATAAAGTGTTATATCTCTTAAAATAATAACCGATAATATTATTATTCTTTTGTATATTTGTCTCTATTGGATGTTGGGTGTTTTTTCTCCAAGAGATATGACACCTTACTAGTTATTATCTATCCTTGTTAAAGTGAGAGATAATTATAATAATTTATTGAACTCATAAGGTTGAATATTTGAATATTTGAATATATTAAAAATACATATAAATTTATTGTAATTGTTTGTATTGTCATTTTTTCTATTTTTTGAATGCTAATGTACTACTATGAGGGATGAATTTATTGTTTTATATATAAAATTTTATTTTTCTTGTCGGTTATTCCATAATAGATGAAAATTATAAGTGAATGATTTACCAGGATAGTTTTCTTAAAAATCAGATGTTATAAATTATTTTTTATGTCTGTTATATAAAAACCGATGTGGAAAAAACCTAGAAATATAACTTTTAGCTTTTTTAAATCAAAGTTATGGAATAAAAAATATAATAATATTTCTATGATGATATCTTCAAAAGTTGATGTCATTATATTCTATGTCAGTTTTATTAGAAATGATATGGAAACCCGAATCTAGAATATGAAATTGTAGTATGGTTCTTAATGATTGTTTTTCCAAAAACAGTCATTAAAAACAATATATAATAGAAATTATCATCTCGATTCATAATTAAGAAAACAAAACTCCCAAATATATTTAATTATAGAATAAGTTATTATCAAATTATGTGAAAAAACGTTTTCAAATATTTTCTAAAATTACATCACGTGGTAAGCGATGTTTAAAACAAAAAAAAGATGTTAAAACCCCTTTTTCCATAGTGACTCTTTTGATATGGAATATTTCCTCTCACTAATCTTCTTGGTCTGAGAAACTAAAAATTTATTTTTTTTCACCATCACTATTATGAATAGGTGTTTTAATCTAATACAGATTAGATACTTATTTATATTTCCTATTAGTACCCTTAATCTCATAAGCTTGGGAAGATTTATATTTATCCTTAGTGAACTTGTTGAAATATTATCAACTTTTGATTAGCACATTTTGGATTTCTAGATAGATAGTGTGTTTCGTGAATAGTATTTACTCTTATTAATCTAGTTTCACCACAATATCACTAACCTTTTATTAATCTAATTGAACATTAATCTATGATTTTTAATCTAATCAATAAAAGATATTTATTATTAATTACACTTTTTTTCAGAGGGTAACTTTCTATTCTCCTTCTCATGTTTTCTATTTTCTTTATTGATTTGTTACATTACTCAAGGTAACCATCCTAATTATATTTCAGTATCAGTTCCAATTATATAGTTTTTTCACCGTCATCACTATTTGAACAATAGATGACTTATTAAAATTTTAAAGAAAATTTACTAAATATTTTGAAGAGATAGTTGGGGATAAATTGTCTTGATCATTCATTCTCATTAAATTTCTCCACCTTTTAAAATAATTATTTTTTTATTTTCTAATTTTCTTATTTTGAGACTTATTTTCTTATCCATCTAACTCATTATCAGTGAAATGATTCTTTTAATATTCAATATAAATGTGTCTAGTTCTATTATAATTCAATCATTATAGTGATTTCTCTATATTCCTATTCAATATGCCTTTTTCTGAGTCTCCTTGAGAGAAGGCAAAAAATATTATTGAAGTCTTCATTAGAATCATCCTCATTAGAATGATATGACTCTAAAAATTCATTATTTATTACAGATCCTTTTATCATATCCTTTATGGTCATAACATTTTTATCATTTTTCTCAAAAAATGGTTCTACTCTCAGTTCATATGATATAAGAATATTATGAATTTTATAAGGGGATAGATCTTATTTATCCTCAAATACTGAAACCTTGGGATCAAATTTTTCATGGAAATTTATTAGAGGATTATTTACAATGGTAGAATCCACCATCTTCTCACTAAATCCTCGAATACTACTAACTATCTCATTCACCCTGTTGAAATGGTTATCTATATTCACATCTCCATCCATTATAGTGTCTTCAACATTAATCCCCTAGACATGTAACATGGTTTTCCTCACTTTTATATTTCCTTTAAAAATATTTATCAACTTCACCCATACTAATTTTGTGGTTTGAAGTCCCATAACCTTTTTAAAGGTTTTTTCTAAACGAGACCTCAAAATTGATTTTTGAGACTAACCATTATTTTCCATGTTTCTCTTATCATAGAGCCTCATAATAATTTCCTCATAAATAGGTAGATATCCCACTATTGAAACATCTAAAACATCCTAGAAATGTTATAGGATTTATGTTAGAAACTTATTCCACTAGTTGTGATAGTTACTACAATCAGAAGATTCTACTAATCAGCTATTCATAGAATTATTCACTAATACATATGAAGCTATATTTTCTTACCCCCTTTATCAGTACTAAAAAAATGATAAATGGGGTACCATTATCAGTTTTATCTAAGAGAGATGATAAAGAGGACCATTTTCTTTGGTAAAAATATGATAAAAGAAGACTTCTTCATAATTTTTTTGTCATTAATAAATGGTATATTTCTGAAAAAAATTATATATCATTAAAAAATAAATGAACATATAAATATTTTTATGTTGATATAAATAATATATATTATATTAAATATGATTTATTAATGATTAATATACATATAGACATATTATATAACAAATTTATTGAAAATAGATTTGAAATAACTAAAAATTAATATTAATTAATAAATTTTGAATTATATTTCAGATATAGTCATTCAATTATTCTAAAGTCATACAATCATATTAAGACTATAGTGTTTAAATTTTACTATTTTCATATTGTAACATTATTTATAAATAAATATGTAGATATTTTTACATATTTGCATATAAAAATTCCTATATACAATTAATTTTTAGAACATATTTATATAAAAAGGTATTTTTAAATATATCAATCATATTTAAATATATATGTATTATTGATTTAAATTAAAATGAAAAATTAACCATTTTATTTATGATATAAAAATTAATATATATCCACTTTAAGTAATGTTTATATATAAATATGTATGTGTCAATAAAAAAATATAAAAATATGTATGTGTTCCAATATATGTAACAAAATACATATATGTAAATATTTGTGTGTGTACATGTAAAATATAAATGTATGTCTGTGTGTCTCAATGTGTGTGTGTGTGTGTCAATATTATATAAATACATCATATATAAATATATTTAAAAAAAACATTTTCATTAAACATGTTATATAAATGTACTTACGATAAATATTTTTAAATACAATATAAAAAATTTATATCTAAATATATAATTATAAATAAATAAGTATATATATATGAATACAAATATAGATATGGAAATATATGTAAAAGGTCAAACTAAATTTAAAATATATATACTTATTTTAAAAAATTATTTAAAAACTAATTGTGTAAATCCTATGGAAATGATTATTATACATTTTATTTAAAATAATACCTAAGTATTTTTTTAAATTATAAAATGTATGAATATATATATACCTATCCTAATATATATATCTAATGTTTTCATATACATATGTGTGCATATTAATAAATAGATATATATTTATTTTTATATACTAATATATGTAAATGAATATAAATATGTTACATATTTGTATAAATATAAGTATATATATCATATCTATATACACAAAGACATATGTATAAATACACACACACAATCATATATATTATAAATATTTTTAAAAATATTTTTGTAAATATATGGATAAAAACAATGTATGTAAAAATATATAGAAATATAGAAATGTCATAAAATATATAAGAAAACCAGATTGGGTAATGTTAAAGGGGTTTACTTTTCACATTGAGATCCTAGGTTTGAGACCTGGCTTGTGTGGGTGAGCTAGTAGTGGGTAGTAATCTAGAGCTAACAAAGAGAGGTTGTAGGTGATGGGAAAAGGGGGAATTTATTCGCACCATGTGTGACTGGGACAAGGAGCCATCTGAGATAACAGAAAAAAGAGGTCATCAATAACTAACACAGGTTACTGGATGAGTGGGAGAAAATAAAATAAAAATATTTGTCTAATTGTATCATCTCAAAAAAATTGACAAATGAAAGATTTATCGGCACTGAAAAAGAATTAATAAAGGTGTTATTTATTAGTTCTATTTTCAGAGTTTGATTAGGTGGTTTTTATCTTTAATTTTTATTCAATACAATAGATATTCTATTTAACAATGCACATAAAGGATTTTAAATGAGTTAAAAGTGTTTTATCCCCAGAACTATTATTAGGGGGATGGGGTCCCCTTTTTCATCATGAAATATGTTGATAAATGCCACTATTTATCAGTAATATTTTAGCACTAATAAAGTTATCAATTTATCAATGTTATAAATAAAACTGATAAAGGTCGAACCTACTATAGTGTGTTGTTTTTATAACAACACACTACATCATATACCTGTAACTTGTCTTCAAAATATCAAATTTAAATTAAATAAATTATAAATCACGAATACAAAAAAACACTACTATATACATTTCAAATAATTTATTTTATTACTATATATAATTATAATCAACAAAATATTTAAAGACACTAATATTTAATCATCTATGGACACTATAATCCACCCTCAAAAAACTCATCCCATGGTATGAGTTTCAAAAAAAATCACATCAACCCAAAAAAAATAATTCACCTATATAAGAAAAAAAAATTATTTTTTAAAAACGATAAAGATATAAATTCAATGTTAATATGAAAAAAAATAAATTAATAAAATATCATTTTTTAATAAAAACACACACTTAATGTTCTACCGGTCACACCATGTGTCATATTGTGGTCTGGTTGATTCCTAAATGTCAAAAATTTGATATGGATCATTTTTGTATAGTATAAATGAAATTTAAATGTGTTTTATATAGTTTTATTATGTCACATGTTCTTTTATGTAAATTAAATGTCTATTATAAATAATGACACACTTGGACTTATTCCTGTCACACCATGCATGGGATTGAAGTGCAGTTGATTCCAACCCATCAAAAATTACTTATGGATAACTTTCTTAATCTATCAAAAACATCTGAATGTATTTTCATGGGTTTTAATATTCAACTTGTGTTTTTACTAAAATGTCATTTCAAAGTAGAAACCCGCAATTTGAGTCATGCTGGTACCATCGGGTGTCAGTTTGATGTGAGATTGCATCCTACACATCACAAATGACTTATGAATCACTTACCAAAATTTTCAAGACAATAATATTACATATTATTGTTTTCCAGTAAGTGATAAGTTTTGTAAACTAAAATGTAAATTTTTAAATGTTAATAGACACATTGGATCAACCTGGTCCCATAGTGAATCATTTTGAGGTGCAGTTGATTCATAAATGAAATAAATGACACATGAATCATTTTATTAAATTAAAAAAAATACAAATTTGTTTTATTATTTTTCAATATGTAACTATTACTTTTTACTAATATTAATCTCAATTTTAAAATAAAAAAAACACATGAAGTCATATCCGTCACACCGTACATCGTATTGAGGTGTGTTTGATTCATACATGTCAAAAATGTTTTATGGATCATTTTTCAAAATAACAAAATTAATCTGAATACCATTTATGGGGTTTTAGTATGCCACATGTATTTTTACGAAAAAAAATTCAAATTTAGAAAAAAATAGATACATTTATTTATATTGGATAAACTGTGCATAATATTGTGATTTGGTTGGTTCCTACAGATCAAAAATGACTTCTTGATAATTTTACTAACATATGAAAACAAATTGAATATGTTTGATCAGTTTTCAATATGCCACTTGTTCTTTTTACTAAAATTAATTTCAATTATAAATAAAAAAGACACACTTAGAGTTATACTAGTAACATCATGTGTAGGATTGAGTTGGGGTTTATTAATACATGTTAAAAATGACATATGGATAATTTTCTAATTGTATTATAACAATATAAACGTTTTTACTCAGTTTTCAGTATGTCACTTGTTTTTTACTAAAATTAATGTCAATTTTAAATTAATAGACACAATTTGAATTATATCGGTCCCACCATACATCATATTGATGTGGGGTTGATTCATACATGTCCCAAATGACATAAAGATCATTTTACTATTGTATAAAAACAATATTAATATGTTTTATTGGATTTGATTATGTCATTTCTATTTTTTGTTTAATTTGATTTGGAAATGGAAACATGAACATTGAGTCATACCAGTTATAAAATTTTTATTTCATAGGTGAGACAGATTCCTATATGCCACAAATGTTTTATGAATCATTTTCATAAATGATAAAGATAATATAATAATGTTTTCTAATTTTTCAATGAGTGGAACTTAATAATTTATAATGTCAGTTGTAAACTGATAACAGACACATTGAGTCATACTAGGAATATTTTATATTTTATTGAGGTGTGTAAAATTCCTACATATTAAATATGTATTGTGGATTATTTTTCTAATATATAAAAACAATCCAAATGTGTTTTATCAGTTTTGGGTATACCAGTTGTCCTTTTAAAAAAAATTAATTTCAACATTAAATAAGAAGAAAACCATGGAGTCATACTAGTCACATTGTTCATCATATTGTGGTAAAAAAGTTTCATAAACAGACTAAATTACTAATGGATCATTTTCCTACTGTATAAAAAAATCCAAATGAGTTTGATTAGTTTTGAGTACATAACTTGTCTTTTTTAGTAAAATTTCATTTTAAACACGAAACATGAACATTGAGTCATGTTGGTAACAACATCTATTGGTTTGAACTGAGTCTGATTCATACTTTTCACAAATTACATATTAATTTCTTTTTTTACATTATCAATAGAGTAAAATCATTTTTTTTTCTTTTTTTAGTGACTAACACTTTTTAAAAAAAATTGATTTTAAAATTATTACAGCCAATTTCTGTCATATCATGCATACAAGGTATCAGGTTGAGGTGCAGCTAATTCATACACATAAAAAATGACATCTAGAATATAAAAAACCACATGAATGTAGTTTCTCAATTTTAATATGTCAGTTTACTTTTTAACTAAAATCAATGTCAACATTAAATAAAAAATATGCACTTGGAGTCATATCAATAAAACTGTGCATCAGATTGAGGTTCACCTGATTCATACATGTCTCACATGGCATACAGATTATTTTCAGAAAGCATCAAAATAATTATAATCTGTTTATCAGTTTTCAGTATTTCACATGTCTTTTTTTCTAAAATTTAATTTTATAATTTAAATAAACACTTTGAGTTATATTAGTCACATAATGTGTCAATTTTACATTAGACTATTTTTTAGATATCAAAAATTTATTTTGAATCATTTTCATAAATTACCAAGAAAATCTATGTTATTTTCATCAGTTTTTAGTGAGTGAATATTTTTAAACAAAATTTTAATTTTAAACAGATAATGAGCACATGAATCATTATAGAAACATAATGTATCATATTGATGTGAGCCAAATTCCTACACATCTAAAATAACTTATGGATCATTTTATTAAAGCATAAATAAAATCTGAATGCATTTTTTGATGTTTTGAGTATCTCAATTTTCTATTTTTATTAAAATCGATGTCATATTTAAATAAAATGGTACAATTGGATTAATTCCTGTCAAAACCTGTGTTATATTGAGTTGTGGATGATTCGTACATATAAAAAACTACTTATGGTCCATTTTATTAAAGTGTATAAATAACAAATTGTATTTTCTTAGTTTCGGGTATGTCACATTTCTTTTTTAGTAAAATGTCATTCTAAACTAAAAACACATACATTGATTCATACTAGTCACATCATGTATCATAGATATATGAGCCTAATACCTACACATATTAAATTACTTATGATTCATTCTCATAAATTCTCATCAAAATATTAGTATTTTTTATTGGTTTTTAGTCAATGACAATTTCTGAATTAAAATGTCAATTTTAAATTAACGATGAACAGTTGGAATCAAAATGGAAACATCATGTATTGGATTGTGGTTAAGATGATTCCAACACATCAAAAAAAGATATATGAATTTTTTCCCCAAATTATCAATATGATTTTAATGTATTTTGCTTGGTTTTGAGTAAGATATTTGACATTTTAAATAAAATTAATGTCAATTTTAAATAAAAAGAATCATTTTTAGTCACACTGGTCACATCATGTCTAATATTGAGGTGCATATAATTCCTTCTCATCTCAAGGATGGAAATAAATATTAACATCCAATGTTACTATTCTCTAAATTTCCTTTCTTGAAAGACTTTCCAACACTTCATATTGAGTCATTATTTTTAGCCTAAAAAAGTTTTTTCGCTAAGAACATCGACTCAGAATTTAGTGTTGGAGTTCGATAATGAAATCAAATAGAATGAAAGGTAACATTAGAATAATGTAATATTTTATCTATTTTGTGTTTTTTAGAAATTTTAACGTAAAATACGACTTCTTAGAATACCTAAGATAAAAGAAGATTAAGTATTTGTTAAAACTAATATGGAAATTATCATAAATAATATATATAAAATGATGAAATAAATTAATTAATTACGTAGTAGGAACAGACTTTTTCATGATAGTTATATAAATTACTAACCCATTTATTTATTGTAATTATCTCATTTACAGTCTTGAATGAGCACGTGAGTCTTCAAACAAACCACCCCAACTAAAAAAAATAAATCCACCAGTATAAGAACAAAATTATTATTTGTGTAATAATAAAAAGAAATAAATTAAACTCAAATATAAAACAATACAATAATTATATTCATAGTGATTTTACTATGAAAACAAAAATATTACCACTTTGATTTAGTAGACGAAACATCATTTGTCTTCCTACAAAGACAATAGAGGGAACTGGAAGGAAAATGATAAATTTGGACAATATATGGTTGAAAATGTTTTAAGGGACAAGAATTCTGTGGATGTTTTGGTATATAATGGTATGAATGATGGATATAAATCTTCTAAAATAAATTAACCCTATATATAAAAATGAAAATTAAATCAATGTTTCATTATATAATTCTTCTATGAAATCTAGAAATCATATCATAACATTATCTTTAAATATTCCCAAAGGGGTTCCTTAATTATATTATGTTATAACACATGAGTGGTAACATCATCATGTAAAAAAAGGCATTGTTTGAAAGATTAGTAAAACAATAAATTTAGATTATATATAATGGACTAGAAAAAAGATAATAATATGAGAGAAAAAAAAGTATATTAAAAAAATTACGTTCTCAATGAACACCCGGTTGCAAACTCGATGTATGTTATCTCATGAGAATGAGAATCCTCAAACAAACCATGAAAAATAAAACAAATAAACACACATGTACAAGAGAAAAATTCTTATGTGATTAAAACTAAAATGAAATAAATTAAAAATAAATTAAAAAATTTCATTACTTCTATGGAAGTCACACCTCCATGCAATTTTTTTACATTCTACCATCATTTATTCTACCCATTAATTTAATAAAAAAAATATTTCTTCTTGGTAAAATGATTATTTCCTACATTCATAGTAGTACTGAAAAAAATGAATACACCATTGATTAATACATATTTCAAATGAAAAAGTAATTATCCACAAAAATACCATAATCATGTCCCACTTCAACCACAATTGTATCCACTATTTTGAAATGTATTTCCTTTATCATGTTCATTTATATAATATTTAAAAACATTAATTAAATAACCATTTTAAAATAATACATAAAAACATTATCCTCTTACTTTGTCAAAGTGGTTCTGAAATAGAATCACATTTTTCATATGACTTCTTATAAATATGGTCTCAAAACAATCCTATAAACTATTTATTATATGTATTTGTATCTATCTTTTATCCAATGTTAGATTCAAATTCCTAATAATTTGTTTTGGGTTTCAACATATAGAGAAACTATAAACAGTTCTGAAAAACATGTAGAACTTCTCCCGATCCATAATATTTATTGTCACATCATATCTTTTATAAATTAATTCACCCAAGATCCACCCAATGTCGTAATGTTTTGTTATAACACTGTATTACACAAGAGATAGGTAGTCGGTATAGAATTCCAAATCTTTCCCAAAAATATATCAATCCATTATAAAACCCTCTGGACACCTTTTATTTTTCACATACCCTTTAAAAATATTGACATACCATTCAATGGGGTACATCCTTGTATCATACACAAGAGCACATGGTACAATATCTCTCACAAAGTGAACCATCATGTGAACCATCATATCAATGATTGATGGCAAGAAGAACATTTCCAAGACACATAATATTATTGAATTTTCCTTTTCCTCATGTTTTAAATTTCACTGATTCTATAAAATTACTACATATATGTTTGAAAATGAAACAGATCGTGCTAAAATTTTGATTTAAATTCATTTAAAAAATGAAACGTAATGGTTTAGGAATTAGATCATTCATCAAAATTTGATTTTCATGTGATTTCAGACCCTTTAACATTAAATAAATCATTGACAGAATATTCTAGATATTCAATGAATCTTCCTATGAACCATTACATCATTCAAGTAGATTAAAAATTGATATCTCTCATACGTGGAAAGAGTGTAAGCAGCTGAAGTAAGAGAAATTATTTTCTCACCACTCACTAGAACCCACTCTTCCCATATTCCCATGTAAAAAATGTGTAAACTATACATAATTATATATTTTTTTGTGAATTTAGAAACATGATAATTACACTATCACATTAAAGTTCTTCAATAATAATAACATAAAGAAAATTAATGATTTATAGTGAATTTCTTTATGGTAATTCAGAAAAAATGATCCCTTTTTCTAACATGTTTTTTGTATTTTGTTTTATAAAAACGGTTTACCAAAAGCAGTTTCCACAACATTTACATTCTCAAATAGTTGATCACCTATCAGTGGAGATGGTTTTGAACATTATTATGAAATTCCATCAAATTATTTCATCCAAGATCATTTCTTATGTCATGGGTCATAAATCAGTGATTTTCTAGAAACATAGTATTCGATAATCATTTCAACCAAATAGATTGTGTACTTTTCTATAAATGTGAAACCCTTAAGATCCATTAATTTTATATCATAAAAATATTCTATAATTAGGAAACTAATTTATCTTCCTATATAATATAGAATATTACATGAAATATTCATTTCTGTATGCATCATAAAACATAACACATGAATCTAAAAATAATTTCAAATATTAGTTGATTGTAGCCAAATAAACATCTATATCATTACCTGGTTTCTTTTTCCCTAAGATAAAAACTTATAACATTATGTGTTTTGATATCAAGAATTCCCATGATGTAATGTAATAGTATATGTTCATTACTGGGATTGTACGATCAGTGCTACTTTGAAAACCAAAAGGGTTCACTCCAAATGTAGATAAAACTTGGAAAAGGGTTCCAAATTTAGGATACTATTAATCAATTTAGAATGAATATATTCTTCTAGGTAATGGAGTTTCCTTTAATTATTTATTGTATCTATATGCCACATCGATTTCCATGTAGTATACTCCCTTCTATATAGGTGCCTAAAACTTCGAATGATTGAAATGTACTATGAAACATTCACAGTACCAGATTCATATTTCCTCTAACGATAAAAACCACACACTGGGCATTCTTTATGTGATTTGTGGTCCTTGATACTATATATAGTCATTATGTATGAATTTATTCTTCCATAGATCATAATCATCGATCATAATATTTGTTTTGCATCATATGTGGGGTTAGGGATCTCATTATCTTCAGGGAGAATTTCATTCAAGAGACAAAGTAGTTCATTGAAACGAGAGTCACTCTATCTATTTTAGAATCATAAATTATAAAAACCGTAGTACGGATGAAAATGCTATATATTTAGTTTATTCAAAATACAATGGAATCTTTATGAAACTCTTTAACTTCTCAATCGATTTTGGAAAACCATAATGTTCATCTTCAAATTTCAGTATCATTTCATCAATATGATCTTCATAACCATTCACACCCATAATCACTTGCTCGATATATTCATCTTCTTTTTCCATAATTTTAATCATATTTGATGATCCATAAAAAATAGTGTTATCCCAGTCACTAGCTACATTCTCCTTCTCCCCATGTCTATTCTAAAATTTATAACATTGATCAATTCCAGGACATATCAAGTGTTCCACCAACTCTTATGGACTAATTAGTCTCGAATAACATCAATGTAAACTTCCAAAAAGAATTTTACAAGGTTCATATACATGATATTTGAAAACATAATGAACTATTTCACAACATCTTCATACAAATTTTTCATAATATTAGAATTCATACATTCTCAATTTGTATACATCATATTTGATTCAGTAATATTAATATTTAACAAAATAAATAAGTATAATAAATGGTATTTTAAATTAGGTGAATCCAACATTATAATGTTTCAAATAATATCACCATGATTGGAATGAAATGTAATGACCCGGAATTTCCATGTAATTTTTTTAAATAAATGGTAATTTTACAATTTTGCGAAAATTAACAGTGCATGATTCTGAGGCCCGTATTGCCTGGAATGATTTTCTGATCTTTATTTCGTGTACGTTCAGTAAATGTTCGAGTAGTTTTTTCTAACTTTTTAGATGGTGCTCAGAATTGAAATCCAAGGACACCGTTAAACTCGTAGTGCCAGTATTCGCTTAAGGAGACTTTCACATTGATAGTAGTGGGTCAGGAGTTAAAGATATAATTTACGTTTTCTTTTTTTGAATGAATAAAATAAAAATAAATTTGTGTAGATTTATTTTTATTTTATTTGTTAAAACTTCCATGTGGAAGTTGGGAAGTGGGGACCACCAAACCTTAACCTCCCTTGAGTGGTTATATTGGTGGGGACCACCCGAACCTATCCTCCCATGAGAGGTTATGGTGGTGGGGACCACCTGAGGTAGAATCCTCCTAAACTCCCTATTAAGTGGGGAGAAACCTCTTGAGATTCCAACTTAATTATGCCAACCCACCTCCACATTAATTGTGCCAACCCATGGTTTCCTCCAATTTTAATTTTATGCCAATGAAACCCATTTATTATTTCCCGTTAATTAATCCAACATTGATTGCCAAAAAATTAAATAGATAATCAAAATTTTATTTGGTTGGTATTCATTTGTTGGAAATGTATTGGAAAATGATGATTGCAAGAAATTGGGAGAAAGCACTCCAACTAAGAATGCTCCTCCAATGAAGAACACCGAACTCCTTCAACCTTCTTCCTCAGGACATCATCCGACATGGGACATCATCATCTACGAAGAATCAATGACCATACTACCTTCTATCTCTAACATCATCAAGAAAACAAGGTAGTGGTGTAATTGTGTTCGATTATTTTCAGGATGTTGTAAGGTGGTTGACTGATATTTTCTTCTTTCTCCCATTCTTGATAATTATTTGTAATTCAAGACAGAATTATAGTTGCATGATACCGCTCTACACATGGAGAGTACGGGACACAAAAACCGGGCTCATCCTCTCTAAAAAACTTGTGGTTTATTGTTGAACGTGATGGAGGAATGAATGCAAACCACTGAGGAAGAACGGGAACTACGGTCATCAATACCGTCAGCCGCAACGAAGGTGCGGCGCATCGACACTGCTATGCTGCCATCGCGCCAACAGTTTCCACCGCCTCTTTTCACAACTCCACAACGCCCCGCAGCCGAGGCACTTCCCCTAGTTCAGACCACGGCCCCGCGGTCGGACCACCACCCCGCGGCCGGACCACCTCCCCACAGCCGGACCGCTGCCCCGTGGCCGGACTGCCTCACACAGCCGAACCACCTCCTACGGCCGGAAGACCACTATCATAGGTCTGGACCACTCCACACCCCCCCCCCTCGTGGTTTTCACGGCTGAGCCTAGCTAAGATGAACCGCCTTGTGGCCCTCGTGGACGATGTGTCCCTCGTGGCCTACCAGACTGCCCAGTGGGCCTGGCTGAACACAGCGGTCCGGGTCGTGCAGGGTCAGACTAGACCTGTGCCCACTACGACCCCTTTTACTTTCTTTTGGCCATAACAATGGCAGCATAAGTCCTTTTGACAAACCTCCATCTGCGCTGGAAATTGTGGAGTGAGATGGTCCCTTTTAGTGATACCCCACTATGTTTTGGATTATGTTGAGGAACGGTCAGGTTGGATCAACACAAATCCAACTGGGTCCCTGGGACTAAAAGCTAATAAATCACAGACTGAGTGTCCAATTGACGGGCTGTCTGTTTCATTAAGATCCCTAGGATGTGGAGGACCCTATAGATACTTCTTCCTAAGACTTCATGGTAGTTGGAGTATCGACCAGTAGCTTGTAGAGAAAATCCTCCTAGAGAAGCAGCTTGGGGATGTGGCAAGCCCACGGTGGGGAGTGCCTTGGTGAAGTGGAAGACCCACGGTACTCAACAGTAGTAGTACCTCTACATTCCATGACGGGAATATATTTGGTGACTCAGAAGACCCATGATGGGGAGCACCTTGGTGATGTGGTAGACCCACAGTAATCAACAGGAGGAGTACCACAGCAGACCAAGGTTAGTGGGAAGCGCCTCTATGTGACGCAGCAGGCCCAATGTACCCGATAGAGGAGGATTTCATCAGCATCTGAGGGTTCAAAATGTTACTTGATACTACCCCTATAATAAATCCTGGTTTTAGCTATGTCAGAACCTCTATGTTTTCCTCATGACTGAGACAAATTATTTTATAACATAGGTATATGTATCTCCATATACCTAAGTATGGTTATCTGTTATTTTCATACTTGTTGGTTTATCCTTGATGGATTTTGTGAGACCTGGAGGGTTCCAAATTCTCTACTTAGTATCATTATACTCACCCATGCATGGGCTATGCGCACACCTTGTTGTGTTGGATGCGGATGATGGACAACGCTAACTGAGGCTGAGAGTACCAGGACTTGACGGTACCTGGAGGTGGATCATACGGTGTGTCGGTATGCCGAGGGGACGGGTGGACGTGGAGTGCTGAGGAGGCGGTTTGTACATACCCTTCAGGTTGGAACCTTGGAGGATGATCCTGTAGCTGTCTTTTCTCTTTTTTTAGTTCTATTGCATTTCAGTTGTACTTCTTCCTTTACTTTGGGGCTTGTATTTTGACCCCTTTTATTTTTATCACTCTTTTGGTTATACATTTTTCTTGAGTTTGTATCTTGTTGTGTGCATGGTTACTTGAGTTTATAGGTTATAAAGGCAATTCCTTCCCAGATTTAGGGAAAATGCTTTTCAAGGCTAGTCGCTAGCCCTTGGCATATGGAAGGTATGCTTGGGGTAGTCACGGCATGGGCCCTAGGGGAAGGTTTGTGGAAACTTTTTATCAGAGGAGTTGTTTCTACCAAATAAATAAGACTCTAATATTTTCTATAAAGTAATAGTGTTAAGGGTAATGAGTTCGGTTTTTAGTACAGGGAGTCCAATGTTGGTGCAACGGTCGACGTATCCATAAAACAGGACCCTAACTTCTGATATCTGAATCATTTCATGAAAACAATGATTATGTGTGTGTTTTAAAGAGTCTTCTTTGTGAACTCTTTGAGATATCTCACCAGGTCAACTCACAGGTATAAAATTTTGACCGTAGCGCACCTCTTTTATTTTTAGGACGCCTCAACACAGATAGCAAGATATAGTTCCAAGAATTGTATGCATAGATATCCCACCAAGGAATGAGGCCTTGGTGCATGTACCTCTTCCAGTAGAGGAACCAGCAGAGGAACCAACGGTTATATTCCCCAATGGGCCCCCGATTCCACCACCCCTAGCAGTAGATGGTGCAGTCTACTTGAGCACGTTGGATGAGTTCCAGCACCAGATTCCACCCAGGTTCAGGGGAGAGATGGACCCACAGGCAGTTGAGTATTGGATGGAGGCCAGGGTGAGATTTTTTCCAATTGGTAGGGACACTAGCTAATTTCATGGTGATCCATGGCACCGTATTTCTACATGCAGCAGTAGGCAAATGGTGGAGCTTGATGATCTAGGGTCATGATGAGGTGACACTTCTCTGGGAAGACTTCAAGAGACTATTTTGAGCAGAGAATTTCCCAGCAACTCTTTGCGGAGTGCTCATTCAGGAGTTACTTCATCAGTAGCAGGGCATCATGACTGTGGCACGGTACTCCACCAGGTTCACTAATCTGTCACGTTACTCCACTGATATGGTACTAGACCCCTTTTTTAGGGCATGTACCATCAAGAAAGAGCTCAGGTGGGAGATCTATGCTTCGATGATCTCACTCAACATCCCAACATAGGTAGGGGTGTAAGAGACATCCCTCTTGGTGGAGATTTTACTTGATGAGATATCACCAGCTGCGAGACCCACTACTAGTAATCACATAGTGGAATCATCTATAGCAGGAAGAAGATAGATGTTGCAGAGGTCCAATAGGACCAGACCTACTGGTGGATTATCGCATGACTCAAGATCAGTTTTGTGGGGCACTTGATGCGGAGCCAGTTATTCCAGGAGTGGGAAGTGTTTCTCATGCGATAGGCAGTGTCACGTGGCTTGTGACTATCAAACCCACCATTCAGATGATCAGGAGATGGTTGAAGGACCTCCCAGGCAGAGACATAGGTTAGACCGGGGGGGGGGGTCCACAAGGATGAGACGGACGTGGAAGAGGAGTTGGTCGTGCAGCTGGAGGTAGTCGACGATTCGAGATGTTACCGACACCACCACCAGGAGGTCCACCCTGACCGTACGGAGCATGTGGACAGGGGAGAGCTTAGCTCCAGGAAGCTGAGTCCTATGATCACAATGCTCCAGAGATGAAATGACGTATGATATGTGTCTAATATACGTTAGTTGTAGTACATATAGACACAGGTGCCAGTAATTATTTTATTTCCACCGCCCTTGTTCGGAGTTCGGAGATTCTGACAGAGCCATTGGCTCGATCCTTATGGATAAAGACTCATACTAGAGCAGATTCTATGATTACGCAATAGTGCCGGCAGTTTGAGCTTACTTTAGGAGGTGAGAGCTTCAGTTGGGATCTCCTAGTAGCATCGTCGAGGCCTTACGACATAATCTTGGGTAGGGACTGGTTATCTACAGTCCGTGCTCAGATTTACTATATTAGGCGCAATGTGTAGTGTGTCCGCATAGATGGGACTGGATTTACCGTCACCGGTGAGAAGGAAGCCTTTGTAGTGCTGGATGGACTTACCCATAGGAGGGTGCAGCCGATTACTCATTAGCTGTCTATCCTTACCCTCGAAGCAGATGAATTGGAGAGCTTGAGTTATCCTGTATTGGTGAACCAATATGCGAATTTTTATCTGATGATGTCCCAGGTCTACCTCCTAACAGAGAGTGGGAATTTTACATTGACTTTTACCCTGGGACAACACTGATATCTACACCAGTGTATCGGGTGGCTCCCACCGAGCTTCATGAGCTGTGTGTAAATCTAGAGGACCTGTAGGGGAAGGGTTTCATCTAACCTAGTGTTTCTCCCTGGGCAGCCCCGATTATATTCGCCCAAAAGGTAGATCGAATTTTGAGGATTAGTGTTGACTATCAGCACCGGAACTAGGTGAATGTGAATAAGAACTACCCACTATCAATGATTGATGACCTCTCTGATCCGCTTAAGGGAGCATGGTGGTTCTCGAAGATAGACTTCAAATCAGGCTATCATCATCTTAGAGTACGAGACGAGGATGTGAAAAAATGGATTTTAGATGTCGGTACGCCCACTACGAGTTCTTTGATATTCCATTCGTTGTAACAAACAATCTAGTAGTTTTAATGGGACTGATGAACATGATCATTCAACCATTCCTTGATTTCTCTGTAATAGTCTTCATCAACGAAATTCTGATCTACTCGACTACTGAGGATGAGCATTCCTATCATTTGCAGGTAGTACTGGACACACTCCGAGAGCACCAGATTTATGGTAAGCTCTCGAAGTGCCAGTTTTGGATCTGAGAGGTTCACTTTCAAGGACATGTCATATCAAAGGTTGGATTTTTAGTAGATCCAGTGAAGATTGAGGCGATACTTGCTTGGGAGCCACTAGGATTGTGACATAGGTAGAAAGTTTTCTGGGTTTGGCTGGATACTATCAAAGATTTGTGCCAGAGTTCTCTAGATTTGCAGCACCACTATCAGCCTTGAAGAAAAACGGTCAACCCATATTTTGGTTAGAGAAATGCTAGTGGTGTTTTTAGGAGATGAGGCAGAGGCTGAATAGTGCCCCCATCTAGAGGCTTCTAGAGGAGGGAGTAGGGTACGTAGTCTACTTCCACACTTCATGGACCCGACTCGGATGTGTCCTGATATAGGATTGAGCAATGATCGCTTATGGTTCTTGATAGATGAGACATAATGTGAATAACTATGCTACCCATGACCTTGATTTAGAAGTAGTTGTCTTCAACTTGAAGATGCGGCAACACTATCAGATGGGCGAGTGTTTTACCATGTACTCAGATCACAAGAGACTCATGTATATATTATCTTAGAAGGACCTGAACATGAGATAGTGATTTTGTCATGTGTTTCTCTAGGACTATGAATTTGAGATATTCTATACTCTTAGGAAGGGAAAGGTTGTTGCAGATGCACTCACTAAGAGATCTGGTATACAGCTGCTAGGAGAGGTGATGGAGCAGCTGGCTGCTTTGAAGACATCATTTGTGGATAGAGATTGAGAATTTTTCCTTCAGTCTCTTATAGTCACTCTCCCACATATTTAGCAAGTCAGGGAGGCACATCCTGGGGATGTTGACTGCAAGGCATGATGTACTCAGATATCCACAGGACAGACACCTGATAGATTTTCTGAAGGTAGGGAGCACGTCATCCTCTTCAGGGGTCATACCATAGTACCAGTGTCACTTCAAGAGTAAGTGTTGAGGGAGTTCACACATCCACTCTATTGGTACATCCAAGACTGGAGAAGATGCACCAGGGTCTCTGGTGATTGCACTGGTGGCTGGGAATGAAGAAATTAGTAGCAGAGTTTGTTTCTCAGTGCCTCACTTGTCAGCATGTAAAGGCGGAGCATCAGGTACCAGAAGACTTGGTTCAACCTTTAGAGTTCCTAGAGTGGAAGTGGGATGGGATATCCATGGACTTCATGAATGAACATCCATGTACATCTAGTGGTCATGAATCTATCTAGGTGATCGTTGACCGACTCACCAAGTCGACTCACTTCCTACTGATCAGAGAGAAGGGTTCAGTAGTGATCCTGGGAAGCCTCTATTTGTAGGATATTGTTCGGATACATGGAGTACCCATGATGATTGTCCCTGATAGTGATCCATGTTTTACTTCCCGTGTATGGAAGGGGTTGCAGGAGGCTTTTGGGACACAACTTCATCTGAGCACCACCTTCCATCTACAATCGAATGGTTAGACTGAGCGAACTATTCAGAGCCTCAAGGACATGTACCACACTTGTTTCCTCGACTTTGGTCACATTTGGGAGGATCACATACATTTTGTGGAGTTTTCTTACAACAAAATACATCACTCCACCATAGGGATGGCACCTTTCGAGGCGTTATATGGGCGACCTTGCAGATCACCTTTGTGGTGGACTGACTGAGGGGAGTCAGTACTCGTGGGACCATAGATGGTTAAGGATACTGTAGAGAAGGTGCAAATCATCCATGAGAGGATAAATACTGCACAAAGTAGACATAAGTCGTATGATGATTGGATACAGAGACCTCTGGAGTTTAAGTATGGAGACCATATCATTCAACGGGTCTCACCTTGATGAGGATTACAGATATTTGGTCGAGGCATCAAGTTATCTTCGAGATTCATCAGATCATTTTAGGTCCTCTGAAGAGTTGGTGAGATTGCTTGATGCTTAGATATTCAACCTCAGTTGCACCGCATGCACAAAGTCTTCAACGTATCCTAGTTTAGGAGATATGTGCACGACCCTTCTCACATCATCGACCATGAAGAGATGGACGTCGATGATTGGGAGACATTTACTAAGGTTCCATTAAATATTGATGATCTATAGGAGCGGGTCCTTCATGGATGGTTGATACCTCTGGTCCGCATTCTCTGGAAGCACGAAAACCTCTAGGAGAGTATGTGGGAGCGGGAGGCTCCGATGCATACTTAGTACCCCCACGTGTTCCCATAGTTTGAGGTATGGCTTACGGGGGCATAAATCCCAGAGGTGGGGAGAATGTAAAGACTTGGAATTTACATGTATGTTTTTTTAAATAAATGGAAATTTTATGAGTATGCAAAAATTGACAGCGCATGATTCCAAGGCCATGAGTGCCCATAATGAATGTATGAACATTATTTCGGGTACGTTCAGCAAACATGCGAGTGGTTTTTTCTAACTTTTGAACCGGTGCTCAGATTTAAATCTTGAGGACACTGTTGAACTCATAGGGCCTGTATTCGCTTAAGGATACTTTCACCTCGATGGAAGTGGGTTGGGAGTGAAAGTTAGAGTTTTGGTTTTTTGTGAATTAATAAAATAAAAATAAAGTTGTGTACCTTTTTTATTTTATATGTTAAAACCTCCATGTGGAAATTGGGAAGTGGCGACCACTAAACCTTAACCTCCCATGAGAGGTTATGGTAGTGGGGACCACCTAATCCTAACATCCAATTAGAGGTTATGGAGGTGGGGACCAACCGAGGTATAAACCACTTGAACTGCCTATTTAGTGGGGAGAAACCTCTTGAGATCCCCACTTAATTATTCCAACCCACCTCCACATTAATTCTTCCAACCCTTGGTATCCTCCAATTTGATTTTTATTCCAACACAACCCATTTGTTATTTTTAATTAATTAAGACAACTTTTATTTCCAACAAATTAAATAGAAAAAAATTTGTTATTTGGTTGGATATTCATTTGTTGGAAATGTATTAGCAAATGGGGATTGGGAGAAATTGGGAGAAAGCTCTCCAACGAAGAACGCTCCACCAACGAAGAATGCCGAACTCCTTCGACCGTCATCCTCAGGACATCTTCTGACGTGGTATGTCCTCATCTATGGAGAATCGACCACCGTACTACCTTATTGCACCAACACAATCAAGAGAATGAGGTAGGGGTTTAATTGTGTTTGATTATTTGCGGGAATTTTTAGGGTGGTTGATTGATATTTTCTTCTCAATTTTATTCATGATAATTCTTTTTAATTCAAGAAGGAATTACGGGCGCTTTCTACCGATCTAATGTGGAGAGTGAGGGCCAAACAAATAGGGCCCAACCTCTCTACAAAACATGTGGTTTATTGTTGAATGTGATGGAGGAATGACTATGAACCACCGAGGAGCCACGGGAATGGTGGTTTGTAACACCAAAGAGGAGGCATGAGAATGGTGTATGGTAACACTATCACCCTGTGGCAAGACCGGCTCCCTGTGGCTAGTCTGCCACCCCAAGAACGGACCGTCGCCCCGTGGTAGGACCGCCTCCCACGGCCGGACCACCAACCCACGGCCGAAGAGCCTCCCATAGCCGGACCACCGTCGCTCAGTGGCATAACCTCCCTTGTTGCCTTCATGTCTATGTTGAGCCACCTCATGACCCTCGCTACCATCGCGGCCTACCAAACCGCCCAACAGACCGGGCCTCCTACCTGGCCGGGTCAGTCCGACCGGGTCGAATCAGACCCAGGCCCACTATGACCTCTTTTACATTCTTTTGTCCATAACTATGGCACATGATGTTCGTTTGACGAACCATCAGAAGTGGTAGAAATCATGGTGTGAGACAATCCCTATGAGTGATACCCAACTTTGTTTTGGACTATGATTGGGAACGGTCATGTTGGATCGACACGAATCCAACTAGGGCCCCAAGACTAAAAGACTAATAACTCACAGACTAGGTGTCTGATTGATGTGTTGTCTGTTGTGTTGATACCCCTATGATGTGGAGCACCCCTGAGATACATTTTCATGAGACTTAATTGAAGTTGGAGTATTGACTAGTATCTTGTGGAGTGGATCCTCCCGGAGATGAGCGAGCATTGTGCAGAAACCTAGTAGCCAGCTGATACTTAACGGCTGATAACCGTTTCGACTCGGAGTGACTCGACTGGCCCAGTGGGGACACCTTGGTGACATGGCAGACCCACGGTGGGGAGTGCCTTGGTGATGTAGCAGACCCATGGTACTCGACAAGAGGGGTACCACAGCATGCCATGGTGGGGAGCGCCTTGGTGACGCGGCAGACTCACGGTACACAATGGGAGGAGTACCTCAGAAGTACAAAGTTAGTGGGAATTTCCATTGTGTGATGCGGAAGGCTCACTGTACTCGATAGAGGAGGAGTTCTCCAGGAGATAATGTATCAGAATGTTACTTTATACTACCCCTAGAATAAATCCTCATGTGAGATGAGTCAGAACCACTGTGTTTTCCTCATGATTGAGATGGAATACTTGATAACTTTGGTATATGTATGGGAATATACCTATGTATGGTTATCTATTGTTTTCATAATTATTGGTTTTTCCTTGATGGATTTGGTGAGACCTAGATGGTCTCGGGGTCCCTACTGAGTATCGTTATACTCACCCCTACACAGGCTATGCCCACACCATGTTGTGTTGGATGCAGACGACAGACATCGCTGACTGAGGCTGCGAGTACCAGGAATCAGTGGTACATATAGGTGGACTATTTGGCAAGTCAGTGCACGGAGGAGATGGGTGGATGTGGAGTGCTGAGGAGGAGTCTATACCTACCCTTTAGGTAGGAGCCTCATTGGACGATCCAGAAGCTATCTTTTCTCTTTCTTCAGTTGTATTGTATTTCTGTGGTACATGTACATTTACTTTTGGGCTCGTATTTCGGTCCCTTTTACATTCATCACTCTTTTGGTTATACAGTTTTCTCATGTTTGTATCTTGTTGTGTGCATTCTTACGTGAGTTTGCAGGTTATAAAGGCAATGCCTTCCCATATTTTGGGAAAACACCTTTCTGTGCTAGTCACTAGCCCATGGCCTATGGAAGGTGGGTTTAGGGTAGTCACGGTATGGGCCCCGGGGGATGGGTCATGACATGAAAAGGGTAATTAAATTTCAAAAAAATTAATTAATCCCATGGTTCTTGGTTTCAACTTCTTAAATTCATCAACAATTCTCACTGGTACCTTTTATAGAATGAATACTTCTCAATATAGTTCAATCAACATAGGGCCATGTCTAAAAGATATGTGGGATGACTCTTAGGAAAGAAAATTCAATTATAATTGTTTGGGATATGAAACAGATGAGGATGATAGTTATTATTACATTTTTTCCTGAGACTCATCCCCTTATAAGATAACACCAAATTAGAGAGAAGTTGTATTCGTGGAGGACTACCCTAATTTAAACTATATAGGTGATCTAGGAAGCCAAGTAAGTTTCTATGTTGATATGGGTTTAATTGTTAATTAACCTTTTGTGGGAGTGTGTTCAATATAGATATCCTATTGGCCAGATTGATTTAGTGGGATTACCTTTCAATGCTGTTTTTATAAATGTATATTATGTATTAGGTTAGATTATGTTTATCTACGAGGTTTTTGAATGTTAATATGGTTATATAAATGTATATAGAACCCATTACTAGTAAACCAAAGTCTTCTGGTGCAATTATAAAAATGAATCAAATATTACCCCCCTTACACTCTTTTTTTTAACATGAAATCCAAAAAAACGTGTTTGGAAACTCATTCAATACTTAATTAAAATCATACATCAAACATCAATCCATTATGATTTAAAACATAAAATATTATATATAATAAATAAATCCATAAATAACCTAATTAATTTAATGAAAAAATAACAATTATATTACCAACTTATAATAATATAAAATTATAATTTATAAAAATAATTATGAATATATACATGTATATAACTATTGAAAAATTAAAAAAAATATTATTAGTATAAAAGTATAAATTAAAAATGTATATATATTTATATTTGTATATATAAATATATATATATTTATAGATTTATAAAATTATATATAATTTATAAATTAATATTTATTTTAAAGAAATATAGAAAATTTTAAAATGTATATAAATATATAAAAATATATAAAAGTACATATATGTTATAAATGTATACATAATTTATAGAATTAAATTGTTTTAAAAATGATTAAAAGTGTAAAATTAGAAAATATAAAAGTAAAATTTATGAAATTATAAATTTAAAATAAGTTATAATGAATAATACTGTAATTGTATATTAATATATAAATTTTGGAAACTATAAAATTATAAATAATTAATATAATTTTATATTTAAAATATATATGTAAATATGAAAAAGTATAAAATTTATAAATGTATATAAATTTATTAATGAATGGAACTATATATGGATAAATATTTAATCTTAATTATACTTCTTTTATTGGTATGAATTAAATCCCTAATATAAAAAAATAATTATCATTTGATTCCATAAACCTCTATTATACAAGTCAGCTAGGAACTAGACTATGTGTTAAAAATTAGTGTTCTATGTTAATGAACCATCTGAAACATGGTAAATATCATTCAATAGATATTTTAAATGTTCATTAAAAAAATTGATGATAGACACAAGGTACAAACCAATTTATATTGATAATTGTGTTCATTTCCCCTATAAATTCACTTTTTCCACACTCCTTCCACGTAGAATATTTTTTCCTAAATAAGAACAAAAGGATAATATTAAAAAACAAAATCAAACAAGAAAATAATTAAATGGGAGAAGGAGGATGAGGAAACATTGTCACGGAATTCTTAAGACTCCAACCTTGAAGCATACGTGATGATGAGGTGAAATATACTATAGATTTTGAGAGGGTTCAATGAAAATGGTAGGTTTTAGTGGATGTGGAGGAAGTTGTCAGCAAAAGTGGTTGTAATGGTAGCTATAACATTAGTTGGTTTTGAGGGTGGTAGTGGTAGGGTTCAGCAGTGGCAGAGGTAGGGTTCTATGGTGGGAGTATTCGGGTTTTGTGAAAGCTTAAAGGTACAGGAGAATGAGACTTTATTAGTCTTATTTTTATAAAATAAGGGAAAACTTTAATCAGCACTGTCAAAAAACAACTGATAAAGAGATGTTTTATCATCACTAAAAAATTAATTGATGAAAAATAGCCACTTTATCAGCATTATTATTGAATTGAAAACAATACAACTTTATCAATGCTAAAAAGAAATGATAAAACATGTATTTATCTCTTCTAAAATTCTACCACTCCTATGTATAGGTTTTATCACCACTTTTTTAGTGATTAGAAAGGGATATCTTAATTAGAGATAAAAAACATTGATAGTGATCTAATTCTAAAAATTTATTTATATTATTATATGAATTTATAAAATCACATATATATAATAATTATATATTATTTTCTTATAATTATGACTATAAATAAATATACATTTATTTATTGTTATATATATTAAATATATTTAAAAATATTTGTACATATTTATATAATTATATATAATTTTAAAATTATAAATATAATAAATATATTTACAAGGTTTAAATAATTATAAAATTATATTAATTATATTAATTATATTTAAAATTTTATAATTATTTATAGTGAATATAATAAATATATTTTTTATAATTTTATAATTGTTCAAACAAATATATATTTATTTAAAGTTGATGCTTTTGTTTGAGCTTTCTATTTAGCGGGGATAAAAGACAGCATTTCCCTTGTGTCGATCTATGGAGGTGAGTGCAATTAAAGGTTATGGGCCTTTTGGGGTCCTTAGCTTGCCATTGTTTTTTGGCACTGATTAATCATATTTTGAGAACTAACTATATGAATTTCTATAGTAGTGAATGTTCTCCATATATTAGAAAAATTATTTTATCTTTAGAGGGGACCTTTTCTCTAATACTAATTGAAGAGAAAAAAGGACTATCTTGGTGCAATAGAGAGTGGGGGGTGAATCAAAGATCCACTATTTCAAAAAATTCTAATTATTTTAAGTCAAATTCTCTAGATAGTTAAAGCCTAGAACCCTCATCATTAATTAAAAATCTTTATGTCACATTAAATAGAGGAATGTAATGCACAAAACATAAGGATTTACATGGTTCGGTCATAATGACCTACTCCTTATGGTAATTAGTTATGTGGTCTGGTTATATATTCTCCACTATATACAAAAATATTTAAAGAAAAATGGTTATATGACCTAATTACAATAATCCCTGTGGTTTTTTATATGCGCCAACCACGAACTACACCACTATCATAATTATTCAGTCCTAAATGATTATACACCCAGCAACACACGACTTCTTCATGGTTGATCCAAAATCAGAATAATCTCACATGTTATTTTCATGGATCCTTCGATTCCCCTTTGAATTATTTTCCTCCACAAGCATATAGGATCTAGTAAAATTGTGTACAACAATGAGTCTGTATATACTGGTCAACATTAGACTAGAACCCCCTAACTCTCACTAGTAAAAATATTTCCATTAACTTTGTAAAAAGGCCTCTAACAGTTATAAATAGATGCTGTTGTCCTCAAAATATATAAAGGGGTATTTATCAACACTATGAATATCACTAATTAAAGGTGGCCTTTAACAGCACTG
Organism: Viscum album; assembly: GCA_963277665.1. Lineage (NCBI taxonomy): Eukaryota > Viridiplantae > Streptophyta > Magnoliopsida > Santalales > Viscaceae > Viscum > Viscum album. The sequence goes on along the minus strand of OY728121.1, from coordinate 350,713,781 downwards.
TGAATAGTTTTGATAATAGCCATGCCTGTTGCAATGTATTTATTGTATAACAAAACACTATAGAATAAACATGAAACCTATGTTTGAAAAATATATAATATAATTGAAATAAATTTGATATCATGAATAGAAATAAAACCCTACTCTATATATTTAAAAAAATGATACAGTTACATTTACAATTATCCACAAACATGTAAAAATATTAATGTTTCATTTTTTGGAACTTGTTATCCCCTATTAAAAATTATGCCCATGGTTTGAGTTGCTAAACAAATCACCTCAAACCAAGAAAAAGAATACACCAATATAAGAAAAAATTCATATAGTATTAATAATATAGAAAATTAAATTTATGACAACCCTTCTTTTATTAAAAACATCAACATGATTTATTACAGAAACTATTCACTTGACACAACATGGAAGATCGATAGGTCTAGTGTATTTGGGGCTTAGGATCATTACACAACAACTTAAAACATTAAATACAACATCTTTGTTGAAAAATTCTTTTACATGACCACTACATTTCCTCGTACTTAGCATTGCATGGGAAAACCTGATGACATGCATAAAAAAGGGTGGGCTATAATGCCTAGTAAGGGAATAAACATGGAATACATGAGGAGTACAATACATTTTAGACAATAGGAATATCAATATAGCACAATAGAAACATGGAAATAAAGGCATGATAAATCATGATAATCATAACATGGAAATGTGGCAACAACAGTTTACATGGAATTAGCATGAGCCAAGGCTCATTGCACATGGAGCATGAGTAAATACTCATTGCACATGAAGCACGAGTAAACCCTCGTTGCACTTGAATTAGCATGATTAAATACTGGTTGCACATGATGTATCATGATACAATACTTTACCCAATGCATTGGAGCACTATAAGGGCGCACCCTTCTTAAACATTTCTTTTCATGCATAAGTGTGCCACATGGATCATAAAACATGGATTCATAAAACATAATCATTTATTCCACGATAATGGAATGCGGAATTAATAGATGAAACTTTATAATAAATAATTGTTCATAAAGGTTAATACCCATGATGGAGAAATGGGCATGGTATTCAGTACACAATGACATTGTCTTAGAAAATCGTTGCGATTTAGGCAATGTAACGGCGTGACATAAAAATTCAAAAAAACGGTTGATGAGGGAGAAAGGGGTTCCCCATCATATTTACATGCAATTTAAAATAAGGAGGTAATATAGATTCATGTCCCAAAAATTGCAATGTAATTTAGATTTTTGATACAAAGGTACTGCTTGAATGTAAATGAGGAGAGAGAAGTTCCTTTCGGAATTTCGGCATAGTAACGGGTTTACATGAGAGGAATTTAATGAGAGCTAAAGGGGTCTACCAACATTAAAACAAAAAGAGGGAAGTATTATGTAGGTGTGAAACCATACACCAACATTTATACTTGAAATTAAATGGGCAAAACAACTTAAATAAAATTAGACTAAAATCAGAAAGGAAGAAAAAACTCTTACTTGGAAGTGTGCTTCCAAAGGCTTGAGAGTGGATTGTGAGAGGCTTCTTGGGAGCTTGGGGAACCTTGGGAGGATTCTAGAGAGAGTAGAGAAGAGGTTGTACGGACACCAAATGATTTTAGTGAGTAGGAAGTTGGATCTTGGGTAGGTTTATATAGGAAAGGTGAGTGAATTCTTTATTATTTATGTTTGGGACCCCTTACATCAAACTATTCCAAACCACAAATCCGCCAATGGTTATTGCCCATGGTTTTTAGATAATTGTAGAGTAAAAAAATATTTTATATGTCCAAAGTCCTAACTTCTTAAAATAATTGGGTTGCTTATGTGGAGGTGAGTCACACTCCCATGGAAAATAATTTAAAAAGACAAGATGTTTAATAAGTCTTGAGGGGTCCATTAATGCTTTGAAAAGTAAGTCAAAAAAACAAAAAATCACATTATTTTAATAGTAAACTTATATTTTCCGAAAATAAAGATTATATTATTTTATTACATCACTATTGGGTCATTATTATGTCATAAAACACATTATATATTTAAACGGTATTTAATTTTTACCCAAAAATTTTACTATCTCAGAAAATTATAAAAATTCACCGTTGGATAATTTCGATGTCCTGATTCCAGAAATATCATTTATTTTATCTAAATAATTTTCTAAATATTTTAATTTTCACTTCTAAAATAAAAACCAACTTTCATAGAAAATTCACAGGTTTTGACAGAAATGGCTTTCAAACCTTAATAAAAATTATAATTCCATTCATAAAAATATATGATAATTTATATATAATATAATTAATTTAATAATAATAATAATGTTTTATTAAAATATTATTTAATTTATAAATCCCTTAATTTAATAAAATATATTTCTTAATTAAATAAAAACTAAAAACACTATTTGTACTTTAAAAACTATTTAAAATGTATCAATAATGACAAGAAGGTATATTAATTATTATATAGAAAAAAAATATACATGAACATATTTCTAGTGATTTGTTACATAACCCCTTAAAAAAGCCGCATAAAACCTAAGGGTAAGGTGTACGATGGTGATAGACTCTTGGGGTGGCTCAGATAACATCGCACAAGTGGTAATCTCTATCATCTTCCACTTTTCTTGTAGATGGTATCGTTTGAGCTTTACATGGTGAAGATCAGCTTGGGCTTGTTCAAGAGCGAAGCCCAAAGACGCCACCTCTTTTCTGAGCTCTAAAAAATGGTCTTCCTATGGAGCAATTCAACTGTATGAGGCCATCACTTCTTTTGTCTGAGTAAATTGTGTTCGTTAAAGCCTTATATTTATACTAATCATGTGATCACTATTTAATGACTATATAAGTAACAGTCACAACTCTTTACATAAAACCAAATAATTTGACATTTTATATAAATTTTTTACTAAAAGATACATTTAACTAGATCAAGAGGGATTTCCATTAATGAAACATTGGTTCATTAAAATATTCCTCCCTTAAGAAATTTCTCTCTTGAAATTTTCTTTTTCCCACACTAAAATACATGTGGGTAACTCAGCTTCATCATTTACTTCGATTCCCAAGTCACTTATTCAAACATGTGATTTCTCTACAACACCTTGACATGGGGAATTGTCTTATTTCGTAGAACTCTTTCTCTATGATCTAAGATCTTCAATGGTTGGTCCTCATAAGAAAGATCATCCTCCAAATGTACCACCTCATATGAGAGTATATGTGAAGTGTCCGGTATGTACTTCCTTAAGAGGGATACATGAAAGACATCATGTACTTTTTCCATTGTAGGTGTAAGTTCTATTCGATAGGCCAGAGCCTCGACAATATCATGAATTCGGAATGGGATGATGTACCTTGGACTTAACATCCCTTTCTTTCCAAACTCCATGACATTCTTCCACGGAGATATGCATAGAAAACCATGTCTCCAACATTAATCTCAAGGTCTCGTCGACGATTATCTGCATAACTCTTCTGTCGACTCTGGACTGCCTTGATATGCTGCTGAATGGTTTTCACCTTCTCCACCATTTCCTCGACCATTTCTAGTCCAAGCAGCTTACGTTCACCCACCTCATCCCAACATGTCGGTGTTCTGCACCTTTTCCCATACATGGCTTCATATGGTTCCATTTGGATGCTCGAGTGGAAACTGTTATTATGAGAGACCTCAACCAGAGGAAGATGTTGATCCCATCCTCATTTAAATTCCATTGAGCACGCTCTCAACATGTCCTCAAGTGTTTGGATAGTCCTCTCGGATTGGCCATTAGTTTTAGGATGATAGATCGTACTAGATTTCAGTTCAATATTCAGAGAATGTTGAGGAATATTCCAAAACATAGAGGAGAATATTGGATCTCGGTCAGAAAAAATAGATAGTGGCACTCCATGAAACCTTACCACTTCACTGGTATATATCTGTGCCAGTGGATCCAATGAGAAATCCTCCTGAATAGCAATGAAGTGTGCAGTATTTGTAAGACGATCCACAACAACCCAGATTTCATTGTTACCTTTGGATGTCCTTGGATGTCCATTGAAAAAGTCCATGGTGATGTTCTACCATTTCCATTCTGGTATGGGCAATGGTTGCATAATCCCATTAGACTTCGGCCTCTCTGCCTTCACTTTCTAGAACACAAGGCACTTTGATGTATATTCAACGATCTCCTTTTTTATATTATCCCACCAAAAGTTTTCTCGGAGATCTCGATACATCTTTGTGCTCCCTGGGTGAATAACGAAATTTGAACTATGTACATCATCCAAAAGATCCTTCTTCAGATCCAAACTTGATTGAACACATAGTATTTTCCCAAATCAAACAATTCCTTCTTCATTAACATTAAACTCCAAGGATTTCACCTTTAAGATAGCTTCCACTTTTTCTTGAATTCCCACATCATCCTTTTGAGTATTCCTTAACCTCTACAAAAGAGATGGTTGAGCAATCATTTGTGAAATGATTGATGATTTTCCCTTCTTTATGATTCCCATGTCCATCTTTATAAATTCTAAGAAGATTGGATCATTCTCAATTCTCATCATTGATAGAATCATTGTGTCCTTTCTACATGGGGCATCTCCCACCTTGTTTTCTTTCCTAGGGTGGTAATGTATTGAACAATCATAATCCTTGATAATATCTATCCATATTCTCTGGAATATATTAATCTCTTTCTATGTGAATATATATTTAAGACTGTTTTAGTCAGTATATATCTCACATTTCTCCCCATAGAGACGATGCCTCCATATTTTCAAGGAAAAGAACACCGCCGCCAACTCCAGATCATGCATTGAATAGTTTTTCTCATGGATTTTCAACTTTATTGAGGAATAGGATATCACTTTATCATTATGCATCAACACAAATCATATGACCTTCTTCAAAACATCAATGAATACAATAAAAATTTCCCCACTTGTGGGTAAAGTGAGCACGAGGGAAGTGATAAGCCTCCTTTTCAACTCCTTGAAGCTTTCTTTACATACATCACTCCAAGAAAACTTTACTCCCTTTCGAGTTATCTTGGTGAGAGGGTTGGACAATCATGATAAATTTCTCAGAAATTGTCGATAATATCTAGCTAACCCTAAGATGCTATGAATATCTGTTACCATTGTTGGCCTTGGACATCCTTCAATTGCATCTACTTTGGAGGGATCCACAGATATCCCATTGCTTGTGATGATATAGCCCAAAAATGAGACCTCCTTCAACCAGAACTCACACTTGTTGTACATTTCATATAGCTTCTCCTTGCGCAGCGTCTCTAGTAAAGTTCTTAAATTCTCCTCATGATCCTCCTTGGTTTTGTAGTATATTAGAATATCTTCTATAACGACTACCACAAATTTGTCAAGGTAATATCTAAATTCTCTATTCATAAAGTCCATGAAGATTTATGGAGCATTAGTGAGTCTGAAAGGCATTACTATGAATTCCTAGTGCCTGTATCTTGTAGGAAAAGCAGTCTTGGGTACATCTTCCTTCTTCACCCTTACTTGATAATATTCAGACCGCAAATCTACCTTGGAGAAGTATTGTGCTCCACGCATCTGATCGAACAAGTCATTGATCCTTGGTAGAGTATATTGGTTCTTTATCGTGATTTTTTAAGTTTACGATAATCGATGCAAAGCCGCATTGAACCATCCTTCTTCTTGAGGAAGAGGACTGGTGCACCCCATGGTGAAGCACATGGGCATAGAAACCCTTTATCTAGATTCTCCTGCAGTTGTTTCTTAAGTTATTCAAGCTCTATGACAGCCATTCTATTTGGAGTCTTGGATATTGGTAGAGCACCTGGTATAAGTTCAATTGAGAATTCAACGTCTCTTTTAGGAGGAAGAACAGGCAGTTCCTCGGGAAACACTTCATGAAATTCCCTCACAATAGGCATTTCTTCAAGGATGGATTATTCCTCGGACTCAATCATCTAAGCCCGATACGCATGCTCATAGGGCAGTAATATCCATGCTTGAGATAATGGAGCTAAAGGTTATTCATCTTCCTCCTTGAACTTGTAAAGAATCGGGGGTCGATTTTCCATATGGAGTGTGATTTCCCTCTCCGGAAAATTTATGTTGGCACTATATAAGGAAATCCAATCCATGCCAAGAATTGCATCAAATTCCACCAGAGGGAGTATGATGAGGTTCGCCAGAAAATTAAATCCACAGATTTTAATAGGGGAGGACTTATATTCATGGGATGAAATGATTGCCCCATTTTATGTACTCACCAAAATATTCACTTCTATGATTTGTGGTGGTGCTGGGATTGTTATACTAAACTTTCGAGATATAAAATAATGCGTAGAACCTGAATCAAAAAGTACGGTCTCTATTCTTGAATGAATAACGGGTGTACCTGTCACCACTTCGTTGTCGGGGTTCGCTTCGGTAGAAGTGATGGAAAAATATCTTCCTTACTGCCTTGGAGGTTGTTAGTTGCCTCTGAAAACCCTTAGTTTAGGGTAATGATTTGAAAAATGCCCAGGTTCATTGCATTTGTAGAAATGAACAACGCGTTGAGGTTCGAACGGAGCGTTCATCTCCACTATCACAGCCGCGGGTCTTTCTAGCCGATAGTTAAGAGCTTGGTGCCCTTCTCTTCAACACCTAGATCATTTACTTTTCCCCTTGAGGCAATTTTTAGTGTGCTTCTTTCCGCACTTTTGGAAAGTGGGGTGTTGGATCTTCTTAGCACTGTTGGATTTATCCATCAGACAATTTCCTCATAGCTGTCGAAGTCAAGGATCACTAATGCTTTCCACAGGCTAGTCTTCAGCCCACCAAAGAAACGGTCCACCTTGCATTCGTGGGTAACAAAAAAAGAAGAAAGCGTGTCGTGCAATCCTTGTGAAGTCTTCCTCATACGCTCCAACATAATCTTTGTCTTTTTTCTTGATGGAAAAGAAGTCCCTTTCCATCTTAAGCTGGAGGGTGCATGGATAATTGAAAGAGCGTTGTCGCACGTGCTCTCAAAAGAACTTCAAAAGTGAGTTACGTTGGATAAAACTCCAAGCACAACACTCTATGAAGATAATGTTTAGTTTACTTGGTGTAGCATAGGGGGCTAACCAAGGTCGTCTCTCAAAGGATGAAGTGAATTAAAACATCTTATTAGAGGTATTCTAAAAATAAAATAAAAGGGAATAAAAACACTACTTTAAAGGATTGGGGTTTGTTGTAGTTTATGAATCTAGAAGAAGTTTTCTGGAAGAAGATTGTATAATTTTTTTTGTTTTTAGTTTTGAAATGAATTTCAATTTAAATGACACAACAAGAAGAAGTTTTTTTTTAGAAATCTATTTAAAAAGCGTAATCGATCTAACTCTACCTCTTCACTTTATTATTAATCATTATCATTTAAATTAACATTAACTTAATTATGATCCCTTAATTTGTTAAATCCCGAACCCTACGAGAATTAACTTTACCACAAAGATGATGTGAATTTAAACCTAGGCTAACTTTGGAACGTGCAATCGCAGCACCCTGCTTTGATTGATGTTCTAAGATTAGCATATGATCAGTGGTAAATTAAGGCACATATCCATTCTGGAAATGAGGATGAATTGTGTTTAGGGATTATATTTGAACTCTACAAATTTATCCCAAGTGGTCTTGTATTACCGATTAAGCTCGCACTCTCACAATTTACACAAAATCTCGACCTCGCGTGTTTTTGTATTAATTGTTCAATTTCTTGCTTAGTTTCTTAAAATTTAAAAACATAATTCATGGATCATATTAAGTGAATTACAGTAGGCTCAATGATTCAAAATAATTAAATGAAGAGGGTAGAAGATAGATCGATCACTAAAAATTACTCTTCCATGGGTGGCGTAATCATCGTAGAAGCGTTTTGCATATGCAAAGGTTTATAATGGGTATAACCCAATATCGCTTCTACTCAAGAATTCCAGCCCCAAGAGGAAGATTAAGAGAAGAATAAATTTAAATAAAACAGAGGAAAAGAGAAGAAATAAAAGAAGAACAAAGAAGTTTATTACACAAACAAAACAATTACAACATGAAGGAGAGAAGGAGGCTTCGATGAGAGGATCCTTGCTTCAAGAGCTACCTCTCTTACAATGGTTGTAGAATTTGGTTGAAACCAATTCTCATCTGCCTCCAATCTCCTAATGCACGAACCAGCCTCTCCAAATGAGAAAATCACTAATTTATAGAGTGGAGGGGAGGCTAGGTTTAAAGTGGTTTCAAGTGTGAATGCAAAATCTCGGCCAAATATTTTAATGAAACTTGAACCGCCCATTTGACCTCCAAAACGCGTGAATTGACCGGCCATCCAGAAGGATTATTTGTGCCACATCATGTCCCCGAGCTTTCCTCAAAATTTGGGCTCAATCCAAGCCCGTATGTAGAGGATATGGCCCAAATACAGAACCTTCTCTATTCTGGCGAGCCCAGCCCAACTTTGACTTCATGGCCCAATTTCAACAAACAAATTAACTCTTTAGCTTTAGTGTCCTGAATAAAAGTTGTAGATAATTAAGTTAGGAACACTGTTACAAAATTTCAAATTCAAATAATAAATATAAAAATATTTATCTTCGAAATAATACAGTGCACTATTAAGGGTAAAACTGGAATTTTCACCAAATTTTCAAATGAATGATCAAATCCCAAATATTTTATAAATAAACATATTTAATACAATGTGAGGAAATTATATCATTTATTATCAATAAAATATTCAATAAAATAGTGTTTTATCAACTCCCCCACACTTACCCTTTTGCACACCTGGGCAAAACCTCATATCAAGTAAACATCAATATCAAATCAAAACCAATTTTAAAACACATATCTTTAAGATCAATCAATTTCACACCAAGAATAAAAAAGATATCATGCCTCATAAAAAACCTTATTTCAGGTTCTCCATTTATATCATTAAATATATTTCCACTTCATTTATCCACCCATGCACAAAACACTTACCTCGCTTGAATTTTCTCTCATCACTCAAATATCAATTTTTTTGCAATGTCTTTCTCATCCAAACTCATACAAGGGTCACCATAGGCTTGATAGATTCCTACATCGCTACCCGATGTGAGTCAAGGACATATGTTTATCATGAGGACTTTTCAGGGTTGTTCTGTGGCTTTCGGTTGGTAGGATTAAGATGTGAAAAACTCTGAGGCTGAATGAGGAGGGCTTGACTCTTTTAAAGCAAAATTGCATTAATCTAATTTTCACTTAAATATGGTCTTCTCTTCAATCCCCATAGTATCAATTCAGCTCCATCATCATGAAAAGTCATGAAAGGTTTACACCATTCATCATTTCAGCATAAAAAATGTCAATCTTCTAAAACATGATTTTCTTGAAAGCTCCAGATGGGCACAGCTTTCCACCTCAATTAGAAGCTCCAGAAAAGGCACAGCTTCACTTGTCATGAAAGCTCCAGAAAAGGCACAGCTTTCAATATAATGAATTTCTTTAGCAGCAAACACATCTCTTCAGAATTTAATTTTCCACCCAAAGTATCACATAATGTGGTGGCACAACACAAGACAGCTTCCCCCACACTTAAGCTCAACTAGATTATGCAATTTCACTTCAAGAGTTGGTTGGATAGGGAAAATTGGCTTGTAATGTGGCTTAACCTAACAGGCTATGCATGGCTTCTAAGGGCTACAAGGATTAAATATTCAAGGTAGGCCATTATAAAAAAGGATTATTTGAAATAGGGGTTTTAATACCAAACAAATGCCTCAATCATTTAAACACAAGTACCTCAAACCCTCAAGTTTTGACAGGAATAGATCAAATTCTGGTTAAACCAAGTATGGTTTGGCTCTCTCAAGAAGTGAGGTGAATGTAAAGAATATGAAAATAATGGTTTAGAAGCCTCACAGGAAAGTGATTTCAAATATAAAGACAGTGAGATTGGCATGGGATTCAAAATTCAGCGTACTTTGCATGAAATTACTAAATATTTGAACTTGAAACAAAGTCATTTCAGCATTCATTTAAGCTTAGTTTCAAGGGGTAAATTGTTTCACTTATTGATATGGATTTGAAAATGGTGATGAGAATCATTTCAGCTCAAAAGTTTCAAAAACACACAGAAAATTGTAAAATAAACACACAAATTTTGAAAAACACACAATTTTTGTTTTTTGGTTTTTTTTTAACAGGAAAACAATTGAAATTACTAAACTAAAAGGTTCCCTCCCCCACACTTAAAATATTGCATTGTCCTCAATGTGAACCCGTGAGATGATATATGCACATGAAATGCAGAATTTTTAAATAGGACAAATAATATAAAAGTGAAAGGGTTAGGAACAGCCTGATGTGATCAAGTGATGATGGGGTCATGCAGTGTGATAAAATCCACTGCATCAGTAGGATGTCCCTCAATGTATCTCTTCAAACGTTGCCCATTGACTGTAAAGCTCCTTCCAGTGTCCTCTTGTGTGATCTCCACTGCACCATAAGGAAAAACATTAGACACAATATAAGGACCTAACCATCTGGAACGCAACTTACCAGGCATCAACTTCAGTCGTGAACTATAGAGAAGGACTTTCTCTCCAATATGAAACTCCCTTTGTTGGATCATTTTGTCATGAGCTGCTTTTGATCTTTCCTTGTAGAGCCTTGAGTTCTCATATGATGACAGGCGAATCTCCTCAAGCTCTTGAATTTGCAACTTCCTTTGAATTCCAGCTTGGGCCAAATCCATGTTACATTTCTTTATAGCCCAATATGCCCGATGCTCGACTTCCACGGGGAGATGACACGCTTTCCCAAAAACAATCCGAAATGGGGACATACCAATGGGGGTCTTGTATGATGTCCTATAAGCCCACAATGCATCATCCAAGCGCTTGCTCCAATCCTTCCTATTTGGCTGCACGGTTTTCTCCAAGATTTGTTTCAACTCACGATTTGAAACCTCAGCCTGGCCATTTGTTTGGGGGTGGTATGGTGTTGATGTTTTGTGTGTCACCCCATACTTCCGAAGGAGGGAAGCAAAATTCCTATTGCAAAAGTGTGTCCCTTGGTCACTGATGATGTCCTTTGGTACTCCAAACCTGCAAAAAATCTGTGCTTTGATAAAATCCACAACAACATGAGAATCGTCAGTCCTGGTGGCCTTGGCCTCCACCCATTTACTCACATAATCGACAGCAACAAGGATATACAAGAAACCAAATGAACTAGGAAAAGGTCCCATAAAATCAATTCCCCAAACGTCAAAAATCTCACAGAATAAAATGGGTTGTTGGGGCATCTCGTGTCTTCTTGAAATGTTTCCAGTGTGTTGGCAACGAGAGCATGACTTACAAAATACATGGGAATCATGGAATAAACTAGGCCAATATAATCCTGAGTCTAAAACCTTCCTAGCTGTCCGTTGGGGTCCAAAGTGTCCACCACAAGCAAGTGTATGACAGAAATGCAAAACAGACTCAAACTCATGATCGGGAACACACCTCCTAATGACTTGGTCACTACACATGCGCCAGAGGTATGGATCATCCCACACATAATACCTAGACTCACTTTTTAATTTTTGGACTTGATGCTTCTTCAAATTTACTGGGATTTCAGAGCCAACAATGTAATTAACTAAATCAGCATACCAAGGATGCTTACCTGAGATGGTATAGAGATGCTCATCGGGGAAAGTGTCCCGAAGTGGTACCTGGTCCAAGGTGTCACCCTCTAGTGTGTGAGTAAGCCTACTCATGTGGTCTGCCACCAAATTCTTTGACCCCTTCTTGTCCTTTATCTCAAGGTCAAACTCTTGAAGAAGTAGCATCCAACGGATAAGTCGTGGCTTTGCATCTGGCTTCTTTAGGAGGTACCTCAAAGCTGCATGGTCAGAAAAAACAACTACTTTAGAGCCCAATAAATATGAACGAAATTTATCTAAAGCAAATATAACAGCAAGAAACTCCTTTTCTGTTGTGGTGTAGTTTGATTGGGCTGAATCTAGTGTCCTCGATGCATAGGCGATCACATGTGAACGTCCCTCCACCCTCTGAGATAAGACAGCTCCAACCGCGAAGTTGGAGGCGTCACACATAAGCTCAAAAGGAATCTCCCACCGTGGGGGATGTATGATCGGTGGAGTGGTCAGACACTTCTTTAGCTCATCAAATGATACCCTGCATGAATCATCAAAATTGAAGTCAATATCTTTTTGAAGCAATCGAGATAAGGGTAGAGCGATCTTACTAAAATCTCTGATGAAGCGTCGATAAAATCCAGCATGTCCAAGGAATGATTGAACATCACGCACACATGAAGGGTAGGGTAAGGATGAAATGATGTCTACCTTAGATCTATCAACCTCTATCCCATGTTTTGACACTACATGCCCTAAGACAATGCCATGCTCTACCATGAAATGACACTTTTCAAAGTTCAGGACTAGATTCTTCTCAATACAACGATTCAACACATTTTCCAAACTACTTAGACATTCATCAAATGAAGATCCATACACTGTAAAATCATCCATAAATACCTCCATGCAGGTCTCAATAAAATCAGAAAAAATACTCACCATGCATCTCTGGAAGGTACCTGGGGCATTGCAAAGTCCAAATGGCATCCTCCGATAGGCAAATGTCCCAAAGGGACAGGTGAATGTAGTCTTCTCCTGATCCTCCGGAGCTATAGGAACCTGAAAATATCCAGAAAATCCATCCAAGAAACAATAGTGTGTCTTCCCAGCTAGTCTCTCAAGCATCTGATCAATAAATGGGAGGGGGAAATGATCTTTGCGAGTGGAATGATTTAGTTTCCTATAATCAATACACACGCGCCAACTGTTTTGTACCCTCATTGGAACTAACTCATCTTTCTCATTTGTAACAACAGTAACACCACTTTTCTTAGGCACAACCTGAATAGGACTTACCCACTGAGAATCTGAAATGGGATAGATTATACCTGCCTCGAGCAATTTTTCAACCTCTTTTTTAACAACCTCCAGAAGGGTTGGATTGAGTCTCCTTTGTGGTTGCCTCACCAGTTTAGCTCCATCTTCCAAAAGAATCCTATGCATGCAAATGGAGGGGCTAATACCTGATATGTCAGCCAAGGTCCACCCGATTTCCCTGATGTTCTCCCTCAAAAGATTCAAAAGTTTTTCTTCATGTTCAAAAGAGAGATTGTTAGCAATGATAACAGGTAATTTTTCACCACTTAACAAGTATGAGTATTTGAGATTTGGTGGCAATGGCTTTAGTTCCAGTGATGGTGGCTGCTGAATTGATGGAAGCATGAGTGGCGTAGACATCTGTGCACAATCATACATATCATCTGAATGAGAGAACAATGCATCAAATCCATCAGAAAAATTAGCAGCCATATCATAATCAGAGTATACATGCTCAGAATTCGAATATGATTGGACAAATGAACCAATCCCAAGATCAGAAAGATCATGAATTAAAGGGGATGAAGTAGAATGAGACATCAAGTTGGACCCAATACTCATTATTTCATTAAGAAGTGAATAGTCCCCAAGAGATTGGGAATCAAAAATAGAGGGACTATCACATGGAGACTCAGAATGAGAGAGAAAGAATGCTGAGTGTTCCTCTGGTGGGTACTTCATAGAATCCAGGATTTTAAACCTCACGATTTCATCCCCGAATTCCATGGAATGAGTACCCTCATGAACATTGATAATGGTCTTAGCAGTTTTGAGGAAGGGTCTACCAAGAATGATAGGGGCATGAGAACTTACCTGGTCATCTTCCATGTTTAGTACATAGAAATCAGCAGGGAAGATCATGTCCTTTACCTTTACCAACACATCTTCAAGGACACCAGCCGGATATGCTGTAGCTCTATTCGATAGCTGCACCACTACCCTTGTAGGCTTGAGCTCACCAATCTGCAATGAAGAGAAAACAGAGTGAGGCATCACATTTATTGAAGCTCCTAAATCACAAAGAGCATCAGAGAAGTGAAACTCCCCTATGGTGCATGGGATGGTGAATGTCCCGGGATCCTTGCACTTTGTTGGCATTGCTAGAGTTGGTGTAATGAGTGCTGAGACATTCCTTCCAAGGTTGATCCTCTCATTTCCCTTGAGCCCTCTTCGATTGGTACAATGTTCTTTTAAGAATTTGGCATACCTTGGGATTTGCTTAATGGCTTCGAGTAGAGGAATGTTGATCTCCACACGCTTGAATGTGTCCAAAACCTCCTTTTGCATTGCTTCTTCAGCCATCTTCTTGGTTTGAACAACCCTGTTTGGAAAAGGAAGTGGTTTAGGAGGAACATCATCAATCTTTTTCTTACCTTTATCTTTCTCCTTGGATTGTTCATCAGTTGGTATGGAATGCGGCTTCTCTGAAGTTGAGGTGAATCCCGGTGGAATGGTAGGTGTAGATGTATCGTTCATTTGCTTCCCACTTCTCAATGTTATGGCACTAACATTCCCCTTTGGATTTGGAGTGGGTTGGGAAGGTAGATTTCCAGAATTCTTACTTACAAGTTCATGGAGGGCGGTGGCAATCTGGCTCATTTGAGTCTTCAACTCCCTCAGCTCCGAACCTCGACTTTTCAGCTCATTCTGTTGAATAAGAACAATTTGTTTCAAAAGATCATCAGTGTTAGAGTCTACCTTGGGTTGGAGATTCCCTTGTTGCTGACTTGTTGATGTTTGAGCTTCAAATCTCCTTTGGGGTTGTTGGAAACCCTGTTGGTAAGGTGGAGGTTGCTGGAAGTTTTGTTGAAAGGGGGGCCTTTGTTGTTGTCCAGAGCCATACCTCATGTCCAGATGATCTTTCCACCCTTGGTTGAATGTTGGATCGAACTTCTTCTGGGGATATGGTTGTTGCTGCTGCTGCTGATATGGTCTCCCAGGGAACACTGCTGCACAATCTTCTGTTTCTTGGAGTTGTGGGCAACAGTCAGTTGGGTGGCTTGTCTCAGTGCAAATACCACAAGGCCTTGAAGGAGGAGGTAAAGATGTCTTTTGTGCCAAAGCAATCTGCCTTACCATAGTTGTCAATTCTTCTAACTTGGTATCAATCAAATGACTCTCAAGAGAAGAAGGACTTACCTGATGTACTCCCCTGACATGTAGTGTACCTCTATCGCCAAATTGTTGGGAGTTTTGGGCCATCTTTTCAATCAATGCACGTGCGGCTATTGGTGTCTTGTCCACCAATGCCCCTCCAGCTGCGGCATCCACCATGCTTCTCTCCATAGCTGTGAGTCCTTCATAGAAGTACTGAATGAGGAGTTGCTCACTGATTTGGTGATGTGGACAGCTTGCACACAACTTCTTGAATCGCTCCCAATACTCATACATGGACTCCCCTTGTGCTTGCTTGATCCCCGAGATCTCCTTACGAATAGAAGTGGTCCTCGATGCTGGAAAAAATCTCTACAAGAAAAGACGTTTCAAATCGTTCCAACAAGTTACATCTTCAGGTTGTAAATAATACATCCAATCTTTTGCAGCTCCATCAAGTGAGAATGGGAATGCTCTTAGTTTGATTTGATCTTCAGAGACATTTTTAGGTTTTAGGGTTGAGAAAACCACATTAAATTCTTTCAAATGTTTATTCGGATCCTCACCAGAGAGGCCATGAAACTTTGGAAGTAAGTGAATCAACCCTGATTTTAGTTCAAAGTCCGATTCGAGATTTGGGTATGCAATACAATTTGGTTGATAGTTAATATCAGGTGCAGCCAATTCTCGAATGGTTCTATTAAGTTCATTTCCATTATTATCAGCCATTGGTTCCTCTTTTATGTTTGAATTTGAATTGCTTCCAATTTCAATGTTCTGATATTGGAGTAATTCTCCAACTGGTTGAATGTTGAAACTTCCCGTAGACTGAGAATGTCTGATTCGTGCCCTAAGGCTACGTTCAATCTCAGGGTCAAGATCTAAGAGATCTTCGGGATTAGTTCGTGTCATAGATCAAATAAAAATGAAAAGAAAGAAGGTGGACCATAGTAAAATAAAAATGAGAAGTTTGAGTTGATGGTCCACAAAGAAGTAGGAGAAAATAAAAGAAGAGGATGAAAAATCAGATTGGGTAAAGAAGGAAGAAAGAAGAGAGGAAAATAATAAAATGTAAAATAAAATAAATACCTCTAGTTGGTTGAAATAATTACTTGCCTCCCCGGCAACGGCGCCAATTTGAAAGAGCGTTGTCGCACGTGCTCTCAAAAGAACTTCAAAAGTGAGTTACGTTGGATAAAACTCCAAGCACAACACTCTATGAAGCTAATGTTTAGTTTACTTGGTGTAGCATAGGGGGCTAACCAAGGTCGTCTCTCAAAGGAGGAAGTGAATTAAAACATCTTATTAGAGGTATTCTAAAAATAAAATAAAAGGGAATAAAAACACTACTTTAAAGGATTGGGGTTTGTTGTAGTTTATGAATCTAGAAGAAGTTTGCTGGAAGAAGATTGTATAATTTTTTTTCTTTTTAGTTTTGAAATGAATTTCAATTTAAATGACACAACAAGAAGATGTTTTTTTTAGAAATCTATTTAAAAAGCGTAATCGATCTAACTCTACCTCTTCACTTTATTATTAATCATTATCATTTAAATTAACATTAACTTAATTATGATCCCTTAATTTGTTAAATCCCGAACCCTACGAGAATTAACTTTACCACAAAGATGATGTGAATTTAAACCTAGGCTAACTTTGGAACGTGCAATCGCAGCACACTGCTTTGATTGATGTTCTAAGATTAGCTTATGATCAGTGGTAAATTAAGGCACATATCCATTCTGGAAATGAGGATGAATTGTGTTTAGGGATTATATTTGAACTCTACAAATTTATCCCAAGTGGTCTTGTATTACCGATTAAGCTCGCACTCTCACAATTTACACAAAATCTCGACCTCGCGTGTTTTTGTATTAATTGTTCAATTGCTTGCTTAGTTTCTTAAAATTTAAAAACATAATTCATGGATCATATTAAGTGAATTACAGTAGGCTCAATGATTCAAAATAATTAAATGAATAGGGTAGAAGATAGATCGATCACTAAAAATTACTCTTCCATGGGTGGCGTAATCATCGTAGAAGCGTTTTGCATATGCAAAGGTTTATAATGGGTATAGCCCAATATCGCTTCTACTCAAGAATTCCAGCCCCAAGAGGAAGATTAAGAGAAGAATAAATTTAAATAAAACAGAGGAAAAGAGAAGAAATAAAAGAAGAACAAAGAAGTTTATTACACAAACAAAACAATTACAACATGAAGGAGAGAAGGAGGCTTCGATGAGAGGATCCTTGCTTCAAGAGCTACCTCTCTTACAATGGTTGTAGAATTTGGTTGAAACCAATTCTCATCTGCCTCCAATCTCCTAATGCACGAACCAGCCTCTCCAAATGAGAAAATCACTAATTTATAGAGTGGAGGGGAGGCTAGGTTTAAAGTGGTTTCAAGTGTGAATGCAAAATCTCGGCCAAATATTTTAATGAAACTTGAACCGCCCATTTGACCTCCAAAACGCGTGAATTGACCGGCCTTCCAGAAGGATGATTTGTGCCACATCATGTCCCCGAGCTTTCCTCAAAATTTGGGCTCAACCCAAGCCCGTATGTAGAGGATATGGCCCAAATACAGAACCTTCTCTATTCTGGCGAGCCCAGCCCAACTTTGACTTCATGGCCCAATTTCAACAACCAAATTAACTCTTTAGCTTTAGTGTCCTTAATAAAAGTTGTAGATAATTAAGTTAGGAGCACTGTTACAAAATTTGAAATTCAAATAATAAATATAAAAATATTTATCTTCGAAATAATACAGTGCACTATTAAGGGTAAAACTGGAATTTTCACCAAATTTTCAAATGAATGATCAAATCCCAAATATTTTATAAATAAACATATTTAACACAATGTGAGGAAATTATATCATTTATTATCAATAAAATATTCAATAAAATAGTGTTTTATCAATAATGTTTATCGAAAAACATCTTTTGGAAATCCTTCCTTTCGAACGCCACGATCTCCTCATAAGGCTTTATATTATTGATCAACGTCCACCTTTGATCAGCATCACCCTCCATATGATAATCCACTAGGAGAACCATATCTTTTTCAGAACATTGAGGTATGGAGAAGATCTTTTCAATGGAGTTTATCCTTTGTTTAGTAATCATGGGATCGTATGATCCACTAAAAGTAGGAGGTCTTTGTCTCATGAAGCTCTTGATAGTGACTTGTTATTTCTTGGGGGGGGGGGTTGAAAGTTCCTATTGAACCATGATTATATTCAAAACATGAGTTAGCTGAGAGAGAAGCGTGACAAAGTTCGCGATCCCCGCTCCCATTAGATTGGGAATCTTATTAGTACAGTCATCACAATTATCTTCATATCGGTTGTTAGCCCGAGCCCTCCTATTACAGGCCATTGGCTCAAATAAAAGGAATGTTAGGGGGTCAAAAATAAATGATAATCAAAAGAAAAAAGTTTATGACTTATAAATAAACTTTTATTTCCTTAACTCATGAGTCTATAGGCTTCAATCTAGGCTTTTCATGATCTACTTTATAACATATATTCTTATGGGAATTTTTTTTAATTCCCTTAATAAGGGTTCATACTATGCTTGATAATTTATCAAAACATATCCCCTGGGAGTGTTGTAACAAACAGTGAAGCAAGGCCCGTTTTCATGCACCAGTTCTCGTTCGAGTCTAGCTCAAAGCGGTGTTTTTGGGTTTTAGCCCTAGGATACATCTATGTCAGAGCCGCCTCTACCAGTTCGTATCCAGACAGGTATGTATTTTCTTGATAAACCACTTACTCAGTATTTACCAAAACATAGGGATGTTTTTATTATACTTTGTCTTGTCTCTAAGGCTTTACTAGGGTTTTCTAATCCTAATCCCAAAAATAAATAAACCTATCCTCTAATACCAACTATGACAACCCTACTTTTATTACAAACTTAAACATTATTTATTACAAAAACTATTCACTTGATACAACATGGAAGATCGAGAGGTCAAGTGTCTTTGGGGATTATAATCATTACATAATAACTTAAAAAATTAAATACAACATCTTTTTTGAAAAATTCCTTTACATGACCACTGCATTCCCTCGTACTTATCATTGCATGGGATAACCTGAGGACATGCATATGAAAAGGCTGAGTTATAAAGCCCAGTAAGGGAATAAACATGGAATACATGAGTAGTACAATACATGATAGGCAATAGGAATATCTATAGATAACAAGAGAAACATGGACATAAATTCCTGATATAGCATGATAATCATAACATGGAAATGTGGCAATAATAGTTAACATCGAATTAGCATGATCCAAGGCTCATTGCACATGAAGCATGCGTAAAGCCTCATTGCACATGAAGCACGAGTAAACCCTTGATTCAATTGAATTAGAATGATTCAATACTCATTACACATGAAAAATCATGATACTATACTTTACCCAATGCATTGGAGCGATATAAGGGAGCACCCTTCTTAAACATTTCATTTCATGCATAAGTGTGCCACATGGATCATAAAACATGGATTCATAAAACAGAATAATTTATTCCATGATAAAGGAATGAGTAATTAATATATGAAACTTTATTATCAATAAGTAAACGTTCATAAAGGTGAACACCCTTGATAGAGAAATGGGCATGGTATTCACTACACAATGGCATTGTCTTAGAAAATCAATGCAATTTCGGCAGCATAACGACGTGACATTAGAATTCATAAATCTGTTGATGAGAGAGAAAGGGGTTCCTCATCATATTTACATGCAATGGAAAGTATGGAGGTCATATAGATACATGTCCCATCAATTTTAATGGAATTTATATTCATGATACAAAAGTATTTCTTGAATGTAAATGTGGAGAGAGAAGTTCCTTTTGGAATTTCGGCATAGTAACGGGTGTACATGTGAGGCATTTAATGAGAGAGAAAGGGGAATCCCATAATTCAAAAATAAATAGAGAAGTATGAGGGAGGTTCGAAACCATACCCCAACATTCATAATTTAAATTAAATGGGAAAAACAACTTAAATAAAATTGGGCAAAAATGAGAAAGGAAGAAAAACCCTTACTTGGAAGTGTGTTTCCAAAGGCTTGAGAAAGGATTTAGAGAGGCTTCTTGGGTGCTTAGGGAACCTTTGGAGGATTATAGAGAGAGTAGGGAAGAGGTTGGACGAACTCCAAAGGATTGGAGTGAGTAGGAAGTGGGATCTTGGGTTGGTTTATATTGGAAAGGTGAGTGAATTGTTTATTATTTAGGTTTGGGACCCCTTACATTAAACTGATCCAAACCACAAATCAGACCATGGTTTTTGGAAAATGGGAGAGGAAAACAATATTTTATAAGGAAAAAGTCTTAAATTCTTAAAATAATGTGGTTTCTTATGTGGAGTTGAGTCACACTCCCAGGGAAAATAATTTAAAAACACAAGATGTTTAATAAGTCTTGAAGGGACCATTAATGATTTGAAAAGTAAGTCAAACAAACCCAAAATGACATTATTTTAATGGTAAACCATATATTAGCCGAACATAAAGCTTATAGTATTTTATTTCATCACTATTGGGTCATAATGATGTCATAAAACCCATTATATATTTAAACAGTATTTAATTTTTACCCAAAAATTTGACTGTCTCAGAAATTTATAAAAAATTCACCGTTGGATAATTTCGACGTTCTGATTCCAGAAAGATCATTTATTTTATCTAAATAATTTTCTAAATATGTTAATTTTCACTTTTAAAATAAAAACCAACGTTTATAAAAAATTCACGGGTTTTGACAGAAATGGATTTCAAACCTTAATAAAAATTATAATTTCCTTCATAAAATTATATGATCATTTATATATAATAAAATAAATTTAATAATAATAATAATAATATTTTATTAAAATATTATTTAATTTAAAAATCCCATAATTTAATAAAATATATTTCATAATTGAATAATAACTTAAAATGCTATTTGTACTTTAAAAACTATTTACAATGTATCAATAATGGAAAAAAGGTATATTCATTATTATATACAGAAAAAATAATATAAATGAACATATTAATAGATATTTGTCACATAACCCCTTAAAACAGCCACATTAGACCTATGGGAAAGGTGTGCGATGGTGGCAGACTCTTGGGGTGGCTCAGATAACATCTCTCGAGTAAAAATCACTATCAACATACACTTTTCCCGTAGACGGTCTCATTCGAGCTTGACATGGTGAAGCTCAGCTTGGGCTTGGTCAAGAGTGAAGCCCAAAGACGGCACCTCTTTTCCAAGCTCTGAAAAATGGGCTTCGTATGGAGCAATTCTACTGGATGTGGTCATCACTTCCTTTCACTAAGTAAATTGGGTTCGTTAAAGCCTTATATTTATACTAATCAAGGGATCACTACTCAACAGCTATAAAATTAACGGTCACAACTCTTAGCATAAAACCCAAGAATATGAAATTTTATATAAACATTTTACATAAAGAGACATTTAACTATATCAAGAGATATTTCCATTAATGAAACTTTGGGTTGTTAAAAAATTACACATTAATATGTAATAATAGATCGATAAAATTAATTTTTTTTATTAAAAAGACAATATTAAACTTATACTAGTCACATTGTGCATCTTATTGATGTGGGGTAGATTCCTACATTTAAAAATGGAATATGAAAAATTTTCATAGTGTATCAAAACAATAAGAATTTTTTTCTCTGTTTTTAGTATGTCACTTTTTTTACTAAAATTAATTTCCATTTTAAATAAAGACACCCATGGAGTTATACTGGTCACACCATTCATTGGACTAATATAATGATAATGAAAACCCATTAAAAAGTATATATTGATCATTTTACAAAAGTATCACAACAATCCAAGTTCATTTTCTCTGTTTTTAGTATTTAACCAATGTTTTTCACAAAAGTTTAATTCAAAACTAGAATCAAGAACTTTGATTCATACTATCCACATCATGTGTTGGTTGGAAATGATGGTAGTTCTCACACATTTCAAATGAACTATGAATCACTTTCCTAAATTATCATGACAATTGGAGCACTTTTTATTGGTTTTCATTGAGTGACATATTTTTTGAAATAAAATATAAATTTTAATATGATAAGGTAAACATAGATTCATACTATTCGCAATGTGCATCATATTGATGTATAGTTTATTTCCAAAAAAATTTAAATGAAGAGTGGATTGTTTTCTTGAATTTATAGAACAATCTAAATTCATTTTTTTGTTTTTCAAAATTTCACTTGTTCTTTTTACAAAATTCAATGTTAATTTAAATTAAAAATTCACACTTAGATTCATATATGTCACTCCATGTTTCATATTTTTGTGAAGATGATTCCTAAGTGTCCAAAATGACATATGGATAGTTTTATTAATGTATCAAGACAATATAAATGTGTCTTCTTAGTTTGGAAAATGTTGGTTTTTTTACAAAAAAATATGTCAATTTTTAATAAAAATATTCACTTGAATTAATACCAGTCAGACCATGCGTTATATTGAGGTGCATTTGATTCCAACACATCCAAAATAACTGATGGATCATTTTCCAATAGTATCAAAATAATTTGAATGTGTTTTATTATTTTTCAATATGTCAGATGTTTTTTTACTAAAATTTAGTATCATTTATAAATAAAAAAGGCAGGCTTAGAGTCATAACGATCACATCGTGTATTATATTGATATGTGGTTGATTACTACATGTCAAAAATGACATATGGATTGTCTAAATATTTTATAAAAATAATCCAAATGTGTTTTATATGTTTTTATTTTCTCAGTTTCCTTTTTCAGTAAAATTAATGATAGTCATAAATAAAAATAATCACTTGGAGTCATACTAGTAAAACTGTTTGTTTAATTGAGGTTTAGTTGAATCCTACAGAAACTAAAGTCTGAAAAAAATTACATCTTTCACTTTTACCATGCTTTTCATTATCAATTTTTGTCAAACTATAAAGACTACATATTTATTCGATGCTCTTAGTCAAAATATTTTGATAAAGAAAGACAATGTAAATCATGGTAATATTGAGAAAAAGGATCATGTTTAAAATTTTGTGTCTTGTTTCAGATTTTTGATAAAAATTATGACTTCCTAGAAGATATATGAAAAAAAACAACATATGTTTTTGTCAAAAATAACAAGGATATTAAATAATAAAAAAATATAAAATGATGAAAAATTAAGTAAAAAGGTATTCAGATCTCACCTTTTCACAATTATTATATACATTCTTGACCCATTTCTTTATTTTTATTATATAACTTATAGAATTGAATATGCATGATCATATTTGAATAAACTACCCTAACTCAAATAAAATATTCCACCTATATAATAAAATAATAATAATTTGTGTAATAAAATAATGAAATAAATTAAACATGAATATGAAATTATATATTAATTATATAAAAAATGATTTTACTATGAAAACATCAAGATTAATTCTATGATTGATTTGAGGCAGTTTCAGTTTTATTCATTCAAAGGAAGTGGAGGGTACTTGAATGAAAGTGATAAATTTCAATAGTGTAGGGGTGAAAAGGCCTTGATGGAGATGATAGTTGCGTTTCTTTTTGTTCCAAAAGTCATACAAATTCACTACTAGAAATTCAGGTTACAACCACAGACCTATATGCCTGATTTTATAGTTCAGTGGCTATAGCTTTTTTATTGCCACAATTTAATCATAGGTCTATGGATAAAAGTTTCCTTCTCTTATTTTCCCAAAAAAGCATCGAGATCCTCCTCCATCCGGCCTTTATCCATAACCCTCTGTACCCTCAACCACTCTCATGGTTTAAACCTCCTCCCCGATACCCTCTGCGTGTGACCCTCTATCCCAAATGGTGCCCGTCAGGACCTCTCAGCTCCCCGATCGTCCTCCACCAATAGCTCCCCTTGTGATAGTGCCCCTCAATATGTTGACACTCGCGGTCATGTCCCTCGCTACCACTGAATGATTCAACCTGATCTGGGTCCCTCATCTCTGATCAATCTCCCCCCAATGCTACAACTAAATTCAGGACACCATGCACCCCCCCCCCCCTTCAATGATGCTATTATGCGTCCTCCCTACCTCCTCTTACACAGCCAACACTCTCTTAGTGATCATCCTCGCCCTTGTTGTGAAAAATTATGTGTTCATCAATTTGTTATCAGTTATGTATAGCTGTGTTATATCGAATTTATATGATTTTTTGACATTTCTTGAAATTCCACCATTAATATGTATTTCACAACCACTTATTCTTGGATTGAGGTAGTTATTTATTGTGTATTTTCTTTAATTATCATTTCATTTTGTTCTTGGTGTTTTATAATTTTTTTATCAATGTAAATTATTATTTAAAAGATATGGTGGCTTTAAAAAGTGTTATAAATGTTTTCTCACTTGGAATAACGGTTTTATAATGATTTTAAAAAATTTAATTAATTGTTTTAAAAGAAATGTGTCTATAAGAATTCAAATATGTATTTTTTTAAAATAATGTCTATAATAAAAGATATTTTAACCCATTTGGGTATTGGTATTATTTTCAAGGTTGTTTTGAAATAAAATTGATTTAATGGATTTTCAAATGACTTGAATAAAAAGTAACTTGGTGTTACAAATGATTTTATGTATTGTTTCACATAGAATAGTTATAAATAATGTGGTAAAAATAGTTTATAAATGGTATAAATGAATTAGAATTCCTAGTTTGTTTATAGAAAGGCATATTTTCACTTTATATAAGATACGGTATAATGTGTATCAGACCATCGATTATTCCCCTTGTTTGTATTATGACTAATTTTAATTATGTCCCCTAAGGAAGGATGTTTTATTATATTTTAGGTATGGATGATGTGGAAGGGGTTATTTCCTATGTGGGATTTGGAGTAAGAGGTGAGATGAGATTTATTTTAAAAAAATTCTATCAATTCTTGTGATTCATTTGATTTTCCACCACATCTAGATTAATTTAAAATGGGAACATAGGTAAATAATATAAGGTCTATTGGCATGTGATTCTAGCTTTGCATATGATAGATTGATAGTTCCCTATAAGATTATCACCATACCAGGGGTCTATTTTATAAATTAAGAGACCTGAAAGGGGAAGCTGAATGGGATGATTTGATTTCAAATAGGGTCCCGATGAGTATTATAATGAACTAGATCTAGTATCACCCATTACAGAGTCTAATGAGTTTCCCATGATGTATATAATTGAATATTGATTAGAGGATCTCATCCCTTGGATTATTGGTATCCCAAATATTTCTTTAGTTATTTCTTATTATCATTTTCCCATGATATCAGTAGGGTAAGTTATTTTTCAATACTTCATTTCAGTTTTGTTATTGGTTTATATTAAAAATTAATTAAAAATTGTTTTGAATTTAAATTTATAATTGAAATAATGTAGTTTTATTTAAAGGTTTTGTTTTGAGATAATGATTTGGAAAAAATGGAAAAAGGATTACTTCCCTTTTAATGAATTTGAAACTCCTTTTTTTTCCTTGGTTTTAATGCATTTCCATTTAAAATGAAAATGGAGGCTGTTTTATAAAAGAATTTATGGAATGTTACACATTTTCATTATACCCTCTTTTGAAAAACCTATTCACTGCATATATTTTAAACTATCATTAATAAATGTTATTTTAAATGGATTTATATAAAATCATTAGTGAAATTCTACTAGGAACAGTTTTGTTCAAACCATGCCTACACCAATGGTTGTATGAAAATGTATTGTTTACTTTAAAGATCCTAGGTTATGTTATTTTACCTTGTTTAATGTTTTCATTTGTCTTGTGATAGATGATATAAGATTTTATGGTGGATTGTGAGTCATAAACAAGTAGTTAGCAATGATATATGTTTGGTCATATTTCATGGATGTTTATATAAAATCATTATTGGCCCAAATATTTCATTTATTTTATTATATACATTGTATTATTATTATTACATTATTATATGACGATGTGATTTAGGGAATTTTATTATTTTTAAACATTATACAATGTTTTATTGTTTCGATTATATTAAAACAATTTATTTTCTTCATGAGTGGCTGATGTATAGATGAGTCATGTATGATTTATTGGTGGAGTCCTTGATGTGTTTATTAAAATCCAGAGGTTGAAACCATTAGAAATGGTTATATTTTGATACCCTAACACTTTTCACCATCAAACAATAATCAGAGACATTCTATGGGCCTTGTAGAGATCCGGGATGGGTGACATGTCAGGTCAATCTGGGCCAGTTCATTAAAAAATGGTTTTAGAGGATCCACTTTTTATTTGGAGTGCGTATTTGTATTAGTAAGACATGATCATCATCAATACTTGATTGGTTGGTCATGGATAGTTTATTGATCATCACTTTTCATAGTAGTATTTGAATTTCTAGGGGTATTTTTTAATCCAAAATTTGATTTGGATTCCCATCATATTTATTTTGATACTGATGATTCAATCCCCATTGAGTAATATCAGATAATTTGTAGAATTTATTTAATATTTGGGATTAATTTAGAAAAAAACCAATGTATCATCACCACTTCTATTTTTTTGAAAACATATATGGTGCCTATGCATGGGGTCTTATAAAAATTTCAGGTGATTTTATTTGATTGGTGTATGGACAGCTAAACCATGAAGCCAAGTCATGCACAACATTGCATCAATTTTCGATGTATTTTGTAACCCTATTTTGATTTCTAATGGATCCTATGGAAATTTTAACCCTAGGAGATGGACCAAAAGATGTTTTAGTGATTATTTGGTGCTATTGTAATAGATTTTTTATGTTGTTCCACATAATGTTTTGATTATGTTTGGTGCTTCACTTTCTGGAACAAAAGGACATTTATTGAATTTTTTTAATTCCAGACACTTTTTGGGGACTTATTTGTAATGTATTATGAAGATAATGTATAATTTTTTCAAGATTATAATGTTTTAAAATGAAATTCGGAAAAATAAAATGCATGAACTATTTTAATTTAAAACCTTTTTATTAATTAATTTGAAAATTTGACTCATGGATATTTGGGATTAAAAAATAGGCTTTGTGATATGTTTTGATTTTCACATGATTCTTTGAAATTGTTTGATTACATTATATAATTTGGGAAATGATTTAAAACGAAATGAGATATCAGGATGTTTTTTGGTCATATGTTGATATTCATGTAGTGTTTTGAAAATATAGGGGAAATTTATGATGTATGAGTGAGGTTTTATTTTAAATAAGTTCATGATTATCAAATTTGGTGTTAATTTTTTTTAAATCCTATACATGGTAAGATGTAATTCTACTCTATGAAATATATTTTGTATTTTTTAAGGATGTGAGATTCTTATCAATGCTTTTTTTTAAATATGTTGTCATACATATTTTTAAAATTTGTGGATTTTTAAGAAAGATATTTTTACAGTTTGATCTAATTTATGTTATTTTAGTTAATCCCTTAGTTCTAAAGAATATTCTAGATTTTGGAGGTTTAAAACATATATTGTTTGGAACCATTGATCATGATATTTATATTAATTCTCCAATAAAGGTGTTAGTAGAATGTATATAATGTGTCTCTTTAGATGACCCTGAGGATGATTATTCTCATCATTGGGTGTTGTTATTGTAGTTATAAACTATACCCAGACATTGAGAGAAGTTGTAAAGTAGAACCATTCACTATTTCTATGTTTCATAAATCACTATCCTTTGTTTCATTATGATTAAGGTGAACCATAGGTTAAAGGGTAGTTTGAATCTAACAAGACAAATTGGAAAGTGATTTTCTAGACCTTTCCTTTTTATGGTTATAACGATTTGAGTGATCAGTTGTGTTAGCTCCTATTACGGTATTAACATTGGATATATTTTGAGAGGGGGGGATCATGGTATGACATAAAAAAATTTAAACTCATTACCTTAAATATCTCCCCACCTTATTTGAATCTTGACCTCTTAAACATAAGGTTCACTCTTTTTTATCTTTTTATTGAATTGTTCCAATTACCAATTCACTTAGACCCTTATTACTACATATTCACCACATTTTCTAAACTCAATTTTGGTGTGAATGACGTTGCCTGTGTTCTTTGATCTTTCCTATGGGGATTATTCTCAAATAAAATATGTCAAAATAGGTGGAGGATTGTGACCCATAAATGATATGTTATGAATCCTTATATTTTTTACATCAGCTTTAATCATGTGTAAGAAATAGTTTTTATCTGTTGTAGGTTCTTGATTCTCCAGAAATGGATTGTGGGAATGGATAGGGGAGAGGTTCATGGGGTTGTGATGGGGGAAGGAGTGGTGCAAGGGTCTGTATATGGGGTAGGGTGAAGGGTGGTGTACTGGGGGAGGGGTAAGGGGGTGAAAGGTGCATGGGGAGGGGTGAAAAGGTGGTAGGGGTGCAAAGGGTAGAACGAGGGTGTAGGTGAGGTGCATGTGGGGGGGGGGGGGGGGGTTGGGGAAGGGTTCATATTTACCATATACATGTATATTTTTTTGGGAAATTACAGTAGTATAAAGAGGAATAAAATTTACACTTGTCAAATGGGTGGTTATATCAAGAGGAAATCACATTTCTTTCCACCATTTTTTTTGAAATTTAATACCTTGGTATGATATTAGTGAGGTGCAGATTGTCTTAGGAGGCCTTTTTTAGAATGTTCAAAAATACTACCAAAGTTCCATTTATCTAGGAGATTTTTGGATCTTTTATAATGGAGTTTCATGTAAAATAGGTTGAGATAGATAAAAATCATTGAAATATCCTCATGAAGAACTTATTAAACCTTATGCACATATAATTAATATTTAAGGTACTTAAAGATATATATTTTTATTTTCTAATTTTGTATAACTAGTTTCCATTGATTTAAGGTGGATATATTTATTCGTATTTTAATGAATTTCATTAGTATCATTAACAGTATGAAGACTGGGTTGATAGTGAATATATTCATTATCCTAATGACGTTAAAAAAGGGGTCTAAAATTGATAATCTTTTATGTATGATATTGGTTTGTGTCAGTGTCAGTAAATATGTTAAAAATATATGAAGGTTTTTATTGATGCAATGATATGATTAAATTCCATAAATAATTCTTGACCTTACTGCTAAATAGGATGGCTTAGTGGTCTTGAATATGGTTATTTTTTCTATTATTATTACAAAATTATCAATGTCATCCAATTTTTTACCTTCCTAGTGCATGGGAGTTTAATATATAACATCGTTTATGGTACTTTTATTAATTAAATTTCTCTATCTACAAATGGTCTATTTGATCGACAACTCTCCTATAAACTGAATAAAGTAGTGAGAACAACTGATGTTTCTTTTGAAGATTCTAGAATAATGTTTATTTCAGTAACCCTTATATGATAACACGCTACATAGATAGTTAAACAATTCTCACTACCTCTACCTAATTCAAATAAAATTACTTCTTCTTTAGAACTATTGAGATTATCCAACCATAAGGATTGTAATTTAGATTATCATTCCCTTTAAAAGAGTGATCTCTGAAAAAAAAAATGAGGGGGTGTGCAGGTGGAGGGGCTGGGGGTGTGTTGGTGGTAGGGAGAAGGGGGAGTGCACGTGGGAGGGGGTATGGGGAAGGGGGTGTGATGGGGGAAGGGGCAGGGGGTGTGAATGGATACATTGGACATTAAAATATTATTGGGTCCTCTTGTATGATAAACCAATAATTAAACCATTAACACTAACGCCTTCACTTTCCCAAACCAATAATAATATAAACATAAACTCTAAACTATATACCTTGGACTCGGACTAAATTCATTAAATTCTAACATGACCCAATCCATTGGGACAAAACATGGGTAGGTGATGGGTTGGGTGTTCCACCCTAAGAATTCCTCTCATTTCTATAGGAACTTTTTTTGGAAGTACATGATTTGAATATGCAGGTGACCTATTTTTGTCTAGAATGCATATGTTGTTGTGGGAGGGGATGTCCATGAGGGGGGGGCAGGGGGTGTCTAGGAGAGAGGGGAAGGGGGTTTGTAGGGAGTAGGGGGATTAAGGGGTGGAAAGGGAGAGGGGTGCAACATAATGTGAAGGTGGAGGGAGGGGTGGGAGGGTGCAGGTGGGGTGAATTGGGGGAAGTTGCAGGTGGGGTGAAAGGGTGGTGGGGGTGTCCTTGAGGGAGGGGTGTCTTGGAGGGGGTGTTCAAGAGGGGGTGGGGTTCTCCATGAGCGATCTGTCATATCTCGGGGGCATGCAAGGGGGTCTGCATGGGGGGAGGGGTTTGTGCGAGGGGGGAGGGGTTGGGAAGTCTATATAGGTTGGGGGTCTTTCCAGGGTAGGAGGATGTCTAGGAAGGAGGTGGTCGGTTCAGGAAGAAGGGGATGAAATGGGTTGTGTATGGTGTGTAAGGTAGGTTTGCAGGGGGTGCAAGGTGGTTTACAGTGTGGGGGGGGGGGGGGGGGGGTTCCAGGGGGTGTATAAGGGGGAGGGGGTGTCCAAGAGGGGTCTATCCAAGAGGGATGGGGGATTGTCCATGAGGGATGACGGACTATTCAGGGGGGTGTGAGGGTCTATAGGGGGAGGGGGTTGTACAGGGGGAGGGGTATAGGGGTTCTATTCGAGGTAGGGGGTTTTCAAGGAAGGATACGGGGTATGCGTTTGTCCAAGAAGGAGGGGGTGCAAGGGGGTGTGTAGGTAGTGAAAGGGGGACTATACGGGGAGGTGGTCTGTAGGGGTTGGGGTGCAAGGGGGTTTTTAGGGGAAGGTGGTCTGCAGGAGGGTCTATCTAGGGGGGGGGTCTGTCTGGAGGGTGTTTTATTATGAAATGGGAATGGAGGGGATGTACATGGGGGTGTCAATGGGGAGTCAAGGAGGTAGGGCAGGTGTCCATGAGGGGGTATGGTGTCTAGGAGGGTGTCCATGAGGGATGGGAGATGTCTAAGTGGGTGTCCAGGAGGGATTGGGCATGTCTATGGGGTGAAAGGTGGATTTGTAGAAGGTATGGGTAGTGGGGCTCTGTCCAAGGAAGGGGTGTGGATGTAAAGGGGGTTTTCCTAGGGGGTTCTGCCATGGTGGGTGGGGGCTGTCCAAGAAAAAGGGGGCTGTCCAGGAAAGGGGGTGCAAGGGGGCTGTGTAGGGGGTTCCATGGGGGGGTCTGTGTCCGGGGGTATTTTTAATGAAATGGGAAGGGATATATCCACGATTTGAACTGTGGATAAAGCTTTATAGACACAGTTTTAAACTGTAACTAAAGACCATGTGTTTCATAAGATTCTTCCACGGTTTCAAATTTTGTTTTTAAATCTTTATCCATGATTCAAACAGTAGCTATTGGGATTTATCCACATTTTAAAATAGTTTATTTAGGTTTTTTAATATAGCCACACCAATTCCATCCATGGTTTTTGGGATTATAGTCATGGTTTGGAACCGTGGATATATCTGAAACATCAGGTAGTGTATGGACATTAATGTTATACAATAAAAAACAATATAAGGAATAATTAAAATTAATTAATCGTTTCATTATATAATTTTTCAGTAATGTAGATAAATTATATTTTAAAATTACCTTTACATGAGTATTCAAACATTTAATTTATATTATGTTATTTTAGTAGAGAATAGATAATTTTCTGATGAAAACCATAGTATATTAAAAGAATCATACCTTATTATTGAATACTTAGTTAAAGACTTGAAGTCCAATCTCTCATGAGAATGAGAACCTTTGAACAATAGTTTTTAATTACTTAATATCATTCTAGATATGAATAAAATACATCATACATATAAAAAATGGCATATGTAACCAAGCATATAAAGGGAAATGAATCAGTTAGCATTTGAAATAATGATACTACTAAAATATTATTAACAAAGAAATATTATAAGATCGTATATGATATCATATTTATGAATGTAGTTCTTTTATAATTTAATAACAATGATTTAACTATTATACAGGTTGTTAATGTACCCTCAACAAGGACAAGTACATGGTATGGGTTAAATCCACAATCTCAAAATTATCCTAGATTGATTATGTGTAAGTATTTTTGGGGACATATTTATTACCCTTTTCCATGTTTCATAAAAGAATTTTAAAAATGATTGTTTTAAGGTACTCTCTTACTAAAACATCATTTTAAATGTTTTAAATATTTATTCTTATAAATATTTCTCTTTAATTTACATGTTTTCAAAATAGTTTTATGGATTTATTTATATGGACATGATTTTTTTAAAATGTTAATTTCATTCAATAGTTTCAATGTGGTATGGGAAGATTCAATACAAAAAATATATTTTAAATAACTTCCAATATAAATTTGAGACTTTTAAATGATTTCCCAAAATGGTTATTTCTCTAAAAAAGTTTTACTGATCATTTCAACTTGGTCAACATACTATACTGGAAATTATTCTTGATTGAGGTTGATTTATTATAATATAATATTCCATATTGTATTGAATGAGTTATGAAATTTTTGACTGTGGAAGTTATATTTTTATATCCTTCATGTTTTATGGTTGAAGTATTTACATTTTTTGTGCTAGTTTTAATAGAAATTTTTATGTTATGTTTCTATCTTTTCATATGAAGAATCAATTAGACATAGTATGTGATGGGTGGATCCTGTTATAGCTCTTCAATTAATCGGTAGGCCTCATGAGACAAACTAGTGTCTTGGCACAAGGCCTTGAAAAAATCTTATTTGTATTCGTGGAATGAGGCCTTGACTATGTGGTTATGATTTATTATATTATGAATTTCATCATTATGAAATTGGAAATTAATATTACATGGAGTTATTTGAGTAGTATAATATCCATGTGAATAAGTAAATGGCATTATTTGATTTAACTTTGAAATATTATTCTGAATTTTATGTTTAAAAGGCTTGTAATTAGTTTTAAAGATTTCCTTAAATGTTTTTTCTTCTTTATGAATTTTTATACTATATCGTTATCCTTACTAAGAATATCAGCTCACCCCTTTCTAATTTTTATTTTTCCCAGGATTTGAAGAAGTATTTTTTGGTTGACTTGTAGGGATAGGCTAAGGGATATAAGTGTTTTCAAAGGGGATAATTTTTTTTTGTTGTTTTTATTTCATGATTTAATATAAAACATATGTATGTATCTAGTTATTCTAAGAGTACTAAATTGATCTTTATTCTGGAAGTTGATCCCTTATGATCATGCCAATGTAATGAAATAATGCACACACTCTGGGTAACTATTTTCAGGGCATTATAGTTGGTATTAGTGGAAGTTTAGAAGAGAATTTGCAAACTATATTTAGAAAAACTCTAAATAGAGAACATTACCCTAAGATAGACATGAAGAATTATCATAGAATAACTTCCTAGAATTTTTGTAACGTAGGAATTTTGTGAGTTTTACAATAAATACATCCCTTATCTAGATATGAGTAGGTAGAGTCGGCTATGAAACAAATGTACATATGATTGAAAACTCCGACAAGGATTTTCTGGATTGACCTGGGGTATCCCGGTACACGACAATGGTCTTTGATACACTCTTGGTTATGAAACTACTAGGGGATATTCATAGGAAAATTAACTTTTTCTTTACAAACCATTATGAACGACTTATGAGTATTTACCTCCTCAATGAAAAAATATTTATGATTATGGATTAAATCCATAGAGTGTTCAATTTATGTTAAGTGTTTTACAAGTATGGAATTATGTATTGTAATTCATAAACTAATACAGTGTATTACATTTTTTATAAATGGAACATAGTAGAATTAATGGAAACCATATCAATGCACGTAATCCATGTATGGATTTCTCTCATACTCAAGATAATTATAGTGGAGCTGGTGATGCAACTGGTGCTGATCATCTTATCACCATACTGAGAAAACTCACTTAGATTATGAATAATAACCATTCCCGTATGGAGAACCCTGATCCAAAACATGAAAGATCAATGTTAGACTGCTTCATGAGGAAACAAAAACCAACATTGAATGGGAATACAAATAAATTTGTATCTGAGCAATGTATAAGTTTCATAAACAAATATTTATTGTTTTGGGGAGTAACGAAAGGGAAAAAAGCTAACATGGAATTTTATCGACTCAAGAGAGATATAGATCAATGGTGGTCATTAATTCAACACAATAGAGAATATAATGAAGTATTATATATGGAATGGAGAGAGTTTAAAGAGATTTTCTTAGAAAAGTAATTTCTTCATGACCATCGAGCGGATATGGAAA
The DNA here is from genome assembly GCA_963277665.1 of Viscum album. Lineage (NCBI taxonomy): Eukaryota > Viridiplantae > Streptophyta > Magnoliopsida > Santalales > Viscaceae > Viscum > Viscum album. The sequence continues at coordinate 350,679,410 of OY728121.1, read as the reverse complement.
GCCAATTTCTGAGTCTATGGTGAATGGAGGATGAGAATATTTCAAAGTATCAGGATAACTTTACAAGGTTAGAAAGGAATTCATCAAATTATATACATAACCCAAATATTAATATTGATCAATTATTTGATGGGTTAAAACCATTTCTCTATCAAGCATTAGTCTCACAATCCTTCTTATCATACAAAGATATTGTCTCATGTGTTATCAAGATAGAAAAGGAATTTTCTAAGTCTTACGACATTAAAGAAATGAAAGAGTATAATATATATTCTAAACACGCTAGAAATTTAAAAATAAAGTGAATATGGGAGAAGTCTAATTTCCATCCTATTGTAAATGTTGGAAGAAACACCCTGGTACTTGCCTGAAGGGAATGGGAGTCTGTTAAAAAATGTGGTGAAAAAGTCTACCAAGAACATGATTTCAAAGGAATTAAAGAGGTTGTTAATGTTGAATTCTAAAATTGTAGATAAAAGGGGAATTTGAAAATTAATGTCCAAAACATGAAGGAAACATACCTCAAAAATGGTCAAGGGAGTAATGGAATGCTCTTGTGATCATTACAACTGAGGTTGAAGCTCTGAAATACATGGTGGTAGGTAATTTAATATATTCCTCAAGTTTAGACAATGATTTATTTGATTATGGATCATCAAATTGTTTCATATCTTCATATAATTCTAATAAAATTATATATTTCAAACTTTATTTAACAAGGGAGTTGTCCATAAAACCCCTAAGAGAAATATAATTGCAACAAAGTTTTGTTAATCAGTTCCCATTAGGGAATATAAATGTTCTTTATCTACTGATCTCATCGTCATACCCATGATTTAATTTGACATAATAATCATTATGGATTAAATTTTGGGCCATGATGTGAATATTTATTGTATGAAGAAGGTGGTTACAATTTTCGATGATGATAAAAAGTACCTTATCTTTAGAGAAGAAACATCATCATCTGATTCTTATCTAGATCCACCTTGTGTAGCACAACTAAAATAAATTATTGGGGAGGAAGAGAATGAAATAAATATGGGTGACTAAAATACTGTTCAAATAGAGGATATAAAATTTGTTCCAGAATATGTTGATGTCTTTCTAGAGGATTTACATAGCCATCCTCAAAAACAAGAAATTAAGTTTTATATTGATTTAATTCCTGGTTCAATTACCATATCAAAGACCACATATATAATGGCCACTATATAATTAATGAAATAACATAAAAAACTAGAGGAATTGAGTAATAAAATTTTTATTCTATCTAGTTTTTCACTATGGGGAGCCCATGTTCTTTTTGAAAGAATACATATGGATCTATGAGGTCGTGCATTGACTGCTGGGAGATTAATACTATAACTATAAGGAAAAAGTATCCCCTAAAACGTATTGATGATTTATTCGATCAAAATTTGGGAGAACAATATTTTTCAAAGAGTGGACTTTGATCAGAATATCATCACCTGTGTGTCAATATGGAAGATATCCCGAAGATAAAATTTCATACCAGTTATGGGCATTACGAGTTTACAATAATGCCTTTTCGACTGACTAATGAACCCTCTATTTTTATTGATCTGATGAATATAGTTTTCAAGGAATATATTGAAGTCATTTTAGTAGTATTTATTGATGATATCTTGATATATTAAAAAATCTATGAAAATCATGAAAATCAATTGCGCAATATTCTAAAAACCCCAGAAAAAATAAATTATATGGGAAGTTTCGCAACTGTAAATTCTGGCTTCAGAAAATTTCATTTCATGGAAACATTTTCTCTAAGGATGGAATATATGATGATCTTTATAAAACAAGAGTAATGCAAGAATGTCCAGCACTGACAAGTATAACTGAGGTACACAATTTTATAGGTTTAGCAGGATATTATTTGCGTTTCTTCCATAATTTTTCCCTATTAGCTAACCCATTAACCAAGATCATAGGTAATGGGGTTAAATTTTTTTGGAAAAAAGAGTGTGATGAATGTTTTGAAGAATTGAAGATAATATTTTTCAATTCTATTATCTTGACTATATAATTTGGTAATGATGGGTTTGTTATTTATAGTGATGAATTAAATTATATAATTGGTTGTGTCCTTTTGTAGAATGATTGAGTTATTTCCTATGCATGACGACAGCAAAAAAATTCATGAAAAAAACTATCCAACTCATGATATTGAGTTAGTAGTTGTAATATTTTATTTGATGATATATAGACACTATCTCTATGATGAAAAATGTGAGATATATACTGATCCCAAGAGTTTGAAGTATATTTTCTTAGAAAAATAACTCAACACAAGGCAAAGACGATGGCGTGAACTACTCAAAGATTATTATTTCACTATACACAACCACCCAGGGAAGGAATATAACGTGGGAGGTTTTTTGAGTAGACATGATCATGGATTTATGAATAAGTTGATAGTTTAAAAGAATATTATGTTCATGGATCTCATAAAGATAGATATGGGAATAATCATGGAACGTGAAACATCAATACTTTTTCAAAAAGTTTCCAATCCAACTTTATAAGAAAGGATAAAAAGTTCTCAGACTGATGATGAGGAGTTTCAAATGAAAATTTAAGCTATGAATGATGGGAGATTGATTTAATTCTTTAATGAAGATGAAAATTTAAAATTTTGAAAGATACATTGTGTTCCTGATATACTTGATCAAAAAAGGGAATTTTTGGATGATGCTCATAGCTACAATTTCTCTATACGCCCTAGTAGAACAGTGATGTATATAGATTTTATGGAACAATTTTTGGTGGGACAAAATGAAGAGGGAGATTGCCGATTATGTTTCAAGATGTATGGTTTTTCAATAGGTTAATGATGGGAGGAAACATCCTGGAGGAGTCATGCAATCTCTTCCCATACCTCAGTGGAAATGGGATGATATTACGATGGTATTTCTCATGGGGATACGAAGGAATCCTAGAAAGAATAATAAAATATGGGTCATTGTTGATCATATTACCATGTCAGCACATTTTCTTGCTATATGAGATGATTTAAAACATGAATGTTTATTATAACTATATATTAATGAAGTTTTTATTCTTGATGGTGTACCCAAATTGATTCTTTCCGATCATTATCCTTGTTTTACATCATGATTTTTGAAAAGTCATCAGAATCCCCTAGATAATTAACATCAATTGAGAACTACCTACCACCCTCATAAAGATAAACAATTATAATGAACTATTTATACCTTATAAGACATGTGGAGATCTTGAAAATTTGTCTTTCAAGGAATTTGGGATCAATATTTACCTCTAGTAGAATTTTCCTATAACAATTTCTTCTATTCATGTATTGTAATGGCACCATATGAAGTGATATTTGGAATGAGATGTCGCACAACAACTTGTTGTAATGATGTTAGTGAATGGAAACTCATAGGTCTGAGAACTTGATGAAGAAATAATAGTAATGGTGAATATTATCCAAACCCACACCAATGTAGCTCAATGTAGCCAAAATAGCTATGTTGATAACAGAGAGAAATACATGGAATTTCAAGTAGAAGATCATGTTTTCATGAAGGTATATCCATGTAAGGGTGTTATAAGATTCGGTAAGAAGGGTAAATTGAGTCCCAGGTACATCAGATCTTTAGAAATTTTCAAACAAATTGGAGTTGTAGGTTATCATTTGAAAATTCCTCCATGTCTCTCCAACAATAATGATGTGTTCCACGTATCACTATTGAGGAAATACATGCCTGACCCAATGCATGTACTCACCGATGATGAAATAGAACTAGAACTCATCCTATCTTATTGAGAAGAGCCTATCATAATTCTTGATACCAGAGAAAAAGTGTTGAGAAACATGAGGACTCATCTGGTGAATGTTCTGTGAAGAAACCATAAGATGGGAGAGGCAATGTGGGAACCCGAGGAACATATGATGGAGAACCAATTAAATCTTTTTGTACAGTAGTATTCTATAATTTTTTAGGATAGAATTATTTGAAAGAGGGGAGAATGTAACACCTCAAGCTTCAATGGTACACTTCTCTTTGAATAATACCGTAGCTTGCGTTGTATGCAACATCGAGTTCTAACACACCACGACCAATCAAAATTGCTGTTATGATTAGTAATACTGAAATTTTAAAATTTAATAAATTTTATTTTTCCAAATGGACTTCATATTTAGATTAGAAATATCAAAATTATATTAGGGTGAATTTTTTGTATTTTTTTGAAAACGTTCAATTTTTTATGAATAGTGAAAAAACAATGCGGTATAGTTCAAAACTGACTTTTTATTTAAATAAATAGTTATATTATTTAAATTTATTTAAGGTAAAAATAGATACATAATACCTATATATGTTCAATGTATTTCATTGGAGTCATTTTATAATAATATTACACATATATTTATATTTATTTATTGAACTTATTATCGTCTTTTACCCACCTTCGTGGAGCATTTACAAATTTTCATAAAATGTAATTTTACCGCTTCTGTGAATTGGATTTCAAAAATCCGAGAGACATGATTGGAATCAGTAAATAAAATTTGGTTAAATAAGATAAAAATATTTTTTGGTGAATAGTATCTTTTGACTTTTATTTAACACGGTTAAAAATAAATATTGTAATTAAATGTAAAAAATGATATTATAATAACCCTAACACATATCCTAAATCTATTGGATAATTTAATTTAGACCATAATAAAAAATTGGAATAAATATGATCCTTTTGGTAGACTTGTATTTGATTAATACATTTATTATTATTATATTTAAAGAAGAGTTAAAAGTGTTCAATTCAATGTTTAGTAACTAAACCATTTTTAATATAGGGTTATACATAAGATAAATTCAAATATAAATATTCATTATAAATATGAACATATATCTTACATAATGGTATTTTATTGGTAATTTTTAGACATTAAATAATTAAATTTATTTATGAATTAATGATGATGTGGTAATTACCTTATTAATGAATGATTAAAATAATTGATATTATAAACATCCAAATAAATGTAAATTGATACTTCTGATGAAATAAACTATTTTTATTGGTTAATACGTCATGTTAGGTTTTATTAAATATTTTTTTTCAATGTGATAAATTTTTTATGACTTTCAGAAAAACAAAATTCCAAATTGTGTCAAAATTGACATAAATGAGTATTTAAAACTAATACTATATTATTAATTGATACAATATTACTCAAAAAATAATTTTCGACCAAAGTAAATATATATAGTTATATATATCGTGAATGAATGACTTGGGGTTCTCTTGGGTTTTTATAGTATGTTTATTAAACATTTATTATAATAATACAAGTATACATGGTAAAATTAAACTATTTAACTAAGAGTTTAATCTAAAAGTTAAGGATAATAAGGTGACCTAATCCTATCTAAAACCTAATGTTTTATTGGTTTTCGACCCATCCCTACCTTATCTTCGAAATAAAACATTTTGGAGCCATTATTAACAGAATATGATTATAGAATAAAATAATATTTGAATCTTTTCTTAAAGTGACTCTCACATCTCTTATAAAAGGGTACTTACCCTACTCTCCAAAAAACACTTCCAAACCATTTTTATATGACAAACCCTTCTCAAATATCATCTCAACTACCATCATTTCGATATAGAGTCCTTAATTTGATCAGAAATCAATCCTATGATTCTGTTTTGATCAAATCAAAATGAAACACCAGAAAAAGAGTTAATAATTTCACCACCACTTTCAATGTTCTTTTCTTCTTCCACTTACTCTTTATTTTTTGGTTCCATACAAAAATAATAACTCTATTACCTTATACATAATATGATGTTATTATAAATATGGAATAACCATATTCATTATTCTATCCATCCTATGAATGACAAGTCAACATACATGCATACGTACGGTTTATCGTCTCCACATTGTGTTGTAGTTTGTTATTCAAACAATTCATTTTTTAAATGGGTATAATAATGGGTATAACTGATGTAAATAATAAATATAAAATTTTAAGGATTTTTTATATATGATATACCATACAATTAGATTTTATTTCACCATTAATAGAATCATATTGTCGCTCGTGAATACGTACGGATACCGTCTCCACAAACGTAATGAAATTCATTCCTGATCATAACCATTCAAGAATAATATTCATTTTATAATTAAATATAATTTTTAATAATTTAATATCATTCTAGATATGAGTGAAATATTTCATATCCATAATAAACATGGCTTATGTAACCAAGCATATAAAGGTAAACAAATTAGTTAACACCTGAAACAATGATACTACTAAAATATTATTAACAAAGAAATATTAGAAGACCATATATGATATCATATTTATGTGTGTGGTTAATTTATAATTAATCAACAATGATTTAACTATTATAAAAGAGGTCAACGTACCCTCAACAAGGAAAATTATATGGTAAGGGTTTATTCCCGAATATTATTATTATCTAAAATTGATTATGAGTAAGTATTTTCTGGGACATATTTTTTCCCATGTCGATGTTTCATAAAATACATTTTATAAATGATTCTTTTAAGGTAATATTTAACAAAATCTTCATTTTAAATTTTTTATATATTTATTCTTCTAAATATTTCTCATTAATGTCAATGTTTTCAAAATAGTTATATGGATTTATTTACATGCACATGATTATTTTAAAATGTCAATTCCATTCAAAAGTTTCAAAGTGGTATTGGACACTTTGATTCAATATAATATTTTAAATTACTTCCTTTATAAATGTGTGACTTTTAAATGATTTCAAAAAAAGGGATGTTTCTCTCAAAAAGTTTTACTGATCATTTTCAACTACATCAACATGATTTACTAGATATTAATATTGATTGAGGTTTATTTATTATAATATAATCTTCTATATTGTATTGAATGAGTTATTCTATGTTTGACTGTGGATGTGCTATTTTTATACCCTTCATAGTTCTTGGTTAAAATATTGATAATTCATCTTCTAGTTTTTCTATAAAAGTTTAGGTTATGTTTCAATCTTTTAATATGAGAAATGAATTGGACTTAGTATGTGATAGGTGGAGCCCGCTATAGCACCTCGATGCATAGGTAGGTATCATTATAAAAACTTTTGTCTTGGAACAAGGCCTTGAAAAAATTCTATTTTTAGTCTTAGTACGAGGCCTTGACTATGTGGTTATGATGTCCAACATTATGTATTCTATAATTATAAAATTGTCTATTGATATTACATGTGATTATTAGACTAGTAGGATATCCATGTGAATAATTAAATGGAATTATTTCTTTTATCATTGCCATATTATGATAAAGATTATGTTTAAAAGCATTGTTCATTAGTCTTACAAATTTCCTTAATTTTTTTTCTTATTTATGAATGATTATGCTATATTGATATCCTTATAGAGAATCTGAGCTCACCCCTTTCTATGTTTTATTTTTTCCAGGATGCGAAGATGTATTTTATGGTGTACCTACAGGGATAGGATTAGGGATGTAAGTGTTTTAAAAGGAGATAAAATGTTGGTGTTGTTTTTATTTCATTATGTAATGTAAAACTTATGTATGTATCTATTACTTCCAATGCTACTAAATTGATTAGTCTTTCAAGATTTTATCCCTTGTGATCATGTCAATGTTATGTAATAATTCACTGACTCTGGGTAACTGGGGTCAGGGTGTTACATCTAATTAGTCACTTTGGGAGACTAGACACTTCTTTACTAGCGTAAGACACAACCGTAAAATTATAAATAGTGAAACACTATAAAATAAACAACAAAAGTCATAAATAAACCATTCCCAAACTGGGTACAACACAATGAACAATAAGTATGCCATGTCATGCTATATTGCAAAGTGAAAAAAAAACATAAATGAATATGAACATCATAATCCCCTAAAATAAGCCTGGAACTAAGTCCTGAAACTCAACCGAGCTCATCTCGAATCCTTACTCAACTCCCGAGTACTGGGACCTTTCCATTCCCCTGACCTACAACCATGGAATCTTCCTGGGTACCCAACATTGGCCCGATTAGGGTGTGAGTACAACTCTGTAGGCCACCACGAACGGTGTATAAAAAATATCTAGCCCTTAGATAGTGCATGTAGTGGTAAACACAAACCAATAAATAAAATTGATTATAAGGCCAAGCATAATTATGTTCTTTTTAGTTAACAAATCAAATAACCCACACTCATTCCAAGATTCATTATTTATCAATTTGCAATTTTTATGTGTTCAATGGATTTTTGATGATCAACATTCACTACATGAGTGAATTAAACAAGTCATATCTCAATAAAAATCATAACACTATAATTTTCATTATCCTCACCTCGAAGCCTTAGTCTGGGTGGATGCAACCATTATAGGAATGGAACTCCCCCCCTCCATAAACCATGCATTGAGTGGGTGGAGTTTTGATCATCAATCAAAAAATTACCTATGGGCATAGAACCTAAAATCTATACTCCATAATACCAAGCCATCTTCTCATTATTTCTTTAACATTCATCACATTCAACCACAATTCACAACAATGAATCACTAATGTCCTTAGAAACATCACACAAATATCAACGAATGGGAATGTAACATTATTCAACAATTCATTAACAAATTCTTCATTTATAACCCTAAATATTCATTCCCATTTCCGATTTCCCATGCCTATCTCACTAAGAATAATTATAAATTAATCTAATATCGTACCATTCCCCTTATCTCACTAATCCCCTTTTTTCAAGTCAACTAAACACCCACATAGGTCACTGACCAACCATGGTGTGTTATGAGGACTTCCATTCACATCCTTCAATATTAATAACATATTTTCCCTGGGCTCTATGCTTTCACATAATGGCCCTACATTTACTTAGATAAACTCTATGTTTGAGAAAGTGGGAATGCCCAATGGGTGGCCCTAACAAATTTCACATGTTTCTCCATTAATCCCACGGGGGTCACGAGGGTTCTATTAGGCTTTTTAGACACCCTAAAAATCACAAAACAATAATGGCAAAAATAACTCATCACAAGAGGGTATGAATCAAATCTTTGCATGCGTAAATCTCTACAATACTCAATGGATATAACTTATAGACCACCTAACTCGAATCCATTGATGAATACCCAATCAACCAAGGATTTACATTCCAATACAAAACCGCTTTTATGCCTCATTCTAAATCTCACTTTAAAAAGAAAGGTTTGAGAGAAGAAGATGGAAATCACACAAAATACAAGACCTAAACCAGAATTGATAAAGGAAGAAGAGATTAGACTGACCCGGATAATCGATTCACATCCAACGACACTCCAAATGGTCAAGAATCAAAGGAGATAAATCCTTGTATACTTGTAGTCCCATTAGATCATTCCAAAGATTTCAAGGGAGGAAGTGGAGGAAAACCCCTAATGAACATAAAAAACATGGAGTGGAAATTTTGGGATTTTTTAAAAGTTCCTAGGCCGCATAGTTTAACCACAAGGTTTTCCAAACCGTGTGCAAACTGTACGGATGCCACTATCCAAAATCTCACCTCCTACAAGGTTTTCGGAGGCTGTCATCATGGTTAGCAATATTCATGCACAGACCATGCGGCCTACCCTAAAAAACCCCCTTTTCACTTTTTTGATTCCCAAACCCTTGTAACACCCCAAGACTCCTTAAGGAATTGGGTAAGAACATAATTAACTAGTATAAAGGGATTAAAAAAACATAAGTAGAGCATACTATAAAAAGCAATCCAAGATATTACAATAAAGGTGATTCATGAAGAACTTTTTTATCAGTTGGTTGATCTATTATGTATTTTTGATTTGAAATTTCATTTCACCCCATCACTTTGTCTATCTGTAATAAAATTCAGTAGTTCAATCATTTTTTTTCCTTAGTTGAAAAAGGTTTATCATAAAAAATAAATGTGAAATGAATACCTCTTTGTCAGCATGTTTTTATATGGAATGATGACCATGATTTTAAGGATAAAATAAATTTATCAATTAAATGGATATTTGCATCATCAAGTGGAACAGATAACTTAGTTATCGACTCGTAAGCTATGGTAATCCCTACCCACACATGACCTGTTGAAAGTTGTATATTGTGTAGATTATATTATTTTATATTGAACATTGTATTCCTCTCAATAAGGAAATGGGTGGGCGTTAATTGATATAATTAATGTAATTTTCACCCTATATAATATCATTACAAGAATGGTATTAGTGTCCTCCTGATTCACATTTCACAAAAACAGTAATTAGAATACTAATTAACTCATCTATGAAAACTCTTTGAGGGGAATACTCACCTCAATGTTGGATGGGGTGGGGATCTTCATGATGTGGTTGTTCTTGAGTTGTTTTTATTATTTCTTATCCCCATAATATTTTCTAGAAACTCATATTTATAATGATATTTTTCTTAAAATATTTCCAATCATTCCAATAACTCTTTAATGTTTTTTTATCATTATCCCCATGTTCTTTTCTTTTCTCAAAATATATTCAGTGTGTCCCCCCAGAACCCAAAAATCTATCACGACCATACCACTCTGGCTACATTAAGGCCACTGATTGTAGGTTTTCCTCTAATACAAGTGTTGATGATTCATGTGTTTATGTCATTTAGAATATATATGAAAATAACTAATAATTATTATATAATCGTGATTTAGGGGAATTTTTTTATTACTTCATACTTACACATTCTTCACACTGTTTTTTTGTGTTTTCATCTATTATTATCCCATATTTATTTACATGTTCCACTGTCCATAGAACATGACGTGGTGTGGAAGTGGATTTGGATTTGGTTTCGTCAATCAATGTATAAACATAGAAATTTCATTATGATGTTGTTTCATCTCATGTAATAGTATTATGGAAGATTTAAAATACACACCAATTAGTTTTTTCATGTGAACCATACCCCATCCTTGATTTATAATAGCGATAAATTGATTTTTTGCATGTTCTTTATTTTTATCACTCAACTTTTGTTTCATGTCATGTAAAATTATTATGGTAGATTTAAAATACACACCAATTATTTTTTTCATGTGATCCGTACCCCATCCTTGCTTTACAATAGTGGTACATTGAATTTTATGGATATTCCTTATTTTTAGCACTCAATTGTTGTTTCATAAATTCAAAAATATTAAATAAATTGATCAATACATGTATTTTCAAACAATTTATTTCCATAATGAATGTACTTGAAATGATATATCATCAAGAGGGCCATAAAATGAATCCTAACATTCTTGGCTTCTCAGGTGAGCATACATATACGGTGGGTAAAGGTTTATTTTCATTTATGCATAATTAGGATGGAATTTCATTAGAATTTTGAAAATTCTACTATGAGAATTTCCTAAAATAATAAATACAAATTTATTATGGGAGTCATATACTATAAATACACTCCACAGGGGATAATGAATTGTATGTCAATGATTCATTTTTTAGTAAAATAAGGAGTGGATATCATAATATTTCCCTAATATATTCCCAAATTTCTGTCATAACTATGGAAAAAAACATGGTTCTATAAAGATACATCAATCATCACATAATGTTGAGTGATGAGCCTAATGAAACTGTTGAACATGGGCATGTTGGGTTTAATAGTATGGTCATGCACTATCCATTCAGACTTGAATTTTATGCTTCTTTATTTCACCTTAATAATTTTTTATAACATAGTTATGATACAATGATCCTATTTATTTTAGGAAATATTTTCTTCACCATCAACCATTTCCTATGGTAAAAATGCATAAATATGTTGTTTATATGGATTGATATCATCGTCATGTATAGAAGGTCATTGTTCATCTACACTGGTAGCAACAACAGGTTGAGAAACCTATTGTTAATTAGGATTGCAAGAATTATTATATGAAGAAATCATTATATGTAGATGTGGTTCAACAATTAATTTATATTGCATAAATTAAAAAATAAAAAATAAAAGCATGAGGTGACACATTGTAAATTCCAAAAATATATATAACATGATTATTGAACGCTTTTTTATGTTTGAAAGGATTTCACCCCTCTATCGAGTATCCAAATCCCTTCATTATGGTCTCCTATTATATATAATAACCCTTATAAGATAGGACCATTTTGAAATTGATTTGAAGTCTTAATTAAAAGGTAATCACCCATTTAATTTTCATCCAACCCTTAAGTGGTTGTGGTCTATAACATAATAATTGAAAAATTTAGATTTCTGGGATATGGAACATAAAATACTTGTTCCTTCTATGATTCTATTATAAATCATTCATCATTGTCCCCGTCCTTACTAAAATCCACTTTCAAAAATCAAAATTAATCATTTTTAATAGCACTCATGTTATCAACCCACATGCATATAAAAATAAGCACTTTAAATGTTGTATAATCCAACTCCAATATTAGTTTAATGATTCCAAGGTATTCCATATTCAAATAAATTTTACTTTTTTCATTGGAACTAGATATATGCATTGATTCAACCATAATTGTTACTCTACTATTTTTCATGGTACTTCCTTCATCATGATTACTTGTATTGAACATATAAACATTATAAGATAATACATGCACATTTGGTCCTCTAGATATCCATTAATGATATTTCGAAATTGAATATAGATATTCATTTGACTCCTTAGAAATATGTTATCAAAATCATCCTATAAATTGTTGATTATGTGTATTTTACATCCATATTTCATCTCCTGATGGATTCAATAACCTGATAATTTATTTATGGGTTTCTAAATATTAAAAAACCTATAAATGGTAATGAAAAACATGACAAGAGGCCTACACCTGATTTGTAATATTGATTATGAAAAAATATATTCCAAAAATACATTCCCCAAAAAATTTCTTAGTGTGATTAGATTTTAGTAGAACAATTATTTCACCTTGTAAAAATAGTCAGTATATAATTCAATGGGTTCTTCAACAATATATCACTCCCCAATACAAAAATTTGGATGAATTTTCTTTTTTGATATTCCCTTTCAAAATAATCATATAACATTCAATGGGGGTACGTCCATCTATTATTTATTAGGCCACATAGTCGAATCTCTTTCACCAAGTGAACCATCATGTGAACCATAATAACAAATAATGAAAGTAGGAAGAACATTTCCAATTCACATAATATGATAGAAATATCTTTTTCCACAGTTTAAAATTTCACTGGGTCTATAACATTATTTCATATAGGTTTGAAAAATTAATAGATTTTGGTTAATGAATTACAAAAATTACTGGGAAAAAATGAAATGTAAACCTACAGGAATTAGATCCTAAATAAAAATATGAGATTCTTGTGATTCCATAATCTTTAACATTAAATCATACATTTAAATGAAGTTTTGGATATTGTATAAATACCCATATTAAACATTTACATCATTCAACTAGTTAAAAAAATATATCCCCTTCATGGAAAGAGTATAAGCAGTTGGAGGAAAAAAACAGTTTTCACCCTTCACTAGTAGCCACTCTTTCAATATTTCCATGCCAATCATATCCAACCTAGAAATAACTCCATCATTTTTTCAGTTGAATGTAGTATCAAACCAATTAAACTATTACATAAATTCTTTTAAACATGAATATCATCAATAAAATGTATGATTTATATAAAATTCTAGTATGGAAACTAAAAAATTGATCTTATTTTCCAATCGATTTTCTAAATGTTTTTTTAAAAAGTTTTACCAAAATTAGTATCCATATCTTCTACTCTCTCGAACATTTTGTCACCTATTAGTGGGGATAGTGTGGTACATTATTCTAAACACCCATTGAATAATGACATCTGATATTAGTACATATATAGTCCAGGTTGAAATATGTGATGTCCTGGAAACATAGTAATTAAAGAAGGTTTCAATCTAATTAAATATGTATGTGTCTCAGTAATGGTACACCATTTAGTTCCTTTTATTATATATACAAACAAATTTCTATATGTAAGAAATATATTTTAATTATAATAACAAAGTATTTATTTTAGGTATTGAACATTTTAAATTTCAATCCAATTTTTTTTAGACCTAATATGGATGCCTAAAGACATTATAAATGATTTTGGGGATGTACGAAGCCTATTTGGAGCTCGGAACCCCAACTGGTGGAGAAAAAAACAGCCCACACATTTAATATAATCCCTAAATCCTAGAATGCACTATCTCTCCAAATGGTGTGGGTTTGGATAGTGGGGTGATGCAGGCCACACTATTAGACCTAAACATGCTCCAGGGATTGAATTCCATTGTGGAATGTTTATAATTTTTTTAGAAGAGGATATTCACATGGTTGCAACATAGATTCCCTAAAAGTGAATCTTAACTATGTGTGTTCCCTCCTAAATAATTGTAAGATGCATGGTCCGAGCATGGTTTGTCCCACCATGTGGTCAAACCATGCAAACAATATATTTTGGAAAAATGACAGTTTTTCAATTAAAATATTATTCATTCAACTAATCCTCTTTTTTCATTCTAGTAGTCATATTTTTTCTAGGGTATCCCCTTGGAGCTCTGATCATATATTTTGATAATGATATTTTTTCCATGATCAGAATTGATCATCATTCATCTCATAGGATTCATCTCGATATGATCTTAATTTATATTTTTCCGTTATCTGTCTGTCTCACTCTCAATGGTGTTATGGAGGTGTAGACTCATATTCCCTATTTTTATGTCAATCATCTATTCTTACTATTTTATCTAGTCCAGGACGATCTAAAGGCTGATACTAGGCGAGGAGTGTTTTACGTGTATGAGGTTGGTGGTTTATTAATTATCCCTAATGTTTTGATTTCCAATAATACGTGTCATTGTGTTGCACACCAGCTTCAAACTGTGTCACCTTAAAAAATATCTACCTTAAATTGGTCAAATTGATAAAACCCAAATCATATCATCTTCAAAAACCTTGGAGTGATCCATCCCTTTGGGTGTTCCATCCTTAGTCACAATTTTCATTCAAACTTTCACACCCAAAACAACTAATGGGGTTTTTTGTTTTAATTATTACCGATGATATCATTTTGATATGGATTAAATTAATTGGCATAGAGCAAATAATTCCCATGGAAATTTTAATGAATTGGATTCATGGGAGTGGCTAGCCCATGTAACTTTATTAAATTAGACAATGGTCACTCTCTTGTCATGATTAAATTTATATGATTTACAAATCATTCCTGTGATAAAATTAAGGCTGATGGATATTACAACTAAGGATGTGTGGGAATGGAAAAAAATATAAATTTTAAAAATTGGACATGTTGACTGTTATGAATGATATATATGGGAATGGAACCCCTCATACTAAGTATTAAATGGACATGGAAACCCTTTAATGATTATACTAAATGGGCACAGAATCTCTTGTGATGGTATACGAACATGATGTACCTTCTAAAACTATATGGGCAAGAAAACACTTACTATAATACTGAGCATGGAATCCCTATATGTGATAATTGGAATAGAGTCCAATATAAATGTTATATTAGGATTGGAATACCCCTTTCTACTATGATATTGGGCATGACATTCCTTACTATGGCGATACTAGAAATTGCATGCCATGTTCCTTTTTAGAGATATGTTGGTACAAGATTAAATAGGAAGTGTCAGCCTAGTTTCCATTTAGGAACTAGAGAAAACCCATTTAGAACCATTATTACTATATTCATTATGAAATGAAACACTTCCTTGTTATATACAAATACTGGATATTTATTGACACCTTTTTTGGTGGAATACAAAGATTTATCTCACAACTTATCCAGGATTCCAATGGTACCTAGGAAAACTACATGATTTCAGGTGTAGATAAGGGGAAACACCCTCTTTTGGATGCATGACTTCATACATGTAATATTATGAAGCTTGGTATTAGATGACATTGATGGAGCACAAGATGCATGGTTAAAATTTTGGATTATTTTTCTATAGAATGTATAGTACTAATTTCTGATGTTGTATCAATGATTCCATTTTTTATATATAAATGAAATACATTTTCATCCTTTTTTATATTATTTTTTCTTGGTTTTTTTGTTATCTTCTACTATGGTGGATCATTGTTCTAGTCTTTACATTGTATACATCCATTGTGCCATCAGCTTATATATGATTCCACAATTTATCTGTTATTTCTTATCCACTTTGTTCTACTCTCATAATAAGGGAATAGTATTCCCAGTGATACACACTAGTTCCTTGATACTAGTTTACATCCTTTGGTATTTGGGGATATGTTCTTGAGGTCATGTGGTCAACCTGGCTCAGGGCACCATTTATTTTCAACTGGGTCAGGGATATCCCAAAGTATTATCAGAGATATCTTTTCTTCATTGATATTTTAAGGAAATAGAATGTGAATTATGAATTATATGGTACTTTTTAATTAATTATTATTGAGATTAGTTGACCCATGTAAAGATAAATACCAAATTTCCTCAAATTGAAATTGAAATTTTCTTCTTTTTTCTAATTACAATTAATCTGATTTCGCCATTTGGTGGTACCCTTTAATTTTGATATTGTTTCTGAAATTATTTAGGGTTTTATTTTTATTAAAATATAATGAGATGAGGGTAATTCATATAAATATTAAAATTAAGAACCTTATATGAAATTCACTGGTCGTGCATATACCATTCTGTATAAGAATGTTGTGTTGATTTCATTTCTCATGATTTCCATGCATGATTTTATTTCTATAAATAGAATAGTTAATAGATGATTATTATTACAAGGAATGGAGAAAACATAGTTGTCACTTATATTTCCTTACATAACCTAATAGTTTTTTGTTTCACATGATATTTTAGACACCCTTTGCAGTCAACTATGGCATGTTGATACATAGACCATTATTCCCATAGACTGGAACATGTTATGGTATTCATTATTTGGATAAATCATTTTGGATCATATAGATTTTGGGAAATTATGAATCAGAAGTGGTAACACATTTAGTTCACCCATTTAAATAAAAAAATTAAATCAAATATGAAATATAATTGAAATTAAAATTCAAAAACATAGAGGTTGACCCAATCTCGGTTATAGTAGTGGATATTAGGTAGAATCTCTTATGTTCTATAAAAGTGTACCTATCACCCAAACCCATCTATTTGAGCTGGAATAGGGGTGAAATTATTATGTAAAAAGGATTTTGACATGTTCTAGTTCTATATATATTTATTCTCCCATTATCAATCTTAATCTATGGTGGGTTTCTGAAAATTTTAGTGAAATTCCATAATGATGTCCTCTAGTGGAACTCTAGGAGGGTAGTGATTACCACACTCCGGAGGTAGTGGGATTATAGAAACTAGTTATACCACTAGTAGTTCCTCATATATAAATACTTCCAATTCCCTAACTGGGCTATGATTCCATGTAGTAAGTATATTTCATACATCTTATGATGACCTTATAGGGAGCCTTGTGTTCCTCCCCTTTTATGGGAGAGTTGACTCAGGATTTCCAGTGGTAGAATCCACACACATTTTTAGGGGATGGTGGAGAAAAGTATAAAGAGTTATGGATTGACACATTAATGTCTATATTCGATCATATGGAGACACCTCTTGAGATGAGGTTGAAACTCACTACTTATATGGTTTGAAAATCCAGCAAACACAGGTAGGATAAAATAAATCTAAATATTCGGTATCGATAAGGGACATGAAAGTATTTAAAATAAATATTCATTGATAATATATTTTTAGATACAGTTGGTCTACTGGTCTTAGGTATTTCATGAACATGCATTAGGGATCAATGATAGTCTTGTAATATTTACCCTTTTTACAGATCTTCAGAGCATTGCGCCTATTTACATTGTGGATGATCCAGTGAAGGCTATATGAATTGAGGATGGTATAAAACATAATATTCTTTCATAGGTACATATGTTCTAGTTAACTACCATATCATAGTTAGTAAACTCAGAACATGTAACTGAGAAGAAAATTACAGAAGAAGATGGTGTGATCCATGATAGTTCAGAACCCAAATAGAGTAGTGGTTCTACTTGTGGATGGAAATGAAACTTTGAAACTATGCATTTGAGCAACAAATACAAGAATAATTGCACATATAATTACATGTTAATTCACTAATTTCAAAATCCTAGGCATAATAATCTATGGTTTCTTAGATACCTCATCGCATATCGAGGCTATAGAATATTAGAACATCTAAAACAATTATAGAGGACCTTTCCTTATGTTTGTAGTGTAAGATGATTCGTGCCTGCTCCACCTTTAGAAGTAGGTTCAGTTGGACAATGACAGATATGATGCTAGGGTACTACAGGCTATACTGGTAGAGGAGGAGGTTGTCGCCATGTTATCTAGGATTTAGATATACAGTTTCAGTAGAGAAGAATTTCTCCTGGTAGTCAGGATGTGGCAATGGTTCGTGGATATTTCCATATCTATTCAATATATCCTATACATGAGGAGCATGATGTTGGATCATATACTACTTTAGGTACAATTATAGTATCCTCTACTATGGTTTATACCTTATTCGATATAGGTAAATCACATTATTTCATATATGTGCCTGTTGTGGATAGCCTTGGGCATCATGATGAGTACTCAGGTAGCATTATGAAACATGATTCGCATTTGGGTATATGATTAGAGAATGTAAACTAGTGTAAGGACTACCCGATTGAGGTAGAAAGACATCAATTCTTATGGAAGCTATTTACCCTCAAGATGACAGGTGTTGATTTCATTCTCATAATGTGCTGTTTGGTTCCCTATCATCCCTATGAAGATTTTTATTATTGGTGGGTATCATTTACATCACTATAGAGTGAATAATATATTCAAAAGGGTGGGTGTGATGTTTACGCCAATAGTGTTGGACCATAACATCTTGGTATGGGTGGAGTGACTACCCATATTTCCAGTCACAAATGATGAAAACTTCATACATATACATGAGTGTATCTGGGTTCCCACAAATCTGAGATAGAATCTAATGCATGAGTCACAAAATTATTTATTAGAAGTTCCCCTATGTATCTCCAAGATGTATCTTTAATTGTGCCGCTAATATTGTTGACCAAGTATGAAGCTTTATTTAGTAGGTTTTATCACTAGGTGTTCCAACTTTCAGAAGATTAAGTCGGAGCACCAGTGACATGTATGCTTCCTATAGACATTACCAGCCTCAGAAAAGAAATGGGATGATGTTGATATGTATTTTTGAGTTAGCATACTTATATCTCCTCGAGGTGGTGACACAATTTTGGTGGTAGTGTGACGACTAATGACAATATCCCACTTTCATTGTATCAGGGATACTTCCTTAGTAGATGAGCTAAAGAGATAATATTTCTGTTATATTATCTGACTATAATAATTCCCATGTATTATAATTTCATATAGGGATTCATTCGTTAAATGAATTTTTTATATGGGGTTACAGAAGGCTTTGGGTACACATGTTTTATAAAGCTCAACCTTTGACCCATAGACTGATGATTAGTTGAAACAGAATATACATGTTCTTGTGTATATTCTCTAAGAATGAATCCTTGAGTTCAAAAGATCTTTGGAAAAGCATATCCCTCTCATCATGCTCTCCTACAATAATAGTTATAAATAGAAGATACGTATGGATCCCTATAAATTAATGTGCGATAGATCATTCCATTCACCCCTATGATGGTTAGAGGTAGGAAATGTAACATTCTTGGATACCCATCTCATTTAGGTGACTTTGGACCAGGTTTAGCTAATCGAGAAGTGGATTTATACTGCTCAGTATAGATAGAAATCTTATGATGATCACCATCGGCGACATATGGAGTTTGATGTTGGTGATCATGTGTTCTTACGTATATCACCCGTACATGGTAATAAATAGATATATAGTTAAGGGAATATGATGCTGTGCATTTTCTGCCTATTTTAGATTCTCACAAAAGTCATGATGGTAGCCAATTGATTGATATTACCTCAGAGGAATTTTTCCTTGCATGAAGTCTTCAATATTTCACAGTTTCACCGATATCATGTCAACATTCCTCATACTATTGACCCTAAGGAAGTTGAGCTAAATTTCGATCCTTTTTAAAAAAATACACTATACATATCATTGACTCGAGAAAAAAGTCTCATTAAGGACAATTTTCCCATTAATTATGAGTGTTAAGACCTCACGATAATGTATAGTTTGAGACTTACGAGTGGGAGACTAACATATGTGCTCAGTGGATGATGTTATTCAGAGATGAAGTTTTTTCTCCCATGGAAGGTGAACCTGGGGATGAGTTTCTTTTAGGGTTAATACCATAATAAACCTATCTTTATTTGAAGTATGGATCCTTTTATATTTTATTCTAATTATTTTTTACACTAAATATGGATGCCTCATAAGGTTACCAAGTATTAGGGGGGTATTTGGGGCTTGTTTGAAGCTAAAAAACCCCGATCGATGGAGAAAAACATAAGTCCACATAGTTAGTATAAATCGTGCGACCTATCACACATTTTCTTTCCTAAACATGCAGGTTAAGATAGTGGGGTGAAGTAGGGTTCATGGTTTTCCCTAACCATGTGCTAGGGGATGCATTCCAATGCGAAATATCCAATGCTTTAGGGAGGGGATATTCTCATAGTTGGTGAATGATTTCCCTAACCGTATGTCCTATGCAAGAAGTTTCCCTCCATATGTATTGGTTGTCGTGTGGTTGGTGCATAGTTTAAGAAACCATGTGGCTAAACCCTGTGAACCAGTTATTTTGGAAAAATGACTTTTCCCTTAAAAAACATATGAATTCAACCCTTCCTATAATTTTTCATTCCAGTGGGAGGATTTGGCTTTGGATCACCCCATTAAGCCTAAATCATGGAATTTTATCTTGATCCTTCATCTGATATTGGAGTCGATATCCCTTCATCTCTTTGGATTCATCTTGGTAAGTGATTTATTTCTTTTTTATCGTTCTCTATTTTTCTTCCTCTCAATGGTGTTATTGATGATTAGGAACATATGCCTTATTTTCATGGTGTTCATCACTAATTTTGATTAATTCAAATCTAGGCACAACTAAGGGTTGATACTAAACAAGGAGAGTATTACGAGTATGAGTTTGGGGGTCTATTAATTGTCCCTAATTTTTTGATGTTTTATAATAGGTGACATTGAACATCATGTCGGTTTATCTGTGTGTATCATTAAATTATATATTCCTTAAATTGGATGACTTGTTTGAAACCAAATAAAATAATTTTCTAAAACCATAGTGAGCCATCCATTTAGGTGTTCGTTCTTGATTCCTAATTTGATTCCAAGATTTCACACCAAAAAACACCTAATGGTTTGTTTGATTTTATATCTAAATGGTGATATCATTTATATATATATTAAATTAAGTGGAGTATCATGGATAGTTCCCATGAGAATTTTAATTAATTTAATTGAAGTGATTGGTGAGCCCATGTCACTTTATTAAAGTGGAACATGGTCATTCCCTTTTCATGATTAAATATAAGTTATTTTGGAATTATTCCTTGATTTATATTAAAGAGAATGGATATCGCAACAAATGATGTGTGTGCATACAGACCATCATTAATTACCTAAATTAAGAGTGATGGCCCTCACTCATGATATATATATATATATGGGTATGGCGTTACTCTTTATTGATATTAAATGCGCATGATGACCCCTAATGATTATAATAAATGTGCATGACATCTCTTGTCATGTTATAAGACCATGACATACCTTGTAAAATTATACAAGGATTACATCGATTTAGATAATATATTTGAATGGAGACCCTTATGATGATACTGGTAATGGTGTGCCTATACATGATAATGGGAATAGATTCCCTTATGTATTTTATATTGGGAATGGTGTCCCCATTGCTACCATGATACTGGAATGGTTTTCCATACTAATGTGATACTAGGTATTGCATCCCTTTTTCATTTTTAGAGATATTCCTATAAGGTCCAATGCTGGTAGATTCCTCATGGTATCATTTCACGAACCACAGAAAACCCATTTGAAAATATTATTAATACATTAATTATTATATCTATACACTATCATGCTATATACACAGTCTGGATATTTATAGAAACTGTTGGTGGTGGCCTAATGATATTTACCACATAACTTATCTAGGACACTAATGGTAACTGGGAAGACTTCCATCTTACAAGTGTAGATTAGGGAAATCATCCTATTATTAATTCATGACTTCTTGCATGTCTTAGGATGAAGCTTGGCAGACGATTTCTGAGTTGGATCTCTAGATACATAGATAGACATTTGGTTCCATTTTTTATAGCTTATATAATAATTATTCATAATATTGTATCAATGTTTTTGCTACTTTTTAGATACATTAAATACATTATCATACTTATATATATGATTCTATTTCTTGTTATCTATTAATTATTTTCACTTATTTGTATATTTATACTTCTGATACAGTAGGATAATAGTCCAATATTTATAGTTTATACTTATTTGGTGACATTTTTTATATATTCATCTATTATTTATCTATTATTCTTTATCTGATGTGTTATAGTTTGGTAATGAAGGAAAAATCCACCCAAATGCACACCCTTGGTCCTCGATGCTAGTCGAAAGCCTATAGAATTTTAGGATATGTGCTTGAGGATATGTGGAAACTAATGATTGGGGAACAATTTATTATAATCTAGGTTAGGAATATCACAATCAACCAATAAAAGATGGCTCTCAATCTGAAATACTACATTCTATAATCATCATAAAACATAACTCCTGAAACCCAAAACATTTAATAATATTATATCAATGGATCAAAATAAACATAAATATCATTAACCGGTTATTTTCATCTTTATATAAGCATATATAACATAATTTTATTCACTTCATGCATAACCAAAACATAAAGTAATAATTCACCAATATAATTGGTTGTGTACTGTGAGTTATTCTTTGAAAAACAAAAGGATTCATTCCTTTTATAGATAACACAGGACAAAGGTTTCTCAGCTCATTTCTAAATTCATCATACCAGTGATCAAATTTATTCCACTGAATATAGTATGTTGGGTGATGAATTTTCTTATATTTATTTCTCGTATCTACATACCAAATCAATTACCTTTCAGTCTCATCACTTCCATTTAGGTTTCTAAAAATTTAAATGATTGGAGGGTACCATACAACTTTTTTTAGAACTGATTCATCATTACTATCTCAGGCAGTACAAAAAAATGGGCATTCATTAAGAGTTTTATCATCCTTGAGAGAGAGTATAAAAAAATTTGGACAAACAATTATTCTTTTAGAGAACATAACCATCGAAATTATCATTTTTATGCCATATGTTCTGCTAGGAAGATCATTATCTCTTAGGATCATATCATTCAAGAGAGTATATATTTTATTAAAACATGAATGACTCTATATTTTTAGGTATTTAAAATTATACACCTACAATATGACTGAAAATGATATATATTTTGGGAAACAATATTACAATGACTTTTTTTCAAGACTCATTTCCTTCTCAAACAAATTTTCACAATCAAAAAGTCCATCTTCAACTATCATCTTCATTTCCTCAATATGATCATCACCATAACTCACACCTATAATCAAATCCTCAATATGGTCATATTCATTGTCCACACTTCAAGGAATATCATATGATCCATAAAATGTAGAGATATCTTATTCACTAGCTAAATTCCATTTTACCTGATTATTATTCCAAATTTTATAACATTGATCTATTTCATGATAAATCAATTGCTCTTCCATCTCCTATGGAAAAATTAGAATTGACTAACAACATCATAAACATAGAAGAACGATTTTATAATGGTATTATACAAGATCTTTTGAAAACATTATGAACTCTATCACCCAATTATAATATTATTTTTTAATGCGATTGACATCCATCCATTTTCAATTCACATCCATCCTACTTGATTCTGTAATATTTTTATATAAATAAATAAATATATACGCAAAAGGAGGCTTTTAAAAAAGGGAACCCTAATATTTTAATGTTTAAAGTAATTTCATCATGCATTGAATGAAATGGGAAATTCAATTTAGTATAAGAAAAAACCATTGGTGGTATGTGTTATTATCTAAAGTCATCTACCATGTTCATCAATACATGGTATATGATGAATACTATTCATAGTAGTTGAAGAAACAAAGGTTCACTTCCATAAGAGATGGGGTATGAGTCTTAGGCAACAAAATTCATTAATAACTATTTAGAAGATGAAGCTCGTGAGGATGATAATTATTATTACGTTTTTTTCTTGATACTCATCCCCATAGAAGCAAACACCAAATCAGAGAAAAGATTTAATTGTAATGAAATCCCATAATTTAAAACTTGTAGGTGATGTTGGTTAAAAACTAGGTTTATATGTTAAAATGGAGTCAAACAAAAATTCACCATATGTAGGAGTTAGGTCATGATGGATATATTATGGGTTAGATAGAGTTAGGGGAATTCCATTTCCATGATTTTATTATCAATCTATTTTATGTACGAGGTTATATAATTTGTATCCAGGATCTCCCTGAAATTTAATGTGATAATATAAATACATAAATAACCTTTTTTATTATATATTTTTTCATTTATAAATATAGATACCACACATCACATTAATAGAGAATGATACATTATAAAAATATGATGATACTATTCACTCTTATTTCAAATCTCACAAATACATTTTAATGTTAATGTGAAATTTAGAAGAAATTTTTTTTATATCTTCATTGATATCCAAAATAACTTCCTCATTTTAAAAAATCATAGAAATACAATTTATTAACATTAAATCCAATCATTTACTCTTAAAATCTCATTTACATTTTAAAAACATGATTAAAATATGGATATTTAATGTAATTAATGAAATAAAATAATATATTCTATTTTCTTTGAAAACCATTTTCATAAAATAGAATACAGCTATTGAAAATAATAAACCTGTAAAAATTTAAAACATAAATTATTTTTATTTTTAAAATATTTTCAACACTAACATTGATTTTCACATCATCAATTCATAAATAGACTTTGAAAGAAAAGAAATGGTCAAATGTCATGTCTTTCGCATCACACCTCCTTTGTAAATCAACATTTTCAAATTATTGATATATTTTTCTATTATGGTTCCAAACCTAATAGTTCGTTTGAAATCAAACTCTAGTGACATGATAACTTACTTCCTTAAGAGTAACCCATAATGTAATGATGAAATTATACAAATGAATCAAATTATTTATTCCTTAGATACATTAATGAAAGTGAAATCCCAAAAAAATAAAATCTAATTTTGAAACTCATTCAACACTCAATTAAAAGAATACATACAACTTATTTATCTTATGATTTAAAACATAAAATATTTCATATATTAAAATAACTGTTAATTAACTAAATTATTTTGTGAAAAAATAATAATCATATTTCAAAATTAAAAAAATATAAAGGTATAATTTATAGAAATAAAATTTTTGAAAGTTTAAAAGTATTTAAATCTTGATAATTTGAAAAATAAAAGTGGTATAAATGTTTAAACTACAAATGTATATATATTTATTTGATCATATAAACTTATAGAAGTATATATATGTTAATATTATATATAATTTATTCAATAATATATATTTTAAAAAATATATATAATTTATAAATGTATATAAATTATTTTACTATATAAAATTATATATATTTTATGAAAGTATACCTAATTTATAGAAGTATATAGTTTTAATAATTTATAAAAGTATTAAATTATATTATATAAAAGTAAAATTTATGAAATTAAAAAAGTATAATAATTCATAATAAATAAAACAATATTTTTATATTAATTTATAAATCGAGAAAACTATGAAGGAATTAACAATAATTAAAATTTTATATTTAAAATATATATTTAAATATGATATACTATAAAATTTATAAAATCATAACAATTTATAAAAGAGTAAAATTATCAAAGTATGTAACCACACTCGAATTTGTATGTATGAAAATGGATTTTACATAATGGTCATTGGGTGGTACAAAAGAATCATTTCCAATAAAAAGGGATGATACATAAGATTCATTTTCATAGATAAAGGGATATTCATAAGGTTTATTCCCTTTACTATTTGAGGTGATGAGTCATCCACACCAAGGATTTAGGGCGATACAATGATGGAAAAACATAATCGTTTATCAATATTAAAATTGGACTAATATTTTAGAAAAAATATCATGGTTGATGTAATTTTATTTTAATTTACTAATTACTTTAATATATAAAGAATAATTAAATAAAATTTATATATCAATAATTACATTTATTTTGAATATTTAGTAAGATATTCTTTTAAAAATTAACATTATAAGTAAAATAAATTAACGTCTAATTGAATTTCATATTAATAAAATTTTATCAATATGATTTTACATATAATTAAATAACAATATTAATTATATAGAGTATATAAATATATAACTAGATTTAATGATAAATAAAAATGTACATTTGAATAAAACATATTATGTTATAAAATATTTCAAATTTTATTGAAGAGTTACATTAAAAGATGTATTATAGAACAATTATTGGTTCTTAATTTTACATGAAATATATTTTATTTTATTCATATATGTTAAGAATAAATAATTGAAAATTTAAACTTAAAATATTTATTTCTTGGTTAAAAATAAATCTAAAAATTGAAAAAGTACATATTTTTTGATATGTTGATTATTTGACTCATTTAAATGTATTATATCATACATATGTTGTAGGATCACAATAAATTTCAATTCAAAATAATTATATTGAATCTATGAAAAATGATGTGATAATAATTTCAATTTAATTCTTCAAAACTAAAATTTATCTATAATAAATAATTTCATATTATTAAAAAATTTAAAATTAGTAATAAATATTTGGAATATTTATATGGGATGAAGGATGATGGGAATCAAGAACCATTGACTACAGGCCTCAGTTGCATGGTCATAGGATATCATTCAGGCCATGAAATCATTTGAAAAACCAAAACTATTGAGATCACCCAACGGAATATTAATCATGTGATCTGGTAACATAGTTAAATAATTTTCTATCCCTAATTATTCACACATGAACTCCATCTATTTTGTCTATGATGGGGCCCTCCCCCGTCTATTCAAACTCATGTGGAGGACACACCTCCTCTCACTGTATGGTTTTCATGAAATAAATAAGAAAGAAGGCGTGATGAGATGTGGTGCAATGATGGTGCGATGTGGTGTAGGGCTGAGATGTGGTTTAGGGTTTTCTGTTGTGTAGAGGTGTGATGGGGTATATAGATTCAAGAAATACATTGTATAAGAAGAGGAAATATTCACGGAGAATGTCTTTAATGATTGAGAGAAACAATGATAGTAGGTTTAGATGAGAACAGTGACAAAAATAGGGTTGTGTGAGAGCTTGGAGGTGCGAGAGAGAAGCCTCTGGTTACAGTTCTTTTATGAGATCGAGTATGTTTCTTATCAATTCTTTCTAAAAATCTCTCATAAAGAGTAGTTTTATCAACACTAAAATATACTTCATTAATAAAACTACTCTTTATCAGTTATTTTTAGCACCAACAAAGATAACCCATCTCGAGTACTGAAAAATCTCTCATAAAATGTGACTTTATTGGTGATAAAATTTTAGCACTGATAAAGAGTTTTTTTTATCATCACATTCATAGCCATTATAATGGGGTGTCATTATCCGTTAAAAAAAGAACTAATAAAGACCTAATCTTAATAAATTAGTTATCTTATTATATATATTTATAAAATTATATATATAATAAATAATTATATATTAGTTTATAATTTTGATTATAAATAAATATATTAATAAATATATTGGTATATTTATAAATATATTTATATAATTATATATTTTTAAAAAATTATATATATAATAAAAATAAATATTATATTTTTAGAATTATAAATATTCATATATATATTAATTTAACTATATATATATATAATTATAGATATATTTATATATTTACAAAAATGGTCTATGCAGAAGCAAAATCATCATACATTTTATTAAAGGTTATGTTGGGAAAAAATCCCTCATGATAACATTGTAGTATATTTGGGTTGATTGTGTTTGTTGACAAAGTATGTTTTCATGGATATTTGTCGAGTTCCCAAGAAGTTGTTGACAATCCTTGTTGACAAAGAACGATGACAAAGGAAAGGAAGATCTGGAGGTGGTACAAAAGAGCAGTACAAGGTGGCGCCGTTTCCCAGTGTTTGCCAAATTTTTGGGGTCCAAAATTTTGAGTTTGGTGAGCATCGCGAAAAGTCGATTTCCATGAATATCAGAATTTAATATGTCAAAGGCATGAATTTAGCGAAGATGGGATGCGTGTATTGGATTTATTGATGGCCATAAAATGGAGGCGGTTATGCTTCGCGATTACGTCAAAGCTTCGCGAAAGGAAGAGTTGAAGCGCATCGCGACCGTGAAGGGCTTTGCGAGGGAGCTTCACGGAGAAGGCATGATGGAAAGTTGACGGTTATGCTTCGCTATTACGACGAGCTCCGTGAAAGGAAAATTGCCGTAGTGCTTCGCGATTTGGACAGAATTCTGACAGAAACTTTGGAGCTTCGTGATTTTAGATTATGTGGTGGTGACTTCGCGTGGAATGTTCGAGGGTCGGTGGAATCGCTTATAAATAGAGGACGACCCCCTCGAGATAAGTAGAGGGAATTTTCGGAGAAGATCATTTGCTCTCGTTTTGCGAAGTTGGTTCGTGGAGCCAGTGTGCTTCGTGAAAGAGGAGCTTCGCGGTGGCTATTGTAGCTCGGCGAAACCTGCGAGCTCCGCGTTGGTTTAGTAAGCTTCACGAGGGATGTTTCTTTGCGACGGCTTGAGCTTCGCGAAATTGCTTCGCGAAAGTGCTTCATGAAAAGGCAGGACCTTCGTGAAGGCTTGTTTGAGCTTCGTAAAATTGGGATGTTCGCGATGTAGGGTGCTTTGCGAAGGTGTTTCCAAAAGGAATTGCCCAGTGTTCAGAGGCAAATAGGTATTCATCAATGGATGAAAGTTGGACTTATATAGAGCATCTATCAACAGTTGAAGATGCATTATTTCATGCAAATTAAGAGACCTGCAGGTCTATAAACTGTGAGTGAATCCCTTCACAGAGCAGTGAACATAGGAAAAGGAAGAAGGTGATCCTCTCCACCGGCAGTGAGCCAGAGAGAGAGAAATAGGGAGTGACCCTTGGGAAAGCAGCGAGCTGACCCTAAACCTTGCAAAGGTAGTGAGCCTGGGACAGAGTGACTGTACCCGAACATTGTAATCCACAGCTAGTGAAGTATAGTGGAATTTGGTACGAGAAGCAACCTATCGGCGTATGCTCCTTGGACGTCGCCCTTAGCGGTGAACCAAGTAAAATTGATGTGTCCTGTGCTTGCTTTAAATTCTGATTATATTGTGAAACAGGAAAGAGAGAGAAGAGTGTTTTTCATAACAGCGAAACAAGATCAAAATGGTTATTAATTTTAATTAGTCATAACCTGATTCACCCCCCGCCCTCTCAGGGTATTCAGCCTTGTGGACCTAACAATGGGTATCAGAGGGAAAGGTTGACAGTTATTCTTCTCTCAGATGGAGGTCACTAATCATAGAGGGATTCCAATCTTCGATGGATGTAATTTTCAGATATGGAAGAATCGAATGCAACACTATTTCCGATCATTGGGAATGGATGTGTTTTTAGCTGCTATGCATGGTATCACATCTGATATTACTAGTGGTGCATTATCAGAAGCTGAGCATAAAGAGTTGGATGCTGATTCCAAAGCAATCAATGCCTTAGGGGGAGCCCTTTCCAATCCCATATATACAAATGTGATTTCATTCAAAACGTCACATGCCATGTGGGAAAATCTTTTGAATATTTAGGAAGGGGATACAAAAGTCAGTGAGTCAAAGCTGCAAGTGTTGTGGAACAAGTATGAAGATTTGAGAATGAACCTGAATGCGTCTGTTGATGAATTCTTTGATAGGGTAAATGTTGTGGTAGAATACATGAGGGGTCTTGGAGAAATTATCGAAGATATAAAAATTGTGAAGCTCATATTGAAAAAACATCCACCTCGGTTCAATACGAAAGTTTCTTTTTTGGAAGATAAAGACCCAAAAGAACTGACATTGGATTACCTACACAACACTCTTGTTGCATATGAAATGGGAAACGATGATAATGAGACTGTGGAAAAGGGGAAATCCAAATAAGTGGCATTCATGGCCATGAAGAAACTCACCGTTGAAGATTCTAATGAAGAAGAAGAGACAGATGAGGTGATGTCATTCCTTTCTTCAAATCTGCAAAGAGGAAGAGGAATGTTTAAAGGTAAACTTCCACTAGCATGCTTTCGATGTGCAAAGGTTGGTCATCTTGCTGCAAGATGCCCCAAGAAATTTCAAGATGATGATGATGATGATGAAGTTGAAATTTCCATGAAGAAGACATCAACGTTTGTGAAAGGGAAGAAGCAATTTCAGAGAAATTTCTTCAAGAAAAAGAATCTTCTTTCACAAGAATTTGAAAGTTCAGATGAGTTAGAGAATGAAGAGGTTGAGGAAATAGAAAAATGCAGAGATCGTGGGGTAAATTCCTTGGTGGAAATTATTGGTAGTTCTCAGAAAAGGAAGAAGCTGACGGTGAGGAAGAAGAAGAAATTGAAGGGAGAGTTGACATGGAAGCTGAATTAGAAGCATCTCTTGAAGAAATAGATGTTTGGAGAGCGAAAAAAAAGAAAGCCAACAAGGTGGTACATGATGCCAAAATCTACATGGAACTGCAATAACAAGAGTAGTTTGAGCTAGTGAAATAAATTGAAGATCTTAAGTCTTCTAGGCCAGAACGCACAGAAAAGGTTGATGAGCATAAGCTCAAGATTGAAGAACAGAAAAGGGACATAGATTGCTTGAATAGAAGAGTGAAAGATCACTTCAAGCGTATTGAAGAGATTGAAGAGGAAGTTGTCGGTCTGGGGAGAAAAGTTAAAGACCAGGAAAAATCATTGAATCCCAACACATTCTTGGGAAAGCAGGTCGTCACGAAGACTGAAAATAAGAAAGAAGAGCCTAGTAGTTCAACAGGAAAGAAGTAGCAATTGATCTCAGAAGATAAGGCTGATTTATGGTTTAATCAGAAACAGAAATATGTGGCAGTTGAAGTCAGACTGCAAGCACCCTTCCCGAGATTGAAGGTGGATTTGGGCATAAAGAAGAATCATAATATTCAGAGATCCCAAGGGGAAAATCTTAGTGTTGAAGTAACACAAAGGAATGCACCTTATATCATGTGTTATTGTTGTGGAAAGATGGGACATTCATTGTATGTATGTTCCATAGCCAAAAGATATCGAAGGGAACAAGAACAGAGATGGCAGCCAAACAGAGAATGGTTTTCCAGAACATATTTCGAAGGACACTGTTTTTGGTACGGAGGATTTGGGCATATGGCTAGGTACTATACTTCGACCATTCAGAGAAATGTGCCAAATCAGAATCAAAATGTTCGCAATCAGCAGGTCAATAAACTGACAGGTGAGTTAAAAATGCAGAATAGATTTGCGGCTTTGCAAGATGAGGCTGGTTCATCATACTCTGAGAAAGAACAGAAGTCTCAATCCATGAAGAGTGTGAATGAAAAAGTATGGTCCAAGAAGAAGAAAAATGAGAATGCCGTTATGGCAGAGATTTCCCTTAAATCATCAGATCGATCTGGTGTTTGGATCCTTGATAGTGGTTGCACATCCCACATGACAGGTAATAAGGATCTTGTTACAGGCATCAAATATAACAATGAAGGAGTTGTCAAATTGGGAAATGATAAAGGGTTGAAGATTGTTTGCTCAGAGAAAGACAAGTTTGGGGGCAAAGAGATGAGACATGCTGATGTCTTGAAAGTATAGGGTCTCAGTCATAACATACTCAGTGTCAGTCAACTATGTGACTCTGGGAACTATATCCTATTTACCAAGAAGATGTGTGTTGTGAAAGGAAAAGATGGAGCAGCTGTTCTGAAGGGAAAAAGGTCAAAGGGGATTCTCTACCTTGTAGGTGGGGAAGAAGATACATGTCTTTTATCCAGAGAGGATGAAAACCAGCTGTGGCATAAGCAACTTGGTCATCTATGCCAACCATCAATGGAGGATCTCATAAAGTGTGATGTTGTTAGAGACCTTCCCAAACTATCATGTGATTGCACTCATACGTGTGATGCTTGCCAAAAGGGAATATCATCATAAAGAAATACATTCCAAAGGAACAGAAATCAACTAGATTGCTCAAACTGGTTCATGATGATGTTTGTGGACCTATCTCACCACGAGCTATAAATGGGAAAAGGTACTATGTTTTTTTCATTGATGATTACAGTAAAATGGCCGGGGTATTTGTCATTACCCGTAAGACAGAGGTGTTTAGTTGCATAAAATAGTACAGGAGGGAATCAGAAAGGATGCTTGGGCAGAAAATTTTGAAGTTCCGTACAGATAACAGTACATAATTCACAAATAGTCAAGTGGAAGAGTATCTCGAGAAACACAGGATAAGGCATCAAGTTTCATCAGTATGAATTCCCCAACAGAATGGTGTGGTTGAAAGAAGAAATCGGATCATCAACAACATGACAAGAACGATGCTCATTGACAAAGTGATACCAGATAAATTTTGGAAGGAAGCAGTGTTGACATCGGTCTATGTTTCAAACAGGTCTCTGTTGTGTCCGAAACAAGGGAAGACACCGTATGAAATATGGAACGGAAAGAATCCAACATTGAAATATTTTTGATTCTTTGGAAGTAAGTGTTTCATTCTCAACAAAGAAAATCATATGAACTTTGAGGCACGAGAAGATGAGGGGATATTCCTTGGCTACTCAGGGAAAAACAAAGAGTATAAATGCTTCAACAAGAGGCTGTGAAATTTTTTTGAGATAAATAATGTCACTATAGTCGAAAATGAACAGAATACTCAACAATAGAGTGAAAAGTTCCTGGATGAATGTGACGATGAGGTAAGCAACACAGGGGGAGAAGAA
This sequence comes from Viscum album, assembly GCA_963277665.1. Taxonomy (NCBI): domain Eukaryota; kingdom Viridiplantae; phylum Streptophyta; class Magnoliopsida; order Santalales; family Viscaceae; genus Viscum; species Viscum album. The sequence goes on along the minus strand of OY728121.1, from coordinate 350,646,153 downwards.
GTGGAAGAGGCTGACTCAGAAGAAGATACTGATGATGAACAAGAAAGTGTCAAGTCTGTGTCTTCAAGGAAGCCAAAGAGTCGAGCTGAAATTGATAGGCAGAATATCATTGGTGATCAGAAAACTCTAGTTCAGACTCGAAGAAAGAAGTCATTACAGCAAAAATCGTTTTTATCTCAGGTAGAGCTGAAATGTTTTTCCGATGCACCTGATGATGAAAACTGGGTTCAGGCTATGAATGAAGAGCTCGATCAGATTGAGAAGAACCAGACATGGGAGATTGTTTCGAGGCTAGCATACAATAATTTCATCAGGACTAAATGGGTTTATCGCAACAAGATGAATGAAGAGGGCACAGTGATTCGGAACAAAGCATGACTAGTGTGCAAGGGATACTCCCAGATAGAGGGAATAGATGTTGATGAGACATTTGCACCGGTTGCAAGGCTAGAAACGATCAGACTATTTTTGTCCATTGCAGTGCAAAGAAAGATCAATGTTTTCCAAATGGATGTCAAATATACCTTCTTAAATAGAGTTCTGGAAGAGGAGGTTTATATTGAGAAGACAGATGGTTTTCTCATTCATGAGGACGAGAACAAAGTTTGCAGGCTGAAGAAGGCGTTGTATGGGCCGAAACAAGCACCAAGGGCATGGTACTCAAGGCTTGATCAGTATTTGAAGAAACTTGGTTTTCAGCGTGAAGGAGTTGATTACAATCTCTATTTCAGTAATGACAGTAATCAAAGGATTATGTTATTGGTTTATGTTGATGACATAATATTTGGCGGATCAGATGAAGCTCAGTGCAGACAGTTTTCTAAATTCAAGAAAAATGATATTGAAATTTCAATGATTGGAGAGATAACGTTTTTTCATGGTCTAAAGGTGACACAAGGAAGGAATGGAACATTCATTTCTCAATCTAAATATGCCAAGGAGTTCCTGAGAAGTTTTGGAATGGAAAATTCCAAGGAGATGAAGACTCTGGTTGCTAACCGGATGAAATTATCAAAAGATGAGGATGACAAGGCAGTTAATATCATAGAATACAGGAAAATCATTGGAAGTCTACTGTACTTAACTGCAACAAGGCCTGATATTTTTTGGCCACATTCCAAGCAGCGAGATATCAGAGAAATCCCAAGGAAAGCCACATGCTTGCAGTGAAAAGAATACTTCGGTATATCCAGGGCACAGTGGATTTCGGCTTGACAGATACTGATAAATCTCAGACAGAGTTATTGGGCTATACTGATGCAGACTAGGCCGGTTCAACAGATGATAGGAAATCAACGTTAGGTGGTGCTTTCTATCTTGGTGGATTGTTTATTTCATGTCTAATCAAGAAGCAAGATTTCATTTCATTGAGCACCGCGGAAGCTGAGTACATTGCGGCCACTCAAGCATGCACACAATTATTATGGATGAAACAGCAGCTTGAAGATATGGGAGTTGAAGTGAAGTCTCTGATTGGAATCCATTGCAATAACTCAAGTGCTATAAATCTCAGAAAAAATCCCGTCCATCACTCAAGGACAGAGCACATTGAGATAAGATATCATTTTATCAAGGAGAAAGTGGAGCAAGGGATTTTGAAGTTGGAGTATGTTCCTACAGAGCTACAGGTTGCAGACATTATGACAAAATCTTTACCCAAGGAATCTTTTGAGAGGAATCGACTGGCTAAGGGAGTTCAGTCGACTCCCCACACTTGACAAAGTATGGATGTGGTATCCCCCACTCTCCCCGAGTTATGATGTGTTTTTCCCTAATGTGATGATATGTGTTCTCTACTCTATTACAGACTGCAAAGGAGTGACCTTTGGGTTCGTTGACAAAGGGGGAGAAAATAGTGATTGTTCAAGGGGGAGAAAGTGTGGAGAATTGATAAATCATGAATTATATGGGGATAAGCTGACCAGTGGCACAGCCAGATAGGGGGAGAAATGAGAAAGGGGGAGATTATTAAATCTCACGATGCTAGAAGTGATCGATCAAAGTATAGATATCACGACAGCTGAGGATCGTGATAAAAGCAGAACAGTGATATTGGAATGGTGTGAAAAGGTGTCCAGCTATCACCAATTGGGATCAGTGTGGTTCAACAATTGGTATCAATTTATGAATTGGTATTATGTTGGAATCGGAAATTGGTGTTTGACATGAAGTGATTCATTTATGAACTTTTCATACTACTCTTGTTTATCACGCTGAGCATTACTCATGTGGGCTTAGAGTACGTGTTATGTGAATCCTTGAATGCCATCAAAATCGCAAGAGGCGAATGGTGGTAGCGGCTTGAAGAAGACTCAATGAGGTATCAACGTGCAAGAAATCATTCTGAGGAGAGTTATGAAGAATTGTCAATAAACCCAAATGGGGAGATTGATGGGCAAAAATCCCTCAATGTAACATTGTAGTATTTTTGGGTTGATTGTGTTTGTTGACAAAGAAGGTTTTCATGGATATTTTTTGAGTTCCCAAGAAGTTGTTGACAATCCTTGTTGACAAAGAATGATGAAAAACGAAAGGATTATCTGGAGGCAGTACAAAAGAGCAGTACAAGGTGGTGCCATTTCCCAGTGTTTGCCAAATTTTTGGGGTCCAAAATTTTGAGTTTGGTGAGCAACGCGAAAAGTGGATTTCCATGAATATCATAATTTAATATGTCAAAGGCATGAATTTAGTGAAGATGGGATGCGTGTATTGGATTTCTTGATGACCAGAAAATGGAGGCGGTTATGCTTCGCAATTACGTCAATGTTTCGCGAACGGAAGAGTTGAAGCGCATCGTGACGGTGAAGGGCTTTGTGAGGGAGCTTCACGAAGAAGTCATGAAGGAAAGTTGATGGTGATGCTTCGCTATTACGACGATCTCCGTGAACGGAAAATTGCCGTAGTGCTTCGCGATTTGGACAGAATTCCGACGGAAACTTTGGAGCTTCGTGATTTTAGATTACGTGGCGTTGACTTCGCGCGGAATGTTCGAGGGTCGGTGGAATCTCTTATAAATAGAGGACGACCCCCTCGAAAGAAGTAGAGGGAATTTCCAGAGAAGATCATTTGCTCTCGATTTGCGAAGGTGGTTCGTGGAGCCAGTGTGATTCGCGAAAGAGGAGCTTCGCGGTGGCTATTGTAGCTCGGCGAAACCTGCGAGCTCCGCGTTGGTTTAGTAAGCTTAACGAGGGATGTTGCTTTGCGACGGCTTGAGCTTCGCGAAATTGCTTCGCGAAACTGCTTCACGAAAAGGCAGGACCTTCGCTAAGGCTTGTTTGAGCTTCGTAAAATTGGGAGGTTCACGATGTAGGGTGCTTTGCGAAGGTGTTTCCAAAAGGAATTACCCAGTGTTCAGAGGCAAAGATGTATTCATCAGTGGATAAAAGTTGGACTTCTATAGAGCATCTATCAACACTTGAAGATGCATTATTTCATGCAAATGAAGAGACCTACAGGTATATAAACTGTGAGTGAATCCCTTCATAGAGCAGTGAGCTTAGGAAGAGGAAAAAAGTGATCCTCTCCACCGGCAGTGTGCCAGAGAGAGAGAAATAGAGAGTGACCCTTGGGAAAGCAGTGAGCTGAACCTAAACCTTGCAAAGGCAGTGAGCCTAGGACAGAGTGACTGTACCCGAACATTGTAATCCACAGCTAGAGAAGTATAGTGGAATTTGGTACGACCAGAAACCTGTCGGCGTATGATCCTTGGACGTAGCCCTTAGTGGTGAACCAAGTAAAATTGATGTGTCATGTGCTTGCTTTACATTCTGTTTATGTTGTGCAACAGGAGAGAGAGAGAAGAGTGTTTTGCTTAACAGTGAAACAAGATCAGAACGGGCATTAATTTTAATTAGTCATACCCTGATTTACCCCCCTCTCAGGGTATTCAGCCTTGTGGACCTAACAGGTTATAGAAAAATAGAATAAGAAATCAAGAAAATTAAAGTAGTTATATAAAAAGACATACCCTCATATAGAAAAGAAAACAACGGATCATAAAAATGAAACATAATTTCCATAATCATACTCATAATCATAATCATTATCTGCAGTTTTCCACTCCGAATGTGAATTACCATTATTGAGAATCCCAATGATCCTCTCCATGGACCTTTCCTGAACTGGGTTGATCATGACCCCTAGATCCTAAGAATAAGATATGGTGTACACATTCCTTATCATCTTTGAATAATCCTTAAATGAAATTATTTTTTTGGAAACATAGTTAAATATCTTTTGTTTTATGTTCTATTAATCACAACACTCTTAAATGAAACAACACCACTATTTCCTGAAGTCATAACCTGAGAACTATTCTATAAAACCAACCACTTATCTTCACTTATATAATAAAATAACATACCCAATTTCTTAATTCCTAAGGTAAAAAGGACCTTTTGAATCTGTTGATAATAATTCACAACCTACTAAAAATCCAATTTTCTGGACTCATCTTCAAGTGTATCATTTCCAGAGAAATCCATTTATAGTGGCTGTATATTGTAAACTTTTCCATCCATATTTGAAGGATAATCCTTTGGTGTAATACATTTAATATGGGACTTATTTTTAGACTTGTACAGATCCTTACCTTGATGAATGGAATACCATGTGTTCTGCTATCTAGAACATTGATTAACCACCAAAATTGAATTACAAATATCAACATCTAGAGACTACTTACTATAACCTAGGGGAGAAGTGTGACCTTATATAACCATTAAATTGGGAAAATATATAACCAATAAATTATAGGAAGAATTTCTATTTTCAAATACTATCACCTAAACAGGTTTCTTACCCATATCACATTTCTTATATCTATCCACACTATTCCCTTTTAGAGTTCATGAAGAAAATTCTAAATCCATGTGGCACTTCACCAATAAGTGTCAAAGATTATTAAAACAATCAAAGAAGAAAAGAGGATTTTAGTAAATGATATTGAGATCAATATCATCATACTGAGTTGATAGATTTATTTTCGTAGTAAGGATAGAAGAGAAATAAACCTCAACTAGAATCCATAAAAAGTAACCAAACCATACTTCCTCCATCACTTTGTCCATCATTATGGGAACTCCAATCAAAAAGGCCATCGATAAATAACAATTGGATGAAAGATAACAGAGTTCAAGTTGAATACATGGACCCATAACTGCACTCTACTATTACAGATAGAAAATGAGTTAAAATTGGCATCCAACTCTTGGATACAGGGCATACCTAGTCACATGGATTACGATATGAACCTATAGAATTACATTTTGAGATCATTAGATAGAATAATAATGTGAAAATAGACCCATAAAAGTGTAATAATTATATAATCATTGAAACCCCAAATCTTCATAAGCTGATGATGAAGAAAACCATTCTTTATGTTTCCAAACAAGATGGCAAGACAATCCTCCATAAAATAGAAACATACAATGATTAAGCTTGTCAGGAATCTCTTCCTAATTTTCACGAACATCAATATTTGATAACCCCTAATTATGTTACCCTAGAACCCTTAATTATAGAAAAAAATCTCTAGTTCTAGCTGCTATAATAACAGTCTCCATCATATAAGAACAAACATCAACCTTCATCTCCTCTCTCAGAACTGGTCCACTGAGGGCTCCCCCTACCAAAAGCTCAATTTCCAGATCATGTGGAAAGGCCATGATTGATTCACAACCCTAAATCCCAAACATTCAATGGAATTTCCATTGTGGTAGCTCCACCCTAATCACCATATATATATATATATATATAAAATTATAATAAGTATACTTATTATAATTTTATAATTATTTAAATATAATTATTATTATAAATAAATATATTTTAAAATATTTATATATAATAATAAAAATATTTATATAAATATAAATAAAATTATTTAAAAAGTATTTGGGTCTTGACCTAGTGGTAAATCATTCCCATAATACTACATAGTTTCCTGGACAGATTCTTGGTGGCCTTAGTATTTGAGGTTTCTTGACAAAATGTGTCCCAAGTGGAAAGGAACTAGTCAAAAGTGTGTCAACGATGGAGCCATAAATACCAATAGAGGTGGTGGGGCATTTGGTGAGAGGTAGTGTTGTTGTTAGCTAGAGAGTCAGATTGGCGCTCAGTTGTAGGTTTCGTTGGCAAGTGGGGAGGTGCTCGTCAACGAGCTCCCTTGGATGACAGATCATTTCATAGTGGTGCCCATCAGTGGGTATTAGTGACTGGTGGGGAGGATCATGATGATGGGGTATGGTCCAACAATACATTGGTAGTGGTGTGGAATATTTCAACCAGGATTGGTTTCTTGATGGATTCATAGGATAACTTGCGAAGGGAAAGGAGGGTGAAAAAATGAGAGCGTCAAATACCCAATTACAGCCCCAGATGAAGTGAGACGATGAAGGTATCTTTTTCAATGTAATCTAATTTGGATGAAAGAGGGGGTGTGATTTTTCCATTGACACTAGGCCCATGATGTCATACATTTGGATTACTTATTGAGCCTCCTTGCAGTTTATTAGCATTGAAACAAAAAAAAATCACACCAGCTGGGTTTGTATTGTTGTTGGTTGTTTGGTCATTGGGCCTCAAATATCCATGTATTATGGCCTAGTTTATCTGGGTCTCTAAACTGTGTAAAAGTCACTTCTCAACATTTAGAAAGGGGATTATAAAAAATTAATTAAAAAAATCCTCCCAGTGTTCAGGCAATAAATTTAAAAATATTGTGATATAATTATTAATATATATTTACATAATTATATATATTTATATAATTATTCCTCCTGGTCTGCACTACATTGGTAATTTTTTCTATGTATATCAATTTATATCAATATATAAATATGTATAATTTTAAATATAATAACCATTTTTATTATAATTTTTTAATTATTTAAATATAAAATTGTTTATTATATTTATAATTACTAATAAATATATATGAAAATTATTTATATTTAAATATAAATATATAATTATAAATATATAAAAATAAATACAATAAATATTTTTATTATATAATTTTTATAATTTTTATAATTATTTAAATATGTATTTCTTTATTGATATTAATAATTATAAATTAATATGTTGAAAATGTATTTATATATAATTGTAGACATAATAAATATATTTTCTAATTAAATATATTTATCATAAAAATATTGTAAGTGTTGGGGGGTAGTTACATATGAAGCACACACACATCCTCAGTGTCTAATCCAGTCCACAACTCCCCCCGTGGATAGACCCTATATAAACCCTACTCCTATTTATATTATATACACAAAAGGTTTATGAGACATGTGAGCTCGATCCTAATTTTCTTTATAAAAATAATGATGACAAAGGAAAGAGGATGGATGAGGTCAAATAATGTGACATTCCCTCATCTATAAAAGTAATCTATAAATCAAGAACAAGATCGTTCCCACAATCAGGATCAGTGTCATCATCATCATAAGAAGCTTCCCACTCTGACATTGAGTTCCTATGATTGAAGATCATAATGTAATTCTACTTGATCTTTTCCTACTCCAGAGTGAGTCAACTATTTAATTCAATGAAAGAAGACTAGGTAGTTACATTTGGTCCATGACCTCGTCCAGTAGCCCAATCATCGCTTCCAGAACCTCCACCATGTCCTTTCAGATGTATACCATGTCTCTATGATTTTTTATGTAAATTAAAATCAGGTTCACCCTTCTCAACATCTAGATTTTCCATCACAGATTGTATATTACCACCCTTCACAAAATTCTTATCCCTATCTATGATCATGTATGTATCAAACACAAATTCATTAATCACATTCAGCCCCCATGAGTCAATATGAAAAGGATTAACATTCCTTAGAAAGCTAGTTTGATATGACTCTATCATGGCCAAGGTTAGAATGTTCTACCCCATCTTGTATGGAGAGAAAAAATGGATTAGATTTCTTATATGAAACCAGTTGAAAACCATCATATTCAATGGTAAATTTCATGCCTTCTTTTTTATGAGTACTTCAAATAATGTAATATTTAAAACAGACACTTTCATATTTAGCGTATTGATTTTTATCTTTCCTTGGAGGTTGGTTTTCATCAGAAAAAACTAATTCAATTGGGAGGTCATTCCTCTTAGAATGATAAGTAATGTGTGCTTCCAATAATTTATGGTCTGACACTGGTGTGTCAATCCTCTTCCCTTCTGACCAACATCCTCTATAGAGCCAATCTCAACAAAGGTCAGATCACTCTCTACTCTTTCTTCATAAGTGGCCAGAGGTTTCTTACCACTAGGTTTCCGGGGGTGTCCATTCAGGATTGATTTGAATATTTCAAACATTTCTACAATTGGTGACCTCATACCCCCAAATTTTTCAAAAGTTGTGGAATTATGGGATGAATTCATATTCAAATTGAGCATCAATTTATATATATATATATATATTTAAATTTTAAAAAATAATTTTTAAAAAAAATTATATATATTTATAATTTTATAGTTAAATATTTAAATTAAAAAATTAATAAAAAATTATATAAATAGGTTAATTATATGAATTAAAAAATTATTTAAAATGATAAAACTTAATAAATAATAACAGATAAATACTATTCATATAAATAACAATCATATTGAAAAAAAGTACATGGATATAGTAAATAAATATATTTATAAATAAATATTACAAAATTATTAAATATATTTTTAACATTATTAATGAATGTTTAATAATAAATTGATAAATTATATTAAATAAATTACAAAAATATTAATAAGTGAATTCTTAACACTTTCCAAAATTACATGAATTCATATGCAATTATACACATCTACACACATAGGTATATACACAAATTTATATACACACCTACACATAAATACATGCAGTTATACATGTAAATATATTTCAAATTATTTATTATCAATATAAATATATATAGACAAATATATTTCATTGTATATTATATAATCCTGAAAATAAAATATTAAATAATTATATTTATTTTAATTATATAAATATTTTGAAGTCAATGTATTGAAATGAACTATTAAACATTTCAACTAATATAAATTTGAAAATTTTTATTATATAAAATTATTTACAAATATATAAATATTAATGTGTATATATATATTTATTTATAATTGTAACTATGAATAAATAAATTTGTATAAATAAATAAATATATATATATATATTAATATATAATTTTATATAATTATAAATATAATAAATATATATTATTTAAAAATATATATTATAATTTTATTTTTTTTGAAAAAAATAAATATATTTATTATTCTATTATTAAATAATATTTTTATAAATATTTCTATATTAATATAAATATATAAATATTATTATTTATAATTATAATTATATAAATATTAATAATTATAAATATAATAAATATAGTTATTATTTAAATAAATTTATTATAAGTTTATAAATATATATATATATATATATAATTTTATAAATACTTTTTTAAAACATTATATATATATATGAATTATTAGAAAATGTCTATTGATATATCATATTTATATTAATTATAAAGATCCATCTTTAAATCAATGTATTTAAAGTAGAATTATTTTTTTAATATAATAATACTTATTTTATATATATTTATAAAAAAAATTTATTATAAAAATTTTATAAGCACTTAGATTTGTGCTGATAAAGATCCACCATTAACAGCACTAAAAAGAAGATGATAAATGGTATACCTTTATCATCATTTTTTCGGGTGGATAAAGGTTACCATTTTATCAGCACATTAAGTTTAGTGCTGAAAAATGTAGGCATTTCCCATTAAATGATTTATGGTATTGAGATATGTTTTTCCATGAGACATTTATGTTCAACATCATCATGGCGAAATATTCTTCTTCACACCTTGATCTTCATCTTCTTAGTAAACACACAATATTTATCAACTTCAATGTCTTTCTAACTCATCCATAAGTATGTTTCCAATAAATATTACATGTAAGAAAATTTAATGAATGAACAAATCACCTTAAAAATTCACAGCTCCCATTTCCAGATTCACTTCTTGAAGGCTATATAATCACCAGTGGATCATCAATAACCCCATTGTATTTTCATGAAATTTGAAAATCAGTGCAAAAGATATTCTCTAAAAATTGATCACCAACTCTTTATGTCTCCCCCTATATGAAGAACTTATCTCATCTTCCTTTCCTTTATGATCACCTATAAATGAAAATAAATTATATCCCCATTTTTTAGAAGATAACAACTTATATTCTCCCCCTTTGTTATCAAATTAAATGTATTGAAAGATAAAAAAACATTAAAGAAAGGGTTATAATGATTTTTGGAGAGAATTCACTCTCAACAACACTCTTAAGTGTTGGAAGGAATCCTCCAAGAGGGTTTTTGTTAGGATATCCAAAATTTTATCCTTGAATGAAACATTCTCTAATGATATATAACCACAATACACCATCTCATTAATAAAGTGGTATTTGATATCGATGTACCCTAACCTTGAATGTTTCACAAGATTATATAACATGATGATTTTTCATTTATTATCACACCAAACTACATGTAGGTTTAAAACATTAAACCTCATTTCTTTGAAATCATAATTTATGAAAATCAATTGGGTTTTGGATACATACTATGTAACATATTTATATATTATTGAGATAATAGTGACACAAAATTTATTCTTGGTGTTTTAAGGTTCTCAAATTTCACTAATATAGAAAGAACATCCAGAAGTAGACCCTGGAAAATCAATATTAGTATAACCATAAAGCTAAAATGATATAAATTTTTTATATGTCAATCCATAATCAAGATTCCATCGGATGGGACATAATAACCAATTCACCACTCCAAGATAAAACTCTTAAGAGTTTCTTTGGAATTATACATCAAGTATCACTTAAAACCTGATTTTCAATAGTACTATTATCAAATAAAATACACTACAAATAATCCTCATGAAAATCATTTAATCCAAACTTCTTCCTTCATCCCTAATTGAAATAATAGGACCAACTGTTATAGGTGCAACGTATATGGGTTTTGAATGGGCTAAAATTCCTTAACCATTTTTAAAATATTTATTGGATATCTGCCCAAACATTATTTTGCGATTCAGTACAAAATTATTAGAGTTTAAACACAGTAATTATTTTTTATCAGATGATTTTTAAGTATTTTCAAGTGCCTAATTAGTTTGAATGGGTTTTGGAAGCATCATTCTTGAAAAAATTAGTTTTGGGAAAGGCAGACAAGGGTGCACGGTTGGTGCGTAGTCTGTATAACTATGCAGCCTCAACCATGTAACCTATTTTCAAAGGGGAATGGTTTGTTTTAACTATGAACCAGTTTCTAGTAATGTGTGTGAAAGGAGGGAGGTTTTAATATAGGGTGTTTAAGGTTGATATATGGTCTACACAAATAGTGTGACAGAACATTACGACCAGTTTCCAAGTGGTGGCCCTTTGGATAGTGAGCACTCCTCGGTTGGTTCATGGTTTGAAAAATTTTATTATATCAATATGTATTTGGAAAAGGCTAATATTTCCATTTTCACTTATATTTATTTAAGATAGATCCCCATTTCCATCTCCTTCCACAATCATTACCCCTCCTCAGGCATGGTGATCCCATCTTCTCCCATATCAATTCTTTAAGACTCCTCCACCAATCAAACATCGATTTGAGAACCATAAGGTGTGTTGGAAGAATATAAGTAAGTCTCATCCTCTGGCTTATCATTTTATATTATCTCACCATATAGAATTATATATATCTACATGACCTTTTTTCCCTATTTTCGAGGAGTTTGTTTAAAAATCAAATTTCTCTCGATTCAAAAAATGTTTGAGTTGGATATTTGATGAGCCATAAACTATGTGTATAAGGTAGGTGGTTATAATATTTCTTCTTAATTTTATAGTTGTTATGGAACTACTACAAAATAAACCTTCAATAGGGTTGCCCTTTATTAACACAAGAAAAAATGAACTGATAAAGGTGTAATTTATGAGTGGTAAAAAATGCACTGGTAATGGGTACCATTTATTAGTGCTAAAAAATCACTCATAAAAGGCACCAATTATCTGAATTTCTTCTTTAGAGCTGACATAGGGTAACAATTATTAGTTCTTTTATTTATCTTTGTTAATTGATACTCTTTATCAGTGATTTATTTTTTATTTGATAAAGTTTTCCCTTTATCAGCCATTTATTTTGAGTGCTGATAAATGCTTAAAATAAAACAAAATAATTAAACCAATAAGATGTAAAACATTATTAAGAATTTCATTAATTAAATAATAATTGATAAAAATGAATAAATTTAATGATCATATATATATTTTAAATATTAATAAAGAGTATATATTAAATATATAGATACGTAAAATGAATAAAATGTAATAAATAAACAAAAAAATTAAAAAATGAGAAAATTAAGAAAAACATTAAACATTTTATTAATTAAATAACTTTTGATAAAAATTAAAAAAATCTAATTTTTAAATATATATATATATATATATTATAAAAATTAATAAATAGTATATATTAAATATATATACATATATAAAATAGTAATAATTAAACAAAAAATTAATTATGAATAAATTATAATAACTAAAAAAATTAAATATTAATTAATTAAAAAACTTGAAAAAATATTAGTGACACAATTTCTAATAAAAAATAATAAATTTAATATATATATGTTAATCATAAATATTAATAATATATATATATATATTATTAATATAATTTAATATTTAAAAACATATTAGGGTCTTATTAATTTTTAATGGTTTTTGATTTTTCAATTTTACATATATCAAACATGTGTTACATTGATTTCGAATAAATATATGCAATTAATGCATTTATATATACAATTAACACATCCAAATATTTACGCAATTAATGAAATCTTATATTGAAAGATATACACCTAATATTTATGTAATTTAATCAAATTTTAGTATATTTTATAATTTCATTAAAAAATGATAAATTTAATATATTATATTTTTAATCAGACAATTATATTTATTTATTTTTAATATTTTTTAATTTACATATTATTAATTCATTTTAATATTTTTTATTTTCTATATTTTTTGAATTTAATAAGTTCTATTATTTATTTATACATATTTGTTTACTATGTTTTAGTATTTTAAATATGTATTCATCTTTATTTCAATATTTACACATTTTTTTAATAATTTATATTTAATTAAAAAATCATATCCATTTTTAAATAATTTTAATGTGTACTCATTTTTTATTATTAAATTTCTCTCAATTTTAAAATTCATATATTGCAGATTTCATATTCTGTAATAATGTAAAAAAATAAATTCATCAAAATAAATTTATAAATAAATATATTTATAAGTTTATATTTATATATTTATATATATTTAATTATTATAAATAAAAAATATAATTTTTTAAAAAAAATTATTTATATTATTATATAGAATTTATTATATATAAATTATTATATATATTTAAATAATTATAAAATTTTATTAGAATTTTTTAATTAATTATTATACTGTATTTATATTTATATTTATATTTATATATATTATTTATATATATAAGTATATGATGAGGTCAGAGCCTCACTTTTTCAGGGAAAGGATCCAAATTACAAAGAAATGTAAACAACATACAATACAAGGATCTGTGAGACTCGAACTCAAGACCTAGTTGAGACCCATCTGGGCAACTACCATTGAGTTGCACCATGGAAGCTATATTTATATATAATAAAATATATATATAATTATACATATATATAATTTATATATAATAATAAAAATATATATAATGATAAAAATATATAATTTATATATAATAATAAAAATATATATAATGATAAATATATATAATTTATATATAATAATACAAATATATATAATGATACATATATATAATTATTATTTTCATTAAACTATTCTTATATTCATAAATAATAGTTATATATTTAAATAATTATAAAATTAAAAAAAATATATTTCAAAAATGAATATATATTCCCTATATTTATATTTATATTTATATAAATAATTAATAATTAGATATTTATAAATATATAAATATTTAATGATATAAATATATTTATTATTATGAAATTACACAAAATAAATTTAAATAGTGAATATATTTACATAATTTATATTTAAATATATTTTCCAAATATACATAATTATATAAATATATTTATAAATTTATAAATAGAAAAATATAATTTTCTTAAAAAAACGATTACGTTGTTATAAATAAACAATTATATATTTAAATAATTATAAAATTATAATAAAAAAATATATAAAAATAGAGATGTTTAGATATATTAATATATAAATATATAGATATTTAAATATAAAAATATATTTAAATTTTTATTTATCATTATAATTATAAATCCTTTATCGATGTAGATAAAGATGATTTTTGTTAGTGCTTATCAGATTAGTATTGATAAAATTTTTCTTTATTTGTGTTTTTTGTAAGAACTAACAAAATTTCCCCAATTTATTTTAATGAACCCCAACCATGTCTGATTGAGTTGTGATTCTCAATATCTCACAGAACTCCCCTCTTTCTTGCACTCATCGTGTACGTTCTCTCTAATGAGTCAAGGATAGAATCCAGTGTATGTTATTTTCTACTTTTTCTCTCTTATTAATTTCTTGTTTGGGTTCCGTGATTTGTGTTTTAGCACTTTTCTCAAACATGATGAACCCTACTTCTTCACTAGACAAAAAATATTCATTATTCTTTTTTAACTTCGGTATGTTCTTCAATGGGTGTCAAACATTCCCATATAGGGTTTCCCGTTTCTCGTAGTTGAAATGGAATTTCAACACCGTAACCAATACCGCATGATCCATTCTAGCTACCAATTTTGACATCACATGTCTTTAATGCAATTTTATTAACCTTTACACATTGCCATCCTTTTTTATATAGATTAGGTTCATTTTAATAATGATTATCCTCAAGGAATTTTTTTTGGATTATTGGCTTGTACTATTCCCTTGATCTTTGTTGTACAACCTTTGAACGATGTGTGTTGTTTTGGGTGATTTTTTAATTTTATATACTCTAAAGAGTGGTCTTTTGATTCCCCTTAAATTTTTATGCACTATATTCACTCTTATATCCCACTTTAACAAATTCTTAGGTTCACTTGGATAGCTTATCGGGTCCAAAGAACAACATATTTGACCTATTGGTAGTTGTATTTTTTTCCACCATATTATTTATTATTTGATATAGAGCGTGGCTCTATAATTCATTCCATATCCCAAAACACATGGTATCATTCTCTAAATTCCATTTGTACATTAATTGAATTGTAGGATACATAATCATAATATCCAATGTATTGGATAACTTGAGATTTATAAAAATATGGTTAAAAATGAAATTATATATTTTTTCTAACATGGTAGGTAACAATTTTTGAGGTATACCATGAATGATATATGAATTTCCCCCCTTATATTACAATATATTTTTTACTCTAATTATAATGACCCATAATTTATATACATTGTTATTACTTCATAATTGAAGCATACTTATTACAACATATAACAAAATCATGAAAGGACTGTATAGGTATAGTGTCTTTAGAAACTGGGAAACATAAACAACTGGTTCATAAAGAATCTACATTGTCTCCTGTTTATTTCATCATATCTAGAGTCTCTTTTAAAATATCCTACTTAATAACCTTCTTCCTCACCTGGGGAAAGAAAACATATAAAAGGGTGAGCTCAAAAGCTCAGTAAAGGTAAACAAAAGAAATATCAATCACATCATATTCATAAGAACATAACATTTTTGAAATCTTAACCTGCAAAAGATATCATAATATCATAACATGGGAGAAATAATAGTGGTGAAATGTAATCCCTTATAATCATAACTTAAAAGATGAAATTTTTTGGCATAAACACATAATCATAGAGAATCATTTCTTAGTATTCGAGATTCATTGCCAAGACTATCTTAGCAGACAAAGTCCATTTTTGATCTGAGGTCACTCCTCGTTTTAGTCCTGTATCACTGAACCGGATTTGTAACACCCGAGACTTTTATGTTATATAAATCATCAAAGGAATCTTTTTCTACACAACACTTGCTTGGCTTGCTTTACACGCAATCGCGACCTTCCTCGATAGACAGAGCATCCGATTGACGCACCATCTGTTATGATGAGACACACATTTTACATTTCTGTACTTTGGGATACTTATTTGTGGGAAAACATGGTAGTTGGAGTATTGACCAATGGATTGAGGAGCAGATCCCCTCAGAATCAAGCGATCATTGTGTGAGAACACTGTAGCTGGCTGTAACATGAGAAAGGGATCCGTTGTGGGTCAGTGCTCGAAGATCCCAAATGGATCCACACTATGAATCCATGTGGGACTACCCTAGAATTATGTTTGGGTCTATTGTACTAGGATATTGTGTGGGTCTGATGATGTACTAGGATCCTCTAGGGGTTTGCTGTACTAGGATCTTGTGTGGGTCTGATGATGTACAAGGATTCTGTCTGGGTCTGCTGTACTAGGATCTGGTGTGGGTATGATGTTATACTAGGATCTTGTGTGGGTTTGTTGTACTAGGATCCAGTGTGGGTCTGATGAAGTACTTGGATCTTGTGATGGTATGATGATGTAGGATCCTACATGGGTCTTCCTCTTAACAGAGTAAGATGATTCAGTAGGTACATCTAATTATCTCTACTACTGTACCTAAGTTATACCTGGTGTGAGTTGAGGCATTTCCTTCATGGTATTATTTTATGTTTCCTACCTATGTGGTACTTACCTTCGTGGTGCTACCTCTGTGGTATTATTCTATGTGTCGAACCTGTGTGGTACTTACCTTCATTGTAATCCGTCCTTCGTGGAATAGTTGTACTTTGGATAAGGATTTGTGCCTTCTATTTCCTCATGAATAATATGGGTAATATTTGATAACTTAGGTATATATATGGGAATTTACCTAAGTAGGATTGTCACTGGTTTACATGATTTTTGGTTTATCCTTTCTATATTTTGAGATACTTTGGGGGGGTCTCGGGGTCTCCACTAAGTATTATTATACTCACCCCTGCACGGGCTACGCCCGCACCACGGTGTGTTTGGTGCAGATGATAGATAGCGTTGACTAAGGACGAAGGTATCGGGACTGGAGGTATCTCGGAGGTGGACCATACATGAGGTGTAGCGCAGAGATGACCGTTCGAGAGCTGTACCAACCCTTCAGGTTGGATCTTTGCCGGGTGTTCATAGGATCTATTTAGTTTACCTATACTTTCCAGTTTTCTTGTGCTTTCTAGCTGGGCTTGTATTATGGCCCCTTTTACTCACTATACACACTCTTTTTTACTATTCAATTTACTTGTGTTTGTATCATGTTGTGTGCTTAGTTCCCTGAGTTAAATGTTATAAATGAAATGCCTACCCAGTTTAGGGAATACACCTTCGGTGCTAGTCGCCAGCCCCTGGCCTATGGAAGGCGGGATTGGGGTAGTCATGGCACGGACCCCGGGGGATGGGTTGTGAAATTTTTGAGTGCACGAACTCAAGAGATTTATTTTTCATGATTTTCACCATCTTATACTACTTGAATACCATGTTACCTTCATGACCTATCCTTCAATTGATTATCGTGTCGTTATTTATATTTGTTAGATTTTCCATGTCTTCATGATTGAAAATCATAACAATATTATTTTTTCCCAAATTTTCATGACTCCAATGTCATAATATATTATACTCATTCAAGTTCATGAATAAACTATTTTTTCATTATAATTTTAAAGTAAATTATTTATTATTCATTTTATATTCATAAAAATTGGTCCACCATTCTCCAGTCTAATTATATATTCACTCATTGAAAATAAAAATACTCATTTCTAGTATCTAAACACTAATAAACAGTAAAGAGATTATACCTCAAACCATCGATACCGAGAATGTCACTAGATTTATTCTTACCTACCTTGGTGTATCCAAATCCTTTAAAATTAAGTGATATTTCATTTTTGAAAAATATACTGTGTTTATCAAACCATTGGATATCAATCAAGATATTATTATTATCATCCATGTGTGATGAGTAAACACTACCATGAATTTAATATTCCCATAATTGAAATGTATTTAATATTCCCATAATTGAAACACTGAAATAGAATATTATCCATATATTTACCTTTTTTCTTAAATTACATTTAAAAGTAAATATATATTTTCATTTTAAGACATGAAATTATATTAAAAATTGGTTTCGTAATTACGATATAACCTTGGAGTATTATTTTTTAATCCTTTTTGGATTTTTATTTTCTCCATGATGATGAAAAGTTTATCATCTATTTGGGAATAAATACATTGTTGAGTTCTTTTATTTCCCACTCATTAAATTCATGATCCTTTGGAGAATAAATATTTGAATTAAATTTATTTGGGAGGATTATAATCACCTTAACTACATAAAAAAATATTCAATAACTTTTCTAAAGCCTCATATTGGGCATAAAATTTCATTTACCTAGAATATTAAATTTTTACACCATTTAATATTTTCATATTTAGATGTACTTTAACTGATTCTATACTGTTAATAAACAATATGATTTTAATTTATTTTCTTCCCCTTGTATATCATGGATTTTAACCAATTTTTATTGTTATTTAGTCTACATAAATCATGTAAAAACAGTATATTTGATGAATGAAAGTAATAGACTTCTTACTCTCCCATCAACGTTTTTATAATAATTTAATAATAAATTATAGGTTGTACAAACATTGGGTTCACGAACCACATTTTTAGTGATATATAGAAAACCCAATCCATGTGATATGATATATGAACCCATAATATCTCTCTCTATATAAAATAAATTTATATAATTTATAAGGACTCATTGCTTTATGATAGTATTTCTAGACTCTATAGGTCACCTCGATCAAAGATGTATCAATAAAAACAAAATCAGATCTAAAGGAAAGAACAATGAACTAATATTCATGAATTTTTTGATACCATGTAAAAGGATTGATTTTGAGTACAAGACAATTGAGTAGGGGTGAATTAGTGTTAACAAAATAAATAACATAAAAATTTACGTTCCTATATCGATAAATGTGAATAGGATCAAAATGGAGATGAAAAATGATGAGAGAAAGAGAGAGAAAGAATACACATGGAATAATTTAGAAACAAAAGGTTTACTAACTCATGTTATCATGTATTTAATCATTTTTGTGAAACCATTTAAATATTTTCAATCATGTTCCGATTTTGTTATCAATAATAAAAAGTAAAGGAGCATTGAAATGATCCTAAAATCCATGAATATGATAGTACAATGAGTTACATAATGTAAAATGATATTTCCTTCCCTATTTATAAAGTTAATATGAAATATGTCTTCTATTTATTCCCTTATTATTCTCCATAATCAATAATAAAATCCCCCTTACAACACTCTCAAGAATGTGTATTCATCTACCATACTATATTTTCAAAATATTTCTCAATCATGTACATTCATCCTTGATGATTGATGTCTTATTTATTGTTTTTTATCCATTAAAAAATTAATATGTGACTTAATATGTGGTCATAATATAGAGAATATATATAAATAAAATCTGAAACATCATTAACTATATTTAAATACTATTTATTATGACCCGAATATCTGTGAAATGATTCCATCATTACTTGTGGTATAATTCTCTTAGTTGTGATGTGTCTGATTCACCTAATCAACTATAGTACGATAAAAAAGTTTATAGATAGGGAGATATGCTATTAGTTTCCACTTTATGAAATTAAAATAATATCTATAGAATAATAATCCTTCTTACAAAACCAATGAGTCAGTGAATTCATGTTTATTTTTATCAGGTAAAAACTCATCCAATATAATTTATTATGGTAATATTAACGTTATAATAATATATATTTTATTTCATGTCTTATGTGTTCAACATCATCATGGTGTAGTGTTATAATTTACTCTATGATCTACTTATTCATAAAAAACTCTCATTGGATCTAAAATTTATTGTCTCTAACTCTTTCCCTTTTTAGAGGGAATCCCCAAGTGTGGAATTTTAGAATCCCTTATACAATGGAACCCCCATCACCTTGAATAATTAACTCCATAGTTATACTTATACCAGAATAATATGTCTCTATTTGATATGAAAGTGCATCTTATAGGGTGAATACCTAATCACTAATGGTTTGACACAACAATCTGTTTGCACAGGTGGGTTATACCTCTTTTCACCCACGCAATGAGGTATCAGGTGACCTGACAAGACGAATGGATTCTAGGGGAAGGATAAATTTAAAAAATAGATCATTACTATGAATCTATCCTTTTACCTCCCATAGAACAACGTGGATACGAGGTTTATCCAATTTTATAAAAAATCACTAATAAATCACCTCACAAACTCACAACCATCGCTTTATCATTTCACTTCATAAGGTTTCTACAATCACCAAGGGTTAATTATTAATCACATAACACATCCCAAATCCATTTAATATGAACATAACATATCCCTTATCATGGTATGGTAACACACTTCTTTAGTGTATCTCAGTTGAGTGCTCAGATTTTATACTCATCATATGAGAGGAAAATCCATTTGTTTTAAAACTCAATTGATCACATGGTTGATCCCAACCCCAGGAATCCACTAATTAGCACAAAATCAAGGTCGATTTTAGAAATGTATTAATGTAAAATGGTTTTAAGGTTAGGTATATTGTCTAAACTGATGTAATGGGAAAATAAAAATATGAAACATGAACCCCTTTCTTACCAAAGGCATAGTTTATGACACTCTATGTGGTATATGTCATTAGAAATCTATAAAAAATGAAAATATTGTGTCTCATAAGTTTATTACACATATTTATAAAAAATAATACCCATTCCATCCTTATCATGTCATTACAATCTCAAATAAACCATGAATAATATCTTATAATGATAACTCAATGTCATACTTTGAGTGGTTAACTATCATTATACATCATGAAACATATGCATCCAATGTGAATGAATGAAAATGTTAAAATTGAAATTTAGATAACATGATAAATATATATTTATAAGCTACTTTAGGTATACTAAAAAAACATACAAAAACACTCTTCACATATATCATGTTAAGGGATACTAGAATTACATATGATTACTATGTGTTTTTTGGGGGTTATATTAAATTAATTATAGATTGTTGAAATTACGAACAAATATCTATGTGACCATATGATAATACCTACCCTCCCCACTAAACACTTTAATAGGTAACATCAATATATAAATATAGTTTTACTAATTTTTTCATTTTGAAATCATATTCCTAGTGCTCAACTCATTGTTAAAAAAATAAAAATTCAATACTTCATGAGATTCAATATTACAATGTTAATGATTTTTTGTATAATTATTACTTTCATCATCATCATCATCTTCTAGAACATCTCCATTCAATTTTTTTTCAATTTTATTAGTAAAAAAATATAACTCACTTTATTTAATTACCAACATACCAAAAACTAATTTAGGATATTCTTGTGACATTCTCATTTAGTTTAAGTTATATTATATTTTATAAACAATTTGACTTCTCTATGTCTAAATATAAAACCCTTAGTCTCTTATAAACCATATTATCATTATAATATCTTGTAAAGATAAAAAATATATTTTATGTTATGTAATAAAACTTATTTCATTTATGAGAAATATTTAATAAATAAACTATCGTCAACCATATTTCACAAGATAATCTATGCGTTTCATACATCATTCAAGAAAATATATTTTTTATTCTTTAAAACATTCTACTATATTTAGTGGGAGATATTTACCACATATTTTATAAAATATAATAGATAAACTATTTTACCTTGGATAAATCCTTTTTATCATTGTATCCTTTTAAAACATTTTATAAATTTTAATTAATCATGAATTATGCATATCATCTTGTCTTATTTATAAACACTCATTGTTAAAAATTATCTTTGTTTATCATATAACCAAAATTATATAACCATTCACATCCTTTATTTCGATCGATATATTTTTGAAATATTCCATTGTATCAAACACCAAGATTTAAAAAAAAAATTTACATAATTTTAATAAAAATAACCATCTGTTATAAAACAAATAATATATTGGTTATCAAATACCATTAAAAATAAAAAAAATATTCGATAAAATTTATAACTAATGTAGAATTTATACTATGTTTATAAATCCCTTTTAGGTATCTTGTAAAATTCAATATGAAGGAACCATTTCACCACCCATTTGTTAAATCTTAAAGGTTTCAATGATTTTAACATGCCACTCAAATAAATTTTTTTAGTCTTTACAATAGACCTTTTTTGCTTATAGTTAAACTTTTAAAATTGTTTACTATCAATGTGTAACTCTAATCATGAAATTTCAATCCAATTTACGATATCCTTAAACATTTGAGAATATGGATTAATGTATTATTAAAAAATTTCAAATTATAAAAAACATCCAATAGGGATTATAGAGTGAATTATATATCCATGAAAATACTTAAAGGAAACCTCTAGTATACCCATTTTATTAATAAACCCAATCATATTGAGTTCGTGAGTAGAGAATAAAGATCCTTCTATCATTATACATTAAAAATTTTACTTTTAAAATATATTATAATTTATTTAGGATTTTCAAAATCGTATTAATATACATGTTGAAAACCATCAACATTTAGTTACTGAGGATAGTATTTCTCTAAAAAATTGAATGATCGTTATAGTTTAAGAATAATTTTTATGTTTCTATAACACCCTAGAAAAATACTTCCATAATGTTTTTATTTCACTTGGATAAATCTCAAATTAGTATTCAGTGTTGATGATGTCATTATATATATATTATAATAACTTATCAAACGAGTATCATGTTATACTATTAATTAGTAAATACTTTTGTTAAATTTTCTCCCACCAAATTATTGACCCCTAATAGTTACATCACGTATTTTAGTTTTCTAAGATCAATATTTTAGTAAAAATGATATTTATATTTCATCACTTTCACCACATATTTATTTAGGTAGGAAAATATGTCAGTCATATCATATTTGAATCTTGGATTTCTGAGTGAAAAACTACTTTCTCAATCCATAAAATGGAAAAATTCATATTTATTCCCTTAGTATTATAACCATTTGGGTTTCCCAGAAATCTGTGACCTAGATTATATAGTGTCATTTTTTTACCCATCTCACAAGGTTATCAGTTTACACTATACCTTACATAAGTAATTATATTAGAATTATAATTTTGTAGATTATACATGGTTGAGTTATCGATATCATGGAATATTTTCTCTTCTGAAAAAATATGACATTATTTTAAGGGGTATTTGAAACCTCACCATCTTATCTTATACAATACATATACATAAATTCATTTTTCAAATGATTTATTTTTTAATCCTAATACCTCCCACCAAATCAGTATGTTTTATTCATGTTGATGTGTAACTCTTTACACCACACATATCTTGTGTCACTAAAAAAAATTAAAAGGTAACTATATTTACACATATTTACATGAATCCCATAGATAATTTATGAGAAAATATTCATATAAATTCTTAGTATTCATGAAATCGATAATCTTCACCAGAGTAAGAATGGACTGATACGTAGTCGATCCACACTTTTCTAGAAAGGGTATAAGCTCATAGGATAGTGGGCTATCCAACCCAAATACCATCTACCCACTATTCTTCACTCATCAAAGGCCATAATTTCATCACAAATCCAACACATACTATTAATAGAATAATATTTTCTTTTTAAATTCATGTTCATAAACAACTAACAACATAATTTCAATGTAGATAAAAACTAAATAAAATATCATACATATATTATAACTCCATAAATGTATATATTATAATTTAAGGAAGTGGTTTAAACCATTAAACTAAATCATGCACCCATTCATGATATAATTAATTTATTTTTATTAATAAATCATAGAATAAGTGTAAATAAATGAACAAATAATCAATTTAGACATGAGATAAAAAAATCATCAAGAATGAAATTATAAAAACATTATAATTTATCAATTCATTCTATACATTTCATAATTTAATAAATATTAACACTTTATATGTATTTCCAATATAAAGACATCATATTATCAATTATATGGAGTTTACATAAATATATAATATTAAAAAAAATTATATTCCAAATCAATAATGTAAACTATTTATGTAATGTAAATAATTATTAATATTTTTTAAGCAATCATTATATCAATTTATGAAAATTCATTTTGATAGAGTTCAAATAGTTTTTCAAATATTTCTTATTAATTTTGATCATTCGAAACTAAATATCATGAACAATTGAAAATTTAAATATTTGTTTTTATATTTTACATATTTTTTAACATATATAAACATTAAAACAAGAATATATTTTCTATATAAACACTTTCTATCAAAATTATAAATCATGAAACATAAAATCAAAATAAAATTAATATTTACAACTAGGATTTTAGATATTTTTTTAAAATGTTTCCTAACCATTTAACAATTAATTATAATTAATTTATAATTAATTAATTTATTATTAACTAATTTATAATTAATTAATTTATTATTAATTAATTAATAAAAAAATATCCCAAATTCATTTATCAATAATCTATATACTTTTTATAAATGATAAAACTCAATTTATAATTGAGAATAATAAAATAAATTATTATATATTGAGTTATATGATATATCTGATATTTTAATATGGGATAAAGTTGAAAACCATATTATATCATAAAACATGTACACAACGACCTTTAATAAATAATAAGACAATATTAATCATATGTTATGATATATTTATCTATTTTACTCTATAGTTTAGACATTAAACATTGTGGAATCATATTCTAAATAAAACATCAATATCATTAACGTAAAAATTACTCTAATTTTATTATGGTAATCTATGTCATTATCTAATGTCAATCTCCATATCACCCATCATGATATATATTAAAATTAAGTATTTAAGCTAAATTATATGATATTCTTTGATATATTTTATTTTGTGATCATAAAACTACATATTGTATTGCATAACATAAAACAAGTCATAATGTAAAATTAATAACACATTTGATGATAATGAGTATGAAAAAAAATTTCTAAATAGAAATCTTTATAAAAAAATAGGATATCTTGTACTAAATATATTATTTATTCTTTTACGACATCATTTCTTGAATCATTTAAGGCTTGGAAATATCTAATACCACTATTGGGTTGGATCACATCCTTCTTAGGAATATGTCCAAAGTGACATCCATATAAACCTATTAGATCACTCAAGTACCTTAAATAATTGGGCTATAAAACTATTCCAATTGATAAATAATCTCTTGAGTGGAGAGTCATACTACTTCATTGTTCATGTGTGAGAGTTCTTGGGAATTGGTTAACTCTTTAACTATAGATTTTACACCCTTATTTGGATTATAATGTGAAACCAAAGAGTTAATTATATTAAGTGGAAATTTTATTTTCATGAAATTATAGTGAAATTCACATTTTTTTTATTTCATGACACAAAAAAATTTATTTTATAGGATGAATACTAATTTATAACTTACTATGTAATAATGAGACAAGAATTATTCTTTTTTGCCATTTTCAAATTGAAATAAACCATTATGAATAATTAAAATTATAATATTTAAATAATACTAATTTTATTTATAAATTCTTATAATGTTTTTACATTAATCATATTTTTATTATAAATTTTAATGAAATATTTTAAAGATCATTTGGGGGTAAAATTGAAATTTTTCAGAAAATCTTTTTTAAGGGCACAATGTTTTCCCGTTATAATTAATTAAAATTATCACTAATAGTCAATGATTCAAATGATATATAATATATATATATAAATGTAATTTTAAATTAAAAAAATAAGTATTACTAATCATAGAGTTAATTTAGTTCCATCTTATGCATGAAAAATTCATTTTTAAGAAAAATAGTTTTTCATCATGTTTTTTGGGTTTATTTTAAAATTATTTTCTACCACTTATATTAATATAATTTAATTTTTTTTTCTTATTTTAAGTTATCATGTAATTAATTTATTAGTTTAATTATCATTTTTGGTTATTAGTAAGAGTATGAATGGTAAAAAAATTTGGTTACCACAGTTATGGGTAAAACTGGTTGAAAGGGTCTGAAATAAAGGGATAAGGATTTAAGATAACACAAAACACATGATTAAATCATATTTATTGGGGTAAATTTTTAAATACCCTTATAAAAAAATAATATCATCCTACAACTTTTCCAAAAAAATATCTTAATAATATTATAATACTTTTAAAAATTACAAGTTTGACACTCCCCTCCCTTATAAAAGCACAACTCCTCTCCTCAATTTTTAACACCACCTATGAGATTTAGATTGAACAAAACCTACCAAAATCCATCTCAAATATCATTATCATTGTTATATAGGTTTTTTTATTCCTAATATACCAGCCCTGATTTCATTAAAAGTTGTTCTAATGGATATCTTTCGAAGACGAGGTAATTATCTTAACTAAACACTTTAGCTTTTCCTTTTTCCATTACAACCTAAAATTATTATATAACCATTATAATATAATAACACCTATATATACCATATACTGGAATTGTATTATGTAAATGTAATAATTTTTATCCATCTACTTCTCCATGAAATGAGAAATAATATCATCACTTCAGTTTATAACAGACAAAGACCTCATGAACCGTTGTAATTTATTTTTTCATCAGTTTTTAACATGGGTGATCATATTGATGTAAACAATATAAATATATATGAATATTTTAATATAATTATTATTTTTTTAATTTTATATAATACTTACCTCTTTATACTTCTACCCAAATAAATGATAATGTCACTCATGTGTACGTGTAGACTACCACCACCACGAAGCGATGTGATTCATTTTGAATGTTCTATTTTCAAGGATGATTACAAATATGTATATAATTAATATTAATTATTTTTATATCATGATTAAAATAATAGATATTATATCACCATGATCAAAACATAAGGACCATAACTTTGGAATCAAAACATATATGAAATACGAAGTAGTTAACTCCTGAAATAAGGATAATAATAAAATATTGTTAACAAACATGTGATATGATGTTATAAGTGGATAATATATAATATTATATATATGTGTATGATAATTTTATTTATTAATAATATATTCAAAAGTATTATATAGGTTTTTAAATCACACTGAACAAAGTGGAAGTGTGATGTAAGCGAATTTGTCTCAATTTACCTTCCATTAAGATATATTCGAAAGTATATACCTATATTATTTTATATGGCGTATATAAAAAAACTTTTATTTATTTAAAAATAACAAACATAGACACAAATATCTATATATCAGGTTATTTAATTTTTAGTTAAAATTTACACTTTCAAGGGGTTACGATTAAAAATTTACCAATGAGGTAAAAATTTATTTTACAATATCAATTTTTGGGAATGATTATATTTTTAATTGATGTAATATTGTAATATATAATTCATATAATATAGTTATTTCCATATGATCAGTATTCATAAGTATTTTCAATGTTTTCAACCACCTTTAACTATCTTTTTACCATGACTCAAGAAAATAAATTCTTAAAATAAAATCCAATCTTATTTCACTTTTTGATCAATTATTTTTTTCGTCAATGTCCATATTTTTCAAAATTATTTTTCAAAATTTATTTTATATTAAATACATTTAATTATTAATGAAAATTTACACTATAAATTACTTTATACAAGGTTTCAAATGAATATTTATATTTTTTTTGAAAGGGTTATTTTTATCTTTATTTATAAAATTCACAAGGAATGTTTCTTTTTGACATATACAATGTTAATGGAATTTCCCCCCACCATAGCTATTTTATTATATTAAGATAATTATAAATTTTTTCTATATTTTTTAGATGAAAATTATTTAACATAAATTTATTTTAAAATTTTTACTTATATTTAATATTATTCTCCAAAATACATCATTTAAAAATACTTTATTTCAAATATATTTATTTTAAATTTTTTTCTATTACCAAGTTTGTGGTCAATGACTATTTGTTGGAACATTAAATTTATTATGATCATCTTTCCTTACACATTAAATTTTCCTTATATATCCATATTATTTATATAATAGATATGAATCTTCCCAAAACCTTACAAAAATCCTATATTCAATGTTTTATTAATAATTGTTTTGATTGACTTGGAAAATATTGATATTTCTGATTATTTACTAAATAAGGATATTAGTTGATAAGTTATATTACCTATTATTAAAATTGATCAGTAAATATCTGAGAAATACATTTGACATGAAGAAATAGGTGGGGACTATAATTATATAGCCACTCAAGGAAATGATAGGTCTAATGAGGAAAATGAGTTAGATATCCTTAATAAATGGGTTTTGGTGTTTAACAAGACATATATGATAATATAATGTCACAAGGCCTTTATCATGGTGTCTATTATTTCAACTTTCTTTCATTAAGTATTTAATTATTATTATCCATTAGATTATTACATTGATATTATCAATTTATATATTTCATGACCAGGTTATGATTAAATGAGAAGTGTTTCTAATTATTTTCCTCACCATATTGATTAAAACTTATTTAATCATGATAGCTTCTATTATAAAACCCACATATAGATAATTGGAGCTCACACATATTTTGTTTTATTTTCCCTAGGATATGAAGAATGAATATGTGAATGATTTTCAAGGATGTAGATTATTTAATTTTAGAATGTTTTTTATTTTATTTCCAATATAAATTAGAGTTAATTTATATATCTAGTTAATCAAGACTACAAAACTAATAAATCCTAAATGAATATATCCTTTGTATCTTATGAAAATGTAATAAAGTAGTCTTGAAATCTAGATTACTAGAGTCTGGTTTTTATATTTGGTATTTGATAAATTCTATTAGAAACCTCAAGAAATAGATTTAGAAAACATATATTAGGGATCCAAACCATACGACAGTCTGTGAAGATATTTCTAATTATTGGATAATAACCTAAAATTTTCCATATTGAAGTTATTATTTTTTTCTCCCAGTAATAAATCTCTATCTGGATACTACATGTGTACATGGTTTTGTAATAGATATATCTAGGTTTAACAACCCAAAAAGAGTAGGTTGAATATATCTCATCCATCATTCTAGTGCATGATGAATGAACCCTTACTATGTATCTCATTTGACAATATTAGAGGATCTAATTTAGATGAATTACACAATATGTTCCAATAATTGTGAAATATTTGAAAATATTTTTCTGATTTGATCATATTACCAAATAAACCATATTTATGACTCTAAGATTATCTATGCATACATTTGAAATTTATAATATGAATTACATCGATTATATACTCTAATTTAAAGTTTCTAATGTTATGAGCTAATCCATTTTATTATATTATTTATAAATGGTTCCTAGAAGAAAAAATGTTTTTAATACTCATAATTATTTTAAATATCTCTATATTGATCCTGGCAATTCAACTTGTGTTGAAGCTAAGTATATCACTGAAATATTAGGAATGTAACCTGAATTTATGACTATTAAACATAATAATATGGTTCCAAATGATGTTATATAGAATTAGACACCTATATTGTATCATTTCATGGGATATAACATCTATATTTTATTTATAATACTAATCTAATGGTAGTTGGGAAATGGATTATATAACATGAAAAAAATATTTCTGGCCATTTTATGAAATGAAAGTGAAAAGGTAATAGTAGAAGAGTATTATAATAAAGGTAATTATGATCAATCAAGGTTATTGATCCTGAATACATGAGAGGAATAATAAATAGAATATATAGAACAAAGATATTTTAAATTAACATTATTTAAAAAAATTCCCCATGAATAATTAAATGAAAAAATGAGAATCATCCTTAGCTTAAATAAGAAGGTAGAATATATTATTGTAATTTATGAGGCTAACATTACAAGAAAATCCAAATATGACATGGATTACTGAAGTAATATTGGAATAAAATATTAACCATTTCATTGAATGGATTAATCCAAGCCTCTATTGTGAGCTAACTTCTCAAAAAAATTCATCTTGTGATGAAATTATATTATGGTCCATAAAAGTAGAAGAGGAAATTTCTAGTTCCTATATCTTCATGGAAAACCATTACAAGAAAATGTCAGATGACCACCAAGAAAAAGGGAATGCATCAATGAAGATTGAGGTAATGAGTAAATTTCCAATGTAAGAAATATTTTAAAAAAATTCATAGAAAATGATGAATTGAATGGGAGTATGCGAAAAATGTTATGGGTCATATAGATAAGGAATAAAAATGGAATAAAGAAACCTGTAATGAACTATCCTTTCATTTAAGGTACATAACAATACCTTTTCTTTTTCAATACATTAAAATGACAAAATAATTATTTATAAACATGCAAAGGAGGCCTCATGAGCTTCTGGAGATCATTTGGAGTTCGTATATCTTGAAAATAGGATATGTGATTGGGCCGCATAGTTTGTCTGAAATCATGTGACCCAAGGGGCATGCCCATGCGGTTCCAGATTGGGGAAGCTTTTGGTTTCTGGGATTGTCTAATTTTTTTTGACTTTATGAGCATGACCATATGAATTTCTGTAGTTATGAGATAGAGTCCTATCACATGGTTTTTGCATCGAATGAAAACCAAGTGCCTCCACTGTATGACGCAAAATTTTGGGGTGAAATGACCATTTTATAACATATATATTGTAATAATTTTTTTCATTTTCTCTTTCCAGAACCCATAAACTCTTTTCTACCTCCTCTTTGAGATTAAGAACACCCAAGGGTATGAATTTAATTAACTCTCTCTTTTGGCGTCTGTTTCTTGATCTGAATGAAGCTATAAGTCAGTCTCAGTAAGCTCCCATAGTACCTCAAATCCTATTAAGGTTTTTCTTACACTACATTTTTATATTTAGATGTAGTGTAATTTTCCCTTTTTTCGGCATTGTAACATTTCTCTAATATCTTCCGACCTGCTTTGAATATGAAACTGATATCAAGTGAGAAGTTTTCTATGGCTTGAGGTAGGTGGTTAGGCCATTTTGCATTTTATTTTGGGCCAGTTCATAATTATACTATTGTACCATATGCTAAACATCTTCAATATTCCCTAAAATAGGCATTACATCATGTCTAATTG
The DNA here is from genome assembly GCA_963277665.1 of Viscum album. Lineage (NCBI taxonomy): Eukaryota > Viridiplantae > Streptophyta > Magnoliopsida > Santalales > Viscaceae > Viscum > Viscum album. Next base: position 350,614,689 of record OY728121.1, on the reverse strand, counting down.
ACCATTACATCTAGATACATGTATTTTATTCCTTTTTAGGTTGATTATAGTCTGTGAAATTTTAATATGGTCACCCCATGGGTGTTCTACTAAGAATTTTCCATTTTGGACAATTGGTTTAAATTTCCATGAACCCAATGTAGCTCTTGGCCAGGATTATAAATGTAATTACAATTGGTATATGAGTATTAAAATTGACCCTGGGAACCTCTTAGGTTTTTGGGCCTTTTATAGTTAGAAATTTCCTAGAGAACAATTGCCTTAACGAACATGTCTCCCTCTAAATGACCCTTGAAATTTATATGGGTTGTTTCCCTATTATAAATGATATGAACGAATTGGTTATGGTGAATGGATTAAATGGTATGGATTATGAAATATTGTGGAGTCCTTAAAATAAAGTGACCATGACCTTTCCGATTGAAACTTGATCTATATGAATTATTTTCCATGTTTTATTGATTTGTAATGGGTTAAATGGTATTGACCAAGTGATATGGATAATAAAATTCATGATACGTCCTTTATTTATTTATTTAATTATATATATAGACATTAACTTTTTATATACCTTGAAAATTATTATATAAATTGAAATTCTTGAAATGGAATTTAAATTAAATAAAGGGATATATGAGAGCTAATGAATCATATATTTATTTATAAATAATTATTCCAATTTTATGTATATGGAGTCTATGGAAGAGATGGAATGGGGGTAATTCCCCAAGAGAGTTATAATTTCAATAAAACCTTATAGAAGTTTTGAAATGATAGTAAGGACTGTTGAGACAAGAGGAGAAATCAAACTCCCTTACATTGGGTGTGCAGTATGGAATCTCGAAGAAGTTCTATGATTTGGTCATTGGGATTTATGAACTATGTACCATGATTAGAGTGTTTCCATGGTGGATCACTCATCGTCTCTAGTGATGTATTATTTTATATCTCACCCTTTTTGGATGTTGGGAATGTACCATATTACACAGAATTTTAGGCTCGTTAGATTGGTATGGATATATGTGTTATGGACCGATCTAGCCAATACTAGTATTCGAGGTATATTCCCATTAGGAATCCTGAATCACTTGGTTCATATTGGTGGATGAAATAGGACAGCAAACAATATATATATATATATATATATAAATTATTACTATATATATATATAGTAACTTGATTATACAGACATTCCATCAATGAGCTAAAATACATAGACCTGCCAGGTGTCCTTTAGGAACATGTGCAGGTGATTATTTATTCATTTAAAATTTATTTACTTTTCTTATTATACATGAACACTATTTAGATATGAGTACTACGCAGATTACATGTAGAAACCATTGGTGGTATAATACTGGGAGTTTATCTCACACGCTACCTAGGATGCCTTTGTTACTTGATAAAACTATATTTATGTAGAAATTGAAAAGGGAAAAGGCCCTACTATATGTTTTTGATTTTCTTGTCTAGTGGAGGAATGGGAGTTGAGGACCAGGAATAGGCTTAGGTTTATTTTGGAGTTGTTTTTAATTTTTTGTCTTTTGTACTATTTTATGGAATTCTTGTATCTTCATGTATATTGTTTATTAGAAGAATGTAATGAGTCATATATTAGACACCAATTTAGAGGAATTTGGTTATTATATTCAGTTTTTATTTTTATCCATATTTTTCTTATCTACTTATTCTCTTTGATTTTATATTATTATACTTCTATGTATTTTTTATCCTTTGTATTCGTTGGGATACTCTAACATGATGGTATTGTATCCACACTATACCACCTCTAAACCCTCTCTACTAGTCAGTGGCCTCTACCATACGATGATGCACCCTTGAATCCATGTGACCCAACTGACTCGGGTCTGACTTAAGTGGATCTCCAGTCCAGATCTTATAACATTATATTAATGATGTTCCATTCTTTCATTACTATTTATAGGCAATCAGTTAGTGATTCAGTATTCTTGGGACATTGTTATTATCCATGATTGGGCATCACGAAACAATGTTCAAGGTAAATTACAAGTTTCCAAAATCATAATTTTTTTATGATAATACCAATTAAGGTCGATAACACTTCACTTTTGGGTGGAAAACTAGAATTTTTATGTTATTAATGTTGGTTTTATTAAAATTGAGATTTATTTTTTATCGCGTAATGAAATTATGGCTCTGCATTAGATCAGGCATGGTCATAAGAACAATATGATTAATATGCCTTTAATTTTTCTATTCCACATTTAGTTTTTTCATGAATTTTATTGTTTCATCATTATTGTTCTTTGGATTATATTTAATTGTGTAGAAACTTCTTCCAGTGATTGAATAATATAATTTATACATAAAGAAAATACGTTATCCTAATAGTTCTATCTTGAATTGGATAAAATAGACACCATAAGAATTCAATTATGGAATATTGAGTTGTGGATAACTGGTCACATGAGCTAGACCATGATATGGTGTGGATTTAGTGGATGTCATATTTTGGTTCATATGGTGTATGGCCCCTTATGGAACGAAAAATGCTAACTCACTAGATTAAACCATTTAAATATGTCTATATATTTGAGAGAATATAAATTAAAATTGATTATCATTACTAATTTGAAACATCCATCATGAATATCCATCATAAATACATGGACCTAAACTCAACCTTACTGATGGTTAGTGGGGGTCAATTGTGTTCTTACAGTCTGATTTAGTACCTTGACCTGACTTTTGAAGAAGATAAAGAGGTATGATTGTTTCCATAGGAATTTTTTACACCTGTCCATGTTTCATATCTACAGTTTTAATACTTGATCAAATCCCTTCCAAGGAGTGCATTTGGCATTATAGTGTAATTCAATTATGATGTCCTTGGGTCATATTCCCTAAAGGATATGAAAATAATGTTCCTATGGTGGTGGTTCATGTTCCACCAGTTATTCCTCATATAGAGACACATATGGATCCTATTCCAGTTTTAGATATGAGCATTGATTCTTAGTTTGAAGGTATATTTCTGCATACTCTTCATTTGATGTATGGTGTTGTTGGACAATCCTCAAACATGGTAGAGTTGACTAATGATTTTCAGCAGTAGCATCCTCCCACCTTTTAAGTGGATGGCAATCCTCATGATACAGTGCATTGGATTGAGGATATCCTATATATATTATAGGATCATAATACCCCATAGAGTATAAGGTCAAGCTATACGACATTATTATATGTGATTCAGCCATGCATTAGTGGGATGAAACCACTCAGGCTAGTAAGCATCATGATATGGTCTTGGATGACATCTAGATGATCTTTTATGACTTCTTATTTTTCCAAACTCTAAGGGATGAACAATTTAGAGAATTCATGAACCTGTATTAGGGGAATATGTCAGTTATGGAATACTCTAATCATTTCATAGAGCTAAAAAAATCCCCCCCCCCCCACTTCAGTTGATGATGATTTTATAAGTGGTGGTCGATTAGAGTATGGGATGTTTTTTTGCCATCAGGTCACAAGTTAGTGTGTTTAGATTTAGGACCTTTTCATAAATTGTTAACCAGGATCATATCACAAAGAGGAATATATGGGAATATGATAGTGCATTCCAAGGGGGTTCAGTACCTAAATATAGATGTGGTTCATCTTCTAGGACCAAATGTCACTTTGTGGTTTCTCATGGTGTTATCAGAAATCAACCTCCTCTGTCTAAGATATTTTTTAACTTCCACTAGTGTGGAACAGAAGGAAAAATTATGTCTTAGTGTCCATGGGATATATTCGAGTGAATAATATGTGGTAGGATGGGTCATATCAAGGTATTATATATGAAATTTCCTTCAATACCATGAAAGTGGGGACATGAACCTACTCCTAAGACAAGAGTGGGGTCAGCATGATCATGACATACAGGAAGCTAGAATACCACTGGCCAATCATGATAAGGAGGCTATTCAATTAGAGGTAGTCGAACTTATTATTCTCAATGCTGGTAGAGTATGATTTCTTAGGGATGTCAGAAAGAAACTCAGGGTCATGGTAGATGCTAGTTACATGCAGCCCATCCTAAACCATATGATCAGAGCACCAGAAATTCTACTATATGAGGTATTTTTCTGGTAACCACCACATTTGTGTCTTACTTAATTAACACATGTGTTCCTCAGTAGTTTATATATGAGTTAATAATGTCCATATTATTAATCACAATTATGGCATGATTATTCTAGATAACCCATTAGGTATTTCACTTTTGTGGGGACTATCCCCTATGGATTGGTTGTTACCCTTTTGCATGGAATATGTGAATCCTCGACATGACAGGTTTGGTCATAATCATTAGGATATACTGGTTAGTTCCCTACTGAGCCCAAATTGAATGCGGTCATTAGAGGGTGATGTTCAAATCACAATAAGGACGTAATTATGCACATAAGGTAGAATGGGATGGACAAGATTACTGATCAAAACCTAAGTAATAGAGGCTAGGATATCTGATCACACAAATTTTTAGTCTTTTTCCAGATGACTAGTGGTTACAACCCACTATGTTTCCTCATGTAGTGGAAAATTTTAGGGATGTATTTATGGAATACTTCTATAGTATACCTATTGTGTGAGAGGTCAAGTTTACTATTGAGTTAGTGCCAGGAGAAACACCCTTGAACATTCCTCCTCATAGGATGGAACCTAAAGAGATTCTAGAAATTAAGAAGGGGTTGGAGGATTTGGAGGGTAATGGTTTTATATGACCATCACTTCTCCATAGGGTTCAACATTTCTTGTTTCCAAGATGGAAGATGGTTCCCTTTGGTTTTGTGTGGATTAACGTCATTTGAATCAGCTCACATCAAATAATATTTATCCACTACCAATAATAGACAACCTCTATGATCTACTATGAGGATATAAAGTGTTTCCAAATATATATTTGATGTCATTATATCATCTGGGGAATATCTGGACTTTAGACATGCCTCTCACATATTTCAAGATCAGGTATGGTCTCTAAAAGTACCAGGTAATGCCATTAGAACTAAAAAATGCACCTACTATTTTTATAGATATTATGAAATGAGGTTTATCTCCATATTTAGGATAATTTGAGGTATTAGTTTTTGATGATATCTTGGTGTATTAAAACTCAAAACACAATCATGTAAAATATTTTGATATTTTGTTGAAGAGCGTGAGAGAGCATCAAATCGATGCTAAGATCAGAAATTGAAAATTATGGAATGATAATTTCCACTTATTGGTAAACATTTCCTCATATTATAGAGTTTCTATAGATCCAGATAAAGGGGGAGAAGTAGATTCTTGGGAGAATCCCTAGAATGTCTTTGAAATTCAGAGTTTGTTGGGGCTAGCCGAGTATTACATATGCTCTATCTGGAATTTCTCATACCTTGTTGTGTTGGTTAATGGATTGACAATGAAATGTGTAAAATTCTAATGAGAAGAAGCTTTTGAAGTAGCCTATTAAAAGTTGATGGGAAGACTAACTTCGACACCAATTATAATTTTACCAGATACAAGCTTGATCTATACTATATATTGTGATGCATTAGGCATTAGACTTGGAGGTTTTATGGTGTACGATAAGGATGTCATCATGAAAAAGTCTTGTCATTTGAGTCATCATGAGAATAATTACATGAAACATGATCTAGATCTCACTATCACATTTCATGCCTTAGGCTATGGGGGACACTATTTATATGGTGAGAATTTTGTGGTATTCAAAGATCACAAATTCCTCAAATAAAAATTCACACAATGATATCTGAATCTTAGTAAACATAAGTGGGTTGAGTATGTTCAGTAATTTTATTGTGAGCTTTCCCAGATGCCTAGTGAATGAAATTATGTAGTTGATTCTTTGACCTTGAGAACATAGACACATGTAGTTAAATAATCTAGTCACCAAGGTAAGCTTATATCCATATTCTCTAAGATACATGTTGTGGTTAAAGAGGACCATGGTTAGACTATCCATTTGGACTTAGTGATGACTTATACTATTATGGAATGAGTAATAATGACGTAGTTATCTTATCTCAAAGGAATTTTACTCTGGGAAATAATTTCAGATGATGATACATCTTCATGTTGGATCATGGGTGGGGATGATACCTTATTGTTATGTGGGCATGTATAGGTTCAATAAAATATTTGGGAGGAGATGATATAGGAATTCCACACCTCATCAGGGGTAGTCCTCCCCAGTTTCACTAAAAAGTATCAATATAAGTGATGCTAGTATTATTGATCTGGTATGAAACATGAGATTTTAGGCTTCATCACTCAATGTTCCACCTATCAATAGGTTAAGGTAGAACATTAGTTAGTGGTAGGACTTCTAAATTTTTTATCTATTCCCAAGTGGTAGTGGGACAATGCTTCGATGGATGTTGTGAGTAGTATACCAATATAACCTCATAAAAACGATACAATATGGGTTGACATGTGTCGCCTGATGAAGGTCACACACTTCTTACCTATGAGGGAGAATTTCTCTATAGATGTTCTTGGAAGGATATATGTCAGAGAGTATGTACATATTTTTGTAGGTCTTTGTTTTTTTGTTTCTAATAGAAATTCTTGTTTTACACCATAGTTATGGAAGTGATTGTAGATGGAATTGGGTACATGAGTAATTATGACCACAACCTATCATGAACAAACTAATGGGAATAAGGATCATGAAATTGTGATTATGGGGACATGCTCCCTAAATGCATTCTAGACATAGGGGGTTCTTAAGATACACACATTCCCCTCATCAAATTTTCTTATCTTAATAGATTTTAGGCTACCATATAGATGGATCCCTATGAAGTCTTATATGGTAGGAATTTATGCTCACCTTTGTGCTAGTTAGAGGTGGAAAATGTAGCTTTTATTAGACCATGTCTAATGATTGAGTCTTTAGAATAGGTCCAACAGATCATAGGGTGCATGTTCATAGCTCTGTCCATCAATCATTTTTATTCCAAAAAAGACGCCAACAATGTCTTGAATTCGAGGTTGGAGACTGGGTTTCTTGTGAGTCTCACTCAGGTTAGGTAATAGATGTATTCAGACAAGGGAAGTCTCTCACTGCAGTACCATAAACTCATCGAGGTTGTGAAATGGATCAGACCAGTATGTTATCATTAAAAACTTCCTCAGAGATACTAGTCTAGGCATGATATATTTTATGTATCTAAATTTAGTCGAGAATATCTAGACCCTTATAAAATCCTTCATCTAGATGAGGTTGAATTGGATATGCATGATTCCTTTGAATAGTATCCCAGTAGTATTGTTGGTCAGATCCTGAAGACAATCCATGTTATGTTTGTTCCTATTGTATGGGAGTTATGGAAGCATAGAAGATTAAATGATGTGAATTGAGAGTAGGAAGATGATGTATGTTCTCAGTGGTGGGAAGTATTCACTGAAATTACCCATTTACCCTTAGAAGGCCAACTCGAGGATGATTTTATTTAAGGAGGGGAGGTTGTAATGACCCATCATTTGAATGATGGCACATATCGTTAGTTTTTATTTTTTAATGCCTTAAATGGAACAAATGAAGATTTCTAATCAAAACAATGTGGTCTTAGGATCATCTATGTGTCGTTCATAGTATAGTGTTCTTGAAAATGGGCTATGTGACTAGGCGACATGGTTTTCCTGAAATGTGACACCTAGGGTGCATAGGTGTGAAGCTATATACATTGAAAATTATAGGTTTAATGGTTTGTCTAAAACCATGAAAACTGGGTTGCACAACCATGCATCTTATTATAGATATGGGAGATTGGTTTTTCGTATGATTTTCAAACTATGTGACCCCAAATATTGGGGATAAATGAACATTTTACCCCACATAATCAGTAAGACTTATTTCATTCTTCTCCTCCCTTGAGCATTCAAAACATCTGTTATTCCTCCACATTTATGACACGAACACTAAAGGGAAGACATTGAAGTAACTCTAACCTCTATTGTCCATTTCTAGATCCTTTAGATGTTATGAGTTCGTCTATTTAAGCTACCCATGTTTCTCAACTCATATAATTGTTTTTCAAGAAATATATTACACTATTTAGATACAGGAACATTGGACTATTTTCAAGGTACTGGACAATTTATCATATCAATTATAACCTTATTTTAATCTAAAGTCAATATCTAGTGATAAATCATCTACGACCATGAGGTATGTGGTCTCATCATCTTACATTTGAGTTTTGGTGGTTTCATAATTATATCATCATTCCATATACCGACCATTACCATGAATCTCTAATATATGAATTCCTTCATGTCTATTAGACCAATTCACCTAGATATGTGTTTTTATCCTAGTTAGGTAGATTATAGGTTTTTAATTTCTAATATGGTCACCCCATGGATGTGCCACATAGAATCGGGTATTTTGGTCAATCAGTTCAATTTTCATGGATCTCAATTTATCATTTCCCTTGGTTTATATATGTAATTTCCATTGGAATATGAGTATTACCATGCACCCAAGATACCACATAGATGTTTGGGACTATTAAAGTTGGAATTTACTAATTAATAAATTTCTTAAATGAACATGGCATCCTCTAAATGACCCATGATTTTGATTAGTGTTGATTCCATGTCTTAAATGATTTGAATGAATTGGATAGGGTGAATAGATTTAATGGGATGGCTTATGCAGTATGGTGGCATCTTTAAAATGAATTTATAATGACTCTCAAAATTGACACTTGATCCATACGACTTGATTTCCATTTCAAATGATTTGAAATGGGTTAAATTTTATTGATCAAGTGAGATGGCTAATTAAATTATTGAGGGGTACTTGCCTCATGTTTTGAATTATATATATATACCCATGCCCTTTGTTTATACATTAAAAATGATTATTTAATTTTTAATTCATGAAATTGATTTGAATTTGACTAGAGGGATATATGAGTGGAAATTCCTTATATATTGATTTATAAATGATTATGAATTTTATATTTATATGGGGTATATGAAATAGATAGATGGGATGTAATTACCCATGATAGTTATAATTTTAATGCACCATTATAGAGGTAGTGATATAATGGTAAGTCGTGTTGATCCAAGAGGGAAATCAAACTCCCCAACATCAGGTGTGGAGTATTGAATCTCATACCAACGTTATGATATGGGTGTTGGGAATTATGCACCACTTACCATGATTAGAGTGTTTCCATGTTGGCTAACTCCCTATCCCATGTGATGTAGTATGGAATTTCTGAATCCATTGTGATGTATGGAATGTACCTTATTTCATGGGATTTTAGGGTCGTTAGGCTGGTATGGATATATGATATATTCCATGATCCATCAAGCACTAGTATTTTAGGTATATAGCTGGTAGGAGTCCTCACCCACTTGGTTCATATAGGTGGATTCAATACTGAACTAAACTATATATTTAATTTACTTATATTTATATATATTGTAACATGAATATGCATACATTCCAACCATGAACTGAAGTAGGTAGACCCACCAGGTGTCCATTAGGAACATGGGAAGACGATTATTTATTTGTTCGTCATTGCTTTACTTCCCTGGTTATACCTGCACACTATTTAGGAAAAATCAATACTCAGATTACATAAAGACACTATTAGTGGTGTCCTACAAATATTTCTATCTCACATAATACTTGGGCTTCCATTGGTACCCAAGAAGACTATATTTTTGCATGAATTGATAAGGGAAATGTCATTGCTATAGTTTTTCGATATACTTACCTAGTTAGGGAATATGATCAAAGGACTGAGCATATGCTTAAGATTATTTTGGAACTATTTTTCCTTTTATTTCATTATGTGATATTTCATGATATGATTATATCTACTTGATTTTTTGTATTATCATCATGGAACACATCATGTATCAGAAACCACCATTGAGGCATTTGCTTATTGTATTCAGTTATTATGTTTATCCATCTATTTATTATCTATTTATTCTATTTTATTTTATATGTTTACACTACTATTTATATTTATATGTTTTATCAAAAATGATACTCTAACGCGAGGGTGGAATCTCCACACCATACCTCTTTTATACTCTTGTTGATAGTATATAGCATCTAGAATATGGGGAGGCAAGCTTGAGGCCATGTGGACCACTAGATTGGGGCCTTATTTAAGTGGATCCTTCTTTAGGACATTACAAAAATGATGTTATCAAGAGATTAATATGTATATAAATGATAAATTAGTAAATAAAATTCCCAAAAGTCAATGGAACCCACCACAGAAGAGGTAGAGGGGAGAAGGCCAGTCTTTTGAGATCACTACTTCTATGGTTTAAGTTTATAAAGATGTGATTTCATGAACTTTAGTTATAACCAACCAATCATTACATACATAAATATAACATATTATTAGATGAATATTCATTTCATCTTACAAATTCATGCCTGAAAACCATAATTGTTTACGACATTCAAAAAAATGGAATACATTCTTCTAACTTCTGAAATATCTTCAAAATCCCCAAAAAATATCTTCCCCTATTTTACTCCTATATATAATCTTTATTTATAACCATATGAATGGAAAAATAACAATGGTGGGCTTAAATTTTCATTAAGGGTAAAAAAATATCAAAAATTGATTGAATATAAGAATGTAAAAACATGAACTTAACCTCAAAAATCATACCATATATAACACATATCAAAATCATAAGTCATGGAATAAATCCTGGTAGTTCATAAGGCATAAATAATAATGTTTTATGATCCATGAGAAAATAGCATTGCCATATAAAATAGATTTCTGGAAAAAACATAAGCATAGAAAATAATTTACAAATTTTCCATGGAACTTTTCCAAGACCATCATAGTGTACAAAGTCCATTACAAAACCGTCTTTACTTATTGTATTTTTTCTATATTAATTAACTAAATTTACTAGACATTTTACTAAGGTTTATCTCATAAATATCAATATTTATCCAATGCATTGGAGGTAGATATAGGTTCCACCCATCTCATAAAAAATCATTATTACATGTTCCACAAAACTGTAAATCAATCATCATATGTTAACCCAAGGAATAAAATAGGTTTCCTAAACATAATTTCATCATAACATAATCCATATAAAACAAATTTATTTCATAAATATAAATCCATTATAAATAAAATAAACCCATATGAATAAAATGGATAGTATACGTAAATATATAACCCTATTACAGAATGTCATCTTAGATGGAAAATAATTTTGATATAACATTTGGACTTAATTATTTGTGGAAAATAAGGTGTTATGAAGACATAAAAATACATTCATTTCACATAAGTTCAAAAAACATTCTCCTCATACTTTTTCTTGAAAAGTAAAAAAATTATCTCATATCAAATTATGACAAAAGACTCATTTCATACCATTTAATAAAAAATCACCAATGGGTAAAATTGACATTAATAAATTGTATACGAATAGAAAAAATATTAAATATTTAAGAATCATGGATTTGGATGATAAATTTACCCAATAAAAGTATTACATATATACAATCTCAGATAATAATGAGATTTAAAAATTATCCCTTACCTTAGGTCCCCTTTTTTGTAAGTTTATGAACCTCTTTTTCTTTGATGTGGACCCTCTAGATCACCTCTTAAATGAACTAATGATGGTATTTTGAGAAGAAAAAAACATATATAATTTGACAAGGGTAGTTTATAAGGGAAATGGGTAGGGTATGGCTGAAAACTAAGGCTCAAGGAGATGTGAAAATGTGAGGGAGTAGGTGCCCTTTTATAATTAAGGTGAGGGGCACATTTGGGATGTCCAAAAATATTAATTTATAATAAAATACAAGCACCTCTAAAAACATCGAAAATGTATTAATTTTAGAGATGAGATGTGATAAGTTTGTAATATCATCAACCAATAAATATAAAACAAGTTTTCTTATCAATTTAAACCGTATCATTTTAATTAACCCTTAGTTATTCTACTTTAAATATAATTAAGGTAGAAAATTAATCAATATTAAAATAATTTAACATTACTTATTTGATATAAATTTTACCATAAATTAACAATTTATAACATTAGATACCATATCATAAGTATATTATATTTTTAAAGATTTATTATCATTTCTAAATAATTTAATAATACATTATTTTTGACAAAATATCAGTAGTATCAATTTTTACACTATTCAAATCATGGATTTTCACAATTACGAAGATAATATTTTATCCTTGAAAAGATATTTAATTTAACCCATATTGGAGAAAGTTCATCAATAAAATACATTGGACATATTAATGAGCTTAAATTATATTTATTTTAATATATTTATAATCAATTATTTGATATTTCCCTCAATAAAATAATTATAAACTAAGTTTTGTGTAATTATTTAATTCGCTTATCTGTTGAATAGAAATTGAAAATAAAATACTATGATGAATATTTATATACTATATTTTATAGGAATACATATATTTTAACATATCTTCTATAAAATTCATCATTAAAAAAGTTATACTTATTAAAACATTAATGTGAAAACTTTAACATCACTTTAAATAAAATATTATAAGTGTCATAATCTTTTCTATATAGATAAAAAAGGGAAATAAATTGACCATTGGATGATTATGGTCTAGATATAATCTAATAACAATATTTTTCATTTGTTTTGGTATTTTAATGGATATTATATTTTTAATAAAAATATATTTTACTGACTTTCCATTAATTAAATAATTTCTACGTCATCATTGTATAATCATTTATGAAAATTATTTGGCCTTTAATAATTTTAAATTAATTAACATTATGTATATATTTTATTTATATTTATGGGAACTATTTATTTTTGAAGTTTTCTCATATTTATCAATATAAAAAAGTATTATACTTATAAGATATAATAGCGTGGCATGTTGTCACATTCTTCTATTTTAATATATATATATATATGTATATCATTTTCATGGATAATTGTTCATTAAATGAGTCAATTACAATCCTTAGTTTTTAATTTTCTGACTTTATTCATCCAATATTATTTTTTTAGTTTTAATGGTTATTTTATTGTCCAAATCGTATTATTTTTTTACCCTAATTTACCTGATTCAACTTCAACTGTGGAAAATAAAAATTACCAATATTTCTAATCATAAAAATACTATAAGAAATATATTTAAATAATATGGACCCAATTATTTAAAATATGTAATAAATTTTTCAATATTTGAAACAAATAATATGTAGTAATTAAATTAAAATTATTACCATTTTCAGAATGAAAAATGGGGTTTTAAAAATTAAAACATTACAAATGATTTAAATATTTTTACATAAAAATTCAATAAAATATTATTTTTAATATCCTAAATTATATTTACGGGTAAAAATATATCTTATTTATACTTTAAAACATTTCAATAATATAATTTAACTATATAAATATTTTCAATGAAAATGTGGATTTTAAAAAAATTCATTGTCTTTTTATTATAAATAAAAACATGAAGGGTATTAGAAAAATATCAAAAAATAATCCAAAGTAAATTTTTATATACTTCTTCCAAATATAATTTTATTTTTTTATAATGTGTAATTCTTTCAAAAACTATTTCTAAAATGGGTCACATTCAAAAGGTTGAAAAACTACATTTTTTGAAGGTTACAAATTTTATCAAAAAAATATAATTTGTTAATTTATCACATCTAGGAAACATATAAGATGAATTTTAAACATTTTATTGAATATATTAAACATATATTTCATTAATAAAAACCATAAACTGTGATTTTGTCATTTTACAGACTCTTATTTGCATTTACATTTTTTCTCAGAAGAATGTTAATATTGTTCATACCGGTCATTATAATGACTAAGATATGAGGAAACATAATAATATTTAGGTTTAAAATCATACTAGATCTTTCATGTGATTAATTCTATCAAAAGAACATAAAATGGTGGGTACCACAAACCGATCATAGAATTTCATATACCAAAAACTATGTTAGTGTTGCATATTATGCCAGCTTATCTAGGTGTTACATACAACATAAGATATCAATGAAATTTAAAAATCTATCTCATAAAAATCATAGGGTGTAACATTCTACCCCCCTTAAAAATAATTTCACCCTATAAATTCATTGTGTTTATAAAATTTTTAATACTTGAATGTTACTTTCATAAAACCCCATATCAATAATGGAATAATAAAACACCATTTAAAAAAAGGAAACTTAGAAACATAACAGTTACCCAAAGTAACTCATCAATGGGTTTCAACATACAAGAACATAGATATGGAAGAGAAATATAACCATCAGGTTATGATGGAGAGTGATAGAGAACAAGGTTAAGAGAATGTTAAACATTAAAAATCCATAAATATGTGATGATTTAAGGGGCTATCTGATTCATTGGAGAATAATGTACTAGGATAACATTTTTTGTCTTTATGATCATGTCCCTAATGTTGAAGAACATGATAATAATACTTACTTGACTTCAGTAAAATCTCACTATTTATATGGCCGTTAACAATTTACATTTCATCTCTTATTCAAATAAATGAAGTTGAATTTATCATTCCTGAGGTTTTAGCAGATCATGCAATCCGTAAATAGAATGATAGGTCATTTCATCTGTATTTATCACTATAAAAAGGTTATAACAAGTAATCAAATTTTCATAAGTCCACATAGAGTGAGATAATACATTATTATAACAATCATCATCCGATGATTAACATAAAAATTCTATAGGTTGATAACCTTATAATCCATCGAAAATCTAGAAATACAAAACTATAGAAAAATGTTTACTTACATAGGGTAACATTTATCCCCCATTTATAAAAATGTCTCTCTTACTTGTCTCATTCAAAAAATGTGAACACCTTCAACCTTTATTGTCTTGAGTCATAGTAATAACCTGAATTATCATATATGCTTATTGAAAACATACATTTTCCCTTATTCAAAAACACATTGAATACATTCCGTAAGTCCTAAAAATATTTATACTTCATCAATGATAGCGTAAACCTATTGAAAAAAAATTCACAATTGGTTCGAAGTAAATAATTACCATCTAACTTACTAATATATATCCAACATATCTTTATAAAAATATCATTATCTTTACATTATTTTCATATTAAGGGTTATCCCTCCCTTAATCATTTTCTTTTCATATAACATCACCTTATTACCTCAATAAATTTTCATGGTAACCAATACCACTCAAAATATACATTAAAGTATAGGTGGAAAACCAATTTTGACCACTAAATTGATATTTCTATATTCCATAAAACTATAAAATATATTCTACAACATTATTATGGTTTCCCATTACATAAACACTCAATCATTACATCACATTATTTTCATACTCAACATCACCAATAGTAATCATATGTGATTTTCCACTGTCATTGGCCATAATAGGTTTTTGAAGTCAATAATCATTGATAACCCATGGATTAGGGAATTGGTTATCATAATGCCCCATTTCCATGCACTTATATCACTTATTTGGGGGGGGGGGGGGTGCATTTTCTATACATTCTCTCTATTCAAATCATTAGCTTCCTTTTTTCCATTAAGGTGACATTCAACTAACTGATGACCTTCTTTTCCACATTTAAAAATTTTACTCTCCCCTTTAACAAAATCTCCACCACACTTCTTTACAAAATTTGAGAACAAGTAAACACTTATATTATTTTTACCATTATTTTTTAATTTTCCCATGAAATCCATATTTTATTTCTTATCAAAACCATGAGATTGATATGTAACACCATCATCCATTTCTTCCTTGATAGTATAACATCCAATATATTCTATAGCTATAAAATTATCTTCAAACTAACTCCACTCTAATACATGGTTTTACACACTTATGAATCGATCAAATTTTCTTCTCTGTTAGATGATAATTCTATAAGAATACCTTGAAAGTATTTTAATATTCTCCTCATATGAACCAACAGATTCATCATCCTTTTCATATGCTCTTGAAACTCCTTTTCTATATTCATTCAAAGAATACAAGTAAATTACTTATTGAAAAATATGTTCTGGAACTCATACCATTACATGGATTCAATTTCAACTTGCAGCCTCGTATTCTTGATTAGAGTCCAACACTGGTCAGCTGCTCCTGGTAAATGATAATAAGGAAAAAAGTTTTTTTTATTTTTAGGACAGAGAAGGATAAAAAATATATGTTCAATAGTATTGATACATTGTTTAGAAACATGTTTATTAGAAGACCCAGAGAAATATGATGGATGTTTCCTCATGAAAAAATCAATATAATTTTTTCCCCTTCATTGCTCATTTTAATATTCAAAATGATTCATATTTTGTGTGAGTTTAGTGATAAGATATTGAATTCCAAATTCCATAACAATTGTTTTTTGAAAAGAAAATATTTTTCATTTCCTATTTCATTGATCATTAACACTGTTACATTAGTCTGTAGTAAATGTATTAAATGAAAAAACTATAGTGTGAGAGGAAAAAATCATACGAAGAAAAAAACTCATTCAAGGGGAAGTAATTTGAATCTCTAACAACTTCAGTTTAATCCTAGGTTAACAATGTTAATTAAAAAAATTATAGGGTTGTAAACTATAGATAGAAATATCCATAGGGACATCCCTCGACATACCTTAGAAATACATCTAGGTATCTTACTAAATATTTTACATCCTAGTTTCCAATGGTTAACTAAATCTTTCCTTTGATAACAACTATAATGACACAAGCCTGATGTACATGAATATTACATGTTTTAGATGAATATTCATTATATTTTACAAATTAATTGCTGAGGAACATAATATTTTAGAGCTTTTGGAAACATGGAATACATTATTCTAACTTGTGAAATATCTTCTAAATCCCCTATAAAGATCTTCCCTTTTAATACTCTTACATAAAATATTTCTTTATAACATAAGGAATAGAATCATAAGAAAAGTTCAGCTCAATTTCTAATTAAGGGTAAGAAAATAAAATATCAAAAAAAAACATGAACATAATAATGTAAAAACATGAACATAACCTTTGGAAATCAAACCATGTATTACATATATCAAAATCTTGAGTCATGGAATAAATAAGTGTATTTAATAATGCCTAAATTGTAAAGGTACATGAGCCATGAGAATAAATCATTGGAAAAAATTATGGATTTTTGGAAAAAACATAAGAATAGAAAATCATTTCTATATTATAAATGGTTGTTTTCCAATACCATTATAGTGGAAAACATCCTTTACTGAAATGGGTTTACATTTCATCCTAGCCTGGTATTATTGAACCGGATTTACTTTCTATTCCAGTCATGTCTATATCCTGAGATAAAATCTTTACCCAATGCATTGGATATATATATACATGCCACCCATCTCATAATGAAATAATTTTTAAATGTTCCAAAAGAACATAAATTATTTTTCATTGTATAACCCAAATAATAAAAAGGATTTCTTAAACACCATTCCAACATAACATAATCAATATAAAATTAATGTTTTTCATATATAGAAGTTCATTATAAAAAAGTGGATCCACAATAATAATTGGTATATTATAATTGAGAACATAAAACTATTAATTAATTACATCATAGAAGGAAAATATTTTGATTTAACACATAAACTTATTTCTTGAGGAAAGTATCCTTTCATCTTTAAGAAAATTTTATTTTCTGAAAATGAAGCACTATTATAAAAGAAAAATAATTTTTTTTAATATTAACTTGAAACCGTGTAGTGAAAAAATTATGAAAATAAGGCTTTATAAGTAATTAAAAAATTCATTCATGCCATATAAGTTAAAAAACATTCTCCTCATGCTATTTTTAAAAAAGTGAAAATGTACCTTATATCAAAAAATGAAAAAATATTCCTTTCATACCATTTAATAAAAGATCACCAATGGGTAAAATTAAATTTAGAAAATTTCATAAGAATAAAAATATTATTAAATATTTAGGAAATATGTATGTGGATGATAAATATACCCCAATAAACAGTTACATATAGGCAATATTTGATAATAATGAGATTATAAAACTATCTCTTACCTTAGGTCCGATTTCTGTAGTATGTATCAGAACCTCCTCTTGTTCGACACGATACATCTATATCTGCTATTAAAATAATTTTAGTTGGTATTTTTAGAAATCATGATCATTTAAAATATAACTAGATATTTTTATAAGGGAAATGAGAAGGTTATGGGTGAACCTGAATGCTCAATGTGAAGTGAAAAATTGGGGGAGGACATGCCCTTTTATGATTGAGGTGAGGGGAAATTTTAGGATCCTCAAAAATATGAATTTATAATAAAATAAAATAAAATACCTTTAAAAACCTCAAAATTTTATTATTATTGAAGATTATAAAAGTTTATAATGTCATCCACTAATTAATTTTAGAAATATTTTCCTATCAATTTAATTATTATCAATTTAATTAACAATTGGTTAATCTATTTTAATTTTAACTATGGTAACAAATGATTCAATATTAAAATAATTTAATTTCACTTATTTGATGTCAATTTGACAAGAAATCAACAATTTATGACATTATAGATCATATAATAATTTTTTTACATTTTTATAAATATTTTATGATTCGTAAATAATTAAATAAAACAATATTTTGAAAAAATATCAATAGTGACAATCTTGAAACTATTCAATTATTACATTTTTAAAATACCAAGAAAATATGTTAACCTAAAAAAATTTATTATATACCTATGAGGTTAATTTCATATATAAAATTAATTGGACATATTAATGAGCACATATAATATTTAATTTAACAATTTTAATAATATTTATTTGATATCTTCATTAATAAAATAATTACAAAAAAAATTTTGTGTAATTATTTTATACACTTATATTTTGAATAAAAAAATAAAAATAAAATACTATGATGAATATTAATCTACTAGATTTTAGAGGAATACTTATAGTTGATAATATATTCTAGAAACTCCAACATGAAAAATGTTATACTTATTAAAACATGAATGTGACAACTAATACACGACTTTAAATAAAATATTATCAGTATCATAATCGTTTTCATGTGGCTCAAAATGGTCAATAAATATACTCTTGGATGATTATTGATGATATATACTCTATAAATAATATTTTTTCTTATTATTGGATATTTTAATGGTTATTCTAATTTTAATAAATATCATTTTATTGATTCTAAATCAATTAAATATTTTTTTCATCCACATTGTATAATAATTTAAGGTAATTATTTTATATCTTATTTTTTTAATAAATTACGTTTATGTAGATAATTTGATTATATTTATAGAGAGTATTTATTAACTATGTTATCACCTATTTATCACTACCCTAATATTATTCTACTTATAATAGATAAATGGGTGGCATGTTGTCACATTCTTTTATTTTAAAAAAAATATATATCATTTTCATGGACAAGAGTCCATTATATGTGTAAATTAAGATAATTAGGTGTCAATGTTCTACTTTTATCACTACAATAGGATTTTTGGATAGTTTTATGGAAAATTGAAAATACTTATCATATTATGTGTCACCCCAATTTACCTGATTTCACATTAACTGTGGTAAATAAAAATTACCAATGTTACTAATAATAAAAACCAAAAAACTAAAATAAGAATATTAAAATAATTTGGACCCATAGATTCCAAATATTGAATCAATTTTTAAAAAAATTAACGACATTAGTTCTTGTAATTAAAATTAAATTATTCCTATTGTTGGAATGATAAATAGGTTTTTAAAAGTTAAAACATTACAAAAGCTTAAATTGTTGTTACATAAAACATGAATGTCAAATTACTACCAATTACCTAAATTATATTTAATAATAAAAATAGTATATTAATACAATAAAATCATTAAAAAATATAATTTATCCATATAAAATTATTTCAATGAAAAAAGTTGTTTACAATTAAATTTTAGTGTAATTTTACTATTCAATAAAACATGAATGTTATCATAAAAATATAAAAAATTAATAGAAAGTAAATTTTAACATCCCTATTCCAAATAAAATGATTATTTTCATAAATATAATATATAAAAGTGTTAAAAATATATATTAAATGGGTGTTCTGTCAAAAGGTGGCGAAAATGAATTTTTTTCTAAAATTACTTCTTTTATCCAAAAAAATTGAATATGTTCTTATATAATGTCTAGAAAATATATAATATTAATTTTATGCATTATATTGAATATATTGAATATATATTTAATTAATAAAATCAATAACTACTGAATTTATTATTATATAAACTCACTTAAGTGCATTGAATTTGTTTTTCATAAGATAGTTAATACTCTTCATACACACCATTACAATGAATAGGTTATTAGGGTAACATAAAAATATATATTAGATAATTTATACTAGTACTCAAATGAAATTACATCTATAAATATAACGTAAAATTGTGTGTTACACAAGCCAAGCATAGCGTTGCGTATACCACATGCTATGTTAGTGGTGCGTATTTTACAAGCATATCTAGGTTCGGAATACAACACAAGACATCTAATAAATTAGAAAAATTATCTCATAAAAAACTATGGGTGTTACATTAATCATAATCTCAAATTTATCTAATAATTTATTTGATTATTGATATTTTTAATCTATTATATCCTCCATGATTTTAAAAAAAATAAATATTTTCCTATAACCATAAGAATAAAGTGGTCGATCAAGTCTCCACATAAAAATATTATTGCAGCAAGTATGTGTCCTTTAGTTTCCATTATAACACATAAGCATACACTATTTTCAGGATTTATTATTATATGTATTCATTAATTTTATATAAAATTTGTTATGGATTGGATTTCAAAATATAAGGGAATTTTTTTTAATATAAGGAAATTTTGATTCGTGATGAAGATATAGAAATCATTATCATCAGTGGGGGGAATTCATTATTTGGGTCATGCCCAGATCCACATCTAGTAGACCTTCCAAGTGATATTATTGTGGAATAATGTAAAATTTTATCTATAGATGGAAAGGTAATTTACAATTTTAATATTTACATATTATAATGGAATACATTTAGGTATTTGTAGAATAATTACAATGACTTATACATGGGTTTGAATTTGAGGTTTCTATTGTTTTAATACCTGTGGTTATATCTATAAAAAATACTTCATATAGAATTACCATTTTCTAATTAGATGATATAAATAGACATCTACCAAAATTATGTGATAATGGATGTATATTCCCTAGTGATTCACATTGGGAATCCTTTATTCTTATTTTTAATAATAACTATTTATCAATGTGGTAATTAATTTATTATAGGGAAATAAATGATTTTTCTTTGAAGAACAAGTATCAACTATCTCATATTGATGGATTATTGGATCAATTTCATGAATATTAATAATTTTCAAAGATTTAACTTCACTCTAGGTATCATGAATTATAAGTTTGGAAGGAATATATTATGAAAATTTAATTTCATTTGGTGTATATATGTTACGAGTTTACAATAATTCCATTACGATATTCTATTTCATCTAATGTTTTTTCAAATCTATGAAATAAATTATTAATGGAATATATTGAACTTTTTCTATATTTATTGATGATATCTTGGTGCACTCTGAAATATATTAAGAATATGATATTGACATGTAGATTATTCTTGAGACCCTTGTAGGAAATGATTTATGTTGGAAATTTAGAAGCTATGAATAATAGAATTTGAATATTTCTTTTCTAAGCCATATTTTCTCAACGGATGGAATATCAGTTGATATTGTGAATAAAAATGAAGTCAATGAATGTCCAACACCAATAATAATAACTGAGGTATATAGTTACATTGGATTTTAATGTTAATATTTATGTTTTTAAAAAAAATCCCATTTGGATAACCCATTAACCAAGATTACATATAAAGTGGTGATGTTTATATGGTAAAGTAAGGTGAATACTGATTTGAAAAAATTGAAAAGGGAACTAGTCAATGATCTTATATTAACCCTGAAATTGAGAAATGATGAATTTTTAATATATAGTGATTCATAAAAGATGGACCTTTTTGTCCCTAGGCATAATGATACAATTACCCCTTATGAATCGAGATAGTAAAAACCCAAGAATAAAACCATTCAACCCCTAATATTGAGTTAGAAGCCATAATATTTGGTTTGAATATATAGAGCCATTATCTATATGGTAAAATATATGATATATACATATATCATAATATTTAAAAATATATTTTAATAAGAATATATTAACACGAATAAAAGGAAATCGATAGAGCCACATAAGGATTATTATTTCTCAACACACTACCACCACAAAAAATAATATATATTAGAAGATGTATTTATAAGGAAAGATAATGGGGTCCTAACCAAAATGAGGATTAATAGGGAACTGTGTTCATTGATTTAGTGAATATGTAAGTGATAATTATTGATTAAGGGGAACATTAATACTTTTTCAAATGAATTCCAAAAAAAATTAGAGAGGATAAAAATTAATCAGATTGAGGATGAGAATCATCAAAACAAAATTAAAAATATGAATGATGGTAATTATACAGACTTTATTTATAAATATGGGGTTCTAAAATTTAAAAATATACTATAAGATTCATTAATAACTAAAATAAAAATTTAATTATTAGACGATTACCATAACATAAATTTATCTATACACACTGGTAGTACCAAGATGTATAGGGGTCATATGGAAAAATTTTGGAAAATAAAATAAATGTGGATATTCCTAATTATGTATCATAATGCCTTATTTTTGAACAGTTGAAGTATGAAAGGTAGTATCCTATAGGAGTCATGAAACTTATACCTATTACTATGTGAAAATGGGATGTAATTACTATGGAATTTTTCACTCGATTACCAAGGACTCATAGAATGTATGATATTATATGGGTTATTGTTGATCACCTTATCAAAGATATAAATTTTATCTATAATAGAGAATATTTACCTCCAGATTTCCTTTCATTTCTATATATTAATGCAGTTGTAAGAGTTCATGATTTAACTCTTTAAATTATGTATAATCATAATTCATGATTTCTATCAATATTTTGGAAACTTCTTTAGAAGTTTCTTAATATCAAGCTTTATTTAGTTACAACCTTTCATCCTCAAATTTATAGATTGTCTAAAATGAATCTTTAATAATTATACCACATGTTGAAGTCATTATTACTTGAATTTATTGGTATGTGGGATCATTATTTAACTTTTCTGTATTTTTTCTATAAAAATATATTAAATACATGTATTCAAACAGTTTTCCATAAAAAATTATTTGGTAATTGATGTTTTAATCCAACTTATTTGGAATAATTGTGTGATAGGATTTTTATAGGATATGTAAATTTTTATGAGACAATAATGGAGATAAAGAATATTCTAACACATATTAATGAATCACAAAGTAGGAACAATATCTATACTCATAACCAAAGTAAATATTATTAATTTCAAGTGGGAGATTATGTTTTATTAAATGCATCTCTGTGTAAGGGTATTATAAGTTTAAGTTAGAAAATAAAACTAAGACCATGGTAAATAAAACATTTTGAAATTATAGAAATAAGTTGAGTTGTGGAATAATATTTGGAAATTTCATTCGGCCTCTCTAATGTTCATGATTTGTTCCATATATTCTTATTAAAGAAGTATATTCCAAATTCAATTCATGTACTAACCTTTAAATAAATATAATTGGAACCTGATATATCATACTGTGAAGAGCCAATCCATTTTTTGGCACAAGAGAAAAAGTGTTTCATAATTGGATGAAATTATTAGAGAAATTTATTTATATTTTTCATAAAATGGTGGAAGAAAAATTTGAACATGAGGATGTTTTCAAGAAGAGCAACCCTCATTTGATTAGAAACTAATATGAATGAAAAATTCATCGGTGATTTTTTTGAATAAAGGAAGAATGTAATGTAATATATTGAATTGTTGTAAGTGTGAATTATAATTTCAGAAAACTATAATTAGTTTCACATATTAATATTTCCTAGATAAAAAATTATAATTTTATTTGATGAATATCAATTTTGAACTCACTATATCCAAATTATCCAAAACTAAAAATTAGAAATTTCCCTTAAGAATAAGCTCATATGAATAATTTAAAATGTCATATTGAACCAATAATAACTATATATATATATATATATTATTTTTTCATAATATTTATT
This sequence comes from Viscum album, assembly GCA_963277665.1. Lineage (NCBI taxonomy): Eukaryota > Viridiplantae > Streptophyta > Magnoliopsida > Santalales > Viscaceae > Viscum > Viscum album. Next base: position 350,590,349 of record OY728121.1, on the reverse strand, counting down.
AATAACAATTTCTTTTTTATAAAATTGATAGAAATAATGTAAATATAATTTGGCGGTACAATGGGATATTTTCATAACACTGTTTTTATGTGCCTAATGTTTTCCATTATAATTAATTAAAATAATATTTAATAGTCAATTTTTTAAATTAAATTTAAAAATAATATGTTTAAATATATTAATTTAAATTAATTTAATTATTATTAATATTCATAAAGTTAACAAAACTTCATATTAGGCTTGAAAAATGCATTTTCAAAAAAAAGCGACATATTTTGTAGATTTATTTTTATTTTAATTTCTTCCAATTATAGGAATTAAATGTTACAAAATAAATTCCATATGTTCAATTTTTATTTTGAAATGTGGTAATAATATCACTTTCATTTTTGGTCTTTATGAATTGTAAAAATAGTCAAAATTGGTTTCTAGGGTTAAAGGTTAAATTGGTTAAAATGGTTAAAAATAAAGGGTTAAGGCTTCAATAAAACAAAAACAAATTCCATAAAATAAAATTAAATGGTATTATTTTGACTAAAAACTTATAAAATTAAAATATTATTTATTTATGTCCCAATTTCAAAATAATGTGACTTAGTGTTATTTTAAAACTTTGAAAAATCACAAGTGCACTGCTCATCTAATTAGTAAAAAGAAACCTCCTATCATCACTTTTGAACACATATTAAGAAATTTATCCTGAATAAACCCTACAAAAATCTCTCCCCATTATCCTTATCCAAATTATAAAGGTTATTTTATTCTAATAATACCAACCCTATAGTCCTATATATGAGATCTAAAGGATCTCTTTCAATGAATAGGTAATCATTTTAAATGAACACATTTATTTTTCCTCATCTCTTACAACCATAAATTATGTACTAAAAATTACAATATAATAACACCATTATGTACCATATAATATGATATTATTATATTTATTTCATAAAATTTATCCACATCCTTCTCCATCATGTTAGAAAAAAACCATTTCTCGTTTGTACGACAAACTAGATGCTCGCGAATTGATGTAATTTATTTTCCACAGACACCACACTTGGATGGTCATAAAGATGAATAAAATGAATTAATATTATATTTATGAAATAATTATAAATATTTTAATTAAATTAAAAATATAAATTCTTACCCTTTTCCCTATTAAGAAATGATAATGTCACTCTTGCGTACGTGTGGACTATCAGCTCCACAAAGCATTGTGATTCAATATTCATATAAAATTTTCATGGATGGCGATATGTATTTATATAATGGATATTTATAATTATCATATAATTATTAGAATTATATATATTTTATAAACATGGTCAATACACAATGACCATAACTCCAAATAAAAACATACATGAAAAACAATGTAGTTAGCACTCAGAAAAATGATAGTATTGAACGATTACTAACTAATGGGTGATAAGATGTTATAAAAAAATCATATATGATATTATAGATATGTATATAGTTATATTATATAATAATGATAAATATATATATATATTATAGTTGAAAATAATAATTTTCAACTATGTGGAGTCATGAGGTAAGATATTTTGTCCCAATTTTTTCTCTATTTAGAATTATTCTATAATGTGCACCTATTTTGTTTTACTTGGGGAATATATAAGCATATTGATGTATGGAAAAATAATATCTATTTATTAATGGTTACTAAAAAATCAATAAAATTTTACCTTTTTAATACATTTCAATTTAAACATTACAAAAGCTCTATGAATTTACCTAATAAACTCCATTTTTGGGATTTATTATATTATTCGATGAAGAAATCTTATAATATATTCATAATAATCCACATATATTTTCTAATAAATTGTATTTTTAAGATGATTCCATGTTATCTTTTTACTATTACCCTATTTTTCACTTGAATCATGTAAATAAATTTTTAAAATAATATCCAACCATATTTCTCTTTTTGATTGAGTATATATTTCATCCATGTCATCATTTTTAAAAATTATTTCACAAAAGTGATTTTTTTTCAAAAAATGATTTATTTGAGAAATATTATGTTATCCTCGATTTTTAATATAAATTTAAGTAACATATATATTTTTTTATAAAAGGTACATTTTCATGATTATTTATCAAAAGAAAAATATGAATGATTCTTTTTAACATATATAAAATTATTAAGGTTTTTACCACCATAACAAATTTACACTATTTAACTTCTTTTAAACATTTTCAATAAATTTTAAAAGAAAATTATATAATTAAAATTTATTTGAAATTATTAACTTCCATTGTTTACTATTTTTCATAAATAAAGATTTTATTAAAAAAACATATTTATAAATAATTTATGATAATCTATTATGTCATATTAATTTTGTGTTTTGTAAGAACTTGGGTTTTTAGAATAGGGAAAAATCCCAACCCTATTTGAATGTTTGACTTGTTTCTGAGGAAATTGGGAAAATTTGGGATGTTTTTAAAAATTTCTAGACTACACGTCGTGTTCTCTAAAGTACACGCCGTGTATGGGTTAGGCGTGTATCAGCCGTGTGCTCACCGATTACATGCCGTGTGATGACCGTGTAAGAATTTCCAATTACACACCATGTAGTGTTGCTCAACATGTTGTGTATCCTCCTTTCTTCGTACCGGCTGAGTTCAAGTCATGTGTCGACCCGGGTGGAGCATCCGAGCCATGTGGCTACCTTTAATTAAGTTTCAGTATAGAAAAGGCTTTTACAAGATATGTAGTCCTTAATAAAATCCATATTATTTTATTTTTATTCTCTTTAATGAAAGGGAGTTGTGCCTTATTCCAAAGAATATCTTCTTCTTCCATATTATCAGACATTGACACTCCGGAAGGCTGAAAAAATTTATTCTATTAGATTCTTCATCTGTCATCTGTTCTTCAATCCGTCAGTGGCTACAGGATTGAAAAAATGGGTACAATCCTATGTATCCTGTTCTATTCTTGATCATTTCCCTCACACATTGCAGTTTACATCTGAGTAGAATTTCCTGGATTTTACAGAAACGTAGATCTACCAGGATCAGCTTCGAATTAGATTTTGATATTAGAAATCCTACATCTATGAGTCTCATGTAAGTGTTGTATACCTATTTTTTTCTTTTCATAGAACTTTTGGTGGCGCGACCTTTGGTTCATTTTTGGGTATTTCGAGCATGACCATGTATTACATGTTATTCCATGTTTAATAGTTTTTTGACCAATGGTATGCCTTTGGGTATTCCCTGTTTCATATTTTTATTGAGCGAGGTCGGGCGAGCGGTCTTTGCTCATCGGGGCATTTTGGTCGGGGGATGAAAAAATATTTATATTTATAATTTTTGTTTTAAACTATTGAGTTTAGTTTATTGAACGTTGATTTGAATTTTTGGAGACTTTAATGACCTCACTGCTGATATGGGAAAGCACTTGGTTAGTGTATTTCAATTGTTTATTTTTTTCCTATATAGAAGTGATTCTTTGGATTATATATGTAATTTCTGAATTTCTTATACTGAAACCCTTACGGTTGTGTTGGGAGTGACCCGTATATTCTTCAGTTATGATGATCACAGTTTGGACTTGTCCCGAGTTACATTGGGTGGTCATGACCATGGGATTGGAAGTAAATAATGCTGGCTTGAGGTAGTGTGACTATCAGGTTGGGAATGGACCGACATACATGGATAGGAATTCCATCAGCCATCAGAGACATGGTCGGAGGGGTAGGAGGTGTCATAGAGGTTTTGGATTGGGATCTTAATTTAGTGATTGCCACTCACCCGGAACATTGAAAAGTTTGCACACAAAGAGACTTCATAATGAGGTGTTTTTGGCCACTCGTGCGGGTAGAGGCCCCCATTAGTTTCGGTTTAGGTACTATTGGTTTGTGGGTGCCTATCGTAGGATGCCACGTGGAAGGTGATGAGCCTTCAAGGGATAGAATTGTGGCTATCGAGTTTGGGGAAGAGGCTATCTATTATTTGAGGTTCGACATCGTTGTCCCTCTCATTACATTATTTTGAGGGCAGGCATCATTGTCCCTCTTGTTACATTATTTGAGGGCAGACATAGTTGTCCCTTCAGTTACATTATTGTGGGGAAGACATCGTTTCCCCTATGGTTACTTATTTGATGAAATACATCCCTATTACTCTGATCTAATGTTTCTTGGGCTTGCCTTCAAGATGTCTATACATGAGAAACGCAGTGTCATTGGTCATATGGTGTCAGGTTACATGACAGAGATTCCAATGTTCGCCGAAGAAGGTGACCCTCCATGGTGGCTTTTGAGCACCAGTGGAGTCTCTGCTTGTTTGTGTGCATCATAATCTTTACTATTTGCATTATAACTCCATGCCTGCTTAAACACTTATATTAGGTACGCACCATTGTGTGGTATCCTACTGAGATTCATCTCACACCCTACAAGGGCCCTTCGAGACTCATATAGACTTTATATATTTATGTGCAGTAAAGAGGCCATCTCTAAGAACCAGACTACTTTAGCTATTACATGGAGATGTTATAGACCTTGTGGTCTATCCTAGCTAGAGAATATGTTGTATTTCTTCTTTTCATATATATGAATGCTTACTTGTTATATATCTACAGTTGGTTATCCATTGGAACCCTTTTTATATATATGGATATGTATGACCTTATTTTTATTCATGTTTTATAGTTTTGTAGTAGTAACATATGATTAACGTGCTGTCTTGTTTACTTTCCACTGCTGTTGTTTATATTTATTTTTGCTGCTGTTTATCGATATAGAATGTGCTTCCGCTCTGTGGGTCTTGTTTGAGTCTACTGACTCATTTATTGAACTGCATATTTATTATTATACTGGGACTAGTACCATTATTATCCTCCGAGAGAGTATAGACTCCCCACTATAATTATAAGACCCTCGCTGTTAGTTGAAATCCATTGGAGTTCAGGGAGGTTCCCCAAAGGTAGTAACACCGGACTGATTTATCATTGTTCGGGTGGATTTTCAGGTATGGGTCGTTACAAAGGGGAATCAAAAGAGTTCTTAATAAGGATTTAGTAGTAGTATTTTTCTGGATACTATTGATATTGGGGCTTCTATTTTTATTTCACCTGGTTTTACTATTTCAGATATGGTAGACTACAGATAGGTTATGAGTGGAACTGGGTTTCTGGCTTGTGCTTGGGTGCCTTCAGCCCCAGGTATGATGGATAGACCAAGTTTCTATGGGTGGGAATTGTTGTTCTCTTTTTTTCTCAAATTATAAGTTTTTTTATTTCCACCTTGATGGCTCACTTGGTGTATGATGTTAATTATTGTGATATGTAAACCTTGACCTGGTGCGGTAAAGGAGAATTAGACATTGTCTCGGTATGGCAAGGATTGTTTTCTTGGATTTTAATAGGCGCATTTTTAGTGTATTTTAATTTCATAATTGGTCATATGATTTGTGAAGTGATAATTCCATGTGATTAATATCTATTGCCATGCATTATATTCTTTCAAAATTTGAATAGATGAAATTTCTAAAAACATTTCTTTATTATTGCGATGTGTTATTAAATTCTTTATATATTTGTATAATTTCATGTGGCAAGGTATTTGTGTTTGGCTCTTGTATGATCAGGTTGGTACTATGGTTGAGATGATTTTGATCATCAGGATTGGGCGACTCGGTCGTCAGTATGAGGAAACGTTGGTAGTTGGGATGGGCATGTCCCGAGGTACTTATGACACTTGACTCTATCGAGGGCGGGTAAGGAGGCCATATGGTCAAAATGTCATGGGAATGAGTTGAGATAAGGGAGATTAAGGGTAGTTGTTTTATTCTACCTATTTACTGCTTTCCTTATCTGTATTGAGTATATATTGTTATATATATATATATGTGATGTCTGAAAATTTATGGAATTTAGTGGGTTCCTTTTAGTTGACTCAAATTGAGCGTCAGGTGGGAGATGATATAGTCCGACAGGAGCAGGATCCAATGTAGGTAGAACATGAGCCACATGAACATGATCAGGGATAGGAAAAGGTCCTAGATTCAATGCAGGAAGGGAATCATCAGGGTTTTGCAGTGTTCGAACCATGGATTGATGTGTAGCTCTGACCTATCTCAGTATGTGTATTATAGGGTATTGATAGAGGTGAACATGGTATATAGCAATCTATAAAATATCTGGAGCGGGAGTTCTAGTTGCATCACCTTCCACTTTTTCAGGGTGAGGGTGGTCCATCGGTGGCTGGGAATTGGATAGACATCTTGTAGATGTTCTCTGAGAAGATCGATATGCCTCCAGGGAAAAGGGTCAAGCTGGCGACGTACATGCTGCTAGGACTGGAAAAGCGCTGGTTCGATGTGTAGGTTTTGGCTCGTAGGCACAAGGGACTAGAATATAAATACATCAAAGACATGTTTTTCGAGCACTTTTACCTAGAGACACTGAGGGAAAATAGAGCTTGGTAGTTCTTGAACCTTCAGTAGGGGGACATGTATGTCATGGACTATGCAACTACTTTGACTGAGGTATCTTTCTTTGCACCTGGTATGGTAAGTGGTGATGCAGCAAGGGTGGGGCACATCGAGGAAGGATTATGACACGCCATTCAGATCCAGGTGGACATCTTCAGACTGGGTTCATTCTCAGAGGCAGTGAATCAGAAACTCATAATAGAAGGAAACCATAGGGACAGGCCCCAGGTTGGCTGGGCAATGACTTTATGTGATGGTTCAAATAGTCGAAAGGGGTGATAGGATGAGTTCCAGTAGGACAGTCAGGACAAGGACTCAGCTATACAACCTTGTAGTAGTTCTTGGGGGGTTTTCATTTAGTGTGGACATTCAGGACATGTTCAGACTCAGTGCGATAGGCCTCTAAAGGATTGTCGGGCATGTGGATAGGTTGGGTATCTTGAGAGGTTCTGTAGACATCTTTCTCAGATAGATGACAGGCATGGACCAAGATAGACTATGGAACCTAGATTTTGTTTTGTTTTAGTACCAGGAGAGGGTAATCGTGTTTCAACAGAACACAGAGGATGTGATAGAGACAGTGGGACCCTGTTAAGGGGTCAGTGGCCAGTGACTAGAGAAACACTATAGGGAGGTCAGGAATAAGGTAGTTGTACTTCAAGACAAGTACATGCTATGGAGCTTCCCCGGGTTGAGCAGGCTGGTCAGCCGAAAACGGTTAGAGGTACACCGCCTGTGTGTTCATGACTTTCTTGTTTCTTTTTGGCATGGCCTATTGGGGAATTTCCATTTTTCATGCACAAGTTTCATGTGATTTATGTGGTCTGACTAGATGCTTGTTAGTGGCATTGGTGCCATATTGGGTGCGTGATATATTTATATATATTTATGAGATTCATGGAATTGGGGAATCGTGTATTCAGGTTATATAAGGTGCCTTGGGAATTGGGGAATCTAGGATGTGGGTTACTTGAGGTGACTTGGTCCTCGGGGCCTCGAGAATGCGGGTTACTTGAAGTTCTAGGCACCAAGTTCATTTTGAGCATCCATGGGATGTAGGACCTTGTAGAGGTGGACAACAATGTGGTGTGGTATATGTTTGGGGGTGTTGGGAATGACATGAGAGCAGTAATGAGGTGCAGGGATGACAATGAATCACGAGAGGACCATGATTCTAGAAACATGATAGTGAACCCATGATTTGTTGAGTTTTGTAGGTTTGAAACTGAGTTAGGCAGTTCCTATGGTGGGGAGCCCCATGAGAAATTTAGCTATAATCAATGAGACTGGGGGATTCTAGGTTATTTTAATTTGGGTGCAATGTTTGGTTCCATCTCCAGATTTTGTTTGATAGCTTCGGGATGAGCTCTATTAAGGTGGGGAGATTGTAAGAACTTGAGTTTTTAGAATGGGTCAAAATCCCAACCCAATTTGATATTTTGACTTGTTTATAAGGAAACTGGGAAAATATGAGAAGTTCTAGAAATGTCTAGACTACACGATGTGTACTCTAAAGTACACACCATGTATGGGTTAGGCATGTAATGAATGTTTTCTCCAAAATTACGTGTCGTGTGATTACTATGTTGGAATTTACTACTACAAGGCATATTGTGTTGCTCGACATGCCTTGTATCCTGTTTTCTACGTACAGGATGGGTTCAAGATGTGTGTCGACCTGTGTGGAGTGTCCATGCCGTGTGTCTACCTCTACTTAAGTCTAATTATATAAAAGGCTACTACACGGTGTGTGGTCTTTAATACACGCCGTGTAATTTTATTTATACTCCCATAAATGAAAGGGAGTCACTTCTTATTCCAAAACATACATTATTTTTTCCCCATTTTCAGACCTTGACACTTTGGAAGGCCGAAAACATTTCTTCTCCTATATTCTTCATACATAATCCATTATTTTATCCATTAGTGGATATGGGATCCCAATAGCGAGGATAAACCTGCTCTCCATATTCCATTCATTATCCTTTGCCTCTGACTACTTAGTTTCCATCTATGTGGAATTGTAGGGATTTGATGAAAATGTAGATCTTTGAAGATCCGCATTGAATTGGAGCTCGATATTGGTTTCCTATGTCTAGGAGTCTTATTTAGGAGTTCGATACCTATTTTTGTGTTTTTTCCATCTTTTGGGTGGTGTGACCTTTGGCACGTTTTCATGTATTTTGAGTGTGACCCTATTTTACCTGTTATTTATAGTCTGATTTTTATTTTTGGGATGACTTTGGGTATTCCCTATTACTTTTATTTCATGAGAAGGGTTGGGTGAGTGGTCATTTCTCATTATAGAATTTTTTCTAGGGGATTAGAAAATTTTTATAATTGAATTGTATTGTTTTAATCAATTGAGTTTAGTTTATTAAACCTTGATATGAATTGTTGAATACTTTAAAGACCTCAATGATGGTATTAGACAACACATGGTTAGTGAATTTAAAATGTTTGGTTTGTTTTTCCTTCTTAAAAGTTATTATTTTCATTATATTTGTAATTGCTGAATTACATATTTTGGAGTCCTTACGGTTGTGTTGGGAATGACCCGGATATTCTTGAGTGATGTTGATCATAGGTTGGGCTTGTCCTGGGTTATATTGGGTTGTTCTAACTTTGGGACTGGGCATCATGGATGTCGGCTTGAGGTAGTCTAGCTTTCTAGTTGGGCATGGCTTAGGTTACATGGATGGAAATTCCATCAGACTTGAGTGGCAATGTCGTAGGGGCACGAGGTGTTAGAGAGGTTGTGTCTTGGAAACTTACTTTGGTGATTACCTCTCACCCGAAACATTGAGTAGGGTGAACATAGAGAGATTTCGTGATGATGTGGCTTTGACCACTCATGTGGGTAGATATTCCCATTAGTTGCGGTTTAGGTAATTTTTGTTTGAGGGTGTTTTCCATAGGAAGCCACATGGATGGTGTGAAGCCTTCATGGGATAACACTGAGGCTATTAGGTTGGGGGTAGAGGCTCACCGTTATTTGTGGGAAAACATCGATGTCCTTCCGGCAACATTATTAGAGGGAAGACATTTTTGTTCCTCCTGTTACATTATTTGAGGGAATACATTGTTGTCCCTCTGGTTACATTATTTGAAGGCAGACATCGCAGTCCCTCTAGTTACTTATTTGAGAATATGCATCGTTGTTCCTCCGGGCTAAAATTTCTTGGGAATGCATTTGGAACATTGTTACTTGAAAAACATGGTGTCAGTGGGAACATGGTTTCATGATACATGAAAGAGATTTCTATGTTGGCTGAAGCAGGTGACACTCCATAGTGGCTGCTGAGAACCGGTGGAGTTTTTATTTGTTTGTGCTGTTTACTATTTTCTTTATAACTGAATGAATGCTTAGACAATTAAATTAGGTACGCTTCGTTGGGTGGTATCATACTGATATTTGTCCCTAACCCTGTATGGGCCCTTCGAGAAACATGTAGAATTTATGGATTTATGTGTAGGAAAGAGGCCAAATTCAGGAGCTAGACTACTTTAGTTGTGGCATGGAGATGGTATGAAACTTGAGGTCTTGCCTAGATAGTCCTAATTTTTTTATTCTTTTCCTATATCATCATGCTTAATTGTTATGTAGTTACAATTGGTTATACATTGGAACCTTATATATATATATATATGACCAGCTTTGGATGTCTGTTTTGATGTTTGATAGTTGTTACAAGTGATCAGCATGTTATCTTGTTTACTTTTTTCTGTCGTTGTTTATATTTATTGCTTCCTCTATTTATCAATATTGACCGTGCTTCTACTATTTGGGTCTAATTAAAGTTGGTTGAGTCATTTATTGCGCTGTATACTTATTATTATACTCAAACTAGTGCCATTAATATATTCCAAGAGTGTATATCCTCCCCACTATACCTATAAGACCCTCTCTTCTAGTCTGTAGCCTTTGGTATACAGGGAGGTGCACCAAAGGTAGTAACACCCAACCCGTTTAGCACTATCCAGGTGGCTTTTCAGGTCTAGTTCGTTACATTTTTATTACCTATATTTTGAAGCATTCATTTTTTTGTAATCATATTTCATCAAACATTACATTTCTATTCCTTATTAAATAAATTTTTATCATGGATATTATTACTAACTATACCATTTAAAATTTCTATATATAGTTTTTTACTATGAAAATTATTTAATTTACTAGGGAAATACATATTCTATATTATTAACTCAAAAATTCTGTTTATTGATAAAGCATATTGTTTATAAATTAATAATTTCATTCAACACTTAAGGAATTCATTGGACATGTAGTGGTGGGTGGGTCCTAGAATTATAAATCCTTTGGATACATCAATAGGTCTCATGAGACAAACCAATTGCATAGCCATTGTAAATGTGTTTTAGTGTATGCATACCCAAATTTGTTAATTTCTTGGAACAAGGACATGATCATGGTGTCTAAAATTTTGCATTTCCTTCATTGATAATTGAGTTATTATTATGTATGTGATTATTGAATTAATATTAACCATAGATTCATTTTTTACTCAAGTTTTCTATTAAATAGTAATGTGTTTCTACTTATTTACCTTTTCATATTGAATAAAACTAATTTACTAAGGATAGATTTAGATATACGAAACCCTTTTTGATATTTTGAGATCACCCTTATTTTGTTTCTATTTCTCTAGTATATGAAGAGTCAATCATTGAATGAGTTTCAAGGAAGATGATCATAGACTTTTACTACTGTTTAGTTAGTATAGTTTCCTTATGACTTTTCAATTTCTATATGTTTTGAAAATCACAAACTCTCTATCTTAAGGCAAATTATATTTTCCCTAAGTATTATCTTAATAAAAAAGCTTTTCCTTCCTCATGGAAATTTTATCCTTAACTATATTTTCATTGTAATTTTATAGATTCTATAAATATAACTATGTTTAATTTAGTTTCATATATAAATCCGTGGAATCATATAAATCTTTGGTTATAAAGTATTCTATTTTAAGAATCCTAATACTCTGAAATTAAGGCTCTGAATTCTCTAAAATACAGACTCTGAATTCCATAAAATTCAGAGTCCAAATTCTAAAAAATTCAGGCTCCAAATTCTTTAGAATTATGATTCGTAATTACTTAGAATTTTGAATCCAAATTTCCCCAAATTCTGATTATATATTCTTGATAATTCAGAATGTGAATTCCTCAGAATTCAAACTCCGAATTCTCTGAAACATGGACTCCAAATTCCCTGAAATTCAGACTGTGAATTTTCTGAAATTTTGTCTCAGAATTCGCTGAAATTCTGATAGCGAATTATTTAGAATTCAGACTCTTATGTATTGAGAATTCAGATTCCGAATTCCTTATAATTCAGACTCGAAATTAATAAGAATTTTGATTCTAAATTTATTATAATTCAGTTTCCAAAGTCTATAGAATTTATGTTCCGAATTCCTTTGAAAACATAATCCAAATATCCATGATTTATAGACTTTGAACGTTTATTTTCTTAGACTTCAAAAAATATATTTGGTTAAGAACTAAATTTTTTCATACAATTTTTATAGTTATGAAATGATTTCATACATTCAGTTTATAATTAACCATTGTTTGATTGACAAGTATACTGGTCCTTCCATGGTTCAAGGAAAAATATGACAGTTGGAGGAGGGAGATGACCATTAAAAAAATTCATATAAATAAGAGATCATTTGAATGAGATCAATACTAAGAATATTGATCCACAAATCTAGAGATTTCATGCTACTGAAGTGATTTCTAGAGAGAGAGACACTCATGCCTTGTGCATAATGAACATCTTGTTCAGATTTCTTCATGTGACTCTGATTTTTTATGTGTACAAAAGAGGAATTTCGGCGATATGATGACAGGGGTGTCGACGAATTTAATGTTCAAGGAAATCCATTGATAAGAATACAGAGGTTCCTTCTACCTTAATATTCGAGGGCTTTTGGGTATAACAAGATAGATTCTGATATTCTTATCAAGGGATTACCCTGGTGTGGGTAAGACAATATTTATTAAATGTATAAATGAAGGTACCTATATCCAATGTTTTTGGATACCCTATTCTTTAGGTTAAATTTTTTCGTACATGTTACGTGTTTTATTTCATGTTTATTTTTTGCTCTATTTTGTTAAAGTAAGATTGTATATCTTTCGTATACTTTCTTGTTCTCTTATGTACTCTGATTAATAAGATTCTATATGCTTTAAGGTAGAATATTTTCCATGTTAACTTTCCTTAAGTTTCATTTCTAGAACCATATTTCTTGAACATAGTAAGTTTGTAGAACTAAATGTGCTCTTATGAATTTATCTTATTTAAACCTATTAAAGATAGTTTTCCTTAATGTTAAAAATGAGTGTTTTTAAACTTAAAATTCACCCCTCTTGTAATTGAGAATCTACATCATATTTTGAGCCTAGAATTGGTATCAAAAGAGTTTTTGGAAATACATATATTCATATATAAGTTTTCATTGTAAAGTTTTCATTATCATAAATATTTTCTTTCTTAGGGATTTTTATCCACATTTACAAACATTTACTATTAACATGATTTTTTGGAAAGGAATTTTCTTTTAGGTGGAAGGAATGAATGTTAGTTCAATTGAAAAACTAAATCCACTAGACGAACTATTTTTTATGGGAATTATTATGAATATTAGGGCGATCTTTTGAAGTCCTTTTTTATTAATAATGGAGTGGACAACTATGTTATTCTTATTGGATAATACAATATTCTTGATATGGAAGTCGTAATATCAACTAAACTACAAGGTACACAATACTTTGTTATGTTCCATGAATAGGAATATATACAGTCAGATCTCTTCTTCTAATGCTACAATGTTTATTTTGAAGAATTTTGATGTTACTCATTTTGGTACATCCAAGGTTATAGAAACTATAAGAGTTATTCTTATTGAAAAATATAATGGACTTCTATTCGCTTATGGATAACCAGTGTTCAAGGTACAACAATGTATTAGAACTATTGTTTACAATTTACAATAAATGTGTGAAAATGGTTTATATGATGAGGCAATTCTGGAAAAGATAATAGATATCATGCCGAATGAGTGAGAATATATGAGCTGAGTTATTGATGAGAATAGAAAAGTATCTAAAATTACTCTTGATGAGATTTCTGGAACTCTTCTTCAACATGAGAAAAGGATAAACAGAGATTCATATATGAATAAGAAGACGAATGGCAATGGAAGTTTATCATTTAATACTAAAAAATCCATGAATCGTGAAAGGATTACAAGATCCAAGTCAAAGAAAGTCACTATTTTATCAGAATCTAGAAAAGGGAATTTTTTGAGAATTAGGAAGCTTATATTTCTCAATGGATGAACACGATAGTTGGGAAAAAATGAATTTCAGTATAAATTTAAGAATAATGAAATAAATGACAAGAAAGACTCAGAAGTCACATGTTATGAATGAACAATAGCATGGCATATTAGTCCAGATTTTCCTATGATTAAGAAAAAGGATAAAAAGGAAAATCATTTTGAGAGGAATAGAAAGATGTACTACAAATATAAGGTAAATAAGGTTCTGAAAGCCAATGACACCTGGAGTTCCAGGGGTGGTGACTCTTCAGATGAATCCCCCGAGTGTGAATATTCTGGTAAGAAGAATCTTGGTATACTAGCCAAATTACCCCTTGAAAATCATTGTCTATTGGCCAAGGTACACAATGATGAATATATAAATAATGTATCTTTTAATGGAAATTATAGTGACAGTAAATACTATGAAACTTCAGAAGAAGAGTCATTTTCTCATGAAGATAATGTAATACCTTTTTGTGAAGAAGTATCTAGGTTTTCTATACTTTTTGGGAAATAATTTTCTAAAGACATGAAAAATCATGATAAGGAAAATTATATAATTTCTTTTCTCACAAAAGAAGTATCATATCATTTCAATGATCTTTGATAAGAAAATATATTATTTTGAAAGTATTTCTAGAAACCTTGAGGATGTTAATTCTGAGAATAATAAACTTTCCAAGGACCTTGAACATGTAATTTCTATGAAAAATATTTTTGGGACTAACTCTAGTGCTAAAAAAGTTTTTTAGGATAAAAACGTTATTATTAGACTGAAGTCAAAAATATTTTCCTTTAGGAACTGTTTTTCAAACCTTACATTATGAAATGTAATCTTTTAAAAGATGTATTCTCAAATTCAACCACTATGGAATAATTACGGATTTTATTATACTCATTTTAATCAATTTTCTAGTAATAATTATTTTGTTCCTCAAGGTGCTCCATTATGCATTATATGTCAGTGTGGTGGAAATTGGGAAAAGGTTTTCCTTTAATCAAAACTCAGTATTTAGGATTTCGTAATGATTTTTTTCTAATAAAATGTGGAAAATTTTCTTTCTGAATTTTCCGAAACCAAGAATTTTTTGTTCCAAAAGTCTTACACTCTTATTTTCAAGAAAATAAAAAATGTAACAACATTAATACATGGTACATGGATAGTGGATGTTCTTGGAACCTGACTGGTAAAAAAAACTTTTTCAAAAAGATTATAAAGATGAAAGGAGAAAAGATAACTTTCAAAGATAATTCTAAGGGAGAAATTATTGTTGTGGGTCATATTATTCTTCTTGGAAAAGCTTTTATTTAAAATAATTTGTTTGTAAAAGGTATTAAGAACAACCATATTATCATAATTCGGTTATGTGATGAAGGTTTCATTGTGAATTTTAGGAATGATAAGTTATTAGTACACAATCCTTAAGAAGTGTTTATTCTTTCTTCCCATAGGAAAGAGAATGTATACACACTAAACATAGAAGAACATAGGATCCAAGATCTACATTGACTTAGTGTAATATGAAACCAATCATGGTTATGTCATAGAAGGTTAGGACACTGTAACCTTCAGAACTTATGAAAATTCTCTATGAAAATTCTAGTTAAGGATCTATCAGAGCTTAGATATGATTCTTCAAAAGTTTGTGATCCTTGCCAATATGGAAAGCAACATAAATCAAAATTTATGTCCGTTAGTGAATTTTGAACGTCTAATTCACTATAGTTGGTGTATATGGATCTTTTTGATCCAATAAAAACTTGAATCATTGGAGGAAAATGTTACGTATTTGTCATATTTTATGATTACACAATATTTATGTGAGTCTATTTTCTAGCTAAAAAATCTGAATCTTTTTCTTATTTTAAAATCGTTAGATCCCACATTAAAAATGAGAAAGTCCTTTCATTGATAACTATTCATAGTGATCATGTAAGAGAATTTCAAAATTATAATTTTGAAAATTTTTGTAGTAGAAAATGAATTACTCATAATTTCTCTGCAACAAGAACCCCTCAACAAAATGGTGTTGTTAAAAGAAGAAATCGAATTCTTCAAGGGATAAAAAGAACCATGGTGACTGAGTATTCTATTGCCAAACATTTTTTGGATGATACTTTAAGTACTACTTGTTATACTATAAATCGAGTTTTGATTATACCATTTCTTAATAAAACCCCCTATGAGTTATGGAATGGAAGAAAACCTAGAATTTCTTATTGTAAGGTATTTGGATGAAATTTATTCATTTTGGATACTAAAGACTATTTAAATAAATTCTCACCCAAATTTGAAGAATGAAATTTCTTAGGCTACCCCAAAAATTATAAGGCATATAGAGTCTTTAATAAACATAATTTTACAGTTGAAGAAACAATACATGTTAAATTTGATGAAAGTAACCCATTTTTTAAAAAACCTCAACCGACATTAAAATATGTGGTTTCAAAAACTGATTATCAACCATTTAAAAAAGATCTTTCGTTAAGAAAATTTTTCATGAAAAATCTTCTCAAACATTTACCCCAGAAACATTCCGGCCATATGTTGTTGAATATGTTTTACAAACCCCAAATCAATTGTTTCTCAAGAATCATCTGAGTGATGGTATCATTAGGACTAGAAGTTCCTTAAGAAATTAAGTATAAAATCTAGCATTCCTTTCTCAATTAGAACCAAAAATAACTAATGAAGCTTTAAATGATAATGATTGGATACAACCCATGCAATATGAGCTAAATGAATTATAAAAGAATAATGTCTGCACCTTGGTTGAAAGACCTATGGAAAATTCTATTATTGTAGTAAAATGGGTCTTTAGAAAAAAGTGTGATGAAAATGGAATCATTGTGAGAAATACGGCTAGATTAGTTACTAAAGGATATAATCAACAAGAAGTAATAGACTATGAAGAAACCTATGCGACAGTAGCTAGAATTGAATCTATCTGTATTCTAATTTTCTTTGTAGCATTCATTAACTATAAAAGTTTTCAAATGGATTTTAAATCTTATTTCCTTAATGGATATGTTCAATATGATGTTTTTTTGAACGACCACCTAGATTCGAAGATTCAAAACATCCTGAACATGTTTTCAAACTTACCAAAGCTTTATTTGGACTTCAACAAGCCCTTAGAGCCTAGTATGATAGACTTACATGTTTTTTTTACAAAAAAATTACATTAAGGGAAATACTAATCCAACACATTTTATAAAGAAATATAGGGAAAAAAATTGATTGTTCAAATCTATGTTGATGAAATTATATTTGGTTCAACTCTGCAATCTCTAACCGAATAATTTGCAAATCTAATGAAATCTGAGATTTAAATGAGTATGATGGTTGAGTTAACATTTTACCTTATTTTTCAAATTTCTCAAAAACAAGAAGGAATTTATATATCTCAACATAAATATATTAATGAAATTATTAAAAAGTATGGATATGACAACACGAAGAGTATAAGTACTTCTACTGGTAACTCAAATTCACTTGATCCTTATTAAGCTGGGAAACCAGTGGATCAAACTTCATTTACTGGTATGACTGGAAGATTACTATTATTGACAAGTAGTTATCTATACTTAATGTTTTTATTATACATATATGCAATGTAATAATCAAATCCTAATGAATCTCATTTAAAGGCAGTGAAAATAATTTTTTTCTAATTAAAGGGAACCATGGATTTATGACTCTTTTATACTTCAATAAATTATTTTTTCTAAATCGTTTTGGATGCTGACTTTGGTGGATGTATAATGGATAGGAAATGTAACTCCATAATGTGTCATTTCTTAGTAGATTCACTAGTTTCTTGTTCAAGCAAAAATCAACACTCAGTATCACTTTCCACCGCTGAAGCTATATATGTAGTGGCTGGAAGTAGTTGTGCTCAATTTTTGGGGATGCAACACACACTCACAGACTATAGTATGAGTTTTACCAAAGCACAAATATTTTGTGACACTAATAGTTCAATTTCCATAAGTAAAAACCATTAACATCACTCTGGTGAAAAACACATAGATATTAAGCATCACTTTCATAGGGATCACACACAATAAAGAAATACCATTCTTCAATTTATAGGAACTCAATATAAACCTACTAATTGTTTAACAAAATATTTATCCTCTAATAGATTTGAATTCATTAAATAGTAGTTATGAATGATAAAGATAAGGTAATATTTCATGTTAAATTTTTGTTGAAACCGGTATCCTTATAGTAAGAAAATCTTTATCATCAGACGAGTACATATTCCTGGTAGTCTAAATATTTCGATGTCAAAATTTTTCATAGTTAATATTTTTCATTGTCAAAATTTTTCTTAGTCAAAATTTTCAAAATCATAGTTTTTTTAATCAAATTTTTTCATTTAAATATTACATAATCTAATGATCTATATGTATAATTTTCCCTGTTAAGATTAATTTTCTTAGAAATCCAGAAGGTATGATTTTCCTCTTAAATATTTGTAATTATCTTTTTATAGGTTGGTTTTTCTTATTTAAGAATATTTTTTGGTTTCACATTCTCTAAAATCCAAATGTTTATCTTAAAAACCTCAATATATCAGAACATACAAAAATACTTCTTCGTTTATCATCTCAACCATCAGATCTAATCAGAAGTATTTCAACCATTTGATCAATCATGGAATTTGAACCGTCGCCTCAAATTCCTATATAAGGACCACCCAATGTTTGTCCCACATCAATCTTCAAAGAATTTGCATGTTGATGTTCTTACACCATAATTATGGCCTTTCGCAATCTTCTAATTTTTCTTAATTCCAAATGTATGGTGAAGCCTCTCCATTGAATGAAATTTTGATTTTAAATGAAATTTGTGATTGACAGATCTACTGAGAAAGGTTGGTCGATCTGAAATTTTATGCTACGTATGACTATATCAATTCAAAGAATATTATTCAGAATCACTAGGAGAGCCTATATATCGAAACCAATGACACATGATCCGGTATATCTGGACTTGTTGATGGAATTTTATGTGTCATTATTTTTTTTCAATGAAGGAGGGAGAGATATGATTTCCTTCAAGAGATATTGGATGACTTATTATTTTTCTTACAACATGGAAGCATGTTTGATTGGAATTCCTTATGAAGGATAAACAAAATTCTGTACTCAAAAATTATTGGATGTTTTAGGATCTTTTGATAAGGAGATGGATCTATATTGACTTGGTTTGGAAGAAGTAAGGACACCGAAGATTGTTTATCTATCTACAAAACATCAGATTCATGAGTTATGGGTCCAAGGTTTTTTCATTCTGAGAAAAGGGGATAAGGACACCCTTAAGAAAAGTTATATCTATATTATGAATGTCTTGGTGAACCTAAGTATGATAAATGAGTTCAAGTATATCTTGGCTACTATTAACAATATTAAGAACTGAAATTTGAAGTCTCAAATTATCATTTATTCTACTATTCTTTCAAAAATTATTGTTCTTTTCCTCGACTCATTAAAAATTCTTTATAGTTATAAGCCAAGGAATTTACAAGTAATGTTATTTAGTGATGATGTCTATAGAAGGTGAAGGTTGGAATTAATAGTCAATCTAGAGTTTTTATTACTTTTTTGAAGTTGAAATCGACGTTCTTTCAATGAAACCAGAAGTGGATGAGACTTCTAAGATGGGTGGAAGGAAGAGGAAGGGAAAGGAACTGAAAGATAAAGGAGAAACTCATACAGCTAATGAAACCGAATATGCACCTCTAATGAAAAAGGAGAAAAATACTTACCCTGATGAAGTAGTGGATAAAAGGAGTGACGACAAGAAGAAAATAAAAGAAGGGGAGACCATATTTGGCTTGGATCCTCCTAAGGAAAAAACCATGATGTTGAAGGCTGCTGAGAATCATGAGAGGAAAGAAATTGAAAATAAGAAAAGAAATAAAATCTTTAAAATGAGATAGTACAATCACTTCACAAGGATGCTGAATAATCCTCAAATCAACATCGGGCACTAGAATCATTTTTGAACGAATCACTCTCTATGACTCTTGGAAAGAAATTAGTAATTATGTAACCTAAACAACAAGAAGAAATATTTCAAGAGGAATAAGAGGAATAAGAAGAATAGGAAGGATGAGATGAAATATAAGATATGCTAAGGCAAGTAGAATATTGTCATGAAAAGGAGAGTCCTTCTAAGAAAGATTAAATATGATCTTTTGAAGTAGAGTCTTAGAAACATGCTTCACCAGGAAATGATGATAAGGATCTGGAAGAAGTGAATAAGCTATATAAAAAAGAAAGAAACAATAATGATTTTATTCATCCAGAGGATGTTGTGGCAGATGCTGAAAAGAAATTCCTTTGGAAGATAATATTGTTCATATATCAGATTGTGAACATGAATCTTCCAAAGTACAAGAAATCATTCCAAGAGAAAATAAGGGAAACTAGGGGTTGGTTGATACACCTATTAAATCTGTGGTGAAAAGGAAAGAATTTGTTATATCATCAAAGAGGAAAGCTAAAGAGATTGAAAAACAATCCTTACAAACCAAACACTTTGATTTGGAATCGTCCTCTCGTAGACATGATATTATGGAACATTATTTGAAAAGGTTGTTTGATAACATTCCATTATTCCCTAGTATAGATTCCATATTTTAGTTTCTTTATCATTCGTTCAATTAGAAATCAGATTTATTTTTAATGCTTATGGACAAATTTTTCATACTTGAGGAAGATTTCAAATATTTTCTCATTGGTTATGAGGCTCATAAAAGATCATGAGTAAAGATTAAAAGTTGGTCATGAATGATATTCAATGATCTCAGAATATTTAATGAGTTTAAAGATAATGTCAAATATGATTTTCACACTGAGATGGAAAGCATAATGATCTTACTAAGAGTATTGAGGAAAATTTGACTCTCAAACGGAAGAATGGAGGAAAGAAGTCATTCACTTGAATGTGAAGATTAATTTTATGGATATGAATTGGAAGATATAGGGATATCAGAATTGAGATTGAAGAAATTATTTTTATGAAAGTTGAAGTCTTCGAGGATTAGGAAGAATGTATGAAGGCTCATGAAAAAAATTAATGCCTTGGAGAAGAAATGAGAATACCATGATCAACAACTAAAGCGTTTTGAAGAAGATCAAAAGGAGCATAAGAAGATGAAATCCATTGTGAAGAAGATTATATCGATGGATAAAGAAGAATAATTCTCCCAAATCCGATCTTTTTTTGTATTTTCTTCATTGGAAAAATTCTTTCAAACTCAATGAAATTTTGTTTTCTCTTCATATATTTGGTTTTTTAGTACTAATTTTTTAGGTACCATTTTTTCCATTATTTTTTTTCTTTTTTATAAATCACAAATGGGGAGAAAGGAATGATAAAAATAATTATAAGTAAATAATAAATTTCCCTATGTAAGGGGGTGTTCATATAAGGGGATGTTCTTATCAAAGAAGATTTTCGCATACCAAATCATGTCAAATATCATTCATGAAATTATGCATATGATCCTTAGGGATTTCAAATACTAATGGGGTGTTAGTCATATTCACTATGTTTTATATTCAAAGAATGATATTTTTTTCTTTTATGTCTATAATGAAATTTTCTAAGTCATTATATTCTTTTTTGTAAGTATGTCCGTGCTTTCCAATAAGGGGGAGACCATTGAGTAAATAAGGTTTCCTTATATCTTTTTCAATCATCTATTTTTTTAAATTAAAAAAACTCTATCATAAGGAAAATTATATTTTCCATAAGAATTATTTTGATAAAAAACATTTCCTTCCTCAATGAAATTTTCTCCTTACATATGTTTTTGTTGTTAATTTAATAGATTCTATAAATCCAACAATCTTTAATTAATTTTTATATCTAAATCCTCATAATCATATAAATACTTGGTTATTGAGTGTTTTGTTTTCAGACTATGAATAATCTGAAATTCATACTCCGAATTCTCTAAAATTCAGACTCTAAATTCTCTAAAATTCAGACTCTAAATTTTCTGAAATTCGGACTCTGGATTCCTCATAATTATTAATATAAATTCCACAAAATTCATACTTTGAATTCACTAAAATTAAGATTCCTAATTCTCTGAAATTCAGACTCTTAATTGCTAAGAATATAGACTCTTAATTCCTTAGAATTCAGATGTAGAATTCATGAGAATTATAATTACAAATTACTCAGAATTTAGACTCCAAGTTCCTAACAATTCAGATTCTGAATTCATTAGAATTCATATTACAAAGTCTATAGAATTCAGGGTCCTAATTATTTGGAAAATAGAATTTTAATATCAATGATTTATAGTCTCTGAACATTTCTTTTTCCTAGACTCCGAAAGTCATATTTGGTTATGTTGTCTTATTTTTCTTACACTTTTTGTAGTTATGAACTGATGTCGTACATTCTATTTCTAATTATCAATTTTTTGAGTGGCAAAGGTAAAACCCCCTCCGAGATTCAAGGAAAAATATGATCATTGGAGGATGGAGTAAATCATTGGATAGATGCCTATAAATAGGAGCTCAATTGAATGATCTCAATACTAAGAATATTGATCCATCACTCTAGATAAGTCTTGCTTCGGATGTGATTTCTAGAGGGAGATACTCTGAAGCTTTGTGCATACTAAACATCTTGTTCATCTTGATTTGTGGGACTTCGATTGTTTCTATTTATAATAGAGGACTTCCGGCGATAGAAAGATAGAGGTGCCGACTACCTTAATGTTCAAGGACTTATGTTGATAGGAATATAGAGGTTTCAACTACCTTAATGTTTGAGGGATTTCAGGGATAGAAAGAGAAAATCTAATATTCTTATCGAGGGCTTACCCTTGTGTGGCTATGACAGACTATCTTCAAAGTTTAAATCAAGGAACCTTTATTCAAGGTGTTTGGATACCCTACTCTTTGGGTAAAATGATTTTTGAATTTTTACTTGTTTTATTTCAAGTTTATTTTCCACTGCATTTTGTTAAAGATGGAAAGTATAACCTTCATATAATTTATTTTTCTCTTATGTACTGTGATTAATAAGATTCTATATGATTTAATGTAGAATATTTTCCTTGTAAAATCTCCTTATGTTTCATTTCAGAAACCATAATTCTAGAACCTATTATGTTTTTAGAACTAAAAGAGGTCTTGTTAATTTATCTCATTTAACCTGGTTAAACATAGTATTCCATAAGGATAAAAACAAAGGTTCTGAAACATACAATTCACCCCCTCTTTAATTGACCATCTATATCATATTTTGATCCTACAACTATGTTTTATATTTTTTCAAATTAAAATGAGAACCTTGTATGTATATGGTTCTTCAATACTACTAAACTGATTGATACTTGGTGATGTGATCCCTTGTACCATATGACCATGTAATAAAGTTGTAACTGAATCATGTTTTTAAAATACCATATCCCTAGTAACCAAGATCTATTGAGAAATTTATTACATTAGCATTAGGTACAAGGATTCACATATAGATTTCTGAAATATTTAGGTAGTCTTGGTAAACAAGATACATACTTGAATCTCACATTACATTTGAAATCATAAAATAAAAAACATAGTGAAAGTAAAATTATGCATTCCTGAACTCAATCAATGATTCCTTCTTCATATCCTCAATAAGGGAAATTAAATAAGGTTGAGATCAAATATTCATTAAGGGTTACTTATAATAGAAGATATAACTATTAAATAAGGAATAATCAATATGGAAAGTAAAATAACTAAAAGAATTCTCTATTTAATCAATAACTTGATCATAAATAATAATATGGCTGGTGTAAATAAAGATCAAATGATACCATATAAATAATTACATGATCATGAAATATATCCATCGATATCATAATTATTAAAATAATCCCATGGCCATCAATTAAAAATTTCTTAAATATATAATGTTTAATTTCAAACATAATAAACTAATTTTCATCACCTTATGGCATTACATTGTATTTAAAAATTTAATGCCACATCCAAATAGTGAAACTATTTTTTTAGGCGATAAAATGATGTTGAGCATGTATTTTCTTAACAATACACTTTGAAACACACTGATTTAGATTCTCACAAACACAATTATCTATTTTACTAATCAAATTAATTTATATATCATTAAATAATTTGTTTTTTGAAAAATTTATATTATTTAAGTGTTATATTATTGAAAAGTATTAAAAATGTTTTTTGTATGTAATATTGAATAACTATTGATATGATATGTTTTTAAGTGTAATGAAAGGTTTGGGAAACAAACATTTTGAATGAAACATATAGATCAGATACCCTATGTTGTTGGAAAAGTATAAATCAAAAACACTATGTTTGGAAGGATCTCTAAATTTGAATAACAAATTTATGGTTCATTAACCCTACATTTGTAAACACCAATACATTTTCAACCATAAATTTGGTGTTTGTCACTATATGATGGAACCCTATGTTTCACATGGTCTATTATAGAGATTCAAAATGATGATATTTTCCATATGTTTTTCAATGGTATCGATAAAAGTAAATATCTCTTTAAAACAATTTTATAATCAAACCAAAGGGTCTAATTCGATGTAGTAAATTTTTCATATTTCAAAGATAAGTTATGACACACTATTAATGTTTCAAATTCATATGATTGTGATTTTTCAGGTGATATTCTTGGATCTGTTTAGACAAAAAGAAGTCCAAATTTCACTTGTTAAATAGATTTTTTTTCTCATATTGTGATATATTTTGAAATAAAAAACTGTTGAAAATATTAAAGATTAAACGTCTATATTATTATGAAATTTCTACACATTAGTGACATACATGTTTTAATATTGTTCTTTATAAACTAAAGATTAATTATTACTTCTGGTATTTGTCTATTTCAATACTTATTGAAGTTTATTTTAAATCACGATCTATTAGAAGCTTTTCTTTATTGAATACATTTATCTTTTTAGTAGAAGATATGTTTTCTATTTGATACTGCTATGACAATTAACAAGAAAATTTTTATTCAATAAAATAAATCATTCATTTTTTATTACCGTATTAACTTCTTTAACTCAGTCATGGTTGAGTATCATCTTTATATACTGGGCTGTGAATTTTTAATTCCCTATTAAATAACCCAAAGGAGATGTAAAATCTTTATGTTAAATGTTTCAACCTCTTGTTCTTAGTTATTATGGTTTTCTGATAAAAGGAAATATCTAGTGAAAATCCCAAAGCTCACTATAAGAGTGTCCATGGAGTGTAATATGGGATATTTTTTCCCCAAAAAACTATAATTTTTTTTGGGTTCTCTTCCTTATTTTTTTCAATTGTTAAAATAATTAAAGAATAGAAAAATTCATATCAGTATAAAACATGAAAAAGAATAAAATTTTCAATCTATATAAGTTATTGAAAAGACATAATTCTCCACCCACATGTGTTTCTTTGTAATATTCTGACATAATAATTAGAATCAATGGAGTGATTATTTAAGAAAGTAGATAATATATAGAAGCTCAATATAAAATTTCTATACAAATATATATGTTAATGATAAAAATAAAATAATATATTTCAATGATCCATCATCCTCACTTTAATAGTGATAATTATGGATTCTAGAAGGATCTCTTAATTATCTATTGAAAAAACATGGATTCAATGTATACATCAATATTTTCACCCTATATGTAATACCTAAAAAACTAAAAACATGGGATGCCACCAAATTAGATATGTATTATTTCAATTTATGTGAAATGAACACATTAATATGTGGACTTGTTCTAGATTAATTCAACCATGTATCTCAGTGTTCTACTACCTAAAAACATGGTAAAATATTTTTTCCCTTTGAATGAAATAATAATGTTATAAAATAATGGTACACTACTGAAAATCTAAAATTTGCTTCATTTATAATATATGAAAATGAAATAATCACTCAGTTGAATGAGATATTGAAATAAATATCCAATTATATATCTTCCTTAGGAACATAAATTTCACAATCAGATGAAGAATTGAAAGTAATCTATGTTCTATACTCTAAGTGGAATGTAATATCTATTTTTATATGACAATCAACACCATTTAAAGATTTAATAATGAAATAATTAATCCAAACCTTGGTGACATATGATGTAGAGAAGAAATTTGAAGTTGAAGCCCACATGATGATTAAAAGGGAAAATAAATCCCTTAAAAATTATTACTCAGAATCATTAATAGAAAACAAAATAAGTTTCTACATTCTGAAATGATTAAGAATTTTTATATTATAAAATGGATATGAATAGAAAACCCATAAGACTGAAAAAAAATATTAGAAAATTTATATTCTTCAAAAAGACATTCAAGAAATATGAATTACGGTCTAAAGAAGTTCAATTTAATGAACATAAACATATAGTTAATATCAAACTTTTTTCCCACAGTTAAAGGATGATAGGATAAAAATATTGAAGAAATAAAGTTAAAAATAAAATGAGAACAAATTATGTGTGAAAATGAAAGAAATATATGAAGGATAAATGGAGTGTGTCTTAATATTCCATTAGGTATTCTAAATATGACTCAGAAAAAAACATCCAACAAATCTAAAATAATATATGTGCTTTATTACTGTGGAATAAGATGAGATATAATCCAATTATTCATATAATTCAGATTCTGAAGATGATTTAATATAAAATTAGTAGCTTAATGCTCCATTCATGAAGAAAGATATGAATCCTTAGTAGAAAAAAATCACTAAATAATATTCACAATTTTGTTCTATGTGAAAAAGATACTATGTTAAAACAATATCAAGAATATAAAAAAATAACAAATTTACTTCAAACAATATTGGTCACGGAAACATAATATATGAATTACAAGATGATGTAGATTAATTTAAAATCACTAATAGAAAATTAACCAATGTAGAAGAATCATTAATTCATATATCTAAATAAAATTTTATTAAAAAGGAAAAATATGGAATATGAATAAATTGTTGAAAATTAAAACTATATAAAAATTATTTTTCACCTAGTTTGAAAAATTAAAAGATATCAAGAGTTACTTTTTTTTATTATCGAATTAATGGACATTACTTTAACGATTTAAATTTAATAAATCCCTAAATTAATAGAATTAAAAAATCATTAATTTCTAGAAATATGTATTAAGTATCTACTTTTAATTTTGGAAAAATTAGAAAAACATGGTTATCTATATATTTTATTACTAACATAACTAGACTGAATAATATATAGGTTCCAAAATAGACTATTGTTTAAATACATTGTAGGGAAAATGTTGTAAAAAATGGTGTATGGTATATGGATAATGGCTACTCAAGACACATGAGTAGAGGCTCTTCCAATTTTCAAACATTAGAAATACTTGTTGAAGGGGTGGTAACCTTTAATGATAATATAAATGGGAAAATAATTTGAGTTAGATTAATTAGAGATCCAAAATCATTTTCAATCAACAAAGTGCTTTATAATTAATGGTTGAAGATTAATTTGATAAATATCTCTAAACATTTTGATGATGGTTTTTGTGTTTATTTTTATAATAATTTATGATATGTTTTTATAGATAAATGTCACAAGTTTAGATTACCCAGAACTAAAAATGTTTATATCTTGGATCTTAATTCCTTATGTAAATAAAAATTGAATTTTTTAACAACTAAGATAATTGGATCATTGATTTTAGATATGAGACATATAAATTATAATTTATTTTGATTATATATTCTTTTGAATAAAAACAATGTTTTTTATTTTCATTGTCTTAAATTTTATAAAGATAGATTCATTGATGCATGAATAATGGAAAGCAACACAATCCATCCTTCAAATCCCCTAATAAAATATATACATCCAAACCAATAAATCATATCCACATAGATTTTTTTACCTCCAAAAGAGAATGTTTATCCAGAAGATCATATGTTTTTATAGTTGATGACATTCTAATATTTATGTCGTATTATTTTATAAGAGATAAAAGAAATGGTTTCACTATTTTTAAAGGGTTTTGTAAGTTTTTTCAAAATGAAATGATATTAAAATAATCTCTAATAATATAAGATCATGGTGGAAATTTTGGAATCAATGGATTTATTATTTTTTCTATTCATTGGTATTAATGAAATGTTATCTATAATAATAACAACATAAAAAAGGAATTATAAAATGATGAACTAAGAACATTCAATAAATAGAAAGAACTATGTTAATTGAATATACTATTCATACTGAAATTTGGGAAGAAGCTAAAAACATATTATCAAATCATGAACTGATTTTAAATAAGAACTCTTCTTTAAAAAAACTTATAAACTATGAAATAGCATAAAAACTATGTCCATATACATTAAAGGGTTAGGATGAAATGTGTATGTCATGAATACTATGGAAAAACATTGTAAATTTGGTATGAAGGGTGATGGTGAAATATTTTTGGGATATTTTTCTACCTCAAATGATCCTTGAGTGTATAATGAAAATTGAAAGATTATTGAATATTTTTTTCTTGTGATGTTTGATGAAGGTGACCATTTTAGTCATAGTAAAAGTCATAAAGATGAAGTTTATGACTAATTAGATGATATGTAACTTGAATCACTTATGAAATATTTTGAAAATAAAGTAGATAAAATTACATTTTGTTCATAATACCATGAATCTAATGAACCTAAATGTTTCGTACCTAGACAACCATGATCTTTAAAATATCACTTTTTAGAAACTACAAGAGGAGACCTAGATACTAATGTATGAACTGGAAGTAATGTAGGAAACCTAAATTAATTGTCCACATTACAATCACAATTAGAACTTAATAAAATAAATTATTCTTTCTTAGATGATAATGGGATAATGGATTTTAAAAAATAACTTAACCAAATTAGTAGGAACAATGTTTTCATGTTAGTTTAAAGGAAATCCAATAATCATGTTACAGGAACCATGTGTGTTTTTAGAAATATACATGACAACCAAGGAATTATTAATAGAAATAGGGATATATTAGAAGCTAAAGTATACAATCAAGAAGAAGAAACAGATTATGATGAAACATTTTCTTATATTTGTAGATATGAAGCTTTTAAAATCCATATAAATTATGAATATAAAATACATTTTAAATTATATGATATGGATGTAAAATAAGTGATTTAAATTTATATTTAATGGAGGTTGTTTACATTGAAAAAAAATTGGTTTTGAAAATCCTAATCTACCAAATTATGTTTTAAAACTTAATTATGATTTTTCTTGCCTTAAAAATAAACCTAGATATTGGTATGAAATATTATGTTCATTAATATTAGAAAATTAATTTCTTATAGGCCTCTAATATCCTACTCTTTTTAACAAAATAGTTTATTATAATATATTAATAGTTTAGATTAATTTAGATGATTTTATTTTTGATTCCATAAATAAAAATCGTTGTAATTATTTTTATAATATTACTAAAAATAATTGGAAATGTGTTTGATAAGAGAATTAAGTTTCCTATTTTTTCATATCTATCCAAAGGATTATGGAAAAGTTCTTAATGAACATAAATATATTATTGATTTATTGAAAAAAAAATTACTTAAAAACAATAATACTTATACAACTCCCATATGGACCATGATAAAGATAGATTTTCATGAAGATGGGAAACTAGTTGACAACATGTTATATTGATATATAATTTGTATATTACTAAATTTTACAACTATAAGAAAAAAACTTATATTTATTATTTTTCAATATGCTAGATTTCATTCAAATCCCAAAAAATCCCATCTTAATACTATTAAATGAATTTTTATATATTTAAAAAGATGTATTTTTCAATCAGTACATTACCCAAAACATATGATTTTTATTTAATTTCATATTTTTATGTAGATTATGGGGGATTTAGATTATATATACAAATTACATAGGAAACCTATAACTATTTAAGGAAGTCAATAGCTTCATGGACATGTATGAAACAAAATTCAGTGCTTATGTAAAAAAAGATGTATAATATATATTTCTGCTAGAATTTATTTTTCATAAGTGTTGTTGATGAAAAACACTTTATTATAATTTAGACATAATTTCAATGATATTACTATTTAATGTGATAATACAAGTGAAATGCATATTTTCGAAAATATTTTATCTCACTCTAGAACAAATATTATTAGAATAAGATATCATTTTATAATATATCTTTTTTCTAAATATGTTATATGTTAAGAATTTTTATATGCTGAAAAAAACATACTGATATTATTTCTGAACCTCTTCCCACTCATACTTTGGATTTTATTACTCGGGATTTAGGAATATTTAATTTTTAAAAACATTTTATTTTGTTTATTTAATTTTTTTCAATTGTTTTATTTATTTTGTTTTGCTTTTATTTTTTTTACTATTTGATTAATAAAATGAGACCTTATTAGTATTTATAAATGTTTTTCATTTAAAAAAATATAATTAAGGATTACTTTTATTGTTTGGATCATGAAATGTAAACTGACATCACCCAAACCCATCAAATAACAAACTCTATCATATCATAGCCCCAGTCAAGAACCCTTTTGAATTTTAGATATCTAATTTTTCACTTAACCACACTAGAATAAAAACCTCAAATATTTATATTCTAATCAATGTCGAAAACCATGGGGACATATGATGGTGAACCAAGTTAATTGAAGCATCAATGCACTATAGAAAATTTTAGAAAAATTCTCCATGGGAATATTGCTGATTTTGAAGAGATTTATCAAAATATTATTTTGTTGAAATATTTTATAAAATTTCAATTGATTTAATTCAACTTCAATTAAGAAAATTCCATGTACGTGTATGAAATATAAGTAAATGAGTACTATAAAAATTTTGAGTTCAATTTTGGTGACATAGAGGTCTTTTTCATTTTAATTGAAAATGATATGAAATTTCATATTTCATTAATATATATTCAAAATATTTTTTAATTTCCCCATAAAGGATTTTTTCAATTTTACTTTCAATCCATTGGATACAATGAAAACAAATCAATAGATATTGTGTATTTTATTTTTGGTTAAACTCTAATTAAAAAATTAATTGTTAATGATCTTGAAGCTAACCAGAATGTGTTAGTCAAATTCATTTAGTCATCAATAGATTTGATAATTGTTGAGTAAAAAAAGTATTTATCTCATTATGTATATAATCTTTTTTATTATGAATCATATCACATTTAACTTCAACGGATATATGCTCCGGTATATGCATCATTATTGTTAAAAAGTGGAAAAGATTCTGTTTCCCATATTGAAGGATAATTTCTCTACTTTTTTTATAAAATGATCCATATTAGAGATGTCGAGGTAATAATTATGTTTCATGATAGTAATATTCTTATTGTTAGAAAATTATGAAAGGTAGGATTCACATTGTGAACTATTAAAGGAATACCAATGCCAATTGTTGATGATGACAAACATGATGCTGGTTCTATTGCTCTGGGGGAGAAAAAAATATATGAAATGCACTATTTAAATATGTATTTGTGTAAAAAAATATAGAGGATCTATAATAGAGAATTTTTTTCAAAATATAAGTTTAATTCTCAGTTACAATTCATTTGATTCAGAATTTTTAAGATGTGTTCATTAATATCTTAAAGAACAATCAGAAGAAGCTCACAATGAGGCTCATGTCAAATGATATAGATAGAAAAAATAACATGAAGTTAGGGAAATTGAAGTTGAAGTTGATTTAACTTAGGTAATTAATCCTCCAATGATTTTAGGAGTGAGGTCTTCTCCTATAGAAAAGCAACCTAAAAAAAATTGTGCAAGATTTTCATTAAAAAGTACTAGTTGAGGAAATTGATCAAGAATTTGAGAAAGGGAAACCATTAGTTGTGGGAACTTATATATTAGTTGAGAATAAAATAGAGTCACATATTCATTAGTGAATAATTTTTTATTATATTCTTTGAAAATAGAGATTTTTGAATATGTACCTTTCTCTTCCATTAAAAAAGATAACGCCAGTCCATAGTTGTGTAAGAAATATGACAACCATCAATAAATCATGAAGAATAATCTTCTAATATTTTTAATGAAAAAAATGAAGAGTTAGTTATCAAGTATAATAAGATGAAGGAGGACAGTTCAAAATTATAAATTGAGATGCATTATACTATATAATCTTTAGAGGATTTGGAAAAATTTACAATTCCAAGATAATAATTTGAATTTATACATGTTCATAAAAAAACTATCTGAGAAGAATCAATATAAATAAGATATTTTCCTGAATTTCAAAGTGAAATAATAGATCGTATTTGAAATAGAAAAGTAGAGTCATTCTCAAATATACATTTTGGAGATTTAAATAAGTACTTGGTATGTGAGTTTTAATCAATAAAGTGTAGATCTAGTCAAACTAGTTCTTTAATTCTACATTTCACACACATATATATTTAATAACAATTATTAAATAAATTACTATAATTCTTCATACATTGAATGATATGATTAATAATATTAATTTTGATAGTATTCTATTAAATTTTTATTGAAAAATCAAATATAAATTATTCATAATTTTAAACTAGATGAGCTTGGTACAAGACATCTTCTTAATAAGTTAAGTGAAATTATCTTATAGTTTCTCTAGTTAGAGGACAATGTTCATGAGTTTTTGGAAGTGACTTTGGTTAAATTATTAATGGTGTCTTAGGATTCCAAAAATTTGATGATATAGTGGGATGATATGTTTAATAATAATTTCATAGGTTATTTGTTTAGTTAAAAGATGTTCATCAGGATTATCAAGCTTCTAAGGATTCTAACACCACATCCGAATAATAACCTTCACCCTCAACCTATCTTACCTTTTGAAATTTCTCAGACACATGCTTATTCTAACAATAAAAATATTTTAATGAAACTATTATGTATACTATACTTTTTTCTATTAGATTATTATTATTTCCATCCATATATACTACCAGAATATATCCTATTACTATCTTGAAAATTAAAAAACATTCTTTGATAGTTATGTGGTACATTATATGTGTTTTAGACAAATTATATTACTCTATTTTGGATTTCAATAAATGGGGGAGGAAATTGGGTAAACTAAAAATTCTTAATTTTTTATTTCTATTTTATTTATTAAATAAAGAAGATTAGAATTTAACTATTTAATGTACAAATAAATATTTTTATCTCTATTATATCTCATATAAAATATTTCATTTTTATTAACATTTATTATATTTTCTAAAAGTTGTGTTATATTGGTTTTTTGATCATCAAAAGGGGGATATTTTTTAGTGTCTATTTTCTAAAAAATACTCAAAGAATCTAATTGATTTTGATTCTCACAAGTAACCTTTTTTGTTTTAATATTGAAATTACTTTTATTTTTTTGGAATGTATTTATTATGAAATTTTCTTATTTCCAAGTTAAATTATTTGAAATTATTTTGGATGTGTTTATATGTAGTATTGAAACCCCATTGATACCCTCCCTTTGTAAGTGTAATTTATGGTTTGGGAACCCTATGTTTGGTAGAAAACATATGGATTAGATGCCCTACACAAATGGTAATGTATGGATTATAAACACAACATTTGGAAGAAATTCTACGTTTGATGAAAAAACATATAGTCATTAGCCCTACATTTTTAAACAACTGAATGTTATCAACCATACATTTAGGGTTTTATAATACATGAAAGACCACCACATTTGACATGGTTAGTGACCGCGTTTTAAATAAAAGAAAATTTCCATGTTTTTTGCAACAGTCTCACTAGAAGTAAATAACTCTTTAAAACTATTTTACGATATATTAAAAGGCTCATATTTAACATATTGAATTATTAATATTTATAAGGGAAGTTATGACCCTTACTAAATATTTCAAATTCAAATGATCATGATTTTCAGGTGATATTCTTGGATTTGTTAAGGCTGAAGGAAGCCAAGATTCTATTATTAAATAAGAATATTTTATATGTTTTCTAATAGTGTTATATCTTCTTTGATATTTAATTGATGAAAAAGATAAATTATTGAACATGTATTTTATTATAAAATTAATACACTTTAGTGACAACATGTTTCAATATTATGATGTTTTAAAAAATAAATATAATTGCTTATATTTTTCTATTACTATTTTTATTGAATATCATTTTCAATTGGGATATCTTGTAAGATTATCTTTCTTGAAGTAATCAATCATTAAATGTGAAGATTTATTTTCTTCCATTTGATTTTTTACTTGTGAATAATAATATGTTTATTATATATAATCAATCTTTTTTTATTTATCTATGTTTCACTTACTCGAAGATATTTTTGGTTGAGTATCAACTTCTCGGAATTATCTATGTATGTTGAGTTCCATATAAAATAATTAGAAGGCAATATGAAATAGTTATTGTAATGGTTTTAGCTACCTAGACACAATAGTTATGGTCTTGTGATACGAGGACCTATCAAGTGAAAATCACCAAGCTCTATAAGTAAGGGGTGGTGGAGTGGATAGTAAAAAACTGAGTTACTAAAAATAAAGACTATGTTCTATAGCGTATAAGATAAACCACATTATGCTTAAACTAATAACTAAATATTACTATTTAAATTTAACAGGTATAACATATTCATTAAGTTGTTCGTAATTAATTTAATTGAAAACATTATCATATATATAATGGTTATAATTATTGATAATTTTTTAATAATTATTTGTAAAAACACTCGATTTTTAATAAAATCATTTTATTCATAATAAATAAGTTTTCATAAAAAATGAGGGTTCATGTTTTTTTATTGATAAATATTAATATTAATTTCTTGATGTTTTATAAAATTTATTTGATAAAATTAATTTCATTTTGTATTCTTCTTTTCAAAATTAAATTTGGATGATTTGTTAGAGTTTTTTGAAAAGGTCGATTTTTAGTGAATAGTGAAAATGCAATTTTTTACATTTTTATAAAACTGTCATTTTATTTTTATAAAATAAAAATTTATGATTTGAATTTGATATCAAAGTAACTTGTGTACTATATAGTTTCATATAATATAATTACTTTCATTTTAATCTTCTTTATAACTTATTTTTTTATATGTTTAATTTTGGTCTTAAAATGCACTTTTCTAGAAAACTATTTTATATTGTATGTTGTGGGTTAAATTTTTAATTAAATTATAAACTTTTTTATTTTGAATTTTTAAAAAAGGATTTAATATTTTGAATCAGTTGGTCTATATTATTTAATTAGATCACTTTTATTTTTTGGTGCTATAAATAGTATCTTTTCTAATTTTAGTTACCAAATTAAAGGGTAAATCAGGTAGTTAAGGGTAATTTTTCATTGATAAGGACTATTAAATGATCCTAAAACAAGAGGAAATATTATTGGATGAGTATTTTAAATCCACAATAATACAACTATTGGATATATCACCATTTATGGCCCTTTTTATGTGATTATATCATTTATAATAGTTTACTAATGTAATGTCGAAGATTTCATACTCATATTATAAAGAATTACATAATTTTTAATATACTGTTATTAAAAATTTATATTTGAATATAAATATTAATTTAAAATATTAAATACCTATTAATGTTATTATAAATTATTTCTAATTTTTAGTGATTAAATAACTACCATAAATTCTTATAAAACCCTAATTTAGTAATTATTCAATTAATGGAAAATCAAATAAATGATAATGAAAATATTAAATTAAATATAACAATATTTAATTATTATCATAAAAAAATTTCTAGATTCATTTTTGATATTAGGTATTCCTAAAAATATTTTTTTTCGAGTTTTTCTTTTTTAATATTATCAAAAAATTTACTGATATATTGCATCAAAATTGACATTAATGGTATTTTAAAATACATAATAGTTGGTAAAATTATATAAAATTTCTAAAAATATTAAATTATAAAAAATCATTTGTATTAGGTCTAAAATTTTATCAATTTTCATTTAGGGTTTTTGTGGAATTTTATTGTAACTATATTAACCCTTAAAGTGTAAAAATCCATGTTTTCATAGTAAGAAATGATGGAGTTATGTAAGGGTTAAAAAATATAAGGTTTAAAATTTAGTCAAAACATATCTAATTTTTATTGGATTAAGGGATTTATATCCATCATCATCGTATATTTTAAAATGATATTTTTTTGGCCATTTTGAATTGAAAATTGATTTATATTAATTTAAAATTTTGAGAAATGCCGAGAGTGAGAATCCCCTATAATAATAAATGAAACCCATTCTACTCAT
Organism: Viscum album; assembly: GCA_963277665.1. Lineage (NCBI taxonomy): Eukaryota > Viridiplantae > Streptophyta > Magnoliopsida > Santalales > Viscaceae > Viscum > Viscum album. Next base: position 350,554,166 of record OY728121.1, on the reverse strand, counting down.
TTCATAACACATAATAACATATTTGGTTTAGAAAATACCTACCCATATACCTTCATATAATCCATACCCATATTACTGATTTCTTATTTTAGTCATAATACTTCCCTTAGTTGTATTAAGGTGTTAAGAAACGAATGATTTCTAAAGAGAGTAATAATGGACATATGTGACAAATAAAAATCAAGGTAAAGGACGTTTTTTTTAAAAAATATTAATTCACAGTTTATTTTCACAAAATCTAGAATGAATTTTATATTAATTATATAGAATGATTTCTTCCACTATCAGGAAAATTTAATTTATTGATGAATCCTTTATAAATTATCATTGTTATTTTCTCAGAAAATGGTTTCGTTATGATGTGTAAAATGTTTCAATTTAAAAGTAATTACTATAAAGGAAATGGTATTTGGATATCCAAAAGTGATTTTATTGTGCATTTAAAATTGTTTTAAATTCATTATGATAATAAAATAAAAGAATAATAATGCTTTATTCAAAATATTGTACTTGAGCATTAAACATCGGGTGGTCGAGACCGCATTTGGTAAACCCCTTACAACTTAATATGGGGTGAACCAGATTGCAGTTGGTGAGCCCATAACTACTTAACATGGGGTTTCCAAGATATAAATTTGTAATTCCATTAAAACATAGCATGGTGTGGCCTAGATATCCTCATGTAAGCCCATATGAGCTTAAATGATGAGTGTTCCAAGATAAAACACTAATGCATGTGGGAATAAATATTGTGGAATTTTACCATATGGTTATTCTAATAAAAAAGGTTTTGATATGGGTTTATTAATATAATTCTCTATGTAACCAAAAGAGTTTTTAATTTCTTTCTAGGGGGTTGAATGTTTTTATTTGAGAGAAAAGTATTTTGTTTCAAGGGGAAATGTTTTATTTCATATGTTCAAAGAACACTGATTATAAATGGAAATGGTATATGAGTTTCTTTTTTTCACTAGACTAGTGTTTAATTTATCTTATATCACTTACTTACATTTTTTTGATCATCCAATGTTTTAAAATATTTTTCACAGTGTTATAGGAAGAGTAAAATAAAGTATGAGGAAAAGATGAAAATTGTGATGTTATATCATGGAAATAAACTATGTTTTATTTTAGAATGTTTTTGTGGTAAATAATGGATATTGAGTTAAAGCGTCGACTTGTAATATAGGGGTTTATAATGCAATATTTTTTCCTAATTCTGTAAAATTATAAACTGAAAGGAACTTAATAATTTTATGAAAGTTATTTCTAGATCTTAAAAAATAGAATATTTTATTCTTAAGGCCACTCCTTTAAATGACTAGGGGTATTTGTACCATGAAAAACTATAAAAATTATTGTGTTCCTCTTCCCTTTTTCTCCCCTACATAATTAAAATAAGTAAGACAATGCTGCATATGTTCATAAATCACAATGAATTGTAATATTTTTAATATATATTTATTATTTATGTGACACAACAAACCCCTCATGTATATCCTTGTATTATTACATCCTAACTATAGATTCATGGATAGGCTATAGTGGTCCCCACTAATCACTTACTAATTTTAATTAATTCATCATATGAAGGAATATAATGACAATTAAATACACAATCAACAAAATAATTGTATTGAAAAAACTGGCATATGAAATGTTAATATATCCCTAGTTAAAATAATTTTATACAATATAGATCAAGAATATGGATGGAATCATTATAATATATTTCCCAAGAATTATATGTTAAATAAAGTGTTATTTTCATAGATGAAAATAAATACCCAAAAAAATAATTAAAGACATTCTTGAGGAAAATCAATTTTAAAAGCATAAAAATAAAAATATATTAGGAAAAAAATTCATAGAAAACATTATTTGAAACATTTCAAAAAATCATCAAAGAATTAAGTTTTCATTATGGAGGTAAATTCAATTCATTCCAACTATGTTAAAACAAATATTCCTTTCTTATTTTTTGTAAAAAGTTAAAAATATTCTCATTTAGAAGTTTGAAAAGATGATTCTATTTAAACCACTTTGTAACTAGTCAAATGTGGGTAAATTGATTTAATAAATCACTGAAGGATATTAGGTTTTTTAAAACATTTTATGGAAAACATGAAAATGGAAGAAAAATATTTCTTCCTAAACAGAAAACAATGCCAGTTTTAGTTAAAAATATTCTTTGGATCTCTTAAGTACATAATTGGGGAAAATTAAAATAAAATTTATAATTTTCAAAAATATCCATTGGATAAAAATATATACTTTTTAATATAGAATCATATAATTCCTCCAGTGGATAAATAAATATAAGTAATCTAAATAATGAAGATATTGTTAAATGAACCCTTTCTACTTTGGTAAAATCTGAATTATAATCCAATGAATGAAATAACTTCAAATAAATGATTAAATACCATAAATATAAATTGAATCATGATATATCATATAAATTGCTAGTATATATATAAAATTAATAATTAAATTCATTAATACGACATATCTTTCTTGGAATCAAAAGTAAGATGTGAAACATTTACCATGATTGTATCATCAAATTGGTAATTAATCAATGAAGAGATTATGTGTAAAAATGTGAATCCATATAAAATAATTGTAAATATAACATAATAAAATTATATTTAATTTAACACATTATCATGGAATAATTGTTAATGATATATTTGTATAACCTAATGAATGAAACTTGGGTTGAGAAACCCTTACCACATGGTAACTTGCATGTTTAATCCACTTGGATATAATGATTTTAATTAAAAATTAAGACACCATGAATTATGAATAATTCTTTATATAACATGTAAATGGGTAGTGTGTACACCATATAAACTAAATTGGATAATAACATTAAAATATTCCTTAATAGAATGAAATTGACAAAGAATCCCCTACCTCAGGTCTTACTCATCACATATATTATTTATCATATTGATAATAAAAATATCATAATTATTTTCTTTCCTAATAATTTTTTAATTTTTATTATTAATTATATTTTATATATGTTTTATATTTAATTACATAATCAATTATGTTCAAGTCATAATTTTTATAATATTCAACCTATTTATCGAAAATGGCTTTGTTATGTTGAATATTGTCAATGATTTAATTATGACAATATCAATTTAATAATAATAATGAAAAAATTAACATTTCTAAACATTAATTATACTTTGAAATCCAACTATGAAATATGGTTAATAATGAACTACTTTAGAATCATGGAGATGATAATCGGAATTGACTCAAGACTAAAGATTCCATTTTTCAATGATCAAAATGAAAAGAAGGTAACTGATCATTTATCTTTTAATAAAGATTAATATATTATAAATAGACTATAATTTCTTTAAATAAACTTATATATATCATCTATGTGATGTGGTGATGGAAAATGTATCACATCGCTTTGTGGATGTGGTAGTCCACACATACTCATGAAAAATGTTATCATTTTTCACTGGATAGAAAGGTAAGAAATTAGATGATACATTATATTATCATAATTATAAATATATAATGAATATATTATATATAAATTAAATCCATAATTATAACAAATATAACGAGGTGTTGATGGAAAATGAATAACATTAGTTAATGATGTGGCAGTCCTCCGTACATAAGAAAAATAATTTTTTTCAGAATTAATGGAATAAGGATACAGATATAGTTTTCAATATTTACATAAAAACCTGTAATTATATGATCTATACTAATGGTATGATATCAGTAGGGTTGAATAATTTTTTATGGTTATAAGAATAAACAAAACTAAAACATATGGTTAAAATCTATAACATATCTTCAAAAAATATCATTTTTGTTACTCTTTAAACCCTTTATGATTTGTTTTTTACCTAAAAATACATCTATAATGAGGAAAGGGATTCTAAGAATGGATTGGGATAGGTATAAGATGATAAAAAGGTTCTTGTAGTGTGAAAAAATATGAGAGATGGTGCCCCTTTATATGTGAGGGAAATACATTCATGGGATTTTAAAAAATATTAAATAAATATAAATTAATTGTTATGTCCAAATTGATTAAAATTTTAAACAAATATAATATAGGATAAATATGGTTATAAATAATTTCATCCAATATTATTTTTAAAATATTTATATTATGTTTTTACCCTTATATCTTGGTTTTAACCAATATTATGTCTTTTTGAAAATTTCAGTGATGAGAGTGTTTTTATATTTTTGTGTTCAATGTAGTTAATATATATGTAAAAGTATTAAATAAATACACCATGTTTTATATTTTTTAAATATATAAAAATAAATTTTCAGAATATATTATTTTTTGTAAATTTTAAATAATTTAATAATATATAATTTATTATAAAATAACATTAATGTCGTTTTTGACATCGTTCGATTAATTTTAATTAAAAATAACATAAAAACAACCAAAATTGAATATAATAAATTAAACCCAATATAATATATTATTCTTAATGGAAAAAATTATGTAAATTCTTTATTAATTCATATTATATTGAATTTATTATTTTTAAAATCATTTTTTGTATTTTTCAATTAATTGAATAAGTGTTTTGTTGGCATTGCATAAGTACTTAAGGTAATTATTTCATCCTTGAATGTTAAAAAAATTACCATGAAAAAAAAATAATCGTATTTCAAATAATGAATTTGGATCAAATGTATGCATTCATTATCCTCTTCACAAAACATTATATAAATTAAAAGTATGAAAGATACATTTTTTACTTTATATTTTACATAATAATTATAAAGGTAAAAATATCTTCCAGATTGATAAATATTATATACCCAAATATTGGTTGAGAATTCACAAAATATACTCATCTAATGAAATTTAGGCATGTTTTAGGGTCATGTTTTAGTCATTTTCATATTATTTTTATCATAAATTACTCGATATATCCATTTCATGATGATAATTATTTACTACAGTGAGTACATATAATGATAAAAATGAACCTATTTACAAAATTTGGACCACAAAATTCCTAATATGGAATAAATGTTTTAAAATTCAATGTAAATAAATTGTATAACTAAATTTAATTAAACATGCAAAGTGCGAGGGAAAGAGGGTTTTTTGTAAAATCTATTTTTAAAGGAAAATATCATATTACGCTAACTCTATGACTAGTAATATTCATTATATAATATTAAATTTATATTGATAGATATATATTCTATACATTTCATTTAAATCATTCAACGTTCAGGGTAATTTTATGTAATTAAAATAGAAAAACATAATGCACATAAACAATTGTGTAGTCAAATTATGGTAGTGAAAATATATATCATGTTTGAAACATTAGGATGTAGGTACATTGGGTCACCTTGTGCCTTTGATCTATGTGCTTTCAGGCCACATGACTTATAGGCCATGAAGTAGTTACATCAGAACACATGATAGAAGGCCCCAATAGTTGAATTAGTTCAAGTCGTAGTTACTAAGGTGAAGCTAACTAGGTTGGGAATGAAGAGAGGGTTAGGAAACCTCTTATATACAAGGAACCATTTAGGTCATCAGGAGTCAATTCTATCTAATTATATAAGTGAGTTGGGGATCTAGGTGCTATCAATTTAGTAGATTCTGGGGGAGGGGCTGTTCTAGTAGATTCAGGTCTTTAGGTCGGTGGGTCATGTTCTAGCATCATACCTCTAGGAAAAAGGTTTATCAAAATGACCCCTCATAAAAAATTTAAGAATGTGATTATCCAAAATTGAATATAAATATAAGACCTCTGAGCCATTCAGGCAAAAAAATGGGTTTCAATAAAGAAATATATTTCTTCCAAAATAAAGAAAATTACTAATTCAAAGTAAATTAATAATATTATTCTAAAAAAATGAATCATGGTTCAATTTATGACTAAATCGAAAATAAAATTAGACTTTTATATAAATTTAGTTAATGTAATCAAATGAAAATTTTATTAAAATCTGTACTTTTCACTATCTAATGAGAACCCAATTTTTCCAAAAAATCTAAAAACTCACCCAAATTTAATTTTCATATTTTTTTCAGAAATGATATTATTTTTATTAAATAAAATTTATAAAATTTATAGAACATAATTATAAAATTTTGTTGTTAATATTAATATAACGTATGATTGAATAAAACATATGTTTTTAACAAAAAATGGCTTGGGTAAAAATTGAGTACTTTTTTCCACATAATTAAACTATACATTTTTATTGAGTTTGAGCATTATTAATTTTTTTGTAATGTGGTTAATACATTTCATACCCTAAAATTAAATGGATAGCTATAAAATTTAAATAATAATATTTTGTAGTTATTTAGGCTTAGTGTTGCATTTCATATATGAAATATAACAATGTTTTAATTTAAAATCACAAGGTGTTACATTCTAACCCAATAGAATAAAATAAAACCTCATAATTTTAACATGATATTGAATATCATGGGTTTTAAATTTGAAAATAATATTGTTGAAAACCAAAAATCATAAAATGGTTAATAAATATTTATCATAAAAATATGGAAAGGGGTGTTTGAAGGTTATCTGGGATAACCCAATACTAGGATTACAAATATAAGAACATCTATGGAAAGTTAAAATATAGAAATGGATGACAAAAATAATGACCAAGCAGTAATATAGAGTGATATGTTACATGGTTAGGAGAAAGGTAATGAAAAAACCCCATAAATCTGTGAGGTGTGAAAATGAATATTAATTCATCAGAAATGAAGGTAGAAAAATAATTTTTTTGGTTCAGGATCCTTTTCTTAGATTTGAATAATCCCTTTATCATATAGACTATAAAAAAAATATACTTACTTGAATATTATAATTTTCCCCTTTAATAAATTTTTACAAGAATATCATCTAATTATCCAAATAATGGGAATTAAAAATGATTTCATTCATTCCTAAGGAATTAAAATCAAAATTATAATGGGTCACATAATTCTACAAAAGTATTACAAGATAATCATTCTATATTTAAACATTTAGAAATATAAAAATATTTCGATAAAGGTAAGATAATTACCAAAATGAAAAATCCTTCACATGAAGAGTGAATAAATTAATCTCCAAAATTCGTCAATAAAAAATGGTTGAAATAGAGTATTCCTTAAATAACTAACTATATATTCCCAATAACCCCAATAAAATCGACATTATATAATTTTTTTAACCTCAAATGATTTATCATAACCATTCTCTTACACTCAAAAAATTCAATTGAATTATTTATAAATAATATTTTACTTTCAAGACAGTGGATATGTATTCATCAACCCAATAAAATGTCTTTTGGAATATAATTAATCACCCAAAAAGAAAAATGTTTTCAATCAGTAATATGTTTCCCAAAATTAACATAATATTTATCTATAAAAATATTTAGCTGAAACCATTTTCATACTAACATGGTCATCACATAGGCTAGTGGTAAGTGTTATACCCTTTTCACCCATCAGTTATGGGTTCAATCCCCGTGGCCTTTTTGGATGTGACAGGTTATCTCCTGACACATTTTCTTCCTTTTTTAAAACTATATTAATATAATTACTATAACATTAAAAAAAGGACAAATTTCTTTAAAAAATGACAATAATAATAAAATTATATTTCAATACCATTGTTATCTATATGATAAAACATATGTTCCTAAAATTAAATAACAAATAATTACCTTATATACAAAGATAATATAAAACATAAAGGCTATCAGTACCATTGAAGTTATTTTCATAAAATATAAAACCATTATTATTCAAATAACCTTCACAATAAAACATATATTGTACCAATGGGTTTTATTCCCATATATGTCATCAAAAATATCCTTGATTATATATAACTCCCTTCACATAAATCCTCAAAATGGGTATATATGCCTTCATAATTATGGTCAACCACAGACTGATTACCCCAATACATAGGTTTCCATAGGTTATATTCTATCATTCATCATAATGGTTCATAAATAGAATGTGAATTGTCCCAATAATATCCCACTAGAGTGTCAAACTATGTGAATAGTAAGGGAACACTGACAATGAAACATAGTTATGGATGGAATATTACTATTTTCTTGTATATTACCCCTAGATTCATCTGTGAAAAAATTATGTTTGTTTGTTGTATCTAGAAAAGGATTTATTTATTGAAAAAACCATGTAATCTCTACATTATAAAAAGATTAGGATGGTATACTCTACAAAGACTTATCCTAAAAGTCTTTCATTGTGTAAGGTAACATAATATTTGTTTTCAAAAATCAATTTCCCAATTTCTTTATTAAACTTTATTGAATAAAAATTAAAAATACCTTGAACATAGAAACCAGTATCCATTGGTTACTTTTATTCATTAGCACCATATACAATAAATAATATCCTGAAAAACCAAATAGTTTATTAATCTTTCTAAACTATTCAAATACATGAATCTCAAATTAAATTTTAAAATATAAAATAAAAACATATTAAATATAACTATTTTACAAACTATAACATATTCAAATATTCATTTTTTATATTCTATGGATAATAAAAAATAATTGTGTGTTTATATTCTTAGTAAGGGTTATTAACAATGGAATCTATTATGAGTAAATAATTCATAATCAATATGTAATGGTAAATAACTAAAAATACATTTCATTTAATCAATAACTAGGGAATAAAGAATAATATGGAAAGAATAAATCAACATAAAATGATTCCATATAAATAATCACATGAGATTGAAAATTATCCATGGATGTCATAGATATTAAAAAAAATTACATGTAAAATAATAAATAATTTCAAATTGACATAATTCATAATGCTTCATATTATAATCTGAACATAAAATAATTACTCCAAGAAATCATATATAAATAGGAAAAGACTCATAAAAATACACAATCTAGTTTGTCTTATGATACCTACCAATTCACTGAGGGGATACATAAGATCATGTCATTCACTTACTATGTCAAATTCATATATCTTATAAAATTTTATAACAAAAATTTAATTAAAAATCAACATAAACATTCATATTGAAAAAAAACATTCATAATATTATTATTTACCTACATAAATTTATTATAACACATAAAAATAAAAAATAGGGATATTATTTTTACAACATATTTCTAGTGGCATATATGTAAAATAAATGGATGTTCTCATTGATGAATTGAAATAACATAAAATATCATTAAAAATATTCTTGTGGAAAATATATTTTTATAAAATTTTGGATAATAAGAAATTTTTTATATATAATAATTGAAACTTTTAATGGATTATTAAAACCATTTATTATTCATGATGGTGGAAAACTACCTTCATTCCATGTGTGTTAAAGCAAATATTCCTTCTACAGTTTTTTGTAAAATGAAAAAAAAACTACCTCATTCATAAAATAACAACAAGATTTGGATTAAACGATTTTGTAAAAAATAAAATTTTGTTAAATTATTGTTAATAAATAATTTGCTAACACTAAAAAAATTATTTTAAAACATTTTAAGTAAAATATGGACAATGAGGAAAAATATTCCTGACTGAATAGAAAACAAATTATAGTTTCCCTAAAAACATTATTTTGATATCTTGAGTATATAAAAGAGTCAAATGGAAGGAATACATATAATTTTGGAAAATTACCAAGGAAAAAATATATTTTGATTAAGATAGAAAGATAATTTAATTCCCTCGATGGAGAATAAAACAAAAATAATGCTAACTAATGATGAGAATGTCGAATGAACCATTACCACATTAAAAATATTTCAATAATAATCCTCATGGAATAAATAATCATAAATTAATCTTTAAACACATTTAATATTAATGGAATCATGATATATCATATCAAGGGGGCATTATAAAAACAAAAATAATAAAGCTAGTGGTCAATATGGAACGTGTCTTAGGAAAATAAAGGTGATTTGAGAAACTCTTATAAAGATCACATAATAAATTTAAGAATTAATCAATTAAGTTAACAAGTGTTAAAAATTTAAATCCACATAAAATAAAAATACATCCAAATAAAAAAAATAGTTAATTTTATACATATTCATTGAAAAACATATTCAACGATGTAGAAGTATAACCGAATGAATGGAAATTGTGTTAGTAAAACCCTTACCAATTAGAAAATTTCTAGTTAAATCTAATTGGATTAAATTCTTTGAATTGAAAACTTAAAATATCATGAAGTTTAACAAATTCATGATATAACATGTAAATTAGTAGTATATACACCACATAAAATAAATTAGTGCACAACATTGAAATATCCCTCAATGAAAGGAAATTGAGATTGTATCCCTTACATCACGTATGACCTCCAATAAACATTCCTTATCTTCGTAAATAATAAAAATATGTTGATTATTTAATTTCATTAGAAATATATTCATGTTTATTATTCTTGTTTTTTTATGTATTACCATGTTATATTTATTTATTTAATCAATTAAGTTCACATTACATGTTTGAAGGTATTTGGACCATATATCAAAAACAACTTCAACAGGTTGACAACGGTAAACAAAGTAATTATGAAACCATATTAAAATTAATAGTAATGAAATAAATATAATTTTTGTAAATAAATTTTTGCTTTTAAAACAATCCACGTATAATTAGTATGAATAATTAACTATGTTACAATCATGGGGATGGTAAGTCATACATACACATTAATAATGTATGCATTTATCAATGATTTTAATTCAATGAAGTTATATGTTATATTTGATTTAAATAATGATATTTATAACTGAAATAAACTATTATTTATTTATATATACTTATATATATCATCCATGAGATTTTATGAAGGAAAAAAATCATATCGCTTAAGAGAGTTGGTAGTCCACACGGATTCCCAAATGATGTTATCATTTTTAAGTGGATGGAATGGTATGAAATTAGATGATATATTATATTTTTTGAATAATAATTATGTCATAAATATCATATATATTCATTCAATTAACCATTATAACCATATGATAGAGGTATTGATGGAAAACAAATTATGTCAGCACGTGAGGCTGTAGTCTTCTGTACATGTGGACGAAAAATTAATTTCACATCTAATAGATGAAGGATATTAATATATTTTATTACATTAAAATTATAAAATAACATTATATTTGAGAGAATATTTAAATATATCATCCTTGTTGATGAATATTTTAAGGAGGTTTAATAAATAAATAAAACTAAAATATCTGGTTATAAATTATACCACTTCTTTTGAAAATCTATTTTTCTTTACTCTTTATTCTCTCTAAGGTTGATATTCATCTTCAAATTGAAATATTTAATGATTTGAGGTATTATAGTAAGTTATTTGGGTATGTATTTCTAAACTAAATCGTTAATTATGTGTTAAGAGAAGAGGAGAGGGGGTACCCTTTTATACATCATGGAATGACATTATTGAAAATTATTACAGTATTAAATATATAGATATTATATTTCTTCATTAAATAGATATAAATTGATATAATTATAATAATGTATGATTATGGGATGATATTAAATTATTATATAAAATTTTATCATGTTTTGATTAGGTTTTTACACACCTTTTTTTTGTTTTAACCTCCATTAACCATTTTTTATCATTACCGTGATAAAAAAGATCATACTCTTTAGGGGGTTAATATGTTTACTATAAAAGAATAATTTACCCACAAATGGAAAATAGTGGATATTTTAAAACATAAAAATCACTTTTTTAGATAGATTATTTCCATGAATTTTTCAATCATTTTATAAAATATTGTTTAACATAAAATAACATTAATGTCATTTTGGACACTGTTAAATAAATTTGATTTGAAAAAAAAAACAGAAATAATGAAATTTAAATATAATACAATAAAAAATCAAAAAAAAAATAGTTTTCATTATAATTTTTTTGGTACATATTAATCAATTAAAATTATAGTACTTTTATTCTTTCTTAAATCATTTCTTTCATTTTTTTCTATTGAATAAATGCTTTTTCAGTGCTCCAAACATATTTAAGAAAATTATTACATATATGAAAATAAAAAAGCATTATAATATATATATATATATATATATATATATTTCAAATAACCATGTATAACCAAATATATGTTTTTATCCTTTTAAAAAAAAATATTAAAAATAATCAAAATAATAAACTAAAATATTTAACTTTGTCATTTAGTTAATTATTTATAAATACAAAAATCAAATACAAATGAAATAAATATAATATAACCAAATACTATATTATTATAAATTGAATATATTCATAAAATTATATTACAGAATGTTTTAGTCTCATTTTTATATCGTTAATATAGTATATTTAACTTTAATTACCCAATTTACCCATACTTTAGTGGTCATTATTTACTACATTTATTATACCTAATGATAAAATGGGGAAATATTTAATAAATTTGAGAATCATAATTAAAAATAAATATTCCATTTTTTAATATTAAATTTACATAAATTTAATAATTTAATTTAAAATTAAACTCTCAAATTGTGTTGAAAATCTGTTTTTTAGGAAAATTTATTTTTCAAAGAAAATAAGATTTGGCAATAACTATATTATTATTAGTTTTTATTTTATTAATTTTATTTCATATAGATATATATATATATAATCTATAAATTTAATTTAAATAATTCCTCATTAGGTTTATTTTAATTTATTGTAATGAAAATTTATTATGCACATAATAAAATTCAGAGAAAAATACATTTTTATGCCTAAAAATAGATGTATACAAGAATCGTGAAATTTTTTGATTCAAATGAAATTAATTATTTTGTTATAAATAAAACATACCATATTTAAATTTAATACTAAATAAAAAATATAAAAAAAATTTTAATTTACTTGATTTAATTAATGTAAATTATGCTTTTAAAAAATAGATATTTTTAACTATTCACAGGAAAACCAATCTTTTCTGAAAAATAAAAAAAATCACCATAAAATACTTTTGATATAATTATTTAAAAAATTATATTATTTTTATTAAACAAAATTAATAACATTACAAAAATTAAATATAGTATATTCTCATAAAAGAAAATAAAAACCATTTTAGAAGAAAACCTATTTGTTTGATGAATAAACTGAATTAAAAACATTAGTTATCATTTTATAATAATTAATAAATAAAAATATTTTGAGTAGTAAATTTTTATATTTTTCATATAATGTTAGATATTATTAATAAAAACCAATTTAATGGATATTTTATAACAATAAAATTTAAATAATAAAAATTTTTGGTTTAGTTTGGATTAGTGTTGTGTGTCGAATATACTACCGCACATTGTGTTATTTTAAAAAATTTGGGTTTTACAAGGTTACTATATTCTATTTTTTAAATATAATTATTGAATTCATATTATTTGATATAATATAATACAATAAGAAAACCTAATCCAATATCTCGATTTTATATAATTGAAATCATAAACTAACAAGAGTGAAGAACATGTATGAGTTCCTTATACAAAAGTCAATCAAATATCCTAACATCAAAATTGATTTTTTTGAACATAACTAATAATTAACTAACATGATCATTCCTCCATGATTTATCCATGATCTAACATAAATAATTCGTCATTAAGTGGTACTTCCCTTCATAAAATGATATTCAAGTATCAATTGAAGAAAACAAAGAAGGAGAAAGTGGGATTCCAGTTTTGAAAGACTATATAAACTTCACATACCATCTTCTGTGACATTGGTCTATTTATATAGGCCACATAGATAATCCTTCATATTTCATGGTATTTAATCAAATATTATAATTTTTTTGGAAAATTCCAATGGTTAGAAAAATTTTATAAGCTTCGGTCAGGTATGGGAATGTATTTATCATATAAATTCATTTGATTCTCCCAAATAATTCTTTATTTAAAATGATTATAATCAATGTATCCTCTATATAAATAATATTTGAATGTTAACACTTATGGTTAATTTCATAAATAAATAATAGGATTTAATTATAATAATTTAACTTGAATCACTATAGCCTAATAATATTTCTATATCATATATATTATTGGGATAAAAGGAACTATTTTATGATATTATTATGTAATAAGAACAAATATACTCATTAAATCATAAAAAATCCTTTCACATCAAGGATTTAAAACCATGTTATGTTGTTATATCATACAGTTTGATATATTCTAATATATGTTTCAAATACCTTATGATTTAGGGTATATATTCATTAGTTCAACCCTCATATTCTCTTTAATAAATAAATTTCACCAAAAAAATACAAATTATTTCCAAATAAATCATTATATTTCCTTGTCATACTATTCACTAGTCATTTTTTAGAATATATTTTTACATTTGTATTCTCAAAAAAAATTATAGATGATATCATTCTAAGGTGTATAATAATTAATATCATTGATTCTACAAATTTTTGGACATAAATTTCTCATTAGATATCCTATATATTTATAAGGATATGGAATAACCATGACATGGTTGTTTATACCATGCATTCAAATGTTCATGGATACACCACATCATAGATAATGTCTCCATGTTTTAGTGTTGTAGGTAGTGGTTTGTGTATAAAGAGATAATTAATATCTATAACTTATTACTCTTACCTAATGCTACCATGATCTTTTTGGTTATCAAATGATGAAAATATGTGGAGTCTGTACTTCCAAATAAATTGTTTAAATGTTAAGAAATTATTTATAGAAGAAGAGTCATTGAGTATAAATTTTTCTATCCTTGGAAATGATTCTCTTTAATATCTGAACATCTGGCCTCCAAGGAGAGTCCATATATGGATATATGAAAGGGATTGTGGTCAGTGATTTTGAGAATCTATTTTTTTGAAAGTCCTTAGGGAAATGAACAAAAAATCTCACTCTCTTATCCTTTAACATAAAGATTCTATTAAACCAATAAGAAGAAGGAATCATTCATATGCATTTGAATATTTTTACAGATCATTGATACAATAGGATAAATGAATTTTTTATCTACTTCTCAATGATTATTATCAATCATGGGTGGAATAGATTGTTTGGACATAGATCAATAAAGGGAATTTATAGAATTATTTATTTACTTTTTGAGTCTAATAAAAATAGAAACATTCAAAATATTTATAGGTTTTATTTAATGTTTTTTATTGAGTTTATAGAAGTTTTATAACTTCAAAAAACAATTTACTACAAGATCCACTTCCATTATGTTTTTACTAATTATTTGAATGGTCTAAGAAACCATATAATAATAATTTCTAGAAACAATAACCGATATCATGTTTAAATAGTTTTGGTTATTAGATCTTTCTTTATGCATTATATATTATATTATATAAAAGGTTCATGGTTATATAAAATTTAAAAGATGAAATATTATTATAGAAATGTAGTTTTAACATTACTATTTGAAAATCTATGTATCATTTTTCAATAAAAATCAATCATGGATAACAAAAAAATGATCCATTTTCATGGGTACCTTGAGATCATACCACATAATGGGGGATATCAAAAATTCATTCTTTATGATATTAATATTAAATGAAAATAAATTGGTTGTATCTATAATAATTTTTGTTCATGTTATGTATATATATAAAATATTCCAAAAAATATTAGTGGTTTTTAATGAATATGATTTAATAATACCCCATGATGTTATTGAGATAACTATGACATAGTATATCCAAAATGATTGTAGTATACCAATTTCAATTTTGGTATTTCCATAAGAAAGAGTTTTCACTCTACGAAATAACACATCATAGTGATTAAACAAAAATATAGTGTATATAATTATAATAAATTTTTTTTTCTATAACAATGAAAAATAATATTTAGAGTAATATTTTTCCAAATTGGGGGGGGGGGGTGTAAACCATACAAAAATTATGTTATAGATGTGATATATGTTTAAATTGGATTTAAATAGTTTATTAATTTATAACGTATTTATTAATTAAAATAAGGTTATGTGTAATGGTTTTTTATTATTTTATTAATTTTACATAAATATAAATAAAAAATGTTTATTTTAAAGTCATTATTTGTAAAATATTTCATTTTTAGTTTGTGTAAAGTGCTCACATATAATATGAATTATTTTATGATTATAAAATTATTCATCAATATAATATATTTTTGAATATGAAATATTTTATATTAAATATCATATAGATTGATAATATTGAAGAGTTCGTATTAAAATAAATGTGAGATATTCATTCTTATTTATGTTATGGAATATACATAAATAATGCATAAATTATTAAGTGTTTATAATTTCATTATTTATAAATTATTTAGTAATGTTTATGTAATGTTTAAATTTATGAATAGTTCATTTATTTTTTTTACAACCAAAATTATACATAGATATAAATTTTTAAGATTATTAATTGATATATTATTTATTTTAAATTCTTTAAAATTACCTCTTTAAATTATCATATATAAATTTAAGGATTTTAATTCTATTTTTGATAATTGATTTTAGTTTTATGTTGAATTTGGTTTGTACATCAATTTTGATATTTAATTTAATGTTTTGATATAGTTTATACATATTATGTGTCATAATTATGATACAATTGGGTCTCACTTATGTACTAAACCATGGGTAGTGATACATAGGGATGAAATTCTCATTTTCACAGGGGATTATGCCTTGATTGGAGGTTACCTACCTTTCACAGCATTATTAATCTTATGTATATTATATATGTAACATAATTTTATTCCCTTAAATGATTAGGTTTTATATACCATATGAATGGTAAGAATTTTGATACTTGTGGATTTGGTAAGATTTTAATTTGGGATACAAACACAAGCTATTTGTTTTGTAAATATGTATGCATTAATATGGTCTTAAAATATTGATTTAGTGAAAGGAATATGGAATCAAAAACCATATAATTAAAAGAATACATATAAGTAATTATAATACATGTTATAATATAGTGAGATATTTAAATTACAGAAAAATAATTTGTTTTCTATTACTTCCAATGAAACATTCTTCATTACCTCGATCATCTGATTACATAGGTTCATGCTAAATTTAGATTTGAATGGATTATCTTATGTAAGTCATAGTTTAAATGGATAACCCAAAATTTGAAAAATCCAAATCCAACTTTATTCTTTTGGACACAATAAACTAATAAACTCTAAAGGTTAGGATATTAAATGAACATAGTTTTTTTTTCATTATAATGGATTGTGAATTTATTTTTCCACTAAACTATCATAGATTACTATATGATGTGATTTAGATTTTTGTAAACCTAGATAAAAATGTAATAGGAAAAATTATAGAGATAAAAAAGAGTAAAATATCGATCTTGAAAACTAATAGATGTAATGTATACTATAAATGGGTCATCATTTTAGTGGGATTGCAATTAAAAAGATTCCACATTAAGTGAATATAAATCATGATTCTCTTGTAATAAAGAATTTTATTTTATGTAAAATGGAATCATAATCATCCAACATGAATTTGAGATCAATTATTGTAAAATAAATCTTTATATAAGTAACCCTATAGTAAAGAATAGGAATTTGAAAATATTTTTGAAGAAAGAATGAATTTTTTATGCATTGGAGAAAAAAATCATGAGAAACATCCTACTGATAAAAACACTCAAGATTAAAAATGTACTTGTTATATGAATAATAAATATCTCTTACATAATCTATAGTTTTTATTTTTTAATGGATACAAATATTCAAAAGAGAAATAAGAATGTGGTTTCTTCTGGTATGAAAAGAAACCTAAAAAGGAATCTATCAATAAAAAACTAGTTATGATAGATATTATATTTAAAAAGTTATTTTTGGTGTAGTTTGATTAGGATACCTCTATTTCAACTAATTTACTAAATATAATTGGTTATGTAAATGTCTACGAGAAAATATGTCCACAAATTAATATTTGTTTATAAATGGGAATCATTATTAATTGAATTCAGAGAACATTAAATTGTTTAATATGAATTACAACATGAACGACTTCAATTAATGTTTAATAAATCTCAATGTTCCTGGATTACAAAAAAATACATGGGAGTTAAAAACCCAATTTCCATGATTATGGTAGATAAAGTAAAGGGTGAATTTTTTTATCAATAAAAATGAATAAGAGATATTGTGGATAGTGAACAATAACATCCAAACTGAAGAATAAAGTTTCCAAATAGGGGATATGTTTTTAATATAGGAAACCTGGAAATTTGAGAATAAATCTTCTAGAATACTTTAAGGGGTTCAAAAAATCTATGTAGAGTGAAATTTAGAAATATAGTTTATAGAAAAAAATTCTTACATTTTTGAACATTATATGATATTATATATATAATTGAAAATTATTTTGAATATGTGTAGGAGTTAAAAATTAATTAAGATTTATGTTTTTATCAAAAAGCGTGTAATCAAATATTGAAGTAATGGGTTTCTACAACATTTATTTAGATGTAGTGGCTCACTTTAAACTCTATTGGGTGGAAATAAATGATTTATATTTTTCATTGTATTTTAATCTTATATGATATAGTGGACTTACTGTAAATAATTATAGGTATAAATAAGTGAGATGATAGTTTTAATACAAATTGTTTTGATTGATCCATCATGGTAACGTGTTTTAATGCAAGATAATGATAAAAGTGTTTTATCTAGGATAATATAGTTTATCCATGATATCTACTATAATATATTGAAATATTTCATACCCCCATTCATTGGAATATTTTATAGAAGATTTATTTTTCTAATACTTCTCCAAAGGTATTTAATCACATATAAGATATTGTTATTAATGGTTTATTTCTAAAATATTTCTATTATAGAAAATATGTTTTATTATCTAACATAAAATTATATTTTTTATATTTTAATGATATTCTAGATAGAATATAGTTTTATGAGGCTATTGGGAGTATGTATAAACTTAATGAAGCTAAAAGAGTAATAAATAAATGAACTAAATATTCATATTTAAAATAGATATCCAATTTTTACCCAAATACAGTTTAGTATGTGTAGATAATGAATAATATTAATGTAAATAGTTATATTTGTTAACTGAATTATTGAAAATAGAAGTTCAAATGGAAGGCTTCTGTGAGGATGATGATAAACTAATAAAGACTTATAATTATATAGTAGACGTTAATAACATTGTAGAATTAGATGTTTTAAAGTAAATATATTTGAATACAATGTCCAATGTTTTTAACATTAGGAATACAAATATTGATCTTATCATTATTCAGAAAATATTTCTTTATAGATGTAACCTATTAAAGTTGTTTATGTGGTGGTTTTATTAGATGTCCACAAAAAGAGTAAAAATAATTACTCTCCATTAGTATAACAAATGGAAAATGATAGATAGTGTCTTATATAATGTTTTGTAGTATTTTACAAAACATGACCCACTGATACCACTCCTTAGGAAAATTAAGTTTGACTCTTCCACCCCAAACCAAAAATAAAAAATATATGGGCTACTGACTAGCACTAAGTCGGAATAAAACTCTTATAAGAGTACTTATACTATTCATACATCATGAAAGAAATATATATATATATATATATATATATATATATCATAATATAATAATTCTAATCATAATAAAAAATAACAAACTATTATAAACAATCCGTGGGACACAAGTTCATTATTGACAAGATAAATTATGTTTAATATTCAAAATAGAATGAAAATACACTTGCCTCATATCAAAGGTAATAGACAAACCTAAAAATATTAAAAATGAGACTCCTCACTTTATAACTCTCAAAATATGTATTGGATTCATCTTTCACCTTCGAACCCAACTATTCTCCAGCTGCACTGGGGCTATGCCAATCATTGTCACCAGGGAACTATATGTCTTCTATATAAGACATGACACATTTGGGTGGAATGAAATGTATAGTTGAGTAAAAATATACAAAGTATGACATAATGAAAAATAATAACGGAGAAAAATATAAAAACATATTTATAAATCATTCCATGGAGGATGGATAAAAAAGAATAAAAAATTTGACATACTTAAGGATTGAGAACCAAAAAAATTAAATAATTCTAATATTAATATCCCATATACACAATTATAAAATTATATGAAAATAACATATAAATAATACTATCTATTTTGATAAAAATCAATGCCACTTCTCAATATTTTAATTTGGGGATAAGAGCCTCACGGAGGTATGTGTTTTGGTTAAGGTTATATTGACTCTGGTGGAAGATCTTCACCTCATAGAGTATAGAAAATTAATTGATGGAAAAAAGAATGCATAGATTGAGGACATATTCACATATGTGGGTAATTGTTTTAACCCATAATTCATACGGTTGACCTATACCTTTTCAGTACTATGGGAGTAAAAACCCAAGCCAGAATCTTAGAATTCTATCTATGATGATTGTTGATGGGGAATCCAAAATAGTAATAATATCCCTTACATACATATTAGTAATTTACCATTGGTTTTTTTCATAAGGATATGATATAGACCACTAACTATCCATGAACATATAATTTTTTTTCCATGTTTACATCAAAATAAAAAAGAACAATGTTTATATATTTTTATATTTTATATAAATGAAACAAATAAATAATTTTTAAATAAAAGGATGTTAGTAAGAAGAGTATATGGTCTTATGTGTAATTTTAATCTCTTGTTATTTTATAATGTTATAAATTCCATAACTCAAAAAAAATACTCAATACCATTCAACCGCTTTTTTTAGGTTAGTGGGAAAGAACACTTGTAAACCATGAAAGTGAACCATATCAAGATCCTAGAAGAAATCAAGTTATATTCAACCTCAAAAATCACTCACCACCACTAGTATAATTAGTGATTAAATTAGTGGGAGACACTGGATTTCAATTTATTAAAAATGAAAATTAATTGATAAATAATTGAGTAAATATCAGAATCTCAATCTTATATATTAACTATCACACCAATATTAGAGAGACTGTTTAAGAATTAAAATGCATAAATTGAATATATCCAATGTGATTCCCCTTAGAGCTCAAAAAATGGTATAATTATTCACTATAACTAAATGTGAAATCAATGGGACATCATAGAGGTTTGATAAATCCAAATAAATTGTGTATAATAAGATAACACAACATAGGTGAAGAGTAAAACATTATAATAATCGTAAATTAATGATATATAAGAAACCTAATCTAAATAAACCCATGATCTAATGTCCAAGGGAATAAATCCTTTATAAATGGTCAGGGGATATATATATATATTTATGTGTGTGCATTACATGTATTCATATCTATCTTACTAGAAATTCATTACATAACATCCTTTATTTATTATTCGTATCTTCTTCTATGTGTACCTCCTGAGGGTAGAGATTTCACCAGTATTGTCATCCTCTAGGATTCATCTTGGCATGATTTTCTTCCCATGAACATTGTCTCAATTCAATAATGGATGGGTATCACATGGAACAATAGGAGGGAACATGTAAATTGAAACAAGATAGATAGATGAAAATTAATTTTTAGAAAAGGCCTAAATTGTATTATTAATTTTAGATTTAATGTTCTATATAGTGATGTCTTGACTCTTACGTTTTACTATGGATGTGGGTGTTACTCTTATGGATTGTATTTTTTGATCGTAACAAAAAACAGGTTCATCCCTAGGTAATGTAACAAAACATACACAAAGTAGATGATTACCCTTCTGAAATGAATGGGTATATGGAATGGATGTTATGTTTTTGCATGATGGACATTATAATGTATGGGTTCTTAAGAAATGACTTTTTAATTTCCATAATTTATCAAATTTTTCAATGTATATCAGAATGAATATTTTGTTTTTATCAGATGGACCTTATAAATTTCAGGTTAATTTTAATGTTTGTAAGTATACTCTCAACTTTGGTAAAATTATTTAGAAATATATAAATTCCATAAGATTAACTCCCAATTCAACAAATATCAAAATATCTATAAAAAATAACCTAAATTGTGTGATAATATCATAATCAGTGCAATAATTAACAATAATTCCATAATTTAATTGAATAATTAAAAATTATATTTTAATCAATTTAACTCTTTAAAACATTGAAATACTAAATTACCAAAAAATGAAGTAGAGAACATAGATATATATTGATTATGGGGTAAATTATATGTGAAAGTAGAAGAAAAAAATTCCAAAATGTTAACTCTCATCACTCCCCAACATGGAAACTATCGCACTATTAGGAAACGCAATGAATATAATATAATAACTTTTTCACTTCCCAATATAAATACTCTTGTAAGATCCTATAAACGGACAAAATAATTCATTATTGAAAATATGACGCTTCTTTTACAAGTCCAATCACATACACATTTAATTTTCTCATTATTTGAAAAATTAAATCATTCCTAGACATTTCATGACATACCTCACATGAAACATTCCCATGTTCACTCTAAGAACATTTAAACATAGAGTTATACTCATTAAAAGAGTTAATGTGACCTATATTACTGTTTCTATGTTTCTAATAACTATTCCAATAGTCACTAGTGTGTCACTAAAGAGGAATTAAAAAAGTATTTTTGAAGTTCAAGGGTTGATATTGTAATATTTGAGAATATTATGATTTTTTTAAAATAAATTAGATTTCATCAATAGCTTCTCTTACATGAAACATCATGTTTAAATAAAATGTAACATAATATTATTATATAATTATTTAAAATGATATTTATCATATATTTTGTTCAATAGAGGTTATGAATAGATTTAAATAAATTATGAAAATATATGGATTACACACATATATAAAATAAATTATCTTCTAAAGACATTATTTTAAATTAAAATATAAACCATTTGAATAAAAAGGAAAGATTTTTATGAAATAATTTTTTTATGTTACACGCAAAGATTTCACAATACGTTAACATTTTCAAGATATTCAATATATTATATTGCATGAAAAATCGACGTGCCTTGCATTAGATACCTGATTAAGTTCCCGTGAAACAACACATTAGTATTATAATTATTTAAATTTAATATTTTTAACATTTCCATCATATATAGTAATATGAATTGTATTTAATAATTTTTTAATACAATTTATAATCCTTTCGAATAAATAAAATATTTTTATAATGGAATGTATAAGCTTTGATAAAGTGGTTATATGTTTTGTATTATTTTCTTAAAGAATTTACTTTTTATAAACATTCATGAACAATAATTAAATTAATTTAAGTCACTAATAAAAATTAAATTTGGAAAATGGACATCATTTTTCAATTCAGAATATCAAAACTAGCTTAGGGTGATTTTTTACTATTTTTATCTAATGCATTAATTTTTTATGAATAGTTAAATTACTGGATTTTTTTATACTAGATTTTTAATTTGAATAATTACATTTTTAAATTTATTTTAAGGTCATCATAGTTAAATAATATAAAAATTAACCCACTGTATGATTTTTAAATTTTTCTAGAATTATATATAAAAATATATGTATCTTTTGAGCGTCTCTTTAACCCACCTTCTATCCATATTTACAGAATTTTTATTAAACATAAATTTACCACTTTAGTAAATTGAATCTTAAAAAATAGACATAAATGGTTTTAATTTGATTGAAAATTTCGTCTAATAGGGAAAAAATAATTTCTTATGAATAGTAAATTTTGAATTCTATTTAACACAGTAAAGGTAAATAGGGTAATTAATGGTAAAAATTATATTATATTAATATAAAATTATTCTAACACTTTTCCTATTTTTATTAGATTAGTTTTTTTACCAATAACATCATTATGTCAAAAATATGATCAACTTTAACCCACTTGTGTACGATTAGGAAATTTTATATATTTTATTTAATGAAGAGTTAAAAGTGAATATTTAAATTTGAATTAATAACTTGTTTTTAAAATTGTGTTATACATAAGATAAAATTGACTATATTTACTCATTTGAAATATAAGAAATTTGTATTCATCCTTATAATTTAATTTTAATTTTTGGATAAGAAATAACATAAATAAAGTCTTGTTTAATAATGATGATGTAGTTGTGTAAATAATTGAGATATCAAATAAATGATACTAAAAATATTAAAATAAATATACATTGACATAATTAAATAAATAAAAATAAATATAGATAACATAGAAATTTTATTGGCATATTTTAAGTATTTTTTCAAATTTATCATGTTGGTTAGATATTTTTAATAATGAAAATGTTGAATAGTATTAAAATTGACATAAATGATACATTAAAATAGTTAATATTTTATGAAATGATATAAAATTAATAAAAAATAAGATTCTGCCAAAAAATATTAATATTGTTAAATATTTAATAAATTATCTAATTTGGGTTTTTTTTTTGGAAATTTATTGTAAACATATTAACTATATAGTGTAAAAATACATGTTGTCGTGGTAAAAGATAAAATGTATAACTAAGGACTAATTCCAAAATATAAGGTTATTTATATGACCTAAACATGTCTAAAATTCAATGGATTTGTGGATTTTGACCCATCCTCATCTTATAATACAAAAATATCATTTTTACGATATTTGAAATAGAAACTAATTTTATAAAAAATTAATAGTTTTGGAGATTCCTAAAGTGCCCCTATCCTCTCTTATAAAAGGGTACACCTATTTCTATTTTATTAAAAACTCTAATGCCATGTGGCTCAGATAAACCCTACCAATTTTATCTCCCAAATTCCCTCACATATTCCAAGAGATTATAATTTTGGTATAAAGCTAACCTATGGGGTCCTTCTGTGAAAATTGAAATGTGACACTGGAAGAAGAAGTAATTTTTTTCCAATTCAATTAAGTTTCATTTCTTATTATAATTCATCTTCCTATGTTGTTTCCATTATAAAGTAATAAATATATAATATAATGAATTGTGATATGTTTTTATGATTATAGGGTAAACATATTTCTCATTTTACCATTCATAATAAAAATAATATCTTCATGCGTGCATAAATGGGGCTTACTATCTCCACACCGTGGTGTAAACTTTTTTTCATGTATAAATTTTCATATGGGTAAGACAATGAATATAAAGGATTTAAATATTAAATAAGACATAATATTATTTATTTATAATTCTTATTTCATATAATTCCATCCTATTACCATTATATAATGATATCGTCCCTTGTGCATATGTACTACATACCCTATCCACAACACGATGAGATTCATCCACTATTACTACCATTTAAGAATGATTATAAAAATATATCTAATGAATAATTATGAAATATAAGACATAATTATTCCAATATAATAATATATATACACATATAATTCATTTACTTTCTTCCATTCAATGTGATAATAAAAGGGAAACAACATTCATGTGTACATACGACCTATCATCTCAATGAAAAATTTATTCCACTACATATATGTATCTTATATATACATTAAAAAAATATAATTCATATATAAATCATGTTTTAAATTCTTTAATTAATAAAATCGCGATATATGTAATATGATAGAGGATAACATGTGAAAACATATATGATAAACAACGAATTTATTACCCAAAACATTTCTTTATCATGGAATTGTTAATAAAAAAGTAATATAAAGCAATAAATGAATAATATATGATATCATAAATATTAATAAGATTTTTTATAAGTAAATAATATGTTTAAAAACATTATACAGGATTATTGGACATGTACAGATAGTATTGATCCTAAGGTAAGAGAATTTCGATCGCACTTTTATTTTTCGTGAGATATAAACAACGTTCGCCGCCCATTTCTTATGTGTGGTGTATTTACTTCTCCTATTATATTTGATATCATTAATACATTTAACTTCATGGAATTTAATGATTCATTTGAAGATATTGGGTATATTATTTAAATGATCAATGTGGTATGGTATGATTTTTCTGTTAAAAGAATTATTCTTTTCTCTGTTTCAATATTCTTGATATTATCATACATATATTTTACATGTATATAAAGGATAATATAGAAAATTTTATTTCCATTTTTAATTACATTCAATTTTTTTTTCAAAAATAAATCATTTGAGGTTTTTATGTAAGGTTCAATTTCACAATCTCATTATTATTCGTGGTTATTTATATGTATGTATCTATTTTGATATATTTATCATCCATATCCATATTTTTTAAAAATGTATTTCAAGTATTAAAAAATATATAAAGTCATTTTTACCATGGTTTTACTTTTTATAAATCTTTTTGAATGTAATATTTCCATATTTTTTCAAATGATGTACTTTACGAAATTTTCAACAAATTAAGGAATCAATATTTTTTAACTTATACAGTGCAAGTGGTTAATTCCACAATCATGATACCATAACATTTTGAAGCTTCCTTAACAAGATTAATCGATTATTTTCTGTTAAAATATTTTTTTAAATTTTCAGATCTTTTTAATGAACTGTATTCAGAAAAATGGGGGGTTTTCTCTATATATGTTTTTAAATATTTAATTAGATTAATATCATCTATGTCGACATCCTTTGTTGAATTTTATGCTTAGTTGAGGTTGATATGTTATGATACTATCTACTATATTGTATCGAAGGTTTTATAATATGATTGACTATGGACGTACAATTAAGATACAATTCATGGTTTATGGTTAATGTATTAACATTTCATATCCAATTTTTAATACAAATGTTTATGTTTCGTTTTACCCCTATAATAAGAGGAATGCATTGGAATTAGTAAGTGATGGGTGGGGCCTACTATATCCTCTTGATTCATCGATACGTATCATGAGAAAACATACTGTCTTGGAATGAAGCCTTGACAGTATGATTATGTTTGGTCTTGGAACGAGGTCTTGATTGTTTGGTTATGATGTCTGAAATTATGCATTCCTTCATTATAAGATGTGTTATTCATATTACTTCTGATTATTAGACTATTATAATATCCATGTTAATGTTTAAATGAAATTATTTTATTTATTTGCTCTATATAAAGATCATGTTTATTTTTAAAAGTCTAGTGTTTTAGTTTTAAACATTTATTAAAAGGTTTATACTTATTTATGAAATGTTTTGTGGTATTTTTTTACATTATTGAGCATTTGAGATCGCCCATTTATTATGATTTGATTTCCTATTATGTCAAGATTTTTTTTATGATTGATACATAGGGTAAATCAATGAGAATAAAGATTTTATGAATGAATTTTCTATATTTTATTTTATGTTAGAAATTGAAATGTAATGTTCATGATTGAAATATATTTTTCAATATTGATAAACGGATCTGTCCTTCAATATTTTTTTCCTTGTAATAATACCAATGTATTAAAATAATTTCATGGCTCTTAGCATCTTGGGTCAAGGTGTTCAATTTGTATCAAAGGAAGTTTTGAAACAACCATATAAATTTGTTTTGATAAATTATATTAGAGATCATAACACTAAGATAGAATTTGAGGATATGTATAGGGGAACATCCTAAACATTTGGTAATGAAGAAATTTATGCGGTTATTCCTAGAAAATATATCCTTGTTTAGATACTACTGGTGGACGTGGTTGTTGAAAATATATACCAAAGAGTAATAACTCTAACAAGGTGTTCTGAGCATGACTTTATGTAACATGGTACATGGTAACATGCCTTACTACGCACCTAGTTTGATACTCTTAGAGGATATTCCATTGATAATTCAAACTTTATTTACCTACCATTATATAGGATTTGAAATTATAGATTCCCCATAAGTAACCAAAGTTTATGTTGCTAGAATTTATGATGACTAAATTTATGTTATGTGATATACCATATTTAGAGTTATAAAATGTTAATAACATTATAAGATATTCCATTATATGTAATATTATATAAATGGGGACTAACAGAGTGACTGAAAACTCCACCAAAGCACATTATCCAAAGAGTAACTATGATCACATCTTTTATATACTGAAGCCAACATTTCAAAGGGAAATAATCTCCCATATATTCTCATCATATGAGGAAATATTATAATTTGTTAATAAGTAAATTAAATAATTCTCCATGAACTATGGATTTTAAGGGATGAAATAGAAGAATAATATGGAAGAGAAAATGTTAGATAATCGGAATAAAGGAAAGTATGATTTTCCCACATGTGATAACTGTGGAAAGAATCACCCTGACAAATTATTAAAAGGAATGGTAGTTTTTAATATGTCTGGAGGAAAAACTCACCATGTTCATGATTTCAAGGGTAATAAAATGTTTTATAATGTACAATGATTTGGATACTAGTAGATGAGACACTAGGTGAATCGATGTCCCAATAATCAAAATAATATACCCTATATGATTTTATTGAATAATGATCAAGTTATGATACTATTGTACATGAAGATGAATGATTAATAGGACTATTAAATAACTATTTCATTTGAATATTTTGTTAGAAATGTACTTGTAATAATAATTACAGAGTATATAAGGATTTCACTGCAGTATTATTTCATTAATGATTTGAGATTTTATGGTACCAAGAAAAGAGACATTGTTGAAAATAAATTTTTTCTGGAAAATATGTGGCTGACAGAAATATATTCCTTAATATGATTCTGATACTGAGATAATGATGTTTGAATAAAGATATTAGTGATTTGGATAAATTATATTGGATATTATTGACTACCATAGAACTGATTAATGGTTTTTTTATTCCATCGTTTTTTGATTTCACAACATTTTTGGATTTAAGGATTATATCCAATATTCTATGTTTTACGTAAGGAAAAAAATAGAATTAACAGATTAAATAAGGTTTTATTTTAATTCAGTGTTCCAAAATGTTTTATTAGAATACATGATGATGTTATTTACATGTTTGATATCTGAAAAAAAAATATCTGCATTATGTTATGTTGATTTAGAAAATTTAATGATTTTCCTTATAAATATTTGGACAGAAGTATTTGGAATAATTATAATCGTTGACATGGAATAAGTTGAAAATTGGTTATTATTATATAAGTTTAAAACATTTCATAATATTATTTTTGGAATTATATAAAAATATAGTTTTACGAAAAGTACAACCTGCATATCATGAAATAACCCATCATGTCTTGCAAGGGTGCAAGAAATTTACCTGTAACCGAAAGGTGACAAGGGTGCATCACATACCCCTAGCCTACATGATTTAAATGTTTTTCTAACATAGTATTTTAAATGGTATGATATAGGAATTATATTTTCATTTGTAGAACATTATATAATTAAGATAAATATAATTTTTTTTATTTTTTTTTCTTATGGATAGAATGATGAGGTTTCTATAGAAATTAGTTAAAGGATGGGAATTTACATGTCAAGTAAGTATGATTAAATATGTTATTATTATATGAAGTAAATTAATTTTTCAACTCTAGGGAGAGGATATTAAATCCATAAATGTTTTTTTAGTAATTGTTTTTCGAATAATAAAATGTTTTGTTATGTTATTATTGAAATAAAACTTTGGGATTATTAACTTCATCATGACCATGTTATCTATCACTCTCCATCAGAACATGATGCCTATATTTTTATTTCATATGAACCTTGTATTTCTTTTTTCGGTAACTTCTTTTCTTCCCTTCCATTATTTTAAATTACACATTTTATTTACCCTAATTCTGTTGGGGATTATACATAAAGGTATTTTCTAGTATCAATATTATATTTTTGAAGTCCAATTTCAAATTGTGAGGATGCAATTTATTGAAATATGGGAGAATTTATATCCCCATGATTTCACAATATGCTATATTCTTAATGAAATTCAATTTCTTATATATCATAAAACACCAACATGGCTTGTGTTACACACATGATTGAGTTTATGTGAAAAAATAGTATAATATTTTAATTATTTAAATGATATATATTTAAATAATACATCAAATATAGTAATATGAATAATAATAAATAATTTATAAAAACAGTTTATAAATCTTTCACATAAATAATATATATTTATAATGAAATGTATATGTTTTGGTAAAAATAGTTTTATGTTTAATACTATTTTCTTAAAAGAGATACATTTATGAAATTTCATGAAAATAATGAAATTAATTTTATTCACTAATATAAATTTAATTTGATAAAATAGCCATATTTTTTTATGTTGAAATATCGAAATTTCCTTATGGTAATTTTTTGGTATTTTTATAAAAAGATACAATTTTTATTGAATAGTTGAATCACTACATTTTTGTTTCAAACCCAAATATTTAATAAAAATTTTATTTTATATTAAATTTATTTAAAAGTCAAAATAGATAAATAATTCTTATATTAACCCAATGTGGGTCATTGAATACATTTTTTTGAATTTGATATAATTTTTTTTTGATCTTTTGAACGTCTCATTTACCCACCTTCTAGCCACATTTAGAGGATTAAAATTCAAAGTAATTTTACCGCTTCTATGAATTGAATTTCATAAAATTTACATACATGGTTTTAATAATTATTTAAAATTTGGTCTAAAAGGACGAAACTAATTTTTTTTAATAATACATTTGGAATTTTATTTACCACTGTTAAAGATAAATATGGTAATTAATAGTAAAAATAACATTATAATATTGTAAAATTACCCTAAATCTTGTAATAATATCAATGGATATTATTTTTTAGAACAAAATCAGACATAGGTAAAAAAAATAATCCATGTTACGCAAATTTTGTTAGATTTATTCATTTATTATATTTTATTTAAAAAATATTTAAAAGATTCATATTCAAATTTCAAAAACTAAATATTTTTTAATATAGGGTTATACATAAGATAAATTCGACAATAATTATTAATTTGGAATATATTAAATTTATGTTCCTCATTATAAATTAATTTTAATTTTTAAAGGTGAAATAAATTTAATAAAGGCTTGTATAATAATGATTTACTATATGTTTAATTAATTGAGATATCAAATAAATCATATTAAAAATACAGAAATAAATATAAATTTACAGAATTAATGGCATAAAAAAATTTATAGTTAATTTAAATATTTAGTTACATATTAGATGAATCATTTCGATGTTATCTTGGTGGTTAGATATTTTTAAAAATGAAAATATTGAATAGTATCAAAAATGATATAAATGAAACATTAAAATAAATTATATTTAATTAAATGTTATAAAATTTATAAATATAAGTAATTTAGATAATTATCTTAGATAGAGTTAATGAATTCATAAATTATTCAATTGGGGTTTGTTTGGCATTTTATTATTTCTATATTGACCATATAGTGTAAAAAAATTTCATGAAAAATGTTAAATTTTTAACTAAGGATTAAATAAAAAAGGTGATGTTAATTCAATGACATAAAAATGTATAAAATTCATTTTTTGAAAGTATTTAGACCAATCTTCATCATATCCATTAAAAAAAATCACTTTTTATATATTTGAAATAGAAAATCATTTTATAATAAATTAATTGTTTTGGATATTCCAAAAGTGCACCACTCATATTTTATAAAACGATACCTATCCTTCTCTTTTTTCACACCTATAAATACTTTTTTCTCAGTAAAAAAACGCCCATTTCCTCTCCCAACATCTCTCACTTTATATAGAGGCCATAATTTTTGCATTAATCCAACCTGTGGATCCCTTTTTTGAAGATAAAAAAGAGACCCTTGAAGAATATTTAATTATTTTACTAATTCAATTTAAATTATTTTCTTCTTATTCTTATTCTTCCTAATTTTTTTCTATTATAAATTAATAAACATATAATATAATATATTCATATATTATTTTAGGAAAATGTGACAACCATATTCCTCTTTTTACCCATCCTATTAAAAAATATCTTCATGCATGTGTACGTATGGCTTGCTGTCTCCACACCGTAATGTAAATTTCTTTTCATGCATTGTTTATTTACACGGTTATAAAGATTAATTTTAAGGATTTATATAATAAATTTGAAATACTATTGTTTCTTTATAATTCATATTCCATCTAATTTTTTCCCTTTACAATTATGGAATGATATATTCACTTGTGTGTACGTAAGACCTACCGTCTCCACGACGTGTTGATATTAATACTCTATTACAACCATTTAAGAATACATATAAAAATTTATATAATTAATAAGAATTAAATGTATGAAATTTTAATTCTATTAGGATAACACACACGCACACACACTATGATATAATTTATTCACTTTATTTCATTCAATGTGATAAGAAAATGGTAATAATGTTCATGTGTATGTACAATCCACTTTCTCCAGGAATGGTGTATTCCATTTAATATATTTATATAATATATTAATAATTAATATATACATGATATATAAATCATTTTATATATTATGTAATTTTTAAAATCATTATCAAAGTTATATGATAAAGAATAACAATTGAAAAAATATACGATAAACAAATCAATTAATGCGTGAAATATTTCTTTATGAAGGAATTGTTAAAGAAACTAATAATATAAAGAAATAGATGAATCATATATCATATCATTAATATTATTATGATTATTTTATAATTAAATAATATGTTTACATATATTTTACATGAGTTTTGGACATGTACACAGAGTATCAGACCTACAGAAAGGGTATTTCAATCTCACATTTAATTTCCATGAGATATAAGCCACGTTCACCACCTATTTCTTATGTATGGTGTATGTACTACCACTATTATATTTTTTTATCATGAATAATTTTATCTTAATGGTATTTAAATATTAATTAGAACATATTTAGCTTATTATTTAAATGATCAGTATGGTATGGTATTCTTTGAATATTTAATGAATTAATCTTTTATCCATCTCAATATTCTTGATATTTTGATTCATATTTATTTATATGTACATTATGATTATAAAGATCATTTTATTTATATTTTTATGTTCATTTAAATGTTTTTAAAATGAAATATTTTACTTTTTTATGTATGGTTTAATTTCACAATCTCATTATTATTCGAGATTGTTTATATATAAGTATCTACTAGGTTACATTTATCATCAATGTCCATGTTTCATAAAAATGTATTTAAAAATTATATAGTCCATTGTTTAAAGAATATTTTACTGATGCTTGAATTTTTTATAAAATTTTTAAAAATGATTATTTATTTCGTTACCCAAATGAGGTACTTTATGATTTTTTTGACTAATTAAGGAAAGAATGTTTTTTAACTTTTATGACTCAAGGGGTAATTTCTGCTGTCATGATGCCTTAATGCTTTGAAGATTCATTTTCTGGGTTACATGATTATTTCCAATTATAATATTTTATTTTTAAATCGTAAATCATTTTAAAGTAAAATTTTAAATTTAAAGTGTTTCTCTAAAAAGGTTTTTAATGATTTTGTTAGATCATTTCAATCTATGTCAATATCCTTTGTTGGATTTTATGATTAATTGAGGTTGAATTATAGTGATAAAATCTACCATACTGTATCAATGAATTTATGATATGTTTTGTGGTGGATTTTTTATTTTGATACCATTCATGGTTTTTGGTTAATGTATAAACATTTCATATAATTTTTTTAATACGAATTTTTATGTTATGTTTTACCCCTTTAATAATAAGAAGTCATTTGACATAGTAAGTGATGGGTGCGGCTTTTTATATCCCCTCGATGCATCGGTTGGTCTCAAAAGACAATGTAGTGTATTGGAATGATGCCTTTATAGTATGGTTATGTATGGTCTTGGCACGTGACCTTGAAATTATAGTAATGAGGTATGGAATTATCTGTTCCCTCATTATGAGATTAGTTACTGATATTACGTGTGATTATTTGACTAGTATAATATCCATGCGAATGTTTAAATGAAATTATTTGATTTATTATTCCAATATTATTTTGATGTTTATTTTTAAAGGCATTCTTTTAATTTAATTCTTTCCTTAAATGTTTATGCTTATTTATGAAATGTTATTATGTATTCTTTAGCATTTCTAGAAATCAGAGCACACCCCTTTATTATGTTTTATTTTCCCCCAACACCAAGAAGTTTTTTATGATTTATATAAAGGGTAAATCTGGGATAGTATTGGAGTTCTCAATGTATTATTTATGTTTTATTTTATATTCAAAATTGTTATGTAATGTTTAAATTTGTAATATAATTTTAAAGACTACTAACCGATCGGTCTGTCTGGATTTTATTTCTTATATTCTTTCCTATTTATTAAAATAATGCACTATCTCTGGGCATTTGGGGTCGAGGAATTACATTTTATGCACAAAAACATGTTTTATCTCAATAAATTAAATAAATAAAATTTTCCATTATTTTAATGAAATTCATATATATTTTATTAAATCAAAATTTTAATATTCTTCATATTTGTTTTCTATCCATGATATAGGAAAAAATCAAATTATATTCATAAATAAATTATTTTTCATAAATGGTAGTTTTGTAAAATATTGTATAAATATTTTAAAATTAAAAAATTTCACTATTAGAAAATATATTTGAAAAAATGAACTTTATTTTTCATATTATCATTTGAAAATTATCTTATAGTGAATTTTTTAGAATTTCCTGAAATAGAATAGTGAAACTTATAGATTTTTATTAAATAACAGCCTTTTCATTCAATGAAATTACATGGTTAATTTTAAAGTAATAAGGTTCTAAAAGAATAATTAGTTCAATTATATATCTAAAAATCCAATTTATTTAATTTTAATCAATTTTATATTGAATTTTTATGTAAATACAATTAAGAATATTGAATATTTTCTCATTGGAAAGAAATGTTTTTATCACATATATATGATTTATTCTAAATAAGTTCTTACCACTTATATGAAAGAAAATTTGAAAATGGATCCCATATTTGGAATAATAATAAATAATATTATATAATTATGTAAAATTATGTTTTTACCATAAATAATAGTAAAAGTAGTAAAAATTAATTTCGACGGTTAAGGTTAAAATAGGTTATGGTGGATTAAACTAAAAATAAAATTGCTCGATTAACCTATAAACATATCCAAAACCTATTTTATGACCATATTTATACCTTATCTCCTCTAAGGATATATAATTACCATGTTTTTATCTTTTTTGAATGTGACAAAATTTTGGTTCACCTTTTTATTTTCAAAAAATTACAAGTGTGCCACTCTCCTCACTTATAAAAGGTCAAACCCTATATTCTACTTTTCATACCTTAAAATAACATTGGATGATCAAATAAATATCCAAATATATTATTTAATTCCATTAATATTAAATATTTATTTTTATTTTTTATCATAAATCCATATTATAAATCCTTTTGGAGCTTTCCTAAAGAGGTTTTCCATAGAATAGGTATCATGCTTAACCAAGCTTATTTATTTTATTTTCTCTTCCACCTACACTAAATGTTAATCAATTTAGAGTAAATAATAACTAAAATATATATAATATAATGAGATTTTATTATGTTAATTTCATAACGTAAATCCATATTCTCTTTCATTAAATGGGATACGAAATCATCATTTATGTGTATGGCGGACTATCGCTTTGCGAATAGATGTTATTCGTTTTCCATAACCACCTATGTAGGATAGATATAATGATGGATTTAATATAAATATATTATATTGATGATATTATTATACAACTTGAATTATGATTTCACATTTATTATCTTACCTCTAAACATGTTGGAAAAAAACAATGTCTCTCGTGTGTACTGTGGCCTACCGCCTCACGAATTAATGTGATATGTTTTTCATTTATGTTTTTCTAGGATCAAAATAAGGATATATTAAATAAATATATATGAAATTCTTAACATAATTATTCTTTTTTAATTATTATATCACATATACCTTCTTACATTCTAATCCACGGGGGATATGATAATGTCATTTCGGTGTACGGTGGACTACCACCTCATAAAGTCATGTGATTCGGTTGCACTAATACAATAAATGGAAGTTAATTTGGATAAATTTAATTAATATATTAGATATATATGAAATAAAAATTATTTTAATGGGGAATATATTTTTTATCATTTCATTTCATCATTAGAGAAAATGGAAACAACATTCAGGTGTTTGTATGGCCTACCATCTCCAGAAATGGTGTCTTTGATTTTCTAATTATAACTTTTATGGATAACTATAAATAGTAATATAATTAATTAATATTATATTTTTTTCAAATTTTTATTTACATTGATTATGGATGCTTGACAAATGTAATATTACCAAAAAAAATTAAAACATACACAAAAAATGAAGCAATTATTACTAAAAACTTGATTTTGACATGGAATTGGTAACAAAAAAGAAATAAAAGGTAATACATAAGTCATTTATGGTATGATTTATATAATTTTGGTTCATTATTATATTTAGAATAAAATTATTTTTATAATAAATTTGTTTCTAATTAGTATGATGTATGTCAAGAATTATGGTATGTGATTTCTAGTCATTCTTTGATTCGATGGAGTCTTTTTCCATATTTAACACTCATTTATTGAAAGTGGTGTATATAATTACTCTTTTCCATGTTATATCATGAATATAATTATTTTAATTGTATATAATATTTCATTTTATGTTATTTTTAAATGGGTCAAACAACTCAATAGATTAATAATGTAGTAAGTTATTTTTATCTAAATTATAAATCATTGGAATATGTATTATGTTATGAACCTATATTATTTTATGAGGTGTATATACAACCACTGAGACATGTTATATAATTAATATAATTCTAATCAAGTAATTTTAACTTTATTTATATGTTATTATTTAATGTGTATTATTATTCAATATTTACCAACGTGGAAAATGTTTGATGTTATGTTCTCATTGTTCATCATGATTGTTTCTAATTATGCTTTTTGATGAATAGATTTTATAAACCATTTCCAAAGAAACTCTTGAGTTTTATCCTAATAATGTTATTTAATGAGAATACATATTTTTTTTCTTTTTTATCTCTTTATTTACTCAGGATTTCAAAAGAATATTTCTTAATAAAGCATACTTTATTTCTCTCTTTGGTCGAAAATTCTTTTTTCCTCAATATCCATGTTTAAAAAAAATATTTTCTAAATGATTTAATATTCTCTATGATCATTTAAATTCAGTTTTATGTTTTTTTAATTTTAAATTTGTTATAAGCAAGCTTCATATTGTTTTCAAAACATGGCCTATTTATATTTTTCTGAAAATGTGAAAGGACTTATTGTTTAAACATTGAAAAACATTTCCTCAATAAGAACCACTCAATACATTAAAGATCACTTAATATGTTAAAAATATTATTTTCTATGAAAATAAATTTGATATTTTTTTGTTTTAATAAGTTTTATTTCAAATTAAGAAATAAATATTCCTTGAAAAATGATTTAAATTATTTTTAAATATTCATTTATTAGTTTTTTAGGTTATTAGTAATGAAAATTATTTCTGAAATATTTTTGGAATTTAGAGTCTTAAAATTTAATTTTGAAAAGATAATTATGTTCCTAAAGATATTTATTATATTATTTTACAATCTTCCTTTATTATTTTTCAATGTTATTTTCAAAGAAAATTATTTCTTTAGTATTTTATGAATTTATTGTTTTAAAAATTGTGATTTTCATATAAATGTTATTTTCCTCCAAATATTTTTTAAATGTTTTTTAAATTTTCATTAATATTTTTTAAATGTTAATTTTTGTGAAAAATTAATACTATAATATTTTATAAATTTTTAGTTTTAATATTTTCATTTTCATAAAAATATTTTTTCCTCAAGAAATGTTACAAATGATTTAAAAAAATCACTTTACACATAAGATGTCATCCTTTTATGGTTTATAATATTTACTTTGGATAAAATATAATATAACATCTGTACTCATTCTATATATGGAAAATATTTATGATGACAAGATGTTTGTAAAACCCATTTCTTTTTCTTAGGATACGCTATGTTAAAATGATATAGGAAAACCCTTTCTTTTAAGGGGTTCTAATATGATGACAATTTATGATATTTTAAAACACCTATGTATGATTTAAATTATGTAACAAGTGGGAATGATATATCCCTCCAATGAATCAGTTAATTATTAATGTTTTATGAGCTATGAGGTCACATATTAAGTTATCTGAAGCCCGAAAAGGGGAACACATGAGGTTATCCCATTCTTTAAAAGAGGGTAAATATAATGTTATTCTAAGAACAGAGTACGTATATGGGTAGTTATACTAATCCTAAGATGTTATTAATGTGTTTGATGGAAGCCTTATCAAATGTTTTTCTATGTTTAGGTTTATCTAGAACACTATATCATATTACAATGTCATTATCACATGGCCTATGTTCATTAATTACTTTAATATTCATGGCTTATAAAGAGCCAAAATTTATTACATTAATCATATTTATAATATATAATATGAAGGGTATAATTTTTTAAATGTTAATATCATGTTATCATACCCTTATTCTAATGTTATAGTGATATCTCTCTCATTTAACCTTAATGAGAATATTATCTCACCATCTCTAATTTTTCATTTCCTTAGGATATGAACAAATTTATTATGTGTGACATGTATAAAAATGGATCTAGTTGTGAATAACATAATGGTATATGAATTAGCTCACCTTTGAAATTGTTTTTTTGTGGTTCTAGGTTTCTAAAGGCACTATAATGAAATTATTCTGGTTTTGGTCATTATGTTATATAATGACTACTCATCTATTAAGATGCAATATTTGTGTATAATATGTATTTGTATCTATAGTTTGTATTTGTGTAATGAATTATTAAATCCTTTTCAAAATAGAATGATAATGATTTAGTGAGAAACCCAAGGATATGTATTTGGATAAGTTTAAGAAAAATTCTATGTATAGGAAAATATCCTATAATTTTGGTGATGGATAGAGTGACTGGTCTCTGAGTAATTTCATCCATGTATAGATACTATAATTGGATGTCATTCTGGCATAGATATTATATGGTTAATAACTCTGAAAAATTGAATTTTTTTAATCAACAAATTAACTAGAACATGAGAATGATCCTTTTGGTGCATGTAGTTTGACACTGTTGGGGAATTTAATTTTGGAATTCAAAAACTAATTACGAACCATCATAATGTATTTAGAAATATAATAATGATGTATGACCAAGGTTAAAACTATGTGTCATAATTTGATTATATTTTTTCATTATTTATACATCCTTTAAAATTTTAATTATTATGGGGATTCTAACTATGTTTATTGTTTCTCAAACTATCCATTTGGTCCTAGTAAATGGTGATAAAAATAATGAACTTGATAAATGTTTAATGTGATGAAGAATGTGTTAATGAGAAACCAAATGGTAAAATTGCTTGAGTGAGGATATTTATATTATTCCTAATTAGTTATCATGATATATGATAAAAAACATGCACCTTAACCATATCTCTAACTCACCAAATTAGATAAGGACATAGTCCATTAAGAGTTTGGGTAGTAGAGATATTATAGAAAAGAAGATTCAGTTTTCTATATATTATGAATGAAGGAATAATCACTATAGGGATTTCCTCAAAGTAATGACAATATGTTTTATTTGTGGTGAATAATGGAACCGAGCTAGTAATTACTGAGAAAAAATAAAAATTTCAATTAACTTAATGGTGGGGAATATTTTATCCTAAGGTATTATTAATAGAGAAATATTTTAAATTTTGAAATTTTGTACATTTTTAAAATTTATGTACTATAGGGAAGATCATTAATATAATTAGTAATGTTTCAAGAGTAATAGTTATACAAAAAATGATTAAGAAACTCTAATTAACAAATTAATTTTATGGGATATTCTAATTATTTTTTTTTTGTTATATGTATAAAGCATTATTAAATTAAGGTTGATGCATCTTGAGACAATATTTATAAATCATGTCACAAGAAATATGTATTAAGGAATAATATGATAAATCAAAGTCAATGGTTTAATAATGAAGTTGAATGTTTGAATTGATTGTGTATTATAATTCATGAATTATGAATTATGAAATATATATGTGGATTTTTTTATAATTGTTTTTTCATAAGTATTTTTAAGAATATATTTAATGGTAATTATGACCTAGAAGGGTGACTTAACCGAAAGGTGATATTTTATGAAAAAAATTATTAAGGGAAGGTAACCCTTAATAAGTTACTCATGTTGAGATAATGAAGTTGGTACAAAGAGATGATGGAAATGGATTAGGTAATTGGATTGTGTTAATGACCCCAGAACTCATTGAGGATTTTTTGACAACGATTTTTATGATATAATTGATGTAGTTTATAGAATTTTTGTGTGTAACTAATATATTCAATAATATGTGGTTTTACTTAATGAATTAGGAATCATGCTTTTTTTATTGTTGTTTTATGGTAATTATGGTTATTACCATGCCTTAAGAGGTTATATGACCAATGTATTCATAAATTTGGCATGTGACCATTACGATATACATAATAATATTTGGGTGAATAATATTATGTTCATTTTTATAAAATTTAGTAACATTAATTACTTATTTTGAATTTTGTAAGGTTCATAAGGTTGACTATTTAGGGAATGGTTTAAGTTTATCTTTAGATAGGGTTTTAGAAATAAATGTATTTTTACACCATATGAATATTTATGAATATTAGAAAACCAATGATAAAGGCTTTTAGAATAAATATAGTTATAACGAATTAATTATCATTATTTTATAGATATTATTATCTTTTACTACTTTATGAATGAAAAATTCATCTCTTGGAGTAAGAGATAGAGTGGAAATATATATAGGCACAACCAAAAGTTAAGACTTGTTTATGATATGAAATAAAATAAAAAATTATATCTTCACATGAAAATTACTCAACATTTGAAAAATAATCCTAGAATAAAATGTTATACAGTTACCTTTATTTCTGATGAACAAAATGACTTTTCAAAAATAACATATGTATGAAATTGTGGTCATCAACAACCTTCTAAGAATGTTCTATAACGCCCTATATTAATATTTATGTGTCAGTTTTCTCTTTCATGTCCATGTTTTTACATCCCAAAAATTTTATCATATATTTAAATGTAGTTAATTGTTATTATATGTGACCATCACACATTGATTTAATATTTTTTTAAGAAGGTTTTGTTAACCCTTTTTACAATTTGGGTTTTCCACAAAGGGATTTTCAAATTTCAATCCCTTAATTATAGAGAACAAGTTGATATTTATTTACATGGTTTATAATCAAATTATCTTATATTTTATGAAAGAAATCTTTCACAAAATAATT
Organism: Viscum album; assembly: GCA_963277665.1. NCBI lineage: Eukaryota > Viridiplantae > Streptophyta > Magnoliopsida > Santalales > Viscaceae > Viscum > Viscum album. Next base: position 350,512,661 of record OY728121.1, on the reverse strand, counting down.
TTAATTTCTTCAATAGCTTAAGTTATACAACATAGAAAATTTAAACAAAACATGACATACTATTAGAAAATTATTATTTAGTATGGTAGATGTCACAAAGGCATTGGAATATTGTGTATGAATAGTATTAAATAAATTATAAAAATATATTGTTTTAAATTTTATATAAAATTAATATTACCTATTTAATTAATTAAAATAAAAAGAAAAACCATTTGAAAATAAAGAATATATTTTTTCTGAAAAAACTATTTCTATGCGTAGAAACATGTTGCATCTAAATGAATTAAATAAATGATTTTTTTGAATGATTTCATTTAAATTTATATATTATATATTCAATAAAAAGTTTAAAAATCATCTTATGTGTTTTCTTACGCATGAGATAATAATAAATCCACTTTTATACTTAAGAAAATTATTTTTTAAAAAACACTTTTTTTTTCATATTGCACACTTATTTTAAAATTAAATTTGGTCACTTTTCAAATATTTATTTGATAAAATGAAATTAATTTTAGATATAATCATGTAAATATTATCTTATAGTGAATTGTTTTATAATTCTATGAAAAGATAATATTTTTCTGCAAATAGTGAAAATAATATGTTTTAATGAAATACAGTGTTTTGATTCAAAAAGAATTCATGATAAATTTTAATTTAATATGGTTGTAAATGTAAAATTAATTAAAATATATATATATATATATTAAATTTATGTTATTTTAATCAATTTAAAATTTAATTTTTATATAAAAACATTTTTAGCTTTTGATGATTTTCTCTTCAGAAAATATCTTTTTCGTCACATCTATAGATTAAATTATAAATTAATATTTACTAATTATGCAAATGGAATTATAAAAAATTGATTTCATATTTTTAATATGAATAATTATTATTATCAAATTATATGTACTTAAATTTTTACAATAATTAATAGTAATAACATTAAAACTTAATTGATGTAGTTATGGATAAAATAGGATTATCATGCGATAAACAAAAATGTTAAGCTGTAAAATTACCTAGAAACATATAAATACCAATTATATAGCCATATTTCTATCTTATAACATCTAAAGATCGAGAATTACCCAATTTTTTTTATCCTTTTCGAAGGTGGAAAATGTGGCTACTCTATTTCCTTTTATAAAATTACAAGTGTTCCACTCAACTCACATAGAAAATGCCACCCCATTTCTTCTCCACTTCACAGCTTAAAATACGTTATTATAAACCAATAACCTCCCAAATATATTTCTTATCTTCATCCCAATTACCTAGATAACTAATTTTGATAACAAATCCATCCTATGAAACCATTTGTTTCTTTACTAAGGATGTTGTCCAAAGAAGAGGTTTCTAGCTTAACCAGACATATTTATTTTATTTCTTCTAACCCCATAAAATATTATGAAATATTATTGGAATAATATAGAATTATATAACATATACATAGATTTTATTCTATTAATGTAAAAACCTATATCCATTTCCCCATCCATCAAATTGGATATGAAATCATCATTTGCGTGTATGATGGACTACCGCCTCATGAACCGATGTTATTCATTTTATATTAACAAATCTCAAAAATCAATATAATTGTGGTTTAAATTTTCCTATATTATATTTATTAAATTAATATATTTATTTAATTATAATATCACTTCTACCTTCTTACCTCCAATGCCATTGTAAAATAATAATTTCACTCGTGTGTATAGTGGACTACTGCCTCCCAAACGGATGTGATGTGTTTATCATATCTATTTAAAATGGATGGAATAAGTATATATTAAATTAATATATATGATTATTTTAAAATAATAATAATTTTTAAATTATTATATCACATATTACTTCTTATTTTTCATTCCTTAGGGGACACAACAACGTCATTCGGGTGTACAGTGGACCACCGCCTCGTAATGTGATGTGATTTTTTTTCACTAACACTTTTCATTGAAGGTAATTTTGGTAAATTTGAAAAATTTATATGATATACATTAAATAATAATGAATACTTTATGATAATACTTTTTTAACATTCGTTCATTTCAATCTTTGAGTAAATGGAAAGAGTAATCATGCATTCATATGACCAACAGTCTCCATGAACGGTGAATTTAATTTTATATCAATATTTTTTTTGGATTAAAATACATAAATATATAATGAATTAATATGATATTTACATAATTTTTAACATTCTTTACATTACTAATCCATGACTAAAGGAAGATAATCGAAAATATCGAATCAAAACATACACGAAAAAAGTAGTTATTGACCGAAATGTGATTTTTAAGTGGAATTATTAATAAATAGGTAATACAATATCTTCAGTAGATAATATATGGTATGATTTATATAATTATTTTTCTATAATATATTAATAATAAATTTTTATTTATTATAAATGATTTTTAAATCATTATGAATGAAGTCAGGCTTATGGTTTGTGATTTCCAGTATATCTTTTATTTCTTGGAGACTTCTTCCATTTTCACCACTATTTTATTTCATGTGGCATATATAATAACCATTTAAAATTTTATATAATTAATATAATTATTTTTATGATATTTAAACTTTCATTTGATGTTATTATTTATTGTATATTATAACTCAAGATATTACCAAAAATGTAAGGTGTCTTTGTATCGATTTCTCTTCCCGGGGAAATATATTATTTTATGCACATATCTCCATTTAAGAGGTGTGCATAAAACACCATTTCATTTTAATATTGGGAATCTAATTGAATTCTTGAAATTTTATGCTTCTTTTTATTTTATTATTTAATGGGTATTGCTATTCAAGAGTTACCAAAGTTTAATGGTTTCATGTTTTGATCTCATTATTCACCATGATTGTTTTTTATTGTGCTATCGATGAACAAATATAATGATAAATATATTAAAAAACTCATTAATTTTATTCTAATTTTGCTATTTAATGTGAATAATGTTTATCCCATAATTTCATCTCTTTATGTACAGATGATTCCAATATATTTTTTAAGGAAATCCAAATTTATTTCTCTCAACGGTTAAAAAACCATTTGTTCATCCATATCCATTTTTTATAAAATTATTTAATAAAATAATTTAATGTTCCTCTAGGATTTTTTAAATTAATTTTTACACATTTTATACTTTTAACTAAATGTATTTAAATAAATATTCATGTATATTTTAAAAATAACCTCTTTAGATTTAACTGAAAATATGAAGGAATTAATTGTTTTAAGACGAATGAAATTTCCCCTCATCATGACCACCAAATGTTTTAAAGCATCCTTTATAAGTTTCAAATGTTGTTTTCAGAGACTTTTTTTAAAAAATTTTATTTTTCAAATATGTGTTTTTAAATGTGTAAAACATTTTCTCCTAATGAAAACTTTTAAATGATTTTTAAAATTTCAATTATATGTTTTCGATGATATTTTTAAAGAACAATTTTTCCATAATATTTTATGAATTTATAGTTTTAAAAATATGATTTTAAAAGAATTTTTATTTTCCACATTAAATGTTTTAAATTATTTTTAATGATTATTTTATAATTTTTCAGGGTTATTTTCAAAGAAATGGATTTCAGGAATATTTTATAAATTTATAGTTTTAGAAATGTGATTTAAAAAAAATTCCTTGATAAAATATTTTTATTATTAAATGATTAATTTATAATTTTTTAGGTATATTTTTTAAAACAAATTTAGTAATTTTTAACATTATACATCTAAAAAAGAAATTTTTAAAGAAATGTTATTTTCCTCAAGAAATGTTCCAAGTGTTTTTTAATTTAATAATAAATGAGGCTTTTGCTCAAACATTTAATAAAAAAACATCAGTCTTTAAAAGTTTTATTTTTATGAAAAAAATATGTCTACAAAACCCATTTCATTTTCTACATTTATGCTATGATGAAATGATTTACGAAACCCATTTCTTATCATGGGTTTTGATATGATGAATTTTTTATGGAATCATGGAACACATTTTCTTGAATTACATTATGTGAAGGGTGGGTCCTATATATCTCCCCAATGCATTGTGTAGTGATTAATGTTCATTAAAATTATATGGTACAAGGGACATAATCCCAAGCCGAAAAAGAGTCTACCAAAGAGGTTATCCCAATCGTAAAAAGTGGATACATGAAATGTTATCCCAAGCATGAAGTAGTTATATATGTGATTTGGACAAGAGTTACTTGTTAGAAATGTCTTGGTGGGTATCCTTGGAATATGTTTTCTTTTTGTGATTATGTGTTTTCTGAAACTCATCATCTTAGGTCAAGGTTATGATCTCATGGAATATGTTTTTTGATTCCTCTTTTATTCATGTCCTTTGAACTGTAATGATTTTTTACAGGACTCATTTTAATGATCTATAACATTCAGGTTATGGTTTTTATATGGTTATTTTCAAGTTATCATACCCATATGATCATATTATGTTGATATATTGCTTATATACCGTTATTTAGATTCTAACTTTGTAGGTTCTAGGTGTAGTGGAAGTGCAGGAGGGTCGGTTCCCAATAGTAATTTTTTCCATATTCATTGAACAATCAGGGAAAAATTCAATGATTAATGATAGTATTCAAGGAATTTAATCACATATTTAGAAAAAATAAGGGAAACCTACAACCAAGAGAGATAATCTATATATATTTTTTATAATTAATTAAATAAAATTAACGAATTATCCCTAATGTGATTCTTTCTTCATTAATGTGTTAGACCATAGATCTATAGATCACCTTTATTACGTTATAGATATCATGGGTTGATATAATCTATTAGTGATCTACACATGTTCCACGTATAACCGGACATCATTGACAGAGTCTCCTGGTTCTAGCACATAAGATCCTTCAGCTTGTGTTGTCCACCTTTGATTACCTTGAGAACCACTACCAAAGTGTTCTCATTGATTTAGTGGAGGATAACCTCTATTGTTCTTGAGAGTATTCTTGGATAGGGATGAACTCTCTAGGATTGATATCTCTTCTCCAATTCGTTGTGCGAAACTAAATATTATCATCGCATGTCTAGTGATTGGCTAAAAAGAGAATAATATAACTAAGTATTTCATTCACTAAGGTAATGATAAATAATTTTCCCATGTTCCATAATTATTTTATTAAGCCTAGAGAAACCCCCATGGAAAATAATAACAGAATCAATCGTATTTCTTGATATGTGTTTAAATTTCGAGTTATAATTAAATATTATTTAATAAAATAATATTCAATATTTTTTTCGCACTTGACTGTTATTTGTATCTACCAATCCTCACCATATTTATTAAACCTTTATTAATGACTATTTATTTATTAAATAAATATCACTTAATTATTCACCAAAAAATATATAAATATTATATTCACTAAATAGAAAATAAATATTAATTAATTTATCCACCCACATTATATGCCCTTGAAAAACTAGTGTTGAAATAAATATGACAATGCATTCATGAATAATTATTAAAACAAAATGAGGAATAATATTTATTCATCTTGTTGAATAATATATTATTTAACTATGACACTAGATACACTTTGTGTGTGACCCTCTCGGGCTCTTTTTCTGTAGCATTTGGAGAAGAAACCTAATGTCCATTGTTAGCATCTAGCATCAATCCAAGGAACCCATAGAGAAATAAGGTAATTCCAAAATAAAATTTCACCTCATACTAATGCTTACTATTTAATATAATCCCTTTGTCACGATATCTCTAATCAAGCAGATTTCATGCTACTACCATCAACCCATGTGATCGATCTCTCATTTTTTGACATCCCGAAAACTGAAAATGCCTATAAAACCACATGTAAATTGACTTATTTAGAATATATCATTTTCATAAAATTTAATGAGATATAAACTTAAATAATGGAATAGAAGTGACAAATCCTTTCTTTCATTATTCATTAATGCAGTATTACTCGTGACCCAGCCAAAAAATCCTATCTCGCCATGAATATTTGTCACCATGGTTTTCTTCAATACATCTAAGTTTGCGAGTCATAATAACCATTAATAATAATATTAATGTCTAAGGGCCAATACAAATGTTCGAATATATGAACATCTAATGATACTTATAAATGGGATTTCCTACTATCAGGTCTTGTTCTCATAATATCCTATTGAATATCACCATGGGCGTACACCATGAGAAGGTGTATCAATGTCCTATGAATATCCACCCCTGATATCTTGTATCATTATTTTCCCTAAAATTATATCCTTTTTCAATAGATCATATATCAATGAATAATTTCATATCACTTATGGGTTCTAATCATAGCGGGGAACTGCCATGACTTTTAGTGCGATAGCTACTCTTGGGACATTATCACATGAAATATTATGAATTGGAACAATCATGATGTTATTAAGAGTTTATTAATATCCATACAATGAATACATGTTTTTCATAATGTAAAAAATGAAGTTGGTTCTAGGGCACCAAGTCCAATATACTTCCACCTTCACAAGAGCCAACTGCTGACGAACTTCAGTCTGCTAGCTCTCACGTGATAGTCATGCTTCTGATGAGATGGGCCTTTAATGAAGGGTCCCATCACATTGTAATACATGGTTACTTTTCTCATTAAAACATAAAGCCCTAAAAATGTCATACATGCAAAGTATGTGATTTTTTGGTGATGTGACAATGACTCCTTTACAAGAGCAACTACTATAGTACCAGGAAAGTTAGTCAAAGGCAAAGCCTCTAACCATTTATGAAAGAGAAATAAAAAGTGCAGTAGACAAGGAAATTGATGAGGGAGAAAATCTTTCTCAAACCCAAAAAAGTAGTCGCAATCAACATCAGACAATTACATATCATAGGAATCAAACCAACATCAGGCAGAGTCCAATCGGTCCCTTCTTCAACTGTGCCTCTTCAAATGTGCCTTCAACAACTCAACTCAATAGAAAAATTCATCTTCAACTACTAGACTAGAAAAAACCAGTACAAACTCCTATTAAAATCCACCATTTATCCTCTTACCTATTCAAGAATACACTTCAGATCCAATCATACTTCAAATCCATACAACAATCCTTCATGCTCCACCATTGTGGTAACACACCACCACCGCAATGTCGAAACAGTCCAAATGCAAACCAAAAATCCAGATCCAAATACAAACCAAAAAATAAACATCACATCTAGAAGAAATCATGCATAAACCCTGCAGAAAAAACACATCAACAAGATTAAAAAACATCCCCATCCGGAACTGAAGAATGACACAATGCCCCACGGAAACCTGCCAGAACCACTTGGGGTGACACCAAGATGCGGCGGAACAACCAGGACAAAATGCATTCGGCGCTGGAGGAACCGATCTAACATATATCAAGAGACGTGGCCGACGGAGAAAAATGGAGCAGAGACTTCATCAAACATATTTCATCATTGGAAGGCAGGTGTATGGCAAGCCAAAAGCCAAAACACCACCGATCTGACGCCACCAAGAGTAGAAGCTAGAGAAGCGAACCACAGAACCCAAACACGTCACACATGAAGACTCCATGCCGAGCCGAGGCCCGAAAAAGCCGTGTCGATCCAGGCCAGAGGGGGAAGGGGAAAAGGAGAGAAGGTGGAACCCTAGCCACTATGGGAGCTTGGGAAGACGCTTCTTAGAGGCATCAATCTAAAAGTGATGTTTCCATCGCAGATATAATATTATAACAATACAATGTGATTGGGTATTTATTACAGGGTCCACATCAAAATCGGGGATAATAATCAGAATATAGTGGGATTACATGGCTACATCTGAAGCCGCTATATACATGTAACCTACTGTTGAATCAACAACAACTAGATGCTTTGATCCTTTCTAGCTCACAGCTCTTCCGTTGAGATAAAAACATATCTTCATTGTGACTTTAGATAATTTTGATCAGTCTAAAAACCATCATCAGCATACCCTCTAATGAAAATATACTCATCTTCTCCATACCCTAGGAACAACTCCTTAGTTAATCTTAGATACATATAGATAAAATTAATACTAGTCCAATGTTTTTCTCTTGAATATTCTTGACATCTTCCTACCATGTTAAGGGCATAGGAAACATAAAGTCTAGTACATAACATGGAATACATGAAATATTTTATTATTGAATCATATGGGATTTTACATATTCAATAATTTTCATGTTGTGTTTGGGGACACATTTTCATAGAAATATATGAACAATGTTACATTAGAACCAATCCCCTCTTGGATTTTTCCATGATAAATATTTTTAGTATCTATTAAACATATATACTTTGAATTAGTCTTATTATCCTCAGGGATCTACCATGAATGTTCTTGATCCCTAGAATATAGTCTTCTTATCATAAGCCCTTAATGGAAAATCACTTGTATAACCAGTCCTTAATTGATTGTAAGACTGGTATTTTAATTCTAATAAGTATAATTTAATCCACATATACAATTAGGATAACAACTGTATTCTCATTTAAAATTTCATAATCACATGATTCAGATTCATTCTTAATAAAAAACAAATTCCCTTATGGATTCATCGAATCAAATATTTGATTACCTAGATTCTTTCTTAAATCCATAAATGGGTCTCTACAACATTCAAACCCTTATCACAATACCTAGTGTCACAACCACTTTTTTTAGTCATATAGACATCTTCCATAAGGTTTTCATTAAGAAATGCTATTTTGACATCCATTTTCTAAATCTCATACTCATGGTAAGAATCTATGGAGAGTATGATTCTTATGTATTTAAACATTGAAATAGGAAAAAATGTTTTATAATAGTCAATACACTGAAACTGTTTAGAACCTTTAGCGATCATCTCTGCTTTATTGGCACTTACATTACCTTCAATGTCTAGTTTCTTCTTGAATATCCATTTACACTAAACTGGATTTTCATTTATTGGTGCACTGACCATATCTGAAGCATGGTTATGATACATGGAATCCATCCTATAATTCATATATTATATCCATATTATAGTTTATGAGATCTTGACTTCCCCATAGTAGGATAGAGTCTAATAAATGTCCAAAAATAATGAGTCACCATCCTTGGTGACAAGAAAACCATATCTCTCTGGTTCCCTTACCTATCTTACACTCATATGCCACAATTCTGTTTCAAGAACGACTTCATTGATAGGGAACATTGAAACATGTCCTTGTACCATATCTTATGTATCTTGAACATAAAAATTATTGATTTAAATATTTCTCCGACTATCAATTTTTTAGTATTTTTACCCTCTCTTGAAAGATGACTTTCCAAGTATCAATTACTTTCTTGTATGAGGGATTGTATAGGTAGTATCAATTTGTTTCCTTGGGATAATGTATAAAGGCACACCTTTTTCCTTAGTGTGCTATATTGTTGTTGGATAATGCCTTAAAAAACCCCTCATATCCTAATACACATGTATGTGACAAAAGGGGTTTATTTCTTGTCCATTACTTTCATGGATTTCCATTTTCCCCCTTATTTGGTACTTGGGTTAATGTGTATGCTTTCAGTTTTTAATACATTTCCCCAAAAAGATAATGTATGATCTTCATGACTCATTATCAACCATATCATTTCCAACAAGTTACATTTCCTCCTTACACTAACACCATTCAACTATGGTCTATAAGGTAGAGGGAGTTGATATAGAATCCTGAACACCCACATAATGTCAATGAACTCTTAATTTAAATATTCTCCATCTCAATCCAATCAAATAATCTTTATCTTCTTACCAAGATTATTATATAATTCATTCTTGAATTCATGGAATTTCTTTAAAGGACATGGGCTTTTACCTCATCAATTAAATATATCCATATCTACTCAATTCATTAGTACATGTTATGAAGTAATAATATCCACCTCTATATTCTACTAGAAATGGTCTATACACATCAGTGTATACAAATGCTTGAATCTCTATGGATCTTTCAACATGTCCTGAAATTGGAGGTTTGGTTATTTTTCCTTTTAAAAAATTGTGACATATATCAACATGTGTTAACTCATATGAATCCAAATAACCATCTTGATAGATCTTTTCAAATGCTTTTTGTTTACATGAATGAGATAGTGACGTCACAACTGGGTGTTATTTCATTCATGTGAACACGATTCATTATTAATTTTATATACTTTGATTTCATAATTTAATACATATATACCATTATTTAAATGAAATACCATTACATATGTTGTCCTTATAAAAGAAAAAACATTTGTTTATGAATTTGAAATAAAACCAACATAATTTAAACATGATGTAGAAATTATGTTCATGGTAAAACATGGTACATAATAAAATTCATGTAAATACCAAATCATTCTAATAAGTAATGAAAGGTAGTAGTCACTAATGGAAAGAGTAGTTAGCCTAGAACCATTGGCATATCGTAGATCCACTTCCCCTCAATAAATTTTTCGAAATCTATTTGGTTCCTGTATTTGAATATAGAAGTGATCACGTCATGATATATCTAAACCCAATGTGTAGAATTGTAATTGTTTCTGATGATTTTTTTAGGCGTGCGCGTCCATCATGTTGGGGGAAGGTTGTGTTGTTTATTGCCCCACATTCCTGCTTTCCAAAGGTGGGCGGCATCCGTTCCTTATTCAGGGACGTCATCTCCTTGATCGAAATGGGATGATGTGATATCAGTTCTACCTTCCATGGATTCCTCCTTGAAACTCTTCCCCTAGTCCAGGTCTCCCTTATATATTTAATACGTTGTTTTTGAAATTCATTCAAGCGTCATACCTTCATGGAAACCGATTAATTACACTACTTCTGTCAAGACATTCCTAAGGGACCAGTAAGGGCAGCTACCTTCATTCGGGGGAGTAGTCATGTTGGATATCACTGGAATGTATGGACGTTGGAACACTGGCGAGTATGGGTTTCTTAACCTTATTATAGGGCTTCTTGAGGGCGCAGAAGCCCGATACATCCCACAGTGAATGCGGGGAATCATATGCCATAGGCATGATTCTGAGGTTTTCCTCAGCTTCCCATGTTTAACACAGGGTATTCCACGATTTTAACATCTAGAGGATATAGATCAGACTGATTAGAACCCTGATTAGAGTGGATTAGATGGGCTCATCCCCTAGAGGAAAAACTGATGTTGGGGCCAACATTTGGTTATAATCCTGATTATTGTTAAGGGGAATGGGTAATGAGGTGCCATGATCCCATCGGGATGTGGTGGCCCAGGTAAGAATTACGATGGATGATGGATGGTTACGTGAAGTGAGTGGAGAATGAGATGGAGTTGACTCGAGGACGATAGTGGTGTTGGGATTGAGAGTTGAAGAGACCACCAATGTATCTCTGTGATAGGTAATCAAAGTCCTTGTAGTTCATCTGATGACATCTTACCATTGATTATGGATTTCAATGGCTTAATGTTGGATGGGTTCACAATAGATTATTGTTAGATAGGGTCACAATGGCTTATCATTGTATGTGTTCACAAAATCTTACCATTGGATGGGGTCAAACCTCAGGGAGGCTTCCTACTTACCTTATCTAGGAGACAGGGATCAAACCCACATAGTTTTTGTGGGATGGGGGTCAGTGAATAGAAGTGGAGGAGGACCTAGGGTCCAATGGTTATTGGGATTGATCCTCATGGAGGCTTCCTACGTACCTTGACAAGGAAATAATCAAAGACTATATAGTTTAGAAGGAGTGGGTGTTGACGTGAATGGGGGTTAGAGCGACTTGGTGTTGGGCTTGAACCTTAGCGAGGCTTCCTATATACCCTACATTGGCAAGGATCAAAGACCACATAGTTTAGGATAGTTTGGTGAAACGATGTGAATATGGTCAGGACCAATGGGTGGTGGTATTGATCCTTAGGGAGGCATCCTACGTACCTTTACATGCCTAGGATCAATGTACTTGTAGTTTGGGTTGGGTGTTGGGCTTACACTCTAGGCTTCTGAGAAGGATTTCATGGTTCATGCTTTCTCTATGCCCACGTGAGTCATGATCGGTGTGAGAAAAAAAAGGAAGCAAAGATCTGACGATCACGTCACAAAAGGTATGTCCACAGAAATTAGAGTGGGGTTCACACGTGGTTAGCAACCCCAAGAGGAATTATGGTCTTATGTGTGGTAAGAATCCTAGGGGTATTAATATTGGGACTTACTCTAGCGTGGAGGACTCGGTGGTTACAAAGCCCATTGGGAGAGGGATTTTTCACCTAGTAAGAGAGGAGGAGTAGGGAAGCTACCTCCTATAAAAAAAGTTATGGGATTACACTATGTTGGTTTCCCATTCCCCATGGACAAATGTCACTCTGATAAAGAGGATTTCATTCCATGTGAGGAATGAATTCACTATTGTGGAGACTAATGGGTGTAGAGAATGTCCGAGATGGGGAACCCCACATATGATGCATGGGGAGAGGTTACATTTTAATGTCATGTTCTATGGACAACGACGCATGGCAGTTTAACGTCCTGCAGCTCATATGAAGTGGGTTCGCTCTATGCCCCTAGGACATACATATCTGACACCCTCAACACCTTGGTGAAGAGAAGGGATAGAAAACACCAAGAATAGGGGGTGTCGTGAGGTTATCCCATTGGGGGTCCACATTAGCATGGCTATACAAAGAAGAAAAATCTGTTAGTGTGCCTATGAGAAGAGGCATGAGGCGAAGCAACACAATGGGCAGTATCATCCAAGGGAATTTGAAAGTTCTTCATTCAAACCTGAAGGGATGCATGGGAAAAAGAGTTTTAGGGTAAAGTGATTCTTAAGTAGAATCCCTGTGAAGCTCTAGTGATCCATGAAGTAGAGGGGATTTGTGAAGGTATGTGATTCACAAAGTGTAGTATCCTAGGCTAGGGATAGGGAATTTGTGCATATGGGAGGATCTTCATGAAGTGGAAAAGCATTCGCGGAGTAATGCCTCGCGAAACAAGGTTTCCTTGCAAAGCAAGGTGTCGTGAAGAAATGTGCTTCACGAAGCATAGTGACCCTACCTTAGCATGTGGGTCGCGTTTGTATGGAGGGTGTTTTGTGAAGAATAAACATTTCATGATGACCCGAGTCCCTGTGGGGATTTCCTTCCTTTGCGACGGCCCGTGGGATTCACGAAATACATCCCTCTCGGAAGAGGGGTTCAATTAAAGAAGAGGGGGAGGAACTTCACAAAGAAAAAGTACCTTTAGAATCCCATGGTTCACAGAATAGGTAGTGGTTTGTTATTTGGAGAGCTCATAAGGTGAAAGGTCAGATCATCCATCTGTTGGGCTCGAGGGGAGCCCTATATTTATAGGCAAGATGCACCACAAAGCAGAACTCGCTCGGTACGAAGACAGAGTTTGCTCTGTAGTTGGTTTCAAACTTCAAATTAGTTCACAGAGCCTCACACTTCCTTGTTCTATGGCGGGCTCGCAAATGTTAAAGGGGTTCATGGGGCATCTCTCCTCCTTTCTCTATAGTGGTCTCACGAATGTCAAAGGGGTCCGTGGGTCATCCCTCCTCCTTGCTCTGCGGTAGGTTTGTGAACGTCACATTAATTTTCGGAGCCTCCCACCTCCTTTATCCGCGGTGGGAATGGTTCCATGGGGATCTGAGAAAGGGCATCATGAGGCAACGCTGGAGCCTACCCTCTTGTTCTTCTTTATCCCAACTTTTGGTGTCAACAAATTCCCCCCTCAGACTTGAAGATGAGGAGAAATAAAGGATCAAAGTTTGAGGGTCAATCGCCAAAATTCCTTGGCTGTTCGCGAAGCCGGGTCATGAGGTGGATATGCGACATGCAGGCTGAGCGTGTCGCTATGCTTAGTGCGGTAGGGATTCTCCATGAATCTCTGATGGTCGTCTCCTATAAATAGGGGAGCTGACCTATCTTTTTTACTTTCTTTCAATCGCGAATTTTTCTTTTAGCTCTCTCTATTCTTCGAAGATCCTACGTACTCTATGATTTCTCTCTGTGAATCAAGCCTTCTGCTTTGTAGTGAATAGCGAGTCTTTGACTTTACTTTGGAGTGCATTGTGTCTTGAAATTGGTAGGTCTGGGTAGGGTTCCACGAACAGTCTTTGCGAACGCACTTCGCAAATGAGCATGGCGAACCAAACCCAAAATTCACCCAAACACAAAACTGAATGGCTCAGCGAGAGGCTACTAGGGGGTCCTTGTGGACATTTCCAAAAATGGAGGAGATGATGAATAACATGGGCCTAGGAGAGTTAATATGGAGCCATTATGACCACATTTCTTTGGTGGAGTTTCTATTGGAGAGCCAAAGTAACAATCCATTGTGCTGGAGGCTTCCTTTGTATGGATTCAGGTTGGGGGATGACATATTCAGTCGAGAAGCAAGTAGGGACGAGCCATCATATGGGTTCCAGAGTATGTCATGTCAGTGCCAATGGTTCAGGGAAGCTGACGGCCATGCCCGAGAAGACTTCATGCCCATCAATGATGAATGCCTATATAACCACCTGAAAAATGTTGATGGGAAGGCACTGCAGCTGGAGACATCACCCCCTGTGTACTAGAAAATATTCATGGAAACCTTGAGGATCCCAAGGAAGGGATGGTCTGAGGAGTGGGACTTGTACTAGGGAAGCAACTTTACAAATGACTGGGCCTGGGCCTACTGGGTTGGTGCCTCGTTTGAGGAGTTCAGGGAAGAGTTTAGAAGAGTGGGCCTATGTAAGGAGGCTTGGGCCTCCCAATTCCACATTTACCAATCGAAGCAGCTGATTCCAAAATTGCTGAGCAGGTGCTCATCAAGGACTAATACCTTCCATTTTCACCATGGAGAGGTTGGCATCGACTTGTGGGATATGCACCAGATCTCAGGGGTCCCGATATTGGGGGATATGTATGATGAATTACTCCCCGTTATGGGTGTGTGGGAGGATCCAGATCATATGTCACCACTGAAGATGCAATTGATGAGGCTGGTGCCTGGAGAGGGCAAAGAAGTAGTCAGGGAAGTCTATTTCAGGTGGTGATTCAAGCAGTTTCTAAAATTTCAGAATGTGAAATAGTTTCTGGTGAGGCCTTGGACATGCCTGAATGGATCTCTATGGGGAAAGAAGCCCTCATATTGGTGGCTCTTGGAGGAAACATAGTAAATATCCTGGGGACTTAGCGTCAGCACCGAGTAGCAGTTGATAGTCAGGCTGGATGTATTCCTCATGACTCTCATCTATGGTTGGATACTTCCATTGAGAGATACAATCATTGGTGTGCAACCAAACACATTCATCATGGAGTCCATGTTGGCGACAGGAGGGCGACTCAACCTCGGGATCCCGATGATCACCAAGATATACAAGATTTTGTGGCACGTCAATGAGGGGAAGAGGTCGTAGAGGAAATGTGGGCCGTTCCACCTCCTGTGTGGGTGGATAACGACACATGCTAGGGGGGTTTATGAATAATAGAACCCCATCTTGCCTCCGATATCGAACTTCATCCCATCAGTCCTGAATGTCGCGGGAAGCTTTACGGCCAAGCTGACCACACTGTTGGCAATGAACCAGGTGTGCAAGGTGGATAAATTCAACTTTCACCCATTTAGATTACCAGCGGGTGCTTATACCGATGATGGCCAAGGAACGTAAGAGCACTGGTCATATCTCTTGGATTTTTGAGGTGGAGTACTAGTGGAAATGGTGGACCATGAACCCCTATGCGAGTCGTACACCATACACCAATTTTCCAGGAAATTTCATTTTCTGTAGAAAATGACCCCATAGGTCTATCTAGAGGTGTGCCAAGAGTAACACCCATGTGTGATGAGGCAGATGTGGCTCATGTTTACATGGGAAGACGGGAATTTTTGGAATGAGATGCCTCCACCAACTACTGTTTTGTGTTGGTAAAATAGCATGCCCAAAGCTGGGAGGCAGCTTACCTGGGGGAGGTGATAAAGTAGCCAACCATTCGGGATGGTGATGGTGAGACTTCCCAACCTTGGGGCTGGGGTAAGATGGTGGAAAGGGCAACTCGTGGTGGCAGGGTTACTGTGGCAGTGAAGCCCACACCAATTGAGGAGGAGGTAGTGGCAGCGGATCCCGCAGCGTTAGCGGACCTTGTGGTCAAAGAATAATAGGGTTATCCAAAGGGGAGGCCACTGACAGGATTATGTATGATATCCATCCATGCTCTGGGAAAACAGTTGTGCAATATAGACATGCCAGAGAACGATGTCTTCCCGGAGGCCTCAGACATCAGGGAAGTCAAAAGGAAATTCCTCGGACCTTTATGAGATGTGGAAACACCTGAACCGTCTCGGGATTTATTTTCTAGGGATATGCCCTATGAGGGCCGGCATTGTAGTGTCCTAGGTGAATACGGTGAAATACCTGGATGAGATAGAGGACTTTGTGCATTCCCAGGGTTCCCCATGCCCAATTAAATACCACATCAAGGTGCTGCTGAATCATACGACCCCTCTACAGTTATCGGCCGCTGAATAGAGATAGCGCCTCCCTTAGTTGGAAGAATTGGACGTGTCCTCCTAGGGGATGCAGTAGAGGGATCCCATTAGATGAGGGCGAAGTAGTTGATCAATTCTTAGACCTTTATGAATTTTCATAGGCCCTTGGGGTAAAATCCCAAGCCCCTTCCTCAGGGTCTACTCCCAGGTCGTTTTGGACTCCTTACTAATACATGAATTATGAAGGATACTCACATACATAGAACCCGTTCTCACCCCTCAATAGATACAGATGAGGGAAATTCAAGATCATCATTCGCGGCTGCATTGATTACTGTACCCGGTGGGGACAAGACAGCTGACGTGGCTTCTTTGGAGATTTCAGACCTTCTAACCATATATGGGTGGCCATGCCTCATGGTCCCAATGGCATCAACCCAAGAATGAGACCAAGAATTCGACCTATGTAAGTATCCTCTATCAAATTCATGAGTGTTACTCACTGACCATGTCAACTAACGTCCATGTCCCTTTTGTGTGCTCCCAGTTCTTCAAATGGCATGGGCCGCCCTGGCGAGGTTGGTCAGGGCTTCTGGTGGAATCTTTCCCAGAGGATTGCTGGTGATTGTGGAGGTGGATACCCAGACTGATGATGTTTTAGTGCCCCCAATCATTGGTGGGATCATCAGCAGGGCTGAGACTGAGATTATTGAGGTGGGGTCCGATGATGAGGATCGACCAGATCTCTCGGGTCCCTCCATACTCGATCAAATGTTGTATGTGGACCCTTCCGACAGGTTCATGGGGGCATTCCCAGCATATGATCCTGCCAACCATGTTGACTGGGACGAGACAACCTCTGATGAAGAGGATAGAAAAATAGTATATCACCAATCATGGAATCTGATCAAGTGATTCATCGATGATACCCCCCAAACACAATGGCTAGATGAGATGGATAGACTTTTCCCGTGACTGCGTGAAATGTTTTTCAGGGGGGTGGATTCCTGACATCCCCAACTACTCATTCGAGATCTTATGGTGGATTAGATTCGGGAGTACGGATGTGGGCATGGTGTGGGATAGGATCGGAGGAAATAAGTGAACATCAAGAGGCTCCAGGAGGCTGAAAATGAGGTCCAGCGGCTACAGAGTTGGGCAGAAGAGCACTCAACCTTCCTCAACGCACAATCAGAGCTAATATTGAGATTAAAGTCCTTATTGGCTAAGGCCGAAGAGGGACAGAAGCGATCATTTGAAGAAATGACTGTTATCTGGACCAGCATGGAATGTGACCATATTGTAGATGATGAATTGAGCCCCACCACTGTCGAGGAGGAATGGGAGCGGAGTTTGCGGAATCCAATCTTAGATGATACAAGATAGAGGGTAATGAAGTTGTAACTATATTGTGATCGGGTTAATCCCTCCATGGGAGGGATCGGCCCTCGGGTACTGTATTGATTACAAACCCTCAAACGTACTTTCATGATTTTATTGTTTTATGCCATATGCATGCACGAGTTCGGTTATTTCTATTGGTTTTTTGCATTCCCATCATTTTTGTGGAGCATCCAGTGATCAATCCCAAAGCTCACATGGGCCAGGCCCTATGTGAGAAACAGGGGATGAAACCTTATTACTTCACCCAAATGTAAGAGTGAAAACCAAGATTTGGGAATTCGAGGGTTGGAAAAAGCAATCTGGATTTCCAGGAAGAAGTAGGAGAGGCCCGATTAGAGGATTAGGACCTCAGAACAATTGACATGTCGTCCCTCCAATGTGCTCTAGTTCACGAGTGGGGTAACGCTAGGGGCATTGGAATAAATCCGAACATGGGGTAAGGGAAGGTTTGAATCACAATACCCAAGATTCAGAACACTGTATTGAGGGCATGACAATTAATAATGACTATTGACTGTGTTTGAAAAATAGTATCCTTATTGTGTTATCCTAAAATAAGGATAACAAATTAGGGTCAATTGCTGACCATGTTCGAAACATGGGGCCTGACTCGAAATTTCATCCATTAGTCTTCTGGAATGTTATCCCAGGATAGTAGGCAAGCCATAGGGTGTGCATCCATATGGTTATGAGGTTCATCTAGATGTAAAAGAAAATGAGGATCCAAATAACAGGCATGAAAAGTGTGGAGAGTGGATTTATGGGTTGTTCGACTGGATTCTATCAGTCTTGAGATTACGCACTATAAGGGAAAACATTATGTGGGTAAATCAGTATGACCAGGGATCAAACATACTTCCGAACATGATCTATCTAGTGAGAACCTTGAAGGAGTTGTAGTTTTACATCATACAGTAAAGGCGATGAAGATAGTTTAAAGGTCATACTTCCTGGACCATGGTTAACAGTTTAATGTCATTTTACATGGACTGTAGGATATTAGTTTAAGGTCATAGACAGTGAACCGTGATCAGGGTTGAGGGGCCAACTTGGTTGATGACCCTAGGGTTGCGTCCAAAGAGAAATATCTGGGCGTCGCTATGTATCCCATAAAGATGAGAATCAAGCCAAATGTAGTTCTTGGGGGGCAGTGTGGTCAGATACCAACATTGGTAGGGAGAATCCTCTATGGAGAGGAAACTGACGCATCCCATGATTAACATAGGTCAGCCTGAACTTGTTTAGGGTAGAACCATAGTTTAGTGACATTCTTTGAGGACATAAGGAATCATGCAGTTTAATGTCATATGATAGGATGAAAACTGAATGGGGAGATCCCAGGGAGGGATTATGTGGTGCGGTGGCTATAAACCCGACATGAATGAGGACTTGGAGTCCAGATCACACCATGCATCCCCTGTGAAAGATCTTCTGGTCAAGGGACCAAAAGTAAAAATTTGGTTGGGCCTAAGGTAAGATTCCTAGACGTTTTTATGCATCCCATTAGGATGGGACTCAATCTTCACATAGTTATAAGAGTGCAGTTTAACGTCATGCGGGACGAAGAAAGGCACGTGTGGCATGGCTTTATTAGTACACATCACACCAGAACTAATAAGCCCACATGAGTCATGCTTGATGTGGGAAACAATGAGTAGTGATGGGAATATCCTAGCACAAAAAGGAACATGTAAGGGGTGATGGGACACTATTTGAATGGCTTCCAAATAATTTATACCTGCCTTCTTGACACACATAGATGTGTGAATGGGTAATGCCAGGTATGTTGAAATTCCACTTGATCATAAGGAAGTGGAAATATGTGAATCATGATGCTTGAGATCTAGACCACAATGATGGTGGCACGATGATAGGGGATAACTGTTTAACGTGTTCAAATCACAGCATCCATATCATGTTAGCCTGATATGAGGACAGACAGATGAGGGTCGACTGCTGACCATGTTCAAAAAATGGGACCTATCACAAATGTCATCTTGGGTGTTTAGGGACGTTAGCCTGATATGTTTGGTTAGATGAGGTGGCATGAGACCAGGCCATGAAGGGGGTCCCTTCAGATGTGTAAGAGAATGAGGATCCGAA
Source organism: Viscum album (assembly GCA_963277665.1). NCBI lineage: Eukaryota > Viridiplantae > Streptophyta > Magnoliopsida > Santalales > Viscaceae > Viscum > Viscum album. Next base: position 350,492,681 of record OY728121.1, on the reverse strand, counting down.
TAACGAGATCATGAATCTTGGACATGGAATGAGGGGAATTTCCCCATGAAAATTCCACACTTTAGGTTCCATGTCAGAACACATATGAGTAGGACAATGAGACACATCCGATATATGGAGTTGAGTCCCTTCCCAAGGACAAGGGTCCTGGGGTTGAATGCTTTCATATTAAGGTCCTAGGGTGGACCATTATGGGGGATTGATTTAATAGACTGTGCTCAGGGTGGCAAAATAGCCAAACATGGTGTGTCGTCTCTATAGGGAGATCGTAGCTTTGGGTAATAAAACTCCGACCACACTGGGAAAAGATATGGGAAGCACATGGGGAAGCTATTGAAAAACCTAACATGAATGAGAACCTAAGAGGTACTCTGCACACCACATGTTCCCAAATGAGATCGGGCCAAGGGTCTGAAAAAGAAGGGATAGGATTTGTAGATTCCTGGGGCTGGACCGAGAGACAAAAATTCCTGGTAGTTACTACGTATCTCATGAGGATGGGAATCAAGCCAAACATATTTATGGAAGATGTCGTGAGGTTTAATGCCTTACAGAAAAGACGTGGAGTGGTCTTACTTTATGTTCAACGATCTTGGACCACATACGGTAGACACAAGACGATGTAATTACAAAACCCGGCATGAATTAGGACCTGGTCCGGAACACCGTGCACTACCTGGGGGCGATTTCAGGTCGATGTATAGAAAAGAAAAGTTAGGCTAATCCCAATACACAGCACGAAAACATTACAACGTACCCCTTTAGAATGTGGATCAAGACACATGTATTTCTATGGATGACATGGTTTGATACCATTCTAGGGATAATAAGGTTGTGTGGGTCTTTCCCTTTCACGAAAAGTTGCTGTATTTGATATATCTTGATTATTCTTTAGGATAAATGGTTTTTTGTGAAGTGATGGGTATAGGATAGAATGTCTAGGAATCACTACAAGAATCAAGCCATATGCAAGCATTGAAAAACTATAAGGTGTTTGACAGGTACCAAACATGATGTCCCTTGAGCGAGGACACCACAATGCAGTGTCGTTTTTCGTTATGTGGCCAGGATAAAATTGTAATAGTTTAGGATCATGTGATGGGACCATCCCTACATTTTTAACATTATGCAGGATATACACAAAAGTTTAAAGACATATGGGACTATGAATAATAGTTTATGTCATATGGATTAGATTTATATAGGAGAGATGATGTTACAAAGGAGATGCGCACGGCGTGATAAAGCATACCCGACATGAATGAGGATGAGGTCCACAACACACTGTGTGCGATTCAGTGAGTGAAATATTGGGCCAAGAAGCCAAAAATGTCTCGAGGGTATGGGACATGAGACACTAGCTCCCAATTCAGCTGGACCCATGGATGATATGTACGGGTGTTTCTATATATCCCATAAGGAATGGGAATCATGTTGTATCTAGTTCTCAAAGAGATCTTAGTTTATGGTCTTAGATCTCATACTAGAGGTGAAAACCTTGATCTAATCCCTAAGCCCACGTGAGTCGAGATCGGTGTGGGAAACAAGGGTGGAGGAGGTCATGAAAATATCTGGAATTTATGTAGGGGAGAAACTGGTGTGGAGCCCTAAATAACGCCTTACCATGGTTTTATCCTCCTACCATGAAAATATGCACTGAGGGATAGTACCAAGATTTTTGAAATTCTACTTTAGACATGATGTGGTGGAAAATGATTTGAATCATGCGACTGATATTTTTGGCATAATGGGGTTTGCAGGACGGTGGAGGGTAGATGTTGACCGTGTTTTAAACACAGCATCCATATCATGTTACATGAAATGGGAACAACAAACGAGCGTTGACCAATGACCGTTTTCTCAATGTGGGACTTGTATTAATTCTTTGATCGAAACCCTCAAGGGAATTGGCCTGTAATGGTAGGAGGGACCTTGATCCAAGCATCAATGCCATTTGGGGGTCATTTAGGATGTGAATGGTGATGTAAGCCATAACGAAGTGGAACACAAAGCCTAAGAAATGGTGAAATCCTATCCGGGTATAATCCGAAAACTCTTTGCTCTAAACCAAAGTACTCCTGGGCACATTGGTGAATCACCAAAGAGGATCGAGGGGCTCAACATGAGAGTAAACGATTGGAAAAGATGAGTATAGAATAAAAGGATTGAGAACTCTTAGGAGAAAAAGGCACATGGCATGGTTGTTTCAAACTCGATGTGAATGACGGTGTGAACCCATGCCACACCATACTCCCCTCTCCCTTGGAAAATGCAGGTCAAGGGGCCAAGGTGAAAGGGATATCTCTAAGATATGAAGCTGGACTTGAAGGCTAGATATTTGGGCGGTCCTACATATCCCATGAAGATAGGTATCAGGACACATGTAGTTCTAGAAGAGAGTAATGTGCAATTTAATGTCATGAAGTATGGATAAAATGGGTTAGATACTCCAAACAATGGAGGTGTACAACACGCCGAGTAACCCAACATGAACCATACCACACCATTCAATCCTGAGTGAAGAATTGGGATGGGGCCCAGAGATTGGGCAATAGATAGAATGTCGTGTCCAGGTTTCATTTTAATGTCTTGCAATGAGGACAATAGTGATCATAGATTAGGGTCTTATATTTCAGAACGAGAATGGATATTTGTTGACCAGATTCGCAACACAACATCCATTCTTTCATAACTGGAGGTCAGGGAAAACAATTGAGTGTCAACTACTGACTGTATGCGCAATATGGGACCTATATAAATTTTTTTGAAATCCTCAAGGACATTTCCCTATAATGGTTGGAGGGCCTTTGAGCCGAGCATCCCTACCATTTAGGGGTCTTTTGGGACAAAGAAGAACGGAAACCCAAATGATGGGGCCTGCGAATCATGGCAGGGTCTACAGTCACGGATGGGTCATAAGTGGAGAAGGAATACCTCATGGGGATGCATGTGGTGTGGCCAGATAGCCCGATGCGAATAAGGATGCTAGTCCATACGACACCACAAAATCCCGAATGAAAACATTATCTGAGGGGTCGATATGGTTTGGGGACCTGAGATTTGGCATCCCAATCAGCTGTGTCCACATAACATCTTATGTCGGTGCTGCCCCGTCGTAGTTCCTAAGCCCACGTGAGGACTGATCGGTGTGGGAAACAAGGACTAGTACTTTTCCCTTCCCATAATATAAGGGTCCGATAGTTATATTCAACCAAGGCAGACCGCAGCTTGAAGGTAAGCGGGGCATAATAAACCACTACACTCAATATTTAGGGCCTATAGGGACAAATATAATGACAAAGGATAGCTACTGACCATGTTTGAAATGAATCATCCATATCATGGGACCTGCAATGGGAATAACAGATGAGGATCTCCCACTGACCACATTCTCAATGCGGGGATCATGTCAATTTCTTGTTCGAAATCCTTGAGGACATTGGTCTGTAATGGTAGGAGGGCCCTTGGAATGAGCATACATGCCATTCGGGGTCGTTTTGGACATGATAGATTATGGTGTTCCAAACAAGGAGTGTGAGTAAAACATAAGTGTGCTTGTTCTATTCAATGCCAGTGCATTTTAACGCCATGTAGGATGGGGAAAGACGTGGAAGTATCCAAGGAGCAGGATGCATGGATGGGTAATGATGAACTCGATGTGAATTGAGGAAAAATACAACACCACACCATATGTCCCCAACCGAGGAGAGATTCTAAAGTTTGGGTTGGGCCAACACATGAAATGTCTTGGCGTTCCTACATATCCCATGTGGATGGGAATCAAGCCACACATAGTCTTGAATGGTCTATGTAGTTTAATGTCATGCGGTAATGATGTGGGGGATTAGAAGAATGAGGAGGGATCACATGGTGCGATTGGCATAATTTGGACATGAGTGGGGATAATGAAGCTCCTACTACACCATGCGTGGATCCCCCAAGAGAACTATACCTAGTAGAAATAGTCAAAGAGAAGAGTATGGAGGCTAGACTTGAGATAAAACTTCTGAGAATTCCTATGTATCCCATGCTAATGGGAATCAAGCCACACATAGTTCTAATGGTTCATTTTAATGTCTTGTAGAATGACATACATTTTAACATCTTGCAGTACATTTCATAATTTAATGTCTTGTAGGCCCAGATACAGTTTAAGATTGTGTTTTTACAAAATATAGTTTAAGGTCATGTTAGACCAATCTATTTAAGAAAATTATTTCTTGAGGAACTTGAAATTGGTGGTAGGAGTTATATCCTCCCAATCCACAGTTACCAGGGTGTATACAACATTGCGGTAAACCTTGTGAATTATGTAAGGTCCATCCCATTTGGGCTCCAATTTCGGTGGATTTCTCCCAAGATTCATTGGCGACCTCAAATACAGGACTAAATCCCCTGGCAGGAATGAGCGGAGGTGAACCCTCTTTTTGAAGACTCTAGCTATCTTATTTTGATGCCTTTCCAGATTTTGTAGGGAACAAAGTCTGTTTTCATCACGTGCCTCCAACTCATCCAGACGAATTTTAGCTACCCCATCCAGTACCAGCTGATCATGGACCACTGTGCATAATAAAGGCAAATGAATCTCGATAGGCAGGACGGTCTCAGTTCTGTAAACCAGGGAATATGGAGTAACCTGGGTGAAATTACGAGTCGTTGTCCAATAGGCCCAGATAGCATTGGGGAGCTTGTTTGGCCAACTCTTCATGTTCTAATCAACCATTTTCTGCAAAATATTATAGAGGGTCTTCTTGAAAGCATTTATTTACCCATTTTCATGCCTGTGGTTATGGGATTTATGGTTAAAACGGATGTTGTAGATGGTATAAAATTTCTTCAACTCGGCCTCCCGGAAGTTGGTGTTGTTATCAGTGAGGATGACGTGAGTGAATCCGAACCGGTAGATGAAAATGGAGCTCTCGAAGTAAAATATATAATTGGACATAACCTCTCTGAGTGGATCTGCCACTTCCCACTTGGAAAATAAATTTTTAGTGTTCATGATGAACTAACATTGGCGAGTTGTCACTGGCAGATACGGTCCCATGACATCCAGTCCCCTGACTGCGAAGGGCCAAGAGTACATGGTAGTGTGAAGAGGCTTTGGTGGCTGATGCACTGCGTTGGTGTGAACTTGACATGCATGAAACCTTTTGGAGAACTCGATGCAGTCATGGATCATGGAGGGCTAGAAGTACCCAAGTCTTCGGATCTGATGGGATAGCTTTGACCCAGTCTGGTGGGAATTGTAGAAACCAGTATGATCCTGTTGAATGACCAGAGAAATCTCGACTCTTTGGATGTAATGAATGAGAAAACCATCAAAACTATGATTTTAGAGGATCTACTCAAGACTGGGACCACTCTGGAGGGTAAACTGCAGCTGGTAGAGTCAGATTCGCTCAAGCTCAACCCCATCTGCCATGAGGTTACCGTGTTGGAGGTATTCAACCAAAGGTATCCTCCAATCGAGAGATACTTCAGTCACCGCATCCAGGGGAATTGGGAGTTATGGCATGGAGGTTTCAGCGGTAAGATGGCTTACCCACGGATCATCATAATCATTTTAAATGATGGGAGCAGTAACTCTCTGATGTTCCACGTAGATAATTAGGTGATCCTTCTCAGGTTGTTCAAGAGATGCAGCCAAGCTGGCCAGGGCGTCAGCTCAACCGTTCTGAGATCGAGGGACATGAGTAACTTCTAGATGATATGGGAACTGGGGAATTAGCTGGAGAGTGTGTTCCAAAATGGTACAAGCTCTAGCTTTTCGATGACATAGTCACCATGGATCTGCTTGATGACTAGTTTAGAATCCCCTATCACATGAAAATGGGGTGAATCAATCTCGTGGGCCAGCTCGAGGCTAGTTAAGATAGCCTAATACTCTACCTCATTGTTGGTGATTCCTTCTAACAACAGGATTGTGTATGGAAGAATGGTTTGTGCCAGGGTAATAAAGACGATACCCAAGCCGACCTTGTTGTGCTTGGGATCATTGAGCCTTCTATCGGTGGGGATCTAGGAAGCACCATCGAAATGAATCTTCCAATATGGGAGGGCATGATCTAATGAGAGGATTGCCTCATCAAGAAAATCCAGGTCCAGAGACTGGTCTGCGGGGGTTGGATGGGAAGCAAGGAAATATGCCAAGGATTTCCCTTTAATAGCCTTTTGAGGGAGAAAATTGATTTCGAACTGGAAGAGGATTACCGCCCACTGTACTAGGTGGACTATCAGCATGGGGTGGTCCAAAATGTACTTCATCGTGTCTACTCAGGACACCAGCTGTACCTCATGGTGCTGAAGGTAATGTCACAACTTCTATACAGCGAATACGAGTGAAAACCAACTGTTCTCGATGGGGGAGTATCTGGTCTCCCTTATGAGGATCATGAAATTGAGTTAGTAGAGCTGTTTCTAGTTCCCTCATTGTTCTTTTGGGAGAGAAGTGCATCAAGAGATCATTCCAGGGAAGTCACATAAAGGACCAATGGTTTTCTGGGGACTGGTGGCATTAATATTGGAGGCTGGTGAAAATACAGCTTAATTTACTCAAACACGGTCTGGCACTCATCTCCCCACACATAGGAAGTTCCTTTCTTCATGAGACAAGAAAAGGGATTACAGTTTCCATCTATATTTTCAATTAATCAGCGTATGTATTCCATGTGGCCTTGGAAGCCCCGATGTTCTTGAATATTTCTCGGGGGAGACATCTGGTTGATGGCCTCGATTTTCTCAGGTTCAATCTCGATACCTCAGTATGTGACAACAAAGCTGAGTAACATCCCAGAGTTTAACCCAAAGTCACATTTCAATGGGTTCAACTTCAAGTAGAAAAAATTGAGTAAGCCGAATACTTTCTCAAGGAATTTTAGATGGTCTTGGAACCGATAATATTTAATCACAATATCATCCATATAAAACTCCACCAATCTCCTGAGGCCAAAGGGAATAACCTGGTAACATAATGTACCATGTAGAGACCCGAAGCTTGACTTACATTGACATTACATTACATTTTCGGAATACATAGAACATAATGAAAACACACAAACAAGTATCGTAATAGTTTAGTGTCTTTGGAAACTCGGAATATAATCTTCTAATCCTGGTGAAAGATCTTCAACATCTCCCATAAAGATCTCTTTTTTAATACCTAAAACCTTTCTTTATATCCTGGGGAAAAGAAAACATAAAAGGGTGAGCTCAAATGCTCAGTAAGGGTAAAAAAAAGAAATATCAATCACATCATATACATAAGCACATAACTTTTGGAAATCTTAACCTGCAAAAGAGATCATAATTTCATAACATGGGATAAATCATGGAAGTGAAATGTAATCACAATAATCATAACTTAAAACATTAAACTTTGTGGCATACACACATAATCATAGAAAATCATTTCTTGTTAGTCAAGACTCATTGCCAATACTATCTTAGTGGACAAAGTCCCTTTCTAAATCGAGTAACCCTCGTTCCAGTCCTGTTTCACTGAACCGGTATAACCTACCGTTCCATCCCTGTCTATCTCATGAGATATAAAATCTTTACCCAATGCATTGGAGGGAGATATAGGTCCCACCCATCTCATTATGATACCATTCTTATGTGTGCCACAAAATCATAAATCATACATCATTGCATAACCCATGTAATAAAAATGGGAATCTTAAACATCATGCCATCATAATCCATAAACAATTGATATCATTCAATCATAAGAATATTGAAACCATTTAAATCATAGAGACATTTTACTTGAAACATACATATCAAATAATGTCATCTTAGATGGAAAATAGTTTTGAGAAAAGTACTTGAAATGAATTCTTGAGGAAAATACCCTTTCTTCTTTAAAATCATTTTCTTTTCAGAAAATGTCATGAAATTTTAAAAGAAAAGGATTTTGTTGAAAATAATCATGAAATCATTTGGAGGAAACATCATGAAAATATGGTTTTATAAAACTTTAAAAATCCTTTCATGCCGTATAAGATTAAAAAAACATTCTTCTCGTACTTTTGTCGGAAAAGTCAAAAAGTACCTCGTATTAAAAATGACAAAAGATTCCTTACATACCATGTGGTAAAAGGGTAAAAATGACTTTAAACATACATGGAAGAATGGTAAACAGTTTATAAAAACATTTTTAGAAAACATGGTCATGGATGATAAACGTAACCCCAGTAAATACTTACGTATAAGCAATCTCGGATAAAAATGAGATTTAAAATTTATCCCTTACCTTAGGTCCAACTTGCTTTGTACGTGTCCAAACCTCCTGTATAATGATTTACATAATGTTATTGACTTATTACAGAATCATATTCATTGTTATGATATCATATATGGTTCTCTTATGGATTTATATTACCCGGTCTTTTGTAAATTCATGTTAAAGTAGCATTTTGGGTAAAATCGTGTCATTTTTCGTTCGTATTTTTAACTTGTAATTATTCATATGATTACTTAGATCATGATTACTTAATCCCAGAATTTAAAACATGATTTATATATATATATTCATAATACACATATATAATAAATCAGTAAATGGAAAGAAATACACCGTTCATGGAGACGGTAGTCCGTACGTACGCATGAACGCTGTTTTCGTTTCCTTATTGAATTGAATGGAATTAAGTAGATGACATACATATAAATAATTCCAGTATCATTATTAGGTCATATATTTCATTATTACTTATTATATATACTTTATAATCATTCATGAATGGTTAATCATTGAGAATGAATCTCATCGCGTCGTGGAGACGGTAGTCCGTACGTACGCACGAGCGATGATATCGTTCCCATGGTCGTGGAATTGTGTTGAAGTGTATGTATACTATTTCAGTATCAATATCATTTTATAATAATCATATATAGTTACTCATTACACCTTTATACCCATCCAATTAATGTGGTGTCAGAAAATATATTACACCACGGCGTGGAGACGGTATTCCGTACGTACGCACACGCGGTGATTTCATTTTTCCGTAGGATGGATAGAAGGTGAATTAGAGTTGTTTAATATTTATAATAACATATCAGTATATATGAAATACTGATGTTATTGCTTTATCATGAAACAACTAAAGAAGAAGAAGTTGAAGAAGAAAGAAATTGAAAAGATCGGTAATGGATATTACCTCTTCTTTGAAACGCTTCTTTGAATCCTCCAGTTAGGTAACTAAGATTGGTATTTGAAGAAGACCAGGACCTATAGGATTATTCTAGGGAAGTGGATAAGGGATTTTGTCAGGGGTTGGCCGAGCTTGAGTGCTCAAATTGGTGTGAGGAGGAGGGGGGGAGGTACCCTTTTATAAGGGAGGAGAGGGGCACCTTAGGAATATCTCAAAATATTATTTTATATTAAAGTCAAAATCGGTTTATAATGGTTCCAAAGGGTCTTATTTCGAAGCTAAAGTAGGGATGGGTCGAAATACTATCATCCAATAGGATTTAGACAAGTTTAGGGTATTATTTTAACCTTATCAATTAGATTTAACTCTAAGTTAAATAATTTATCTTTTACCGTGTCTTTTTGTTTTCTTTCACTATATGGTTAATACACTTACTATAACATGCCAAAAGAACCTGAAATTTTATATTATTAATACATATATCCTTATCTAAGTCATTTGGCCGAACCTTAGATTTTTAGGAATAAAATAACAATTAGTAATATAGTATTTGATTTAAAAACTATTTTGTGTCAATTTTGACACTATTTGATATATGATTTTTGTGAAAGTCATAACAGAATTATATGTTCGCACCAAGTTGATTAAATCAACACTAATATATCATAGTGACCTAGAAAATTAGTGGAATTTATAAAAAGTCTCAAATTACATTTATTTTGGTGTTTATAACATCAATTATGTCAATATTTCATTAATAATATAATTACTGCATCATCATTGTGTCATAAATAAATTAAATTATTTAATGTCTACAAATTACAAATAAAATACCACTATATAGGAAATCTTGTTATCTTTCTAATGAATATTTACAATCGAATTTATCTTATGTATAACCCTATATTAAAAATGTTTTAGTAAATAAACGTTGATTTTAACTCTTTTAACTCTTCTTTGAATTAAATAATAATAAATGTCCTAATCTAATCCAAGTGGGCCTAAATGATTATATTTTACACTTAAGGTTGTTTGGGTCGAGATAAACTTGTCCAATAGGATTAGGAAATGTTTTAGGGTAATATTAATATCATTTTTACCCTTAATTACCCTATTTACTTTTAACTGTGGTAAATAAAAGTAAAAGGTTACTATTCACCAAAAATTATTTTCATCTCATTGAACCACATTTTACTTACTGACATCAACCGTGTCTCTCGGATTTTTGAAATTCCATTCACAGAAACGGTAAAATTAAGTTTTATGAAAAATTCAGTTTTTTAACTACCACTTAGTAGTTTCACTATTCATCAAAAATTGAAGGTTTTCAGAAAAATGCCAAAATTTAATCCTAAGCTATATTTCAAATTCCGAATTCAAAAATGAAGTCTATTTTACCAAATTCATAACATAGAAGTTGCATTAATTAATTTTATAATTAAATCCCGCTGTTAAAACAAATAGCGTGTTTTTAAGAAACAATATCTATCAAAAGATTGACACTCGATTATGTCTGGTTTAAATGTGAAATTACAACCAATGACCAACATTGTATTAAATTGTAAAAATATATTATAAATATACTTTAAAACCACTCAAATTATTAATTTATCACTATTGATTATTTCGATTAAAAAAGTTATTTTTAATTATAATTTAGTAATTTTCACTATTCATCAGAATATGAAAGTTATCCGAAAAGTACCAAAATTTCACCTTAGGCTAAATTCGATACTCTGAATCCAAAAATGAAGTCCATTTTGAGAGCTAAATTTTCTAAAATTTAAAAAGTGGTTATTACTATTCATAACGGCTAGTTTTAATAATATTTTAATAGCATATCGTTGTTTCGTGAAACTCAGTATTGCGTACTACACACGCTATCGAGGAAGGTTGTGATTGCGTGTAATGCAAGGCAAGTCAAAGATGCGTGTTGTGAAAGCTCCTTTTGGTGTAGCGTACAACACAAGACATTAATAAAATTAAAAAGAATATTTTTCATAAAATCTCGGGCTGTTACATTCTACCCCCCTTAAAATGAATTTCGCCCTCGAAATTCGTCGGGGTTATAAATGGTTTACTATTCAAAAGTTTCATTAATAGAAACCCACATCGTAAAAAGGAATATCAAAACCAATCTTTAAAAAAACAAAAGTATGAAACGTAACGGTTACCCAAATAAACTAATCACTGGGTTTCCACATAGGTGAAAATATGGATATGGAAGGAAATCTAACCATCATGTTCTGATGGAGAGTGGTAGAGAACATGGCTATGAAATAGCCAACAATCACAAAGCCATAGATTTTTGACAATATAAGGTACCATCTGATTTATCAGATATAAGAGCACTAGGACAACATTTTTGGTTTTCATGATCGTTTCCCTAAAGTTAAACAATTTGAATTAGAATAAATACTTACTTTATTTTGGTACAATCTCACTGTTGTTCGTGCCTTTAACAATTTCCACTTCATCTCTTAAATAAATGAAGTTGAATTTGTTATTCGTGAAGTGTTAGCAGATCATGTGATAGAATGACGGGTCATTCCATCTGTCTCAAAAGGTTAGCAAAATTTATATACATAAGTCGATCTATAGTGGGATTAATCATATATGGTTCCTAAAATGGGCTTATACTTCATATATCATACTGCTTAATATAATAAAACTAGTTTCTACTAAACAAGGACTTCCTGTAGGCCAGTGGTAGGAAATAATGGCCAGTCGCACTTCGGTTGTGGGTTCGATTCCCACAGCCTTGTCCGACGCGATGGGATGTCGCCCGTCCTGCAGGTTGTCCTTTTTCTAAAACTATATTACTATAACATCCCATCAATAATATCAAAAATCTTCTATCCTTAAACAATACTAACTTTTGTCCAACATAATCCATTCTAATCTTTAGGCTTATCCATAATACTATAGTCCACTCACATAATATAGTGACAACGATTACCAGAGATTTAATACTTTCGTTGATCCCCACATATAATAAGATATGTCTTGTTGGTCACATTCCAAACATTCAAAGGCCTTAATCATGTATTCTCTTGAATACCCATTGAACCATAGTGAAAACGTCAATGTAGTTAAAAGTTAACACCTTCCACATATCAAAATCCTCAAAATTCTATATACTCAAACCATGATATCACTTAGTCCTTATATTAATCATGATCTCATGAATAATGTCAAACATTTCATTTTCTCCTTATCCCTTCATTATGCGCATATCATCTGCTTTCAAAAATATTTGAATCACTTTTCATGGTTACCGGTACCTTAAAATTATTGAAAACCAGAATAGAATAATACAACAATAAAAGTACCTCAACAACATTATTCTTGAATACCAATACATAAACACTTCAATCCATCATCTTCAATTAATGTCCTGGAATAAGTCCTTCCTTGATTTAGAAGTAACTTTTTAGGTCAGGGCATTGAGTTGGGTAATGCCCATGTTCTCCACAAATAATGCATTGAACTCCATAACAGTCTGTCACTCTATGACCCTTTTTTCCACACAGATAACATCGGTTCCTCCATTTGAGGTATTCCTCAAGGTTCTTCTTCCCTTCTTTAGAAGTCTCAATCTTCTTTTCTGTATGCTCCTCAACATGTGAACATGCATAATAGTTTATCTTCCTCTTCTTTGATGAATTAGGCATACCACTAAATTTAACCTTGTTAATCATATATCGTGATGACTGATTTGGCATAATCACAAGATCTTTCTCTATAGGAATTACACAATTTTGTTTCTCATAGTCACCAATTTGTCCATTAGATTCAATGTTAACCGAATTCCTTCTGGTTCCCTCCATTAACTAAAACACAAAAAGAATCTTGTGAGAGGAAAAAATCATGCTAGGGAAAACAACATAATAAAGGGGGAGTACCTTCAATATCTAACATCTTAGGTTTAATTCTATGATCGTTATCGTAATTCTAGTACTATAACCTATACGTATACTTAACCTTAGGGACATCCCTAGACATACCTTAGAAATATCTCTAGGGATTTCACTAACGTTTTCGCATCCTAGTTTCCAAAGGTTGACTAAACCTTTCCTCTGATACCAACTGTAGAGACCCGAAGCTTGACGTACATTGACATTACATTACATTTGCGGAATACTTAGTACATAACGAAAACACACAAACAAGTATCGTAATAGTTTAGTGTCTTTGGAAACTCGGAATATAATCTTCTAATCCTGGTGAAAGATCTTCAACATCTCCCATAAAGATCTTTTTTTTAATACCTAAAACCTTTCTTTATATCCTGGGGAAAATAAAACATAAAAGGGTGAGATCAAATGCTCAGTAAGGGTAAAAAAAAGAAATATCAATCACATCATATACATAAGCACATAACTTTTGGAAATCTTAACCTGCAAAAGAGATCATAATATCATAACATGGGATAAATCATGGAAGTGAAATGTAATCACAATAATCATAACATAAAACATTAAACTTTGTGGCATACACACATAATCATAGAAAATCATTTCTTGTTAGTCAAGACTCATTGCCAAGACTATCTTAGTGGACAAAGTCCCTTTCTGAATCGAGTAACCCTCATTCCAGTCCTGTTTCACTGAACCGGTATAACCTACCGTTCCAGCCCTGTCTATCTCATGAGATATAAAATCTTTACCCAATGCATTGGAGGGAGATATAGGTCCCACCCATCTCATAATGATACCATTCTTATGTGTGCCACAAAATCATAAATCATACATCATTGCATAACCCATGTAATAAAAATTGGAATCTTAAACATCATGCCATCATAATCCATAAACAATTGATATCATTCAATCATAAGAATATTGAAACCATTTAAATCATAGAGACATTTTACTTGAAACATACATACCAAATAATGTCATCTTAGATGGAAAATAGTTTTGAGAAAAGTACTTGAAATGAATTCTTGAGGAAAATACCCTTTCTTCTTTAAAATCATTTTCTTTTCAGAAAATGTCATGAAATTTTAAAAGAAAAGGATTTTGTTGAAAATATTCATGAAATCATTTGGAGGAAGCTTCATGAAAATATGGTTTTATAAAACTTTAAAAATCCTTTCATGCCATATAAGTTTAAAAAACATTCTTCTCGTACTTTTGTCGGAAAAGTCAAAAAGTACCTCGTATTAAAAATGACAAAAGATTCCTTAAATACCATGTGGTAAAAGGGTAAAAATGAATTTAAACATACATGGAAGAATGGTAATCATTTTATAAAAACATTTTTAGAAAACATGGTCATGGATGATAAACGTAACCCCAGTAAATACTTACGTATAAGCAATCTCAGATAAAAATGAGATTGAAAATTTATCCCTTACCTTAGGTCCGACTTTCTTTGTACGTGTCCAAACCACCTGTATAATGATTTACATAATGTTATTGACTTATTACAGAATCATATTCATTGTTATGATATCATATATGGTTCTCTTATGGCTTTATATTACCCGGTCTTTTGTAAATTCATGTTAAAGTAGCATTTTGGGTAAAATCGTCTCATTTGTCGTTCGTATTTTTAACTTGTAATTATTCATATGATTACTTAGATCAAGATTACTAAATTCCAGAATTTAAAACATTATTTATATATATATATTCATAATACACATATATAATAAATCAGTAAATGGAAAGAAATACACCGTTCATGGAGACGGTAGTCCGTACGTATGCATGAAGGCTGTTTTCGTTTCCTTATTGAATTGAATGGAATTAAGTAGATGACATACATATAAATAATTCCAGTATCATTATTAGGTCATATATTTCATTATTACTTATTATATATACTTTATAATCATTCATGAATGGTTAATCATTGAGAATGAATCTCATCGCGTCGTGGAGACGGTAGTCCGTACGTACGCACGAGCGATGATATCGTTCCCATGGTCGTGGAATTGTGTTGAAGTGTATGTATACTATTTCATTATCAATATCACTTTATAATAATCATATATAGTTACTCATTACACCTTTATACCCATCCAATTAATGTGGTGGCAGAAAATATATTACACCACGGCGTGGAGACGGTATTCCGTACGTACGCACACACGGTGATTTCATTTTTCCGTAGGATGGATAGAAGGTGAATTATAGTTGTTAAATATTTATAATAACATATCAGTATATAAGAAATACTGATGTTATTACTTTATCATGAAACAACTAAAGAAGAAGAAGTTGAAGAAGAAAGAAATTGAAATGATCGGTAATGGATATTACCTCTTCTTTGAAACGCTTCTTTTAATCCTCCACTTAGGGAACTAAGATTGGTCTTTGAAGAAGATCAGGACCTCTAGGATTATTCTAGGGAAGTGGAGAAGGGATTTTTTCAGGGGTTGTCCGAGCTTGAGTGCTCAAATTGGTGTGAGGAGGAGGGGGAGGAGGTACCCTTTTATAAGGGAGGAGAGGGGCACCTTAGGAATATCTCAAAACATTATTTTATATTAAAGTCAAAATCGGTTTATAATGGTTCCAAAGGGTCTTATTTCGAAGCTAAAGTAGTGATGGGTCGAAATCCTATCATCCAATAGGATTTAGACAAGTTTAGGGTATTATTTTAACCTTATCAATTAGATTCAACTCTAAGTTAAATAATTTAACTTTTACCGTGTCTTTTTGTTTTCTTTCACTATTTGGTTAATACACTTACTATAACATGCCAAACGAACCCCAAATTGTATATTATTAATACATATATCCTTATCTAAGTCATTTGGCCGAACCATAGATTTTTAGGAATAAAATAACAATTAGTAATATAGTATTTGATTTAAAAACTATTTTGTGTCAATTTTGACATTATTTGATATATGATTTTTGTGAAAGTCATAACAGAATTATATGTTCGAACCAAGTTGATTAAATCAACAATAATATATCATAGGGACCTATAAAATTAGTGTAATTCATAAAAAGTCTCAAATTACATTTATTTTGGTGTTTATAACATCAATTATGTCAATATTTCATTAATAAGATAATTACTGCATCATCATTGTGTCATAAATAAATTAAATTATATAATGTCCAAAAATGACAAATAAAATACCATTATATAGGAAATCTTTTTATATTTCTAATGAATATTTACAATCGAATTTATCTTATGTATAACACTATATTAAAAATTTTTTAGTAAATAAACTTTGATTTTAACTCTTTTAACTCTTCTTTGAATTAAATAATAATAAATGTCCTAATCTAATCAAAGTGGGCCTAAATGATAATATTTTACACTTAAGGTTGTTTTTGGTCGAGATAAACTTGTCCAATAGGATTAGGACATGTGTTAGGGTAATATTAATATCATTTTTACCCTTAATTACCCTATTTACTTTTAACCGCGGTAAATAAATGTAAAAAGTTACTATTCACCAAAAATTATTTTCATCTCATTGAACCAAATTTTACTTACTGACATCAACCGTGTCTCTCGGATTTTTGAAATTCCATTCACAGAAATGGTAAAATTAAGTTTTATGAAAATTTCAGTTTTTTTAACTACCACTTAGTAGTTTCACTATTCATCAAAAATTGAAGGTTGTTAGAAAAATGCCAAAATTTCATCCTAAGCTATATTTCATATTCCGAATTCAAAAATGAAGTCTATTTTACCAAATTCATAACATAGAAGTTGCATTAATTAATTTTATAATTAAATCCCGCTGTTAAAACTAATAGCGTGTTTTTAAGAAACAATATCTATCATAAGATTGACACTTGATTATGTCTGGTTTAAATGTGAAATTACAACCAATGACCAACATTGTATTAAATTGTAAAAATATATTCTAAATATACTTTAAAACCACTCAAATTAATAATTTATCACTATTAATTATTTCGATTAAAAAAGTTATTTTTAATTATAATTTAGTAATTTTCACTATTCATCAGAATATGAAAGTTATCCGAAAAGTACCAAAATTTAACCTTAGGCTAAATTCGATACTCTGAATCCAAAAATGAAGTCCATTTTGAGAGCTAAATTTTCTAAAATTTAAAAAGTGGTTATTACTATTCATAACGGCTAGTTTTAATAATATTTTAATAGCATATCGTTGTTTCGTGAAACTCAGTATTGCGTACTACACACGCTATCGAGGAAGGTTGTGATTGCGTGTAATGCAAGGCAAGTCAAAGATGCGTGTTGTGAAAGCTCCTTTTGGTGTAGCGTACAACACAAGACATTAATAAAATTAAAAAGAATATTTTTCATAAAATCTCGGGCTGTTACATTCTACCCCCTAAAAATGAATTTCGCCCTCGAAATTCGTCGGGGTTATAAATGGTTTACTATTCAAAAGTTTCATTAATAGAAACCCACATCGTAAAAAGGAATATCAAAACCAATCTTTAAAAAAACAAAAGTATGAAACGTAACGGTTACCCAAATAAACTAATCACTGGGTTTCCACATAGGTGAAAATATGGATATGGAAGAGAAATCTAACCATCATGTTCTGATGGAGAGTGGTAGAGAACATGGCTATGAAATAGCCAACAATCACAAAGCCATAGATTTTTGACAATATAAGGTACCATCTGATTTATCAGATATAAGAGCACTAGGACAACATTTTTGGTTTTCATGATCGTTTCCCTAAAGTTAAACAATTTGAATTAGAATAAATACTTACTTTATTTTGGTACAATCTCACTGTTGTTCGTGCCTTTAACAATTTCCACTTCATCTCTTAAATAAATGAAGTTGAATTTGTTATTCGTGAAGTGTTAGCAGATCATGTGATAGAATGACGGGTCATTCCATCTGTCTCAAAAGGTTAGCAAAATTTATATACATAAGTCGATCTATAGTGGGATTAATCATATATGGTTCCTAAAATGGGCTTATACTTCATATATCATACTGCTTAATATAATAAAACTAGTTTCTACTAAACAAGGACTTCCTGTAGGCCAGTGGTAGGCAATAAAGGCCAGTCGCACTTCGGTTGTGGGTTCGATTCCCACAGCCTTGTCCGACGCGATGGGCTGTCGCCCGTCCTGCAGGTTGTCCTTTTTCTAAAACTATATTACTATAACATCCCATCAATAATATCAAAAATCTTCTATCCTTAAACAATACTAACTTTTGTCCAACATAATCCATTCTAATCTTTAGGCTTATCCATAATACTATAGTCCACTCACATAATATAGTGACAACGATTACCAGAGATTTAATACTGTCGTTGATCCCCACATATAATAAGATATGTCTTGTTGGTCACATTCCAAACATTCAAAGGCCTTAATCATGTATTCTCTTGAATACCCATTGAACCATAGTGAAAACGTCAATGTAGTTAAAAGTTAACACCTTCCACATAACAAAATCCTCAAAATTCTATATACTCAAACCATGATATCACTTAGTCCTTATATTAATCATGATCTCATGAATACTGTCAAACATTTCATTTTCTCCTTATCCCTTCATTATGCGCATATCATCTGCTTTCAAAAATATTTGAATCACTTTTCATGGTTACCGGTACCTTAAAATTATTGAAAACCAGAATAGAATAATACAACAATAAAAGTACCTCAACAACATTATTCTTGAATACCAATACATAAACACTTCAATCCATCCTCTTCAATTAATGTCCTGGAATAAGTCCTTCCTTGATTTAGAAGTAACTTTTTAGGTCAGGGCATTGAGTTGGGTAATGCCCATGTTCTCCACAAATAATGCATTGAACTCCATAACAGTCTGTCACTCTATGACCCTTTTTTCCACACAGATAACATCGGTTCCTCCATTTGAGGTATTCCTCAAGGTTCTTCTTCCCTTCTTTAGAAATCTCAATCTTCTTTTCTGTATGCTCCTCAACATGTGAACATGCATAATAGTTTATCTTCCTCTTCTTTGATGAATTAGGCATACCACTAAATTTAACCTTGTTAATCATATATCGTGATGACTGATTTGGCATAATCACAAGATCTTTCTCTATAGGAATTACACAATTTTGTTGCTCATAGTCACCAATTTGTCCATTAGATTCAATGTTAACCGAATTCCTTCTGGTTCCCTCCATTAACTAAAACACAAAAAGAATCTTGTGAGAGGAAAAAATCATGCTAGGGAAAACAACATAATAAAGGGGGAGTACCTTCAATATCTAACATCTTAGGATTAATTCTATGATCGTTATCGTAATTCTAGTACTATAACCTATACGTATACTTAACCTTAGGGACATCCCTAGACATACCTTAGAAATATCTCTAGGGATTTCACTAACGTTTTCGCATCCTAGTTTCCAAAGGTTGACTAAACCTTTCCTCTGATACCAACTGTAGAGACCCGAAGCTTGACGTACATTGACATTACATTACATTTGCGGAATACTTAGTACATAACGAAAACACACAAACAAGTATCGTAATAGTTTAGTGTCTTTGGAAACTCGGAATATAATCTTCTAATCCTGGTGAAAGATCTTCAACATCTCCCATAAAGATCTTTTTTTTAATACCTAAAACCTTTCTTTATATCCTGGGGAAAATAAAACATAAAAGGGTGAGATCAAATGCTCAGTAAGGGTAAAAAAAAGAAATATCAATCACATCATATACATAAGCACATAACTTTTGGAAATCTTAACCTGCAAAAGAGATCATAATATCATAACATGGGATAAATCATGGAAGTGAAATGTAATCACAATAATCATAACATAAAACATTAAACTTTGTGGCATACACACATAATCATAGAAAATCATTTCTTGTTAGTCAAGACTCATTGCCAAGACTATCTTAGTGGACAAAGTCCCTTTCTGAATCGAGTAACCCTCATTCCAGTCCGGTTTCACTGAACCGGTATAACCTACCGTTCCAGCCCTGTCTATCTCATGAGATATAAAATCTTTACCCAATGCATTGGAGGGAGATATAGGTCCCACCCATCTCATAATGATACCATTCTTACGTGTGCCACAAAATCATAAATCATACATCATTGCATAACCCATGTAATAAAAATGGGAATCTTAAACATCATGCCATCATAATCCATAAACAATTGATATCATTCAATCATAAGAATATTGAAACCATTTAAATCATAGAGACATTTTACTTGAAACATACATATCAAATAATGTCATCTTAGATGGAAAATAGTTTTGAGAAAAGTACTTGAAATGAATTCTTGAGGAAAATACCCTTTCTTCATTAAAATCATTTTCTTTTCAGAAAATGTCATGAAATTTTAAAAGAAAAGGATTTTGTTGAAAATATTCATGAAATCATTTGGAGGAAGCTTCATGAAAATATGGTTTTATAAAACTTTAAAAATCCTTTCATGCCGTATAAGTTTAAAAAACATTCTTCTCGTACTTTTGTCGGAAAAGTCAAAAAGTACCTCGTATTAAAAATGACAAAAGATTCCTTAAATACCATGTGGTAAAAGGGTAAAAATGACTTTAAACATACATGGAAGAGTGGTAATCATTTTATAAAAACATTTTTAGAAAACATGGTCATGGATGATAAACGTAACCCCAGTAAATACTTACGTATAAGCAATCTCAGATAAAAATGAGATTGAAAATTTATCCCTTACCTTAGGTCCGACTTTCTTTGTACATTGTCAAACCTCCTGTATAATGATTTACATAATGTTATTGACTTATTACAGAATCATATTCATTGTTATGATATCATATATGGTTCTCTTATGGCTTTATATTACCCGGTCTTTTGTAAATTCATGTTAAAGTAGCATTTTGGGTAAAATCGTCTCATTTGTCGTTCATATTTTTAACTTGTAATTATTCATATGATTACTTAGATCAAGATTACTAAATTCCAGAATATAAAACATGATTTATATATATATATTCATAATACACATATATAATAAATCAGTAAATGGAAAGAAATACACCGTTAATGGAGACGGTAGTCCGTACGTACGCATGAACGCTGTTTTCGTTTCCTTATTGAATTGAATGGAATTAAGTAGATGACATACATATAAATAATTCCAGTATCATTATTAGGTCATATATTTCATTATTACTTATTATATATACTTTATAATCATTCATGAATGGTTAATCATTGAGAATGAATCTCATCGCGTCGTGGAGACGGTAGTCCGTACGTACGCACGAGCGATGATATCGTTCCCATGGTCGTGGAATTGTGTTGAAGTGTATGTATACTATTTCATTATCAATATCACTTTATAATAATCATATATAGTTACTCATTACACCTTTATACCCATCCAATTAATGTGGTGGCAGAAAATATATTACACCACGGCGTGGAGACGGTATTCCGTACGTACGCACACGCGGTGATTTCATTTTTCCGTAGGATGGATAGAAGGTGAATTATAGTTGTTAAATATTTATAATAACATATCAGTATATAAGAAATACTGATGTTATTAATTTATCATGAAACAACTAAAGAAGAAGAAGTTGAAGAAGAAAGAAATTGAAATGATCGGTAATGGATATTACCTCTTCTTTGAAACGCTTCTTTTAATCCTCCACTTAGGGAACTAAGATTGGTCTTTGAAGAAGATCAGGACCTCTAGGATTATTCTAGGGAAGTGGAGAAGGGATTTTTTCAGGGGTTGTCCGAGCTTGAGTGCTCAAATTGGTGTGAGGAGGAGGGGGAGGAGGTACCCTTTTATAAGGGAGGAGAGGGGCACCTTAGGAATATCTCAAAATATTATTTTATATTAAAGTCAAAATCGGTTTATAATGGTTCCAAAGGGTCTTATTTCGAAGCTAAAATAGTGATGGGTCTAAATCCTATCATCCAATAGGATTTAGACAAGTTTAGGGTATTATTTTAACCTTATCAATTAGATTCAACTCTAAGTTAAATAATTTAACTTTTACCGTGTCTTTTTGTTTTCTTTCACTATTTGGTTAATACACTTACTATAACATGCCAAACGAACCCCAAATTGTATATTATTAATACATATATCCTTATCTAAGTCATTTGGCCGAACCTTAGATTTTTAGGAATAAAATAACAATTAGTAATATAGTATTTGATTTAAAAACTATTTTGTGTCAATTTTGACATTATTTGATATATGATTTTTGTGAAAGTCATAACAGAATTATATGTTCTAACCAAGTTGATTAAATCAACACTAATATATCATAGGGACCTATAAAATTAGTGTAATTCATAAAAAGTCACAAATTACATTTATTTTGGTGTTTATAACATCAATTATGTCAATATTTCATTAATAAGATAATTACTGCATCATCATTGTGTCATAAATAAATTAAATTATATAATTTCCAAAAATGACAAATAAAATACCATTATATAGGAAATCTTTTTATATTTCTAATGAATATTTACAATCGAATTTATCTTATGTATAACACTATATTAAAAATGTTTTAGTAAATAAACTTTGATTTTAACTCTTTTAACTCGTCTTTGAATTAAATAATAATAAATGTCCTAATCTAATCCAAGTGGGCCTAAATGATAATATTTTACACTTAAGGTTGTTTTTGGTCGAGATAAACTTGTCCAATAGGATTAGGACATGTGTTAGGGTAATATTAATATCATTTTTACCCTTAATTACCCTATTTACTTTTAACCGCGGTAAATAAATGTAAAAAGTTACTATTCACCAAAAATTATTTTCATCTCATTGAACCAAATTTTACTTACTGACATCAACCGTGTCTCTCGGATTTTTGAAATTCCATTCACAGAAACGGTAAAATTAAGTTTTATGAAAATTTCAGTTTTTTTAACTACCACTTAGTAGTTTCACTATTCATCAAAAATTGAAGGTTGTTAGAAAAATGCCAAAATTTCATCCTAAGCTATATTTCATATTCCGAATTCAAAAATGAAGTCTATTATACCAAATTCATAACATAGAAGTTGCATTAATTAATTTTATAATTAAATCCCGCTGTTAAAACTAATAGCGTGTTTTTAAGAAACAATATCTATCAAAAGATTGACACTTGATTATGTCTGGTTTAAATGTGAAATTACAACCAATGACCAACATTGTATTAAATTGTAAAAATATATTCTAAATATACTTTAAAACCACTCAAATTAATAATTTATCACTATTAATTATTTCGATTAAAAAAGTTATTTTTAATTATAATTTAGTAATTTTCACTATTCATCATAATATGAAATTTATCCGAAAAGTACCAAAATTTAACCTTAGGCTAAATTCGATACTCTGAATCCAAAAATGAAGTCCATTTTGAGAGCTAAATTTTCTAAAATTTAAAAAGTGGTTATTACTATTCATAACGGCTAGTTTTAATAATATTTTAATAGCATATCGTTGTTTCGTGAAACTCAGTATTGCGTACTACACACGCTATCGAGGAAGGTTGTGATTGCGTGTAATGCAAGGCAAGTCAAAGATGCGTGTTGTGAAAGCTCCTTTTGGTGTAGCGTACAACACAATACATTAATAAAATTAAAAAGAATATTTTTCATAAAATCTCGGGCTGTTACATACCATGTGGTTCTCGGAAGGATGTAGACTCTTCATCCTCAAGGGACATTCAGATCTGGTTGTACCCAGTGTAACCATCCATGTAGGAGAGGGCTTGGAGCCCAGATGTAGCATCAATCAATAATTCCATCATGGGGAGGGAAAAATCATCCTTTGGACAGTGACATTTGAGATCCCAAAAGTCGATAAAGACTCTGATCTATCAATTATTCTTCCTGACTGGTATAATGTGGGTCATCCATTTGGGGTACTATACCTCCTTAATGAAGTTGGACCTAATGAGCTTGTCAACTTCGACCATCACCATGGCACCATGAAAAGGGTGCATCTTTCTGGTAGGCTGGTTGAACCATCGGTGATTTACTGGATGACTGAGGTGGTGGACGGCTACTTGAGGATCTAGTCCTGACATCTCATCATAACTCTAGGATAACACATCACAGTGTTGTTTCTGGAAGTCTATGTACTGCTGTTTCTCCTCGAAGGACATGGATGCACAAATCAATGTGGGTCTTGGGTTTTCCTCACTACCGAGGTTTACCTGTACCAAATCGTCGACTATGGTAGAGACTCCATCTTCAAAGGCAGGATGAATCCTATAAATCTTCCCCTTTACTTTTGTATAGGGAATCCATTATAGGAGGATTCTCTTCTGAGTCGGAAGATCCTAACGGGAAGCTAGTACCCACCTGAGCGGCAGTGGACACCAAATTAGAAGACTCCTGTGCCGCTGCAACCATAGCAATGAATGTTGTTATCCGATCCCATATGGACTTAGGTCCAAGGGGATGTTATTGATGATATCGAAGAAATAATGGTGTGTTTTATTGGGCCAGTTAATTCCCTCCTGGAAGAAAAAACATTTATGATGTATTGTTGTTTCCATGGGGCGGACATCTCGATGCCTTATGGGGGTAGGAGGCTCCAGGATCACATGATCCTGATTTGTAAAAGAGTAAGAGGTGATTTTCCCCCATTGCATAGACCAGAGAATGTGTTCTCACCTCATCCCAAGTACAAAGAGGCATTTTCCCATGTCTGGGTTTGTATCCTCCAATCGGTGGATTGGAAATATGTAGGCATCATCCAAATATATCCACGGGTCAGTTGCAGCAGTGGAATGCTCGACCTCATTGGTCTGAATCTTCTTGTATTTGTTCTTATTGTCGTTGTCATCCAGATAGAGGTCCTCACTAGAAGAAAAGGTATATGCAGCACCTTTAAGAACACCCACTTGACCATTATGGGAGTACATGAGGCACTGGTGATATGATGATGGAACCACCACATGCAGGTGGAGCCACGACCTTCCCATCAATTCATTGTAGGCGGTGTCCTGGGAGACTACCATAAATTCATTGCTGGAAACTATTACACCAAACTGGTTCTTCAAGTGGATTTTACCGACCAATGTCTTTTTCGTCCTGTCATAACCTTGGATTCTTAGGTCAGAGGGAATCAGATCATCTTTAGACAATCCCAGCTTTGACTGTGTCCGATTCTGGATAAGGTAAATAACCGAGACCGTGTCAACAAGATAGAGGAAAACCTCCATTCCATTAAATTGGCCGTTGATATACAACGGTGGAATGTGACCTAGTATGGGGGAACCTTCATCTTCTCCAGAGAATGAGATAATGGTCTGACATTCAGCATTCTCGACCTCTTCATCGTGAAAGGCCTATGCAGTTGCTACCTCGATATTAAACTAGAGGGCGATTTTTAAAGCCTCGGCGAGGGCCTCGCACCTATCTGATGATAAGAAAAGGGAGTCAAGTATAGAGATCCTTGCTGGGATACTATAAAGATGATTTTGAACATCGTACTATTGCGCCAGGCATGAAATTATTCCTGTAGAAGTCCATTCTGTGAGAGGATGCATGGCAGGACCTACTGGCTGGACTGGCGGTTGACTAGTGTTGGGCATATCTTGCTGCTTACTAGTTGAATCCAGCAGAGTGGTTTCCAGATGAGGGTCCGATGACTGAGGTGGCTCTGCCTGATCCAGTAGTAGGAACGATGGTGGTGGCAGGCCGGATGACATAAGTTGAGGAGGCTGTGCGTGCAGAGCTCTACAATGGGTCTACTGTGTGGTCTCAGTGGCATGCACAACCTAGATTGAAGAGACAACTGATGTACCTCAACGAATCATATGACTACGGCTCTACCGACTTTGGTGTCGGCTAGGTACTTTAGGGAGATCCGCCTGGCACTCCCCATCTTCGGGAGTCATGTAGGGGCTTACTAACTCCACGGTGTTAACCGAAGCATACCCGTAACTATCACTCGAAGAGTGATCCAATACAGGGAGGATTTTAGGAGTAATCACCATATCTGGTGGCATGAATTCGTCGAGATTACGGGATGAAGACGACATCAGTGAGGGACATTGCTTTCCCTTGCTTGGCCGGTGTTTGTTGTTTTGGGAAGAGGCCAATTGGGACGACGATACATAAGTGGTGACCGTATCTCCTGAAGGATTTGGCCAATTTAAGCATACCCGAATGACACCATGTGCATGAGAGATTGTTTTTCATGCCATCCAGTCGTCATACTTCTATGATCCGTGACTGGAAACCTAATTACACTTTCCCCCAATGTCATTGCTGTAGTCTGGACTCACAAAGATGCATGCCATCTGCACCAGGGCTGGGCCCAGCCTGACTATTGACCTAGTCTTGGAGCCAGTCTTTGAACACATATCATAGTTTGAGGGTATTCCCCATGTTCTGATGAAAGGAGAAGTAGTTGGGGTGATCAGTGAGTTTCTCCTCTTCTGGCCTTCTGCAATCAGGTAAACGCACAATCTCATGTTCCAAAGCTCTTTTGAAATAGTGGGTAACTTGATTCTCATTGAATGAGTAAGTATGGTTTCTTCTATTTGGAAATGGGGCCCATGGAGCCTAATCCAAAGGAGGGGATGGAGGAGCCTATCGAGGATGAGGGGCATGATTGTCCTACCTGGGCAGTGGAGGCGTGTTACGTGGGGGAGCACACCGATTTTGAGGCAGACGCTACTGGGTCACAGGCTGCTCATATGGTTGTAGGCCTCGGTGAGGATGCGGAGGCGGCTCCACAAGTAATAATTCCAGTTGTCTTTGGGCCTCTATTTGGGCCAACACAGTAGACTCGGTTCTAAAATCCCTCCGCATGGGAATTGCAGGGGGAAACAAATGTTCCCAACCTGCCTGTTGCATGGATTCTTCTAGGAACTGGGCCTTATCATAGAAATCTTAGAAACCTCCATGGTAGTTATGGGTGATCAGGGAGGGAACCGTTTCCGTCATAAGATTTCCCACACACATTTTCATTAATTAATTCTGAGTCAGTGGCATGTCAAAGAAGTATGTAATCCCTTTCCATTGGGTAGTAAAGTTCTTGACACACTCATCAGACCTCTATTTGAACTTATAGTGGTCTGTTATACTTATCTTCCACGTGGTGGGGATGAACTGGTATAGAAAATACTTACGAAGATCGTCCCATCCCACTATCAACCCTATGGGGAGTTGGTTATATCCGAAAAATGCAGGCACTTCCAATGTCTATACAAAACATCGGATCTTGGTCGACACATGCTGTGTTGAAGTCCCTAACATGGGCCCGCACCTTGAAATAATGTGAGCCATATACTGCGGGAGGTCACCCGTCCAATTAAAGGGGGAGAATGTGGGATTTCCAAATCCTGGGGGGGATGGAATATCATCCAACCACACCGGATATGGATTGCCATCATATGAGAGTGCAACTTTTCGCGTTTCCAATGCCTCAAGTCAGGCAATGAGTGTCGCTGTTAGATCATCTAGACAGGGGTCGAATCTTGACTGGGATCCCTAACCATGGGGCATTGGAAGGTTCTCTAACATGGTAAGCAGGCTCAGCATCTCGTGGAGTGTCTGATGACACAACCCTCGGGGTAGCTGGGGGAACCCAAGCAAGGTCCCTTGGATTGTCTTGACATTCTAGAGGATTTAGCAAGACATACCGCACCCTCTTGCCGTAAGTTCCATCATCAACCATGTCTACAGGGGCAGGATGGTCAGGGTCACCAAGAGGCAGCTCGCTAAGGGAAAGTTGTTCCTACCCCCAATTCCCTGGCATAAAATTACCATAGTCCGGCCATCACTCTTCCGAACGTTCAGCCAGGTGGTCATCACCCAACTTTTTTTTATTGGCATGTTACTAACGCAATGCGGTCTTTTCATAATCTTCCTCTGTTTGGTGCATTGAGGTGGACAGGTCAGAGTGTTTGGAGGCTCCGAGATGCTCCTTCCCTTTACCGAGATTCTGGCTGAGGAATAATGCCTCGGTGTGCATACAGAGAACCAGAAGGATTCTATGCTAGTGAGTAACCCTTCCCAATGGATCCAATAGTGGTGGTTCTCCCTCAGGGGGAGTTCCCCATAAGGGATTTCTAGTTCATCGTCCCCTTCTTCTAGGTTTTCCATGTTGACCAAGGCTCTACCTAGGGGAATGTACTCGATATCACATGGAAGGTCGAGCTACCGCTAGATAGAACTTAAGAGGAGGGCAGTATACTACCGCCAGCCACAGACCATCACATGTGGGGAATCCTCCTTCATAACCATGCAGAGTAAATTGAATCTCTGAATTCACTACTGTTGGTAGGATCTACGGGTTCATGGTGACTCAGTGCAATAAGCCACATGGAGCACGACAATATTGAATGGAAGTAATTTCTCAGTGATGTCCTCAAAATGCATTTGGCTCCTTGGACAAGTCACTCGCTAATGACGAAAGAGGAAGGGCGTTGCCCAAAGGGTTTGACAGAAACATTCAAACTCTTCTTGGGTAAGGGATCTCGAATCAATGAAATTTTATGCCACAAACGGCCAGAACATATCCTAAAAGTGGTCTGTTGTTAATATATCCCATAAGATCTTTGCTCGGATTCAGGTTCTAGCCCTTGATTTCCCCATTCATCAGCTGGGGGTGGATGATGAAATGGAAATGGTACTGAGGAAAACCATTAGGACAGTAGGCTGGCCGGTGGGGAATATGGTGAACAGGATGTCTAGCCACCGAATATTGGGTTTTCCTCTGAATAGTGTAGTGACATAGGAACCACATCGCAGAAGGATGGGCTAACAACCGCAGTTCCTGGTCTATGGACCAGGGCTACGACGATGGACCGCGGTGCTACGTGTACACCATTGGTCCCCAGAATAGCTCTTTGTGACCTCTAGTCTCGGTATAGAGTGCTTTTGGTGACTGCAGTGGTGATTGTAGGACTGTAAGGTATTGGGTTTCCAAATTATCTTCCTTATGGATATACCTGCGAAGGGAGGCGGGAATCTAATAGACCTCACATTCCGGGAGTACTAGGCCAATACTCCTCATTTTGGTCACAACACTTGAATCAGAGGAGCGAGGGGAGGTTTCTCGTGCTGACTTGTACACTACATCAGTGTCTCAGATGTAGACTGGGTTGATCTCTCTCCAGAACTTCCTAGTATTCTTCTTATGGTGATGAAAACCTACCATCCTACCCCTAGATGGATCTTCGAGATAGGGTAGATTCCAGACATAGGTAGGCCATTCGGCCATACTTGTGCTGGGGTGGAGAGGGTTTACACTTAAGTAAGTCGGTGTGTGAGAAGCACCAAGAAATATACCAATGGGGACATGGGTAGGACCACTTTTGGAAGTGATGGAGCAGGAAGGACCTCCACTGGAACTGGTAGGAGCATGGGGAGGACCTCCATGCTTGTTTCCCCTAGTGACATTTGTCTGAGGCAGGTCGTCATACTAGTAAAGATGAACAAGTTTAGAATCTCTATGCTTGGTGCTGGTGAATTGAAGTCGACCTTTATACCTCTGATTTCCAGGGCGAGGAGGACATTTTCCAACAGCTATAAGAATATGGGGAGGGCCCCACATTGGAGATTGACCAGATTTGTAACGTCCCTGTACCAATGGTCTATAGAGGGAGGAATGAATCCATATCTAATGTAGTGGGAAGAGGAGAGACTTCCATTATGAACATCACGACCATAGGGAAGACCCTCATTTGGATTGAAGGTGGCACGGGGTGGAACTCCATGCTGAGCTATGAAGAGAGGAAGATCTAAGTTCTCCATGGTAGCGATATGAGAAGGACCTCTGTACATGGTGGAATTTCTACGGGTTAGTCTGGGGCGTCTACTCCCTTTGATGGAGACCAAAAGTGTCAACCCAACCTGCCCATGGGGCGGTTGGGGCCGTGATCTAGCTCAGGTTTAAAAATTTCACAGATCAGGGTATATAGGGAGCTGGTGATATGCTTCAGTAGTGACACCCCTTGGTAGGTGTCCTCTTTAGCTTGCGCTCGACACTGGAATCGGTATAGACGGATCAGAGCTAGTGGTCCAGGTACATGGCTTACCTTCTCCTCAGCCAATAAGACTGGGTGGCGGTGCTGACATGGCCTGGTGTGGGCCCTCACTGGGAGTCCCTGTAATGGGTCTCTGACCGGGATGGATTGAATGACCCTTTCCTCATTGGTGTAGGGATGGGGGTCATTGTGGCGTTCTAAGGAAAAGCTCCCGAAAAGTTTATATGTTGGAGTGGTGGGTAGTGGCTCCCTTCACCTCCCTCGGGGGTTGGGATGACGACGATTCATATATGCGTCTAAATACAGGGGGTCCATATCCCTCGTAGGGATGATCCCATCCTCCTTGTAGCAGCATATGAGTTCATTGATCACCCTCCACTAAACAACCTTAGATGGGGAGATGGGGAGTGGGCGCCCCATGGTCATGGCCATTGAGAACATCGCAGAAGAGGTGGAGCCTCATGGGACTACTACACTGGTACTGCCCCTACCCCTACGTTGGTATATTGGTGGAGATCGAGTTCTGGGTGCCCAAACATGATTCCTTAAATATTAGGGAGATTAACACATTAGTACAGAAAGAATAAAAGGAATCAACAAAAAGTTCCCCAACTCCATCCCATCTTCCATGAATGGTAAGTGGGGTTTGTGCTACCAACGTCACATAACGGTATGTCCAACGCTCTATAGCCCCAACTTCTGTTGAGTTTCAATCCAGACCTACTATTTTCTTGGTGGGACACAATGCGAGATAGTTGGATCCAATGACACACTAATCCAGTGATGTCTCGAATGCTACGAATCTCTATATTGAGGAGAAGAACATCACATCGAGTTCACCATTTCTGTCTCCGACACTTTCACTGGGGTGTGGGCATTTGTCTTATTAGGGAACATTGGCGCTATTTGTTTCCCCACATTCCTACTTTCCAAAGGTGGGAGGCATCTCTTCCTTGTTTGGGGATGACTGCTCCTTGATTGAATGGGATTTCAGTTCTTCCTTCCGTGGATTCCTCCTCGAAACTCATCACCTAGTCTAGGTTTCCTTTATAGTTTTAAGAAGTTGTTCGTGAAACACCTCCCAGTTCCATACCTTCATGGACACCGGTTAATTACACTGCTTCTGTCGGGACATTCCTAAGGTTCCATTCATCGATGAAACCTTCATTCGGAGGAGTTTTCACATTGGACATCACTGGCGTTTCTGGACGCTGGAACACTGGCACGTCTGGTTTTCTTCCCCTTATTATGGGGCTTCTCGAGGGTGCATAAGCCTGAGACATCCCACGTCGAATGCATGGAATCATATCCCATATGCATGTATCTGAGGTTTTTCTTAGCTTCCCATGTTTAACACAGGGTATTATGTGAGTTTAATGTCTGGAGGAGATGGATTAGACTGATCAGAAAACTGATTAGAGTGGATCAGATGGGTGCAACCCCTAGAGGAAACCCTGAGGTTGGGGCCAACATGTGGTTAACATCCCGATTTTTGTTATGGGGAATGGAGAATGAGGTGTCATGATCTCACTGGGATGTGGCGGCCCAGGTAAAAATCACGATGGATTATGGATGGTTAAGTGAAGTGAGTAGAGAATGAGATGGAGTTGACTCGAGGACCACAAAGATGTTGGGATTGAGTCTCGAAGAGACATCCTATGTATCCATGTGATAGGGAATCTAAGTCCTTGTAGTTCATCTGACAAATAGCTTACTGTCATTTGGGGATTTCCACAGCTTACCACTGGATGGGGTCACAACAGCTTACTGTTGGATGAGATCACAATGGCTTACCGTTGGATGGGGTCACAAAGACTTACTGTTGGATGGGGTTAAACCTCAGGAAGGGTTCCTATGTACCTCATCTAGGATACAGGGATCAAACCCACGTAGTTCATGTGGGATTTGGGTCGGTGAACTGACATGGAGGAGGACCTAAGGTCCAATGGTTGTTGGCATGAACCTTGTGGATGCTTCCTACATAGATTTCCATGGCAAGGATCAAAGACCATGTAGTACAGAAGTAGTGGGTTCCGACATGATGGGGGGTCGGAGAAAATGGGTGTTGGGATTGATCCTTAGGGAGGCTTCCTATGTATCCTGCGTTGGCAAGGATCAAAGACCACGTAGTTCAGGATGGTTTGGTGAACCGACGTGAAGATGTTCGGGGAACAATTGGTGGTGGGATTGAACCTTAGGAAGGCATTCTACATACCATGCCTTGGGAAGGATCACAGTCCTCATAGTTCGGATTGGGTGTGGGGCATACACTCTAGGCTGCCCGGAAGGATACCATGGTCGATGGTTCCTCTAAGCCCACATGAGTCACACTCGTTGTGAGAAACAAGAGGAAGCAAAGACTTGACGACCACATCATGAAAGGTGTGTCCACAGAAAGTAGATTGGGGATTACACGTCGTTAGGATCCCAATGAGGATACAAGGTCATACATTTGGTTACCAGCCTAGGGAGATTGAGATTGGGACTTACTCAAGCGTGGAGCCCTAGCTGGTGACAAAGCCCATCGAGAGATGGATTTTTCACCTGGGAAGAGAGGAGGAGCAGGTATGCTACCTTCAACAAAAAAACTAGGGGCTTACACCTGGGTGATTTCCCTTTCCCCACGGACAAATTTCGCTCCGATAAAGAGGATGTAATTCATTGTGAGGAATGATTTCACTCCCGTGGAGACCATTGGGCATAGATAATGTCCGAGACGGGCCCATCCCCACGTATGATGCACAGGGCGAGGTTATAGTTTTATGTCATATACTGAGGATGATGGTGCTTGTTAGTTTAGCATCCCACATCTTGGATGAAGTGGTTTCACTCCGCACCACTAGGACTTACATAGCCATCAACCTATACAACTTGGTGAAGAGAAGGGAGAGGCAAGGCCATGACTAAGGGTCGTTATGAGGTGATCCCATTGGGGGT
Organism: Viscum album; assembly: GCA_963277665.1. Taxonomy (NCBI): domain Eukaryota; kingdom Viridiplantae; phylum Streptophyta; class Magnoliopsida; order Santalales; family Viscaceae; genus Viscum; species Viscum album. The sequence goes on along the minus strand of OY728121.1, from coordinate 350,459,693 downwards.
CCACGTTAGCGTGGCTATGCGAAGAAGAAAGAGCCGTTAGTGTGCCTATACAAAGAGGAATGAGGCGAAGTAATGCAACAGGAAATATCATCCAGGGGAATTTAAAATTCCTTTTTTAAAACCCGATGGTCCAGGTGGGATAAGAAATTTCTGGGGTTAGGGGTTCATATGTAGAAGCCTTGTGAGGCTCTACTGCTCCATGAAGTGTTGTCGCCTTGGCTAGAGATAGATCATAGGTGCATATGGGAGGATATTCGTGAAGCGGAAAGGCATTAGTTAAGCAATTCATCACAAAGAAAGGTGTTGTGAGGAAATGTGCATCATGAAGCACAGTGACCCTGCTATAGCATGCAGCTTGCGTGTGTATGGAGGGTGTTTCGCGAAGAATAAACTTTTTGCGATGACCTGAGTCCCCATGGGGATCACATTCCATCATGACGACCCATGGGATTCATGAAAGGAATCCCTCTTAGAAGAGGGGTTCAATTAAAGCAAAGGGGGAGGCACTTCACTAAGTAAAAATACCTTGAGAAGCTCATAGTTCGCAAAAAAAGAAGTGATTTGCGATTTTGAGAGCTCAGATGGTCAAAGGTCAGATGATCTAGCAGTTGGGATCTAAGGGATCCATATATTTATATGTAAGAGGCTCAGTGAAGCAATGATTGATCATCATGAATATAGAGTTTTCCCCGTGGCAGGTCGTGAACATAAAATTCGTTCGTAGAGCCTCCCTCCTCCTTGCTCTGCGGTTGGCTCGGGAACGTCAAAGGGGTTTGTGGGGGTGTCCCGCCTCTTTACTCCGTAGAGGGCTCACAAACATCAAAGGGGTTCACGTGGCATCCCACCTCCTTGCTCTATATTGGGTTAGAAAATTTCAAATTCTTTCGCTGAGCCTTCTGCCTCCTTGATCCATGACGGGAGTGGTGCCATGGGGCTCTCTAAAAGGGCTTCGCGAGGTAGCCCTAGATCCTTCTCGCTTATTCTTCTTCATCCCATCTTTTAGCATGAAAATTACTGAGTTTACTCAATAATGAATGGACATTTTTTCCCCTTCACCCTAGATGTTGTTACCTTATAATGTCCTGACATTCCACATGAAAATTATACTGCCTTTTTTCCCTTTCTTTGGATCTTCCTCTTCTTTGTCGGGCAGTTTTTAGGGATTTTAGAATGCTTATATGTCTTATTCCCCTTTTTCTTGTCCTTACTCTTCTTATTCAATGTTAAGACTGTGGTTTTCTTATACCCCATGTCCTTATCTACATGGAGAATTAATGTAAGAAGTTCTAATAGATTCTTCTCATTATTTTTCATATTATAATTCCCAATAAAACATGAGAAGGTCTTGGAAAATGATGATAGTATGAGATCTATACACAACTCATCTAAGAATTTAATCTGTAAGATGTCCAGACACTTAATTTATCCAATAATATTGACTCCATTTTTCCCTGCTGGTGTAGACACTCCAAGCATAGTGGGGAAAAAAGAGTCATAGATCTTATACCTCTCTTATCTCGCCTTCTCTTGATAGTTATCCAAAAGGTGAGACATCATGTTATAAGAATAAAGTTCTTCATGTTGATTTAATATATCGTTGGTCATGGGTGATAGCATGAGGCACTAAACATTTGTAGCATCATTCAGATATTTCTCATACACATAGATCTTCTCATCAAACACTTTATTTCTATGTGCAACTGGTAGAGGTTCTTCCAACACATAAATATTCCATTCATTGTGAATGATGACTCTAAGGCACCTTTTCCACTCCTGGGAATTAGTATAAGTGATAAGGTTTTCCTTCTCATGTATGGAACACAATGATGTGATAGTGTCCTCTTTAATACCATTTCTAAAAACTAGAAGAACATAGTTTTATTAATTTATCATATAAAATTAAGATAAAAAAGTAAATAAATATTCATTATTCTACAATTATTTTATCGAAACACGATAGCCATCGCCGTTGCATTCAGAATATACCATTTCAGGGACATTCCTGGGTAAAGGATCCAAATTTCCTATATCATTACCCCAACATTGAATTTTCATGAAATTTGAATGGTTTTAGGTAGGAATTCCAAATGAAAACTTCATTAACTCACAACTCCTTGAACTCTTTAGTGGACTCCTCAATCCTGAAATCAATAATTTTGTATTTCCCCAACCTTTTCCTCTTAGTTACACCAAGTCCTACTTTAGCAGGAAACCCCTGATGTAAGCTAAGTCAAGTCAACCCAAAACCTCAAATTTGAATTTCCTGATAATTGAATGAATCCCAACTTTGATTAGTCAAGCACATTGAACTATGGTTCGATTCTGACCTATGTAATGGAATGCTATACCAATATAATATTTTATTGAGGGATTTTATCCTTTATTCATAAATTCCAATTTATTAACATTTCACATGCTTGTTAATATTAAATAGGATATGTTTATGGGACTAACCATGTATTGGATAATATTTATTCATAATTTAGTTTATTTTATTTCCATATTGTATGCTTGTTAATTCATTAATTATGGGATTTTGATAAAAATATCAATAACGAATAACTATATAACTGACAAAAACAAAATAAAGGATATTTTCATGAGCTTCTTCTAGTGGTTATTATATCAACCAGTATATAATCTAACATTTGACCTTGGGGGGAAACACCTTGAACAATTTGGTTTGTGTTCTAGCTTTCCACCTACCAACCATCGTATCTCCTTGGATTGATTTTTCCTCACCTACTATCTTTATCAGCCTCCACTAGATTGGGAGCTCCATCCTTAACATATTCTTTTACTCACACACTGGTGAGGAGAAAATAGGGGGTTTATATAAAAGAAACCACATGCAGGAATGCCCTGTATATTAGTGAGGAGAGAAGGAATACATGCCTATAATTCAATTAAAAAATAAATTAAAAGGAAAACCAATCACCTATAAAGGTTTTGTCTAGCTCACGATCATCCAAATGAATGCAAAAAATTTATGAATTTAACAAAACTATAATTCAATTCTGTAATAATTCTTATTTTAGATAAATCATGCTTGAATCCATTAATTATTATTTTTAATTAATTAATCATTTTATATTATTCCTTTTTTATAATTTCCTTGAGATTATCATCCATTATAATTTTTAAAAAATTAGAAATAATTTAAAATTAACCTTGTAAATAACTTGTACCTTGGAGGAAACCTGGTGAATACCTATCTAAAACTACCCAACACGTATTATACTTGTATACACATTATTATTTGTGACGTGTAGCAAGAACAAAAAATAATAATTTTAATAAAAATCTTACATGATGTGATGATCTTTGAACATTACATAGATTGTAATTTTATATATATATATATATCAAAAACCTATCACATGTTGTGTCCTAGATTTATGCCCACACAAAGGTACATGTCTCAAGGGTTACATAATATAATAATAAATTTTAAATCTGTGTTATCTAGAAAAAGTACATGGCATGTTGATCCGACTACACCGTGTTTACTATCCTCACTATCCATACGAAGTACACACCCAGGGAAACAACATGTGAGATGTACTTCGGAAATCGTCAGAGTACACAGTGTGTCCAGTGGGCCATACTAAGTGTAGAATTTGTGTTACATGGTCACTGTCTAGGAGAGATATGTATGGGATACATTTCTCGAAACTAACTCAAAGGGGATACATGCCGTGTCCAATGGCCCATATGGTGTGTAGCCTGGTTCCCATGTTCCAGTTAATCTTGGTCAACACTGTGTGGATTAAAATTAATTAATTGTGTCATTAATACCTAATAAATAGAAGAACTCAAATTTATTAACAAACCAAATCATGATGCGATGAACAATACTACACGGCGTGTAATTACTACTACACAGCGCGTAGTCTGGTGTTATATGGCCAAGATCTTTATCACCTTCAAGTGATTTCCTTGATTTTATTTCATTCATAAAATTAATCTTTTTTGTTAGATCTATAAGAAATGTTAGAGGAAGAAAAGATCTCATAATTCTGATTACAAGTTAATTATTAAAAATGAATTGAAAACTAAATTATTGATGCATAAATCATAGAAATTTTATTTAAATAGTTATAAACAATAATATGCATGCTCTAATACAACTTTTAGGTTTTGAGCGTAGAGGAAGTGTCGAAGGTTCGGTGTTCAACATTAATTTTTTTCAACACTCATTGAATAATCCAGTTTCAATAGAATGATGAATTCCATTATCCACATAATTGAATCAATGACTTAGAAAAAGGAAATGAAACCTGAAACTAAGAGAAAAGATCAACATATTTTCTCTATAATTAATTGAATTAGTTTAACTTATTACATCCAATGTGATTCATTCTTCATTGGTGAGTTTGATCATAGATTTTCAGTGCGCCTTCATTGCATTGTAGAGATCAAGTTTATATCTCCTAAAGTTGTGATCCAAAGAAGTTCCACATATCTCTAGATTTTTCCTATGGTTTCTCTAGGTTCTAGCACAAAATATCCCTACACTTTGGATTTCTAACACTTATCGCCTTGATAATTTCTTCTAAAGTGTTTTCCTTGATTTTCTGGTGGATCTCTATTGTTATTGAGAGCGTTCTTGGATACTAATTAAATATATAGACCGTAGATATATTCATTAATTCATTGTGCACAACTAAAAATTATCGTTTCTTGAATAGCACATGGATAATAAAAGAATAATATAACTGAGTATTTAATTCACTAAGGAAATAATTAGTAGTTTTCACAAGTTCATTAATTATTTTATTAATCATAGTGGAACCCCCACATAAAATATTAACTGAAAAATTATTATTTCTTAACATGAACATAACTTGAGATTTATAATTAATTATTTTTTAGTAAAATAATAATCAATATCATTATTTCTCACTGGGCCCTTAACTTTGTCGGCCAATCCTCCACCATATTTATGGAACATTGAATAATTAATATTTATTCTTTTTAAAATACCACTACATTATTCTATAATAAATATATTAATATTATATTCACTAAATAGAAAATAAATAAATATGAAATATTTTTAACACATTATATTCTTTGAAAAAACCAGTGTCGAAATAATTGCAATCAAGAAACCATTGATAATTATTAAACCCAAATGGGGAAAATCATTATTCAACTTGTTAAATAATTTATTATTTGACTAAGATACTTGATACACATAGTGTATCGCTTTTAGATCTATTTCGTAGTGAAATTAGGTGGAGAAGCATAAGACCAAGGTTAGCATATCGAAAAACCCCAATGAACCCATAGAGAAATTAGTAAATGTTGGAATGGTGTGTTACCTCATAAGAATGCTTACCGTGTAATATAATCTCTTTGTATCGATATCACTAATCATGTTCTTTGCATGCATGTTCCATAATCCCATGTGCTTTATTTCACATTCTTTGGAATCCAATTAATTGAACATTCTAATAGAACACCATGTCCATGGATTTACATAGGCTATATAATTTCCATAAACTGTCCTAATATATCAACATCTTTTATCGAGTATAAGGGAGAAATCCTTTCTCGCATTATTCATTAATGTATCATTTCTCATGTTCCACCCAACATATCCTACATTGTTGTGAACATATTTAATAATGGTTTTCACCAATACATCTAGTAGTGTGATTCGTAATACCCATTAAAAATAATCTTATAGTCTAATGACCAATAGAAAAATAATCAAATTGGATCATCTGATGATACTAATAGATTTGGATTTCTTTCTATCTGGTCTCGTTCTTGTAATATCCTATCAGATATCCCAAAGGGTGTACACTATGATAAGGTGTCTCAAACTCATATGACTCTTCCCCCTGATAGCCTATATCATTCTACCCTCAAATGATATCATCTGAATATAGAAAATATATCTTCGAAAAGTGTCGTAGAACATCCATGTTCTCATCATAGCGGGGAACTACTATGACCTTTTAGTGTGATAGTTACTCTTGGGACATTATCACATACAATTTTATGAAAAAGAAAAATCCTGATGTGATAAAGAGTATTTTATTATCCATCCAATTAATACATGTTTATAATAAAGTACAAACAAATCTGGTTCTCGTAAACCAACTCAAGTAGACTCAGTGGTGAAAAAAGCGTTGGAGGTCTCATTCCTCTCTTGTCTCACTTTCTCTTGATAGAGATCTCTAAGGTGAGATATCATGCTCTTAGAATCCATTTCCTCATGTCTATTCAAGAGATCATTGGTCATGGATGATAGAATGGAAAACTAAACATTCATTGCATCATTCATATGTTTCTCAAACACAAAGAGATCCTCATCACTTGCCTCTTTTCCAGACGCAAATAGTAATGGTTCTTCCAACACATATAGTTTCCATTTAGGGAGAAGGAAAACCTGATGGAACCTATTCCAAAACAATAAATTAGTTCCGGTAATAAGGTTTTCTTTCTTAAGAATGGATCACAATAATATCTATGATTACATTCTTAATTCTATTTCTACAAATAACATGATGAGAGTCTTAGTACTTTACTTGATAAAATTTGGACAAATAAATAAATAAATATTCATTAATCTCACATTGTTTTATCAATAACAAATAGACAACACCATTGGATTCATAAGATACCATTTAATGGATATTCTTGTTTCAAAGATTCATATTTTCTCATTTTATTACCCCAACATTGGATGTTCAACAAATTTGAAAGGTTTTACATTTTCATTCCAAATTCCAACTTCCATAACTCACAACTCCTTCATCTGTTGAGTGGACACCCCAATCCTGAAATCCATAAATTTGTATTTCCTTGACCTTTGAATCTATGTTAAACCAATTACTACTATGTATGTCAAACCTTGATGTAAAATAATTCAATTCAGCTGAAAACCTCAAATTTTAGTTCCCCAATAATTCAAAGCACCCCCAACATTGGTTGGTCAATCACTTTGAACTATGTTTTGATTCTTACTAAAGTAATGGAAGGATATACGTAATTAATACATTATTTATGGATTTTATCCTTTATGCTTAAGTTTACATTTATTATCTTTGAACAGTCATGTTAATATTAAGCGTGATAATATTATTTTATTAACCATGTATTAGATAATAGTTACGCATAAACAAGTATATTTTAGTTCCATTTTACATGATTTTTAAATGATTTATTATATGGCCATGGAAAAAACAATCATAATGAATAACCATAAAACTAAAATAAATAAAATAACAAGTATGGTCATGATTTTGTTCTAATGGTTAGTTTGTCAACTTGTTGAAAAACTGACCACTGAACTAGGGGAGAAACACATTGAACCAAGTAGGTTCATGTTTAAATATTTCCACCTATCCACCTTTGTATCTCCTTGGATTAGTTTCATAACAACTCCTAACATGAACTGTCTCCCCTTTCTTGGGAGAACCATTCATTGCATATGATTTTCCTCACACATAGGTGAGGGGAAATGGGGGGTTTCTATAAAAGAAACTAGGGGCATGCAAGCGGTACATATTAATGAGGAGAGAAGGCATACATGCCAATCAATTAACTATGTTATAAATTAGAATGGAAACCAAATACATACAAAGGTATGGTCTAGATCATGATCATCCACCAGCATGAAAGAAATTTAGGCATTTAATAAAACTAGAATCCAATTACATAATCATTCATATTTAAGATAAATCATGCATAAATCGATTAATTATTAAATTTAATTAGTAAATCCGTTTATCATAATCCTTTTCGAAATTTCATGAGATTCAAATCCACTATAATTTTAAACAAATTATAATTTTTTTTTAAAATTAACCTTGACATAGCTTGTACCTTGTAGGTAACATGTTGAATACCCACCCAAAACTACTAAACATGTATTATAATTTTATGTACATTATTCTTTGTGACATGTGGCATTCATGCAGAATTTTAATTATAATACAACTATGACATGATGTACAAATAATTAATCATTATGTAGATATTAATTAAAAAAATATATATCAAACACCTATTACATATTGTGTCTCAGAATTACACCCACATGAAGGTACATGTCTCAAGGGTTACATCATATTATAAAATATTTAAATATGTGTAATATGGAAAAATTACACAACTTATATTTCTGACAACATAGGGTGTACCATCCTCACAATCCATCTTAAGTACATGGATGGGGAAACAGTGGGTGAGGTGTACATCAGAAATAGTCATAGTACATATCATGTATAGTGGGCCACACACTGTGTAGACTTTTCATTACATGGTCATTGACTGGGAAATCCATGTTTGGGATACGCGGCTTGACCTTGACCTGAAGGGACCAAACCTCATTTCTAATACGCCACATGACGTGTAGTTTAGTTTCCATGTTCCATTTAATTCTGGTCAATAGTATGCAGATTAAAGGTCATTAATAATGTCACTAATGCCACATTAATGAATGTTTTCAAATTGATTTCTGAAACAAATCTTGATTCATTGAACAATAATACATGACATGTAATTTGTATGACACAATTTATAGTCTAGTGTTGTATGGCCAAGAATCTAGGCACCAACAGATGAGTTCCTAGATTTTATTTTAATAAAAAAACTAATTGTTTCAATTAGATCCGTTAAAAATGAAAGAGGAAGAATAGATATTGTAATTCATATTAAAATGCAATTATTAAACATCAATTCAAAAAATTAATTATTAAAGTGTAAATCAACAAAAGCTTATTAAAATAATTATAAACAATAATATTCATACTATGATACCAAATGTAGGTTCTGGGAATAGAGGAAGTGTAATAAGTTAGCTGCCAACTTTAAATTTTTCTATATTGAATGAACAATTTGGGATCAATAAAATGATGAATGCTAGTATCCATGGAATGTATTCAAGTATTTAGACAATGTAATGGATTATTTGAACCAAAAGAGATAATCGACATATTTTATTTATAATTAATTTAATTTAATTCAAGAGTTAATTCAAAGTTTATTATTTCTCTATTAATGTGTTCAACCACTGATATGTAGTGTGATTTCATTTTGTTTTAGTGATAAAGGGTAGATTTTATATAGCATTGATCAAAATTTGTTCAATGTGTCTATGGACGTCACCAGAGGTGTATTTAGGTTCCAGAATAGAAGAACTTCATTCTTGTGATGTCTTCCTTTGATCGCCTTGAGAACTGCTTCAAAATAAATCTCTTTGATCTGGTGGAGGGGGATATCTCTCATTTATGAGATAGTTCTTAGAGTGGGATGAACACTATATGATTTAGATTTTTTCTGCAATTTGTTGTGCACAACTAGCAATGATCTTCATTTGGATAGCACATTGATAATAAGAGAGTAAAAAACTCATTATTTAGTTCACTAGGGTAAAAATATTTAATACTCACAGGTGCTATAATTATAAAATAAATCCTTGTAAAACCCCATGTCCTATAATAATAGAAACATTATTATTTCCTCACATTCCCTTAACATAAGAGTTATAATTAAATATTATTTTATAAAACAGTATTCAATATTATTATTTCTCACCGGACCCTTATCGCGGTCCACCAATCCTCCACCATATTTATTGGACCTTGAATAATGACTATTTATATGTTAAATAAGTAACACTGCATTATTCTCCAAAAAGTATATAAATATTATATTTACTAAATATTAATTAAATATTAATTAATTATTCTATCCACATTATATTCACTCAAATAACTAGTGTCGAAATAAATTGTGATCAGACAACCATGAGTAATTATTAAACCACAACCAAGAATAATCTTTATTCGACTTATTAAATAATATATTATTTAACCAAGATTTTGGATACACTTATTGTTTGACCCTTTAATCCTCTTTCACAGTGGAATCAGGCGTAGTATCCTAAAGACCAAGGTTAGAATCTAGAAACATGCCAAGGAACCCATAGAGAAAGAAGTTGATTCTATAATAACATGTCACCTCATATTAATTCCTACCATGTAATATATCCCTTCGTCTCGATATATCCAATCTAGTGGGTTCCATGCAAGTTCCATCAACCCATGTGCTTTATTTTTTATTATTTGACTTCACATAAATTGAAATTTTCTATAGAACACCATGGCCATGGATTTATTTAGTCTATATCATTTCCTTCAATAGGACTGAGAGATCAAATTATGTTATGGAATAGAAGGTACAAATCATTTCTCTCATTATACATCAAAACAATATTACACATGATACACCCAATATATCTTACATCGCAGCGAATATATGTCTTCACATTTATCTCCAATACATCTATGTTCATGAGTAATAATTACCATTAATAGTAATCTTAATGTCGGATGAAAAATACAAACATCCACAGATAGGAACATCCAATGATAATTATAAATCTACATTTCCTACTATCATGTCCCGTTCTCATAATATCCTACTAAATATCACCAGGGTGTACACCATAAGATGTAGTCTCAATGTCCTATGAGTTGGAACCCCTGACATCATGTATCATTTGTGTTCCATAAATGAAATCATCTGGCTATAAAACATAAATATATGAATAGTGTCATAAAACTTCTGGGTTCTCATCATAGCAGGGAACTGATAAGGCCTTTTATCATGATAGATACTCTTGCGACATTATCACATGAAATGTTTTTCAGAAGAACAATCATGATGTCATAAAGAGTTTATTAATATCTACCTAATTAATACATGATTATAATAATGTTCAAAAGATGTTGGTTATGGGGAACCAACTCGAACAAAGATCACATGTTCTAATGTTTCTTTTCCCCAAGATATGATGAATGGTATTATGTGTAATTTGATTAATAAGGGTTCTAGTTAGGAAGAACCTAGTGGGAGATGACTTAGATCAAATATGAACCTATTATTTTTATTTTCATATTTTTAAAAGGAACCAAACCAAATTGATTCTACCATGATTCATTATTTTATATAATGAATATACGTCTATTTGGATATAATATATAGGTTTGTGATGTTTCAGTTTCTATAAGAGTGATTAGATGTTTAAAATTTTTGAGATAGTAGTAGAGTTTTAAATATCTTAAGCACATTTAATGTTATATTTTAGTATGTTTTGTAAATAAAAGCATCTTACGCATCCCATCACGTGAACATGACTGTCAAATTAATCAATCTCACTGTTACTTGTGTGTGTAGTCGGTGACATCTAAAGGAGTTAAAAAATTAATAAAACACCCCCATTTATCCATTTTTCATTTTTATTAAATTTATTATATATAAATATATTTGAATATATAAACATTTTATTTTGTTGATAAATAGGGAAATATGAATTATAATGGTTTTTTCATCTTGTTAACCCATTTCTTAAAATAGATATAAGGCATCCTTTCATTCAACTAAATAAAAATAAATTTTCATAGTAATTTTCATGAAAACACCCTCTCCCCCACATATATATGAAAATATAACAGAAAACATCAAAAAATAGATGGGTATGTTGGAATAAATTTATCATGTAGTTTAGATTTAATAATAGTATTCATTGGATTATAAGGAATCAATTGGGGTCAAATTTTAAGGTATATACAAAAGTGGATTTCAAAATGAAATTTTTTAATCTAGTGATGGAATATATTATGCATAACAAACCTGAATCAAATAGCTTCAAAAAAGAAACATGGAAAAATTCTAGTATTTAAACATGATGAATGATTCTAATGAAAGGTATTTTGATGAAGAATATACTATAATGTCTTAAAATTAAAATTTTTTAAGGATTAAAAATATTTATATCGGATTTACTAACATAATTTAAAGTCATGAATGAAGTATTAAATACTCATATCAACAATCCTCTAAAACTAAAAATTTCAAATTCAATAAAAAAATAATAATTTCAAAACTGTAATCACATGGTATCAAAATGTTGAGATCAAATTTCCTATCACAAAAATAATCCAGCAATTTAGAACAAAAAAAAATACCACATGGAGATTTTTTATAAAAAGAACTTGGCCTAAAAATTAGACCTAAACATATTATAAACAAGTTCAAATCCCTTCGATACACTTATCAATCACAACCCATTAAGGATAAAAAATGTTCACAATGTTATTTTTGATAAAATAAATTTAAGGAATAATTTATCTTATATTATTTGTAATCATTATTTTAGTAATGTCTTATAATTCATAAAGTTATTTCCCCTGATGAAAATACTATAAGTTAAAAATATATAAGATAATTTTATTAAAATCTAAAGAGGATGGAAAAAAGGAAATAGATTAAGACAAGGTGAATTGGGTTATCTAACCCAAAAGGGGATATATGCTGACTATTAATAGTTGGAAAACCTTATAGCCATCTCCATTTAGAAGGGGGGTTGGGTTTCCAATATTTAAACCACCAAACACTATTGGTTTCTTTATTCTCAACAATTTAATTTTTTTCCATGGAGATCCCCTTTTTATATATAGTATGTTTCCACCCCCTTATCATTGTGATATAGTTTTATAAGAAAGGATGGAAGGACGTAATACAAGGCCTCCAAATGTTGTTCTTTTCGACCTTCAATTCAATATTTTTGGTATTTTTAAGGGGTGTTCATAGGGTATCTCCATGAGTGCTTCAAGTTCTACATTACCCAAATCAGTTGACTATCCTGGTACTTAATGAAATATACTGTATATCATAAATTATTTTTTCATACTTGATACCCTTTACACAAACTCTTTATCTTATTTAGGGTAAAGGAAAAATGTTAACATGTTGTAATTTAAAATTACTGCAAATTAAGATATAAAATAGTATGTTTGAAATGAAAATGAAATGAGATAATGATTTGATCAACTAATTTATATATACTATTTTGAGTCTCTTTTTATTCCTGAAATTCCAATGAAAATTAATTCATAATTCTTGTAGGCTAGGGTTATATAATTCTATATTTAAAACAACACCCAATCATTCAATGCATCTCATTATCCATGGATATCACTAATTGAGATGATTCGGAAAAATAAAATCTATCAATATAAATTGGTATCGCATTTTGTAAAAGATTAATATGAAATAATATTGGTATATTGATATCTTTCTCATTAGATTCATCATGAATCATTTTTCTCTACAATTTACATAGAAAAATGTCTCTAAAATTAATGATATATAATTGTATTCAACTTTTTCATGAATCAATGGAATATATTTCTTAGAAAATGACATTAAAGATTCTATTTTTTCATGTTTTTATCATTTATAATGGTGTTATAGAATACATAGTTGATGTTGAAAATATTCATAGTGGTTATAACTTCCATCCTCTTATCTATTGGTATATACAAACAGTTTCTTATGTTGAGGATCTTTAATGTATTATTCATAGAGATCCTATGTAAATAGATATTTATTTGTTTGAAATTGTTTGTCTATGTGTGAATTTCTGACCTCAATAGAAATTTTTATTACCCCATTAAATTGGGAATAAATGTGAGGTTCCATTAAATAATGTTCCAGAATTATTGTTAAAACATGATGAAGAATGAATTATAGAAGAAATAAAATAGTAAAAAAATTAAAACCAATAAAATAATCATAGATTTAGTAAAGATAAGTAAATACTAAACTCATCTCCACAAAAATGGTGATATATTTGATATATATTATTACTGATTTGAGGATGTCAAAAAAATTTAATATCCTATATGTAAAACTTTATAGTTCCCATTGTTTTGGTTTGCAAGGGGTTCATACTAAGAACTAATTTTTATAGAAATTATAATGGTTTTTAATGGTTTCTATGTTTTAAAAAACTAGAAGAAGGGATGTTTGGATTTATTAAACTATCATGGGTTTTGACAATGTTTGATGTGGAATATATTGAAAAAATATGGGGAAGTTGGACTAAGGTGTTTTGTTTCAAAATCATAATTTTTTATGGAAAAAGTGATTCTTCTTGAATTGTTAATAAATAGAAACTATTATTATTATGGTTGGATTTATTGAAATATTAATGTAGAATAGACATGGGTTAAAGATGCATAGGAGATTATTTTTAGAGGAGAATATATCTAGATGATTAAAAATAAACAACAAAACCATAGGGCATGTTGTGGTATTTCATTGATATGGAATTACATGTCATAGTTCCAAAGGATTCACCATGAGGAAGTTTTGATGAGTCAATATTGATTTGTTGTAACATTTAAATTAAATCTTACGAAAGGTAATCAATAAACACATATGAAATACTAAAATTTATCCCTAAAAATAAAAAATATATATAATAATAGAGAAATGTTTCTTATGTCATAATTATGTGGGATACTCTCTAAAGATATATTTTTAAGATCACATAAATGTTATAAAAAAAATGGATATATGTAAAAGAATAATGAACCATTCATATGGGAAAAATTGTATTCCAAGCTAGAGGAGAAAGAACTATACCTTGATGATCCTCATGTGTGGGTGATTTTTTTTTCTTAATGTACATTCAACAAGAAATATTTTTTTTATAAAGGTACATATTATTTTTTGAATATTTTGTAAGGTTATATAGTCAACAGTAATGGTAATAGAGTAAATATTTTTATTATTCATAATGTGAATTTAGTGAATGACCAAATCATAGAATGAGGAATCACAACACATAAGATATTAAATAATGCTCAACCTTAGCCCTCTAAAGGGTTATGTGAATACAAAATTTGACTTTTAAGGGACACATTGTTGTGTATATAGTAATATAAATTACATATATTAGATAATATACCATATAAAATAGGCCAAACCATTATCTTATTGAAGAGGAGATGACCACACCATAGAAATTACATGTGATGTGGGAAGCATGATTAAGGAATTATGGATGAATTGATAATCACAAGACTACATGATATTTTCTTATTATGTAAATGGATTATAACACAACGAGTTTAGTTAGCTAATGCTATTTTAGGAGTTCATGACATGATCATTAGGAAGTTATTTATTAGTTATATAAGTGACTGACATGAAATTAATTTTTTTATTATTTTCAAACACTTTTTTAGAAAAAAGTGAAAAACCTTGAAAAGAAAAATGAAAACACATCATACACTATAATAGATCACTGTAAGATATTTTTGAATTTAGTTATGATCTGAGGCTACAAAATGTTGTTGAAATCTATGATTTTTTATTTAGACCTTATTTTATGCTATATTAAAATATGTTACATCGTGGTACAAGTATGAAAGGATATTAATATGATATAGAATCATAGACTACACCATAGCAAAGAAATTTTCTAGAAATCCTAAAAACCATAAGATTTATTTATTTTGTGACTTACTTAAATTTAATTGCTCTAAATACTCACATAAAATGTGGGGAACACCTAGAGAAATATAAATAAGTGAGAAGGAAGGAGGATTAATCTGAACGATTATATTAATTGTTATAGGTTTTTAAAACTCTTATTTGTAGTTATAGAAATATTATTGAGATAGAAAATACCATAAATATCTAAATTGTAGAATGATATGAATTCCTTATAATGGGGAGAAAATAAAATAAGTGACATTGGATCTTTCAGAATAACCTTCCCATAGTAAATGAAGAAGGTCATTCCATGAGATCTCATGCAAAGAGGACGATTCTTGCATGGTGATATTTAAGAAAGGATGTGAATGAGTAAGAGGGTATCAAAAGAACCAAAATTTACATTTGGTGAATCTAATATAATAGGGGATATTTTTGTTTTCATATGATACAACTTGTTATACTTTATAGTATTAGTGTGAAAAGGAGAGTAATTATAATGGAAGTGATACCAATGAGATATAAATCTACCCTAAACCTTTATGTGGTTATTCTTCCCATGACAGAGTATCCTAGATAACATATATATATCTTATAGTGATTATGTTCCCAAAAAAATTATTGATCACATGATCCTTGTATTATTTCATTATGTCATTGAAAATCAGTATGTTTTTATTCATGATTGTTTATATTTCCACAAGACACAAAGTGGACTAAAAACCCATAGATACTATTTTTTAAAGGTTTTGTCAAATTAAGTGTTAATTAGATCAACATAGAACACAAAATAGATAAATTGGATACCCATATAGTTAATAGGTTATGATCATAAGGGTAGTGAGCGTTCAAAGGAAATTTTTTAAAATCGAGAATGAGTTTGATACCCTAATTTACCTCCATGGTATCTATCAGTAATTACATTTAATAGAACATTAATTAGTATCAAATATTTTCTTCTTTTTCTATTTTTTTTCTTCTATTTATTGATATGATTTTTTTGAATGGAATGGAATACATGGTGAAAGATAATTTTTTTTATGAAAATCATTTTATCAGTTATAAGTAGTTCATGATATACTTGGATAAATATGATTTAATTACATATGAATTTTTTCTGGATGGAATTTTCTGTTAAGATGAATAGGGTTATTCTTCAAAAAAAATCAAAGGAATTTATCAATTGAGGAATGTGAAAACACTTTACAAAATTATTATCTAAGATAATATGTTTTCAAGAATATTTCACATTTTATGTTCTCCAAATACATGTTGATAATGTTAGAGGAACTATATCACAAAGAAAATGTGATGAATGGGATTTGAAAAGCTGGTCTAGATAAAAAATTTGTGAGAAATGTGTGTGAGAATTTCTATATGTATAAATGATAAAAAAATAAAATGAACGGTATTCTATATTGTGGAATAATTTTTGTAAAACTGAAATACTATTGAAGGAATCAACCTGTCTATAAACGAAAGGTATATAAAATTTATAGTTTGAATCATTTCATTTATTTAATTATTCAATATTAATTAGTGATGATTATCATAATAGATGTGAATTTGTGACCAATAATGATCTTAATGTTTTAAGGATATCTAAGTTGAAGTTGTCCACCTATCAGTAGTGTTAACTTAATTGTTTAAATTAGAAAATATGAATCTTAAATCAGAGAAAAATCCACATAAAATTTATTCCAAAGATTTTTATATATAATTTTACAAGTTTAAAATAGAAAAAAAATCCTTTTTTATGTATCTGGAGATATAATGGAAAATAATGGTTCATATTCTAATGAATTATAAGTGATGTCCTCCAAATTTTAAAAACTAAAAGGAGATGTCAATGGAAACAATATAGACTCAATAGAGGTTTAGAATTTGAAACTGAAGATATATATACTTATTTATCATCTCAAATAAGTATATAAGAATAGATAAATTCTAAAAAATAATATTTATTCCATAAAGAATCTATTTCCCAAAAAACAATACATAATGAAGAATGGTTATATACTAGAAATATTTTACCATGCCTTAAAGAATTATATGTATAGTGTGAAGGAACTCAATGAAGATAGAAATTCAAAAAAATAGTGGAGAAGAATCAAGGATTAATAAATTATATGAGGAAATGATCTCAACCAAGAAATAATTTGAAGAATCAATTTACTAGCGAAAGCCAATAATCAATTATTATTTACATTTGTTCATTTATTTTTAGCATGAGATGATGATGAAAAAAATAATTCTTCAATCTGAGAGGAGAAGCATAAATATATTTTCATGTATTAAAAGAAATATTCAATGGGAAAATTTAGTGTTGGATATAATGGGACCTCTCAAAAGAATGATAATAAGAGAACTGTAAATACACCCAATAAAATAGATAAATAGTTAAGGTATTTTAAACATTTTTATGAAACTCATTGCAATATGTAATGGAACATAGATTATATCCAGTAGAAGGTATGATAAAATGTGATACTATTGTGGGATGAATGGATACATCTCAGGTTCTTGTTCTGAAGAACATGTGTACATTAAATTATATATAGAATATATAATATATGAATGGTTATGTTATCAAGAATATTTGAAGAGGTATTATTATAATTCTAAATATTTTTACTACACTAACCATGCCTCAAGTGGGAATTTTTAAGGGTGTGAAACATGAAAAAAAGAGAGAAATCAATATTTATTTATAGAAAAATATTTTTTATTGATAAATAGTACTCAATAGATATATGTTAAATATCCATATGCTAAAATTTATGTGAATTGGAGTTAAAAATGAATAGATGAAAATAAAATATCTTCGAATGACAAAAAGAAGAATCATAATAAATAAAGGAGTTTACATATTTCTAAAATTGAAAATCCTTTTTTGAATGAAATATCCCAAGGAAATGTATGTACTATAAAGAATAATAATGCTTATAGGGATACAAAACATGTTTTTTGGAGAATTAATGTAAAATTTATTATGGAAAAGGGAAAACTTGGGAAATAACTTTCTAAATAAGAAAATATTCATTTTTTGGTTTCGAAGAAATGAACAAACCCAAATAGTTGGAGAAGTGATGATATTACATTAAATCTAATTCAGATTTAAAAATAAAATAAAGGATAAAGGGAAATAAT
This sequence comes from Viscum album, assembly GCA_963277665.1. NCBI lineage: Eukaryota > Viridiplantae > Streptophyta > Magnoliopsida > Santalales > Viscaceae > Viscum > Viscum album. The sequence goes on along the minus strand of OY728121.1, from coordinate 350,441,234 downwards.
AAAATGGGGTTCTATAGTGAATCAATATCCTCCTCATATTATGGAATATATATGTTACCTATCTGCTAAATATGTATAAAACGATGAGAAAATATAATTTCTAGGATGTTTTGTATCAACAACTGATATCCCCATTGTTTAACTTATCTAAAAAATCTTGTTAAGAGTTGAGGTTGATTCCCTAGGGTAGTTCAATATGATCATTAAAAGCCTATTCATATTCATGTTTAAATTATTATACACATGTAATATTGAATTGAATATAGTATAAGTGTATTTACTAACAAAGTATTTTCCAATTTTATCAATTGACATTTCAAGTGGTATGTTTATAACACCATTAAATTTCTTCTTTCTATATTAATGGTTTTTGTGAATATGTGATTAGGTAAAATGTTTTATTTTTATTATATATGATGAAATATAAAGTTATTATGTTTTCATTAGTTTTAATGTGTTAAACTGATTAATTTTTGGTGGATAACTTAAACTCTATTTTACTATATCAATTACATTCATAATAGGCAAAGAGTATTTCCTTTAAAGACAAAATTCTAAGTGTTAAGTTCACTAATTTGATGTATTTCAGTTTATGTGATTTTTATGGATGTTATATGAGAGTATTATTCTAAAATTGTATATTCCAACCATAATTTTGTTTTCAATTGGTCTAAATAAAGGGTGTAAGAAAACTATTAAAAATGTGAGAGAACATTGAAATATTTTTTTTTCAATTCTAAAATGGGGAATATAATCTCATGAGAAATAATTATTATTTTATTAGTGGAGGATAGTATGTATTTCATTGAAAATTTGATAGATCATAGGGTAAGTGTGAACCTATGTAAGGATGGGATTTATTCCAATAAACTCATAAATTAATTGGGAGAAAAAAATGATTATGGTAAAATAGTATGAAGTCCACCCTTTTTGTTTAATTTACAAAGGTGGGATAAGAAATGATGATATTTGTAACAATAATAAGTTGATTTATTGTAAATAAATTCAAAGGGGATATTGTTAAACCCCTATGTTATGTGAAATCATTCATCGAAAATGTGTGGTATTGGATCTATTAGGACAATATAAAGAATTTGTATTAAGGTGTTTTGATGCTTATACTCTATTAAGGTGTTTTGATGCTTATACATATTGGATTATGGTTGAAATGATTCATTGATCTTTTTTTTTCAAACGAAGATCATTTGTATATAAGTTGTATTTTTGAAAAATTAATAGATCATAAATTGGGTTAATAGATACAAAATATTATTTTTAGGGGATTAAAACTTTTTTACATAACCATAGGCTATGCCATGGAATTTTATTGAGGGAAATATCTGTGTAATTGTTTCAAAGGTTGTTCCAAATGAAATATTTAATGAATCCATAATTATAATGTATTCCATAAGAAATATCTTATGAGGCCATAGTTACTTTGGTTATGATGTAATGAAGTCCGTGTAATGGTAACTAGGCAATAGGAATGAACTATGTAAGATTATCAAAACAAATACTAATTTTTGGTTTTGTTATGTTAATGTTACATATACCACATTAAATTTGGATATAGCATAAAGAGATATTTAAAAGGATATTTCAAGGTTATTTTAACATATAATGCATCTAATGGTAACATCAACATTGTGTAAAGGTAATGGAACATACCACGTTGAACAAACTAGAGCTATGTCATGATAATCTTCATGTTAGGGTGATTTATTATTTTCACTAAGGGGTTTTAATAAGAATGAGAATTTTCATTATGGTAAAGATAAATTATTATATATTACGAAGTGAAATCATAATTTGTGTAATGTTATAGAAGAATTTTGTTTTGTATCATGTAAATGAAAATTGAAATGTGACTAAATCATAAAATGATGAACCAATCTATGGATGAGAATATGCATAGTTTAACATAAATCATGATAAGTTCATGTGTTGCAAAATAGTAAAATACCAAGCACCATGTCATAATGAATTATATGGTAGAATTTGAAGATATTTCCTCCTATGTCTGGGAAAATAGATTACACAATAATATTTTTGAAGAGGAGATGTTCACACAATATAAATTCCATGCGATGTGGCAACCTTTATTTTAGTAGAATGGATTAATTGATATTTTCAAGCCTATGGTAGAATTTGTTTAAATGTAAGCAGACTACACATTAGTTAGTTTAATGAGTCAAAGGAGTTTTAGGAATTAATTTTGTGATCATGGGTGATCTATTTAGATGTTAAATGCTTGAGATTTATAGATTTGGTCAACTATAAGAGGCTAAGACATGTAGAAGTAGAATAATACCAACAAAATATAGACCTTGATTTATAAATTATTGAAAAATTCACTAATATATGATATAAACATGAACGGAGACAACTACATTGTTGAATCATAGACCATGCCATAGAAAACAAATTTCTAGTTGTCTTAAAAATTTGATAGGGTTATTTTAATTAGGACCTTAAATCAAATTTAGTTTCTCTAAATAGTCAGACTAAACGTGTGGAAGACCAAGAGATATATAGAGAATGGATAAACAAGTATGTTTAATAATAACCATCTAATTAAGAATAACATATTTTTAAAATAATTTATAGGATTACTATAACAGTTACATAGATAGAGAATTAATTGAATGTCTAAATCTATAAAAGAGATGAATTCATTGTAAATGGATTGAAGGAAAATAAATAAGCTAGGAACTTCCAAAACAATATAATAATTGTAGAAGAATATGGTTATACTATGATATCTCGTGGAAAGTGGATGTTTCTTACCTAGTGATGTTAAAATTAGGCTATAAAGGAGAAAGAGGATATCAAAGTCACCTAAATCTACATCTGGTGTATCTCAGATAATGAGTCATATTATTGTTGTATATGAGTCAACTTGTTATACTTTTATAAGTTAGAAAATGTATAGGATTTTTTAGGGAATTAATCCTATGGATATATAAGTCTATCACAAACCTTTATATGTTTAGTGATCCCAAGGTGTGACTTATCCAACAACTTGTGAGCTTATAATGAGTATGTTAATCAAATTATTGTTGATCACATGCTCTGTGGATTATCTCAAAGTGGTGAACCAAGAAAAAATCTATGTGTTCATGTTCAATATTGTGTATATATTTCAGTATGAAAAAAGTGGGTGAAATAATAATGAAAAACATATTTTAAATGGAACATCGAGTTATGTGTTAATAAGAACTATATAGAAAAAAAAAGATAAAAATAGGTGATTATAATTGTTAATAGGTCAAGATGAATAGGATTGTAAGATTTCAAAGATAAATAATTCAAATTGGGAATTAGTTAGAAACAATGATTTACCCCATCCACCTCTTATGGAACCTATTGGTTAATCACCATAAAAGATCTATTTTATGAAAATGAAAAACAATTATCCGGAATAAGAAGTTAGTATGTAGTGAATATGGTCTAAATGTTAATTATAATGAGTTATCTCATTATATTATGAAGATATAAATTATCTAACTCAATAAGTATAATAAATACCACTCATTTAATTATCCCACTATATTTTACCATTTCTGAGAATAATAATCTTCTTAATATCCCTCAGTAATACCAATATTCAATTTATTTTTCTATGGCTAGTAGTCAAGAACATTCCTAAACTAGAAGGTGAACCTGCTCAAGCACTTGGAAGTAATCAAATACCATTTATCCTCTAAAATATTTCTCCTCTAATGATATGGGGGTGATTTTATTGGTAGATTCTCTAGTATAGTACTAGTGTACTTATTTATATGTGTTATTGGAGAATGGAGGGATGTTTTACACCTTCTCCAACTTCCTTCACTATTGTATATGAATTTGATAGATAGTTTAGGAAATAAATTATAGAAATTCATGATCACTAATATGATTCCCCTTATACAACTGATAATTGGTTAGTGATTTAGAATCATAATGTGAGAGATTATAGGGATATTATTTAAGGATACAAAACAAAAAGAAATTAATGAGATAAAAAGAACACCTCTACTATGAATTAGGTTTTACCCAATCGAGACCAAGCTCAATTTTATATTTTAGTCTCTTGAAACATCACTAGGGGTAGAATGGAAAATTCACCCTAAAATATGACCATGAGAATATTATCTGATGGTTTTGTTGATTGTAAGGTGTGGTGTTTACCCCTAGGTTAAGCCTGTGTAAAATTAGGGGCATGTCAAGGCTGCCATAAAAAACATATTAAGTATTTAAATAATATTTTATCCTACAAACATGAATTATCAAGATTTGTATTATTATTATTTAATTGGGAATTAGAATGAAAATTTAACACTATGGGCGCATCCATTATTTGGGTTTTACCCTATGGGTGGTATTATATTTATTCTTATTGGAAACCCCAATAGTTTTTCATAATTGGGTGATTAAGATATAATTTTTAATGGATATTATATATATATTATCACATTATTTATTATTAAATCACATAAAACATTATCATTTGTCAAAATAATTACATTTTTCTCAATTATTAATTTTAACAACATAGTCCATAGTAATTTGGAGTACCAACAGAGTGGAGTTCATGGAGGGGATCAAAGAACTGCTCCCTAATATTTATGGAGAAAAAAACATGAAATTAGGGTTTTTAATGAGAAATAATTTTTAAATGGTAGACTTTATGTTATTTTACATCTTAGTCATTATTGGATTCTCATGATTGAACTAGTTTCTAAACTCTCTAGGTGGAGACAAAAATAAGATGAAGTATTAATAATCTGTTATTTATTAAATATTTGGTTTCCTTGAAATAAGAATGATTATAACTTATCATTTGAATGTGGGTGTAACATGAAATCCACTATTATAAATCCTAAATCAAGAAATTGATTTAAATTTTTTTGAATCATTACTGAAACATTGTATAATCTACTAATGTAACTAATTTCAATTTACTATATTAATATTTAGTTCATTGATTTCTACTATTTACTTTATTATCATTCAATGGATTCTGATATTAGTGTTTTTGAGATTTATTTTCATATTATATATTATATTTTTATTGATGGTTATGTGATTTTGACTGAAATTAGTGATGAAAGAGGGGTCATTACTTATATATATAATATATATATATATATATCTTCTCTAACATTTTCATTAATATTCTCTTATTCCATTGATGGTAAGGGATGATTGACTTAGGATTAGATGATGGACGTATCATTATATGGCACAAGAATGACAAAGTGAATGTGAAGGTGGATTTTACAGAGCCAGTGGTGTTACATGAACTAGTGGCTCAGTGACCGGAGTGGGAATCTCATCATAAGGATTGTAAATATAATATGGAATGTGACATGAAGATGTGTATTATGGGATGGTAGCAGTTGTGGAGAGATGTTGACCACATTATTATTGGCACTATGTGAGAGAGGAATCCTATATGATTTCATGATGCCCATGAGGAGGAATATACCCACCGATTCCCAAAATTTGTATGTATAAGAGGATGGGGTAGTGCCCTGGCCTCCAATTACAATATAATAAATCATAGATCAGATAGATATCTATCCTCATGGAGGTTGGTGTAGGTTAATATGGACTAACAATCCAAGTGGGTGATTGAACTAGTGGGAATGTGATCAGTTGTCCAAAGGGCATGACCTAGTATAAAACCCAACTGTGTTCCTTGACCACATCATTGGAAGAGTGATTGTACCGATTGGGAATATCTTACATAAAATTGATTTGAGTTCATGGGATCCCCACACATACAAAATTCCCAATATATTGGGTTTGACATGTTGGAAAGATGAACCCCAACCCCTCCCATTGTGTCTTATAGTGCACATAAGGGCCGACATCTGGTATTTTTCCTCTTTCTGGTGTATTTTTTGTAACTCTATAATTATTTTTCTAATTTGGATAATAAATAGAAAATACTAGGTATTTTTTTCACATAGATCATGATGTTATAATCCATTCATCCATCAGATGATATTTGTGAGGTGAAATAGTAAGATCTCATATTTATGTCTATCAATCTGGGGAATGGGTTTTTTTATAATGAACAGAGTGTTATCATTATTATAAACCCTCTTAGGAAGTTTGGTTACATGTTTGAAGAAAATTGAAAAATCCAAAAACATAATAATATTATATATTTATATTTCTCCCACACTCACTAACTACAATCATAGAATAGATAAAGGGTTTAATCCCACAAGGATTAAGAAATTGAATTGAAAAATATTAATCAAATGTTAGGTCATTCAAAATTATTTAAATTATTAATAAAACTATTCAAATAAAATAAATATATAAAAATTTAAAAATATATCAGAGAGATAAATCAGTTTCCATGAGAAGATTTTGTAAATAGTAATTTAGACTACAATTGAAAAATAAATGTATCCATTAGTTTCAAAATTAGTCAATTTTATTCACATAAGAAGGAAAGAACCTATAAATCTACCCTAGTATCTCAATTTCTCATGGAATAATGAATTAAAATAACTTAAGTGAATTAAGATCATATTTCCAACTTCATAAGAATATTCTAATTTAATGTATAGAAAATAATTATCCAAATCAGGTTGGTGTTCGTTTATAACTGATGGAGTTTGATCAAAGAAGAATGATAAAAAAGAAATATGCTAAAAAAATATGAATTTATTGAATATAAATAGCTTTCAAGTGAACTAATAATATATCAAAATGGTATAAACCCCCTTCGATTTATTCCACTCTCTGATACAGGTTTAGGAATTCATCACCAAGTGATCACCAAGGATTAAAAGCCAAAACCCATAGTGGAGAGATTAGATGAAGGATAGTAAATATAAGAGAATATAATTAAATAAAAAATATAATAATTTTATAAAAAAACAGAAAACAGAAAATAAAAATAAAATAAAATATTTATGATGAAAAATTAGAAATTTGAAATCCTAGTAGCATCTCCATAATTGTGACTGAAATATCCACATCTCTATGGTATAATACTCTACTGAAAGTTTCAAATACATCCCCCTAAATTCATAACATGCAATAAATGCATCCAATTAATGAATCATATTCATTCCATGGTTTCCCTAAGACATTTATTGTGGAGCATGATCATAAATACACAAAATAAGAAATGGAAAATTCAGGTCCCACAGTTTTAAATCATGGAAGATGGTTTTAATCCATGAAAAAACACATTTTCACTTAGGATGTTGTGATTCATGTAATGAATCACCTGGTTTTTTTTGTTTTTCCCACTATTTCATGGGTGTCATAGATTGAAAAAATCAGTATATTTCCATTTTTATCATTTTCTCCTCTTGTTACCACTTTTATCCACGAACTCATGTCTCAACCATTTCACAATGTGAATAGGATTTCCATGATGTGAAGATTGATCATAACAACTTAATTAATATTTTTACAGTTTTGTTTCGTAACGTGATGTCTAATCCTCTCATAACATAATTTTTTCCTCCAAATTGTTGGAAATTTTAGTTTTAAAATTAGATCCTATAAAACAATGAAATCAGGTACTAATTAATTATTTAATAAATCAACATTCAATGCTAAAATATATTAAATTTTTTAAATATATCATTTAAAATAGGTATTTAATGTTATTGTGTGTTGTTATGATCTTCCTCCACCATCCATAGGTTGGGTTGGTTATTCCTCCCCTGTTACATAGTTCCATGATCCTCTAAATGATAATCATATAGGGTCATTTATTCATCTCGTATACTCAAGGTAACGATCCTCTATCAGTGGAGTAGGTATTACCCCCCATCTAAGTACTGACTCGAGGCTAGTATCCTCTCCTAGAGTCGGTATTTTTTACTCTATCTTGGGTGATGATCTTATATAGTAGTTCCTATATGGTCATTCTGGTTTTTTATATTAGTGGTTATAAAACTTCATGTGTGGTTTAGTATTGATAGACTAGAAGGTGATGTGTTCCCTTAAATGATGATCATGTATTAGTGACAAGTAGGCTTCCCATTATAGATTAAAGCATCATTGTGCTAGTTTTAAAGGTTGAGTAGTTCAAAATTATCAAGGACATGAAACTCCGAGGAAACATATAGGTTTAATTTTACATGTGGTATATAATGGGCAATCAAATTTGGAATTTATGGTTTATTTAGTACACCAATATTCATTATTTCACAAGTGTAAACACATTAAATGACTATAATTGACATTAATGGAAAATTATTTACATTCTTGATAAATTTAATGGAAGAGAATATCTAGATTATTCTTCCTTATTCTCATCTAGTTACTTTTCTGTATCACAATTTCAAGCTAACATATTTCTTTATTCATTTTTTGGTTTCAAGGAGTACTATAAAGTATATTTACACTCACCCCTACATAATAATTTGGCCCACATGTGTTGTGTCAATATATATGATGTACATGTCAAAGATAGTCTTGGATGACATGGTGTTAGTGTGTCTTATTTAGAGTTTACACTTACTAATTCTTATCAACACATAATAGAGCATAGTGGTCCTTGATTGATCTGGTGAAAATTATATTTGGATATCATTCAAGGAGTATACTTAGTGAGGATGAGCTTTATGCATCTTGTATTTTTCATATTAAAAGGATTATCTTATTTATAATTCCATTGTATTTTCCTTTATGGTGATTTATTTGTACCAAATGACTCATTTATGTGTTGCATACAGTTAAGTTGATTGTGTATGTACTTATTATTGGGGTTTATATTTAATTATTATTTGGGGATAATTATTTTTTTCATGTTTATAAATTATTTATCTCCCATATTGTGATATATTACTACTTGGGGCTAGTTATCATAATCTAGCCTATTGTAGGTGGGATTACTGTGACACTCTTAGCTTACATCCCTCTGGGGTGGGTCCCCACATGGAAAACTAATTTCATAGTGGTATTATAGTGGTTTTGTATTAAGTATGAAATTTATAGTTAGTATCAATCTGGGAACTGGTTTGGGGATTCATTGAAAATAATATTTAAGGGGACATGAGTTTTTTATCTACAAGGGAGACTAGAGTAGGGGGGAAATGAACATATCTATATTATAGTACTCTGATAACTTGTTTTTCAACTAAAATATCTAATACATTATTTTCAAGGTACTCGTAATTTTTCATATTAGTTATATTGTGGTGAGTAAATATTCCATATCCTTGTTAAGTTAGCTTATTCAAATATTCTCCAATCCATGTTAGTTTGTTATATCAATTGAATAATGTTACCCAATGATTATCTATCTTGTGAATAGAGGCATGTACTTTATGGTCCTATACCAATAGTTTTCCCTCTAAACATTAATTGACGACAAATAAGATGTTATTTTCTAGGAATTAGTTAATTGAAATTCATTCCTCATGATATGAAGAAGTTTCACTCCAATTTCCTATATTGTAGTTATTTATTGTACAAAATATGATAATTATCTCTATATTGGATGAGACGACAGGTATACTGAGTGTGAGTTGTATGTTCAAATAACATAGTAATAACATGTTTATGATGGGATCCTATCACTTGAGTGTTGGTGGTTAGGTTGGATTCTGATACTCAAATCTCCATATAGATCAGACTTTCTTTAACTAGATGATGAATCATTCATTGATTTTCCTATAGTTCATCATGAGAAAATAGTGGATAATTTTTATCCTCAAAACTTGCCAGGATGTACTTACCATTGATGGAGTTTGAACTCTTATATATGATAAAGTTTTATTAAATAATTTTAAACCATACACATAGTGGAATGAAATCTCTCGGTATATATCAGGGTTGCTGACCTCACGAGGTTATTCCTAGGTTTTTATGAAATTGAATTTCTCAAGATCAATAATTTATAAAGAGAGTCTGGTAGATTTTTTCTTATAATGTTGTTTTATTTTCATGAAATTACTCCTATACTAGATTCAATTGAGTGAGCATTAACATATTCTAAATCCTTTATGGAGATACAACAATATTAAAAAGGAGGTTATATTTTTAACTAAGGTTAGTTTGAATTGTTTTGTGGATTTACCCCCACATTATTGACGGTGATAAGGTCAGAAACCTCCGTATTTATGGTCAGGTTGGTGATATTGTAGTTATAGATGGATTATTTAATGACCCCCTTTCAAAATATTAACCATTAATTAGTTACTATTTACTATAGAGTTTCAATGGTTAGATCTCTGAGAATATGTGTTAAATGACTTGGTTTAAAAATACAAAAATATATATCATAGTATGAAACATGTTCTCTTCATAAATTCCTCCCTTAAATTATTGAATAAGAACATAATATACACTCTAAATTATATGATTAGGAGTTGGATACTCTGGTGAAACTTCGAGATTGGCCCTTGTCAACTAGTAGTTTTCACTAATAATGATCATATTTCACCCACACAATCTAATGAATTGAAATTATCATATTTAGGAATGGTTTCAGTGAGTCTTGGTTTAATAATGTTTCTAAATTTCAAAAATTATCAGAATATGGAAGCCTATATGTTTCTTGATGATAATTTTTCACTAATATTTATGGTTGGAATTTATTCCTAATGGGGTTAGAGAGTTGATCCAAACATGTTGACAAAGTATTCTAATTCCCATAAAATTGTACGGATGGATTTATAGTCTATGTATTTAGGTGTGAAACTCACTTCCAGTGAATATAAATGTGGTAATGAATAATTATTACCAGTGACTCATACGTACCCCTCATGGGAGACATACAGAGGTATAAAAAATCATTCTAGAGGTAGTAACGCGGTGTTACTATTTGGAATAATGAACACCCTTTTAGTGTTTATGGAGAATAAGGACTAAAACGTTCTATGTATTCCTTACTAAATAAAACTATCAAGTATATTTAAGGATTATATAGTATCACCATAAAAGTATCAACATTTAATTAACCTCTTATTACATGAGCATGAGACTCACGGAGTTTCATTTTCTAGTATAAAGCTGAGTCTGTGATTATTTATAGAGATATTAGTGTTGTAGTAATGGAATAATGATCATTTCATATGGAAAAGGACTCTGCATCCAAATGATGTATGGGGTGCATGAGAATCTATTATTGGAGTATTGACAATTTCATTGATAGTGAGTGATTTAATATCCTTAAATTGATTGTGTCTCCACTATACTCATCCATTATACGAGATATTTACACAAGGGTTTTATTGATTTAGTTTCCCTGTGGGACTAAAAATTATCTGGAGGGAAACATATTTGATTTTCCAAAAGGTGGGGAGTGTCATTCACTTCATTAAGAGGATAATTTTCAACCCCTGGTGATTTTATGAAATATTCTAATGGACCTCCTAAGTGAATACATCCCCATGGTGCAAAACCTTCGGTGTGGAATGTCCAATGTATTTTTTGGTTATAACCATTACATATAAAATCATTTATTAATTGTAGGAAGAGATATTCATTGATTATTGTGGTATTTGATCTCTTAGGAATATTTTATCAAGTGGGTTGGATCCTAAGTAGTTTTCTCCACTAAATAGTTAAAAAAAATTGTAGAATGGAGGATTATACCAATTTATTGGTGGTGGTGGGTTTTTGAGATGTTTGGTTAGGTTTTTATTCTTCCTAATGCATGAATTTGTATGTTTTTTGAAAAAATAATGATAAACAAATCATGTTATCTTCAACTTTGGGGGTGGTTCATTTAGATATAGAGGCATGGTAATTGTATTTTTTATGAATATGTCTGATGTGGTTAGGGTAGAAGTTCCATTTATCTTTGTTTCATGATCTGGAAAAAAAATTTCTCATTTACATGTAGGAAGAAGATTATAGTGAAATTGATTTTTGTCTTGAGAAGAATTCTTCTTATAAATCTTTTTGGTGTATGTGTGGAATATTTGTTATGAACTCATTACTGGAGTACAATATGGATGTGTACCTTTCATGAGAAAAATATCTAGAAGACAATTTTAAAGTAGAGAGATGAGAACACGCACTAGATATGGACTTTATAACAAAGTATTCTAAGATATATTAGAGTGGTTTTTTCATCTATGTAAGCCCATGTGGCTGGATAACACTTAGTTAAGGATTTTTTGTGCATTAGTTCATTATAACACTATTCTATAGAAAGTTTTTATTCTATTATGGTATTAACTGTTTGTGATCTTGATCCAATATATTTGTTTATGAAAGATGATGTTTCATTCTTGGGTACTGGAATACTAATTATTCTTTGATATCATACATATGAGGTAAATTGGAGTGCACATGATGGTGGGTTATTTTTAACATGGTATTTCTTCATGAGATTCCTTTTTTCATCACATATAGTTTACTTTTCAGTGATGAAAATGTTTTTCAGAGGGGTGATGTAGTGAAATTTGTTTTACCTAAATGAAACATAACTCAATTTTGAGATTCAATGTCCCGAGACCTCCAAAAAATGTAAAATTTTAAATTCAAGATAGAATATGGACTAAAATAAATTATCTGATGGATCTATTATTTTCACGGTGTAGTGTCTACCCAAGGGATGGGATGGAAGGGAATTATGTGTGTGTAATGGAAAATATTAAAATATATCAAGGATAATCATTTTTTAATGTTGTGAACATTCCTATGAATAATGAATTTCCTCACAAATGGAGCATTGGGTATAAATTATAACCCCATTGTTGTGTTTGAGATGTTGGTTTAACCCTAGTAATGGTATAACATCTATTTTCATTGGGAATCCTATGAGTTGGTCATCATTGGTGGTTTAAGTTTTTATTTGAGAAATGAAATTTTAAATATATTTATTATCACATTAATGAGGATTAAATTCTTTAAAACTCATCAATTTGTCAATATTAACATATTTATGTCAATGTATTAGGTTATTTTCCCGAACTCTGGGAATAAGGAGTACCAATAGAGAGGCGTTATTTTAGGGGATCGATGAAATCATCCTTGAAATCGATTATGAAAATAGATATGAAGAGGACCTTCAGCAATAAGAAATCTATTTTGGTGGCATATCTTTATATTATTTTAAATATTCCTAGCAAATCGATTCTTCTTCTTGAGTTAGTTTCAATACTCTATTGGTGTTGATTTGAATGAAAAAAAGGAATTAAGAGTATGATATTGATTAAATAATTGATCACATTGAGACTATAACAATTAAAACAAAGTGTTTTCATGGGGTTGTAAGATTTCATTCACTAATAAATATACCAAATAAGCAAATCAATTTAATAGTGATGGTTTATTACCAAAATGATTGATTCTATCATAATATAAATAATTCAAATTTAGTATCTAAATGTTTTATTGGATGATTTATTTTATTATATTTATTAAAATAAAACATATTATTATCGTGGTCTATGTGATATTTATTTTCATGTTTTCTATAACATTAATCTTGGTGGTTGTGTGTTTTCAAAAAAGGTTCAATGAAAAATGAGGTGGACTTTTTTCCTCTTGACACTCTCCATATACCTCATTTACCCTAATATTATTTCTCTCAATGATTTAAGGTAACCATCATCAAGGGGTTGATTGATGTTAGTAGTGTGAGGTGATGTGGGAATAATGGTTTAACAGTAAAGGCATTTTGGTTTGAGTTGGGGGAACAGTGAGAAATGGTGGGTTAGTAAGAGGAGGAGGAAACTCAGCACGAGACATGGTGAGATAAGAAGCTACATGGAAAATGGTGTCAGTGGAAATGCATGTAATGTTGGTAGTTATAGAAAGAGATCTATGTGAAATCACTGGGTGAAATAAGTCATTCTCATCGTGACTGATGCACATGAGGAGGTAGAATCCTTCGGTTGACATAGGGTAGTAAGCATGAGATGTTTTGGATATTCCTTATAAACTCATAAGATTTCAATCCATACATGTTCAAATTGTTCATGAAACACCATGTGGAGGGTGGATGTACAGTTAGCCCAACTATATGGGTAGTGTGGTTAATGGGACCAGTGGGCCCGAGCTTATTGGACAATCTAGGATGACCTGGCTAGGAACTTCGGTGGGAGACTGACCCATGTAGTGTCTACCCGAACCAAAATGGTGGGTAAAATTGAATCATAATAATTTTTTAGATTCCATGTTATAATGATCCAACCCATGCATGGGGAATAATTTACCACGCTACGCTTTCCCCAACCAACCCCATCACACCACATAGAGTGCTTTGGGGATACCATGTGGTCTATTTCCTCTTCATGTTTTATTTTTTAGAGCTCTATCAATGGGTATCTAATATTTTTTATTAAATATCTTATCATAAGTATCTCTTTCATGTATATTGAGATTGAATAATCTAATCAGCAATATGAGGACACTTTTTAAGGTGATATGGATAAATTTTGTATTTCAATATGTAGCTTTGGGGACTGGGTATGGGCATGATGATCAGAGTGTTCTTGAGGATGGAAACCTTTCATGTATGTTTGGTTATTTAATGGTGTGGGATTTACCCACAATCCATTGGTATGTTTGGTTATTCCCATAACTTACTTAGTGATGGGATCCTCTACCTTCATATTAAATATCGTATGTTATTCACCCCATATATTGAATGTTAGTATCCTAAATCTAAGGACTTAGTATCCCCCCATTAATAGAGATTGTTCAGGGAAATAAAATTCTATTTTCTGTCATTATTCCTCCCACCATCCTAGGTATATGATCCATCACAATAGTTCATATGAGGTTATGTAGGTTTCATTGAATTTTTAGTTTAAATACTAGATCAGAGGTACTATAATGATGTATTAGAGGGTGAGGTGTTCCATCAAATAACAAGCATGAATAAACGATGATTGGGATAACCTTTATGGATTCTATATGTGTTTCACTATTTATAAATGTGGATAAGTGTATATTTCATTAGGAAATGTGACTCTTCAGCACCCCATGGGACTCCACTATGATGTGTTATGTATTCGGCTATCAATATATGACTTCATTGATTATTTTGTACCCCATGATTACCAATTTATCATGTTGTAATGCATTAAAGTATTGTAACTAAGTTGAATGTGAACTTTATTACCACATCGAGACTTCTAGTTGAGAATCATATCTCGGTTATTCATCCTGGTTCTCATCTGGTTACTTTTCTATGCTAGAATTTCAAGATACCTTGTTCATTTTTACCATTTGTTTTTGAGGCATCCTACTGATTATATTAAGACTCACCCATACTTAAACCATATCTACATACATGTTATGACAATATAGAAAATTCAAAGTTTCATATATGGTATTGGTAGATTTTGTGTTGATATGGATTTGCTTAGAGATAACACTTGGTGATCCTTGGCGACACACGATGATGGAGACAGTTGTGTCTAGAGATCATTATAAGAGTACACAGGCCATGGTGGATGTTTTATTTTCTTATATTTATCAAATTATAGGATTTTATGGTGTACAATTCCATTTTATTTTCCTCTATCTTGATATATTTGTAAATGATGTCTCATGAAAGTGTTTTGTATAGTTTAATTATATATGTATATATATATATCATACTCATGTTGTAGTTTATTTCAAAATTAGCGATATGTATCTATTCTTGGTTGATCAATGAAAATTACTCTTATATTATAAGATATGATTAGTTGGTTCTAGTCACCATCCTTTAACCTATATAAGGAAGACATATGGTAGAACTCTTGGCTTACCAGCTTCCCAAAAAAGGCCCTTGTGGGTTGGGATATTTCAAAAACATTGAAGAATAAAAATCATTGTATTACCATTAAAATTAAATAACTATAATAATACTAATATAAATAAAACAATGACTACAGGGAAAATTTCAAAATATTTTATAAATGTGTAGGAGGAAAATATCAATAGAAATCATGAGTATTATTCTCAACCCTTTTGAAATTTAGTATTGTGAGAACATTTGTTTCCTTCAAGGATATACATCCATGGGTACTTCTAGAGGATGTGGATTTCACTATCAAGCTTAATATTGCATATTTCCATTTGATATATTTTCATCTAATGTTTCTTCATTTGAAACTATATAGGTGTATATTGGAATAGTATAATGATATTTCCAAATTATACTAACCTAGTGAAATTTAAATTGATTTTTATTTAATCCATAAATAATTTTTTTGAATTTAATATTATATGTTCTATAGAAAACTTATTCAGTCATATGGTGCAATCAAGGTCATGGGAGTTACTCTTATAGAATAAATATGACCACACATAAAAATTGTAGCTTCATCGATCAAGAAATATATAACCCATAAAAAATACATATAATGACCCTTATGAAATTAAGGGGCCATAGGGAATAAATCCTATATTTTAGAAGGATGAACCTTTGGAAATATTTGGGTCACAGGGAAGAAATATTACATTTCCATCCTTTACCAAATCCACCCTTTCAATTTCAAATGACTCTTATGTTTTGGTAGAATTTACCTTAATAAATTCATGTTACTATAATAGTGGGGTTATCACCTTGATATTTTAACAATATTATCAAATAAATTGTCACTTTCATATTTCCAACTACCAATTCTAATAATATTAAACAATCATTTAGAAATAATTTTAATAGTGTGTAAATTTCATAATTTTTGTAGGATATTTAAAATTATTAAATAATTTTCTTAACTAATTTAAAATCATAATTTAATCCATTTAACTAATTAAATTCCATATTTACCAAAGTATCAAAAATTCATTAATTTTTTAGTTTATATATTTATTATGGGGTTAATTATAAATGAAAAATAAAATAAAATTACCAAAATGAAATCCCTTATCAAGGATATGTGCTCCATGTTTTTAAGGTACAAAAAAAGTGTTTAAAAACATGTGTGGCCTTCACCCTATAATAATCATATCTCTAGGAGAGTACTTAACCTCATGTTTGCTATGATCATATCACCCTAACCCATGTTTTCCACCCTATGGTTCTAACAAAATCAAACATTATAAATTCCATCATTTCATTCCCCTAAGGTAGAATTTTAATGTACCATTTCATTTTATATGTTCAATTTTTTTAGAATAAACTATTCAAATACACTAATTTTATTCCTAGAAAAGTAGACATGAAAAACACCAATGTTGGAATTGTACATGACATGTACACATAAGAGAACAACTAGTATCCATAGGAAAGTAGTGGTGTAATGTAAATACATAATATTACTGAGGTTGAACTATAATGCATATCTAGGGAAGTTATATGACACATGGGACCAAAAAAATACTCATGCATATATATTATCACCAACCTGAATTGTGTGGCTAAGGTACACAGTGTGGACACTAGACCGCATGGTATATGGGACCATATGGTTATTCTGATGTGTACTCTTATGCATATCGATCAATTTATTCTATCCTTATATGGAATAAATAACAACGTACACCTTTTCTGATATTTAACAAAAGAATGAAAGACTCTATGCTATATAAAACATGAGACTTGACATGTTTTTCAAAGATCACATGCCATGTTATTTCTAAATCAATATATTTAAACCTCATATACCTAGAAATAATATAGTTTCCATTTAATTCACTATAATTATTTCTTAACATCGTGATTCTATCTGCACTACCACCTCTCCCATATCCCCCAATCCTGAAATTCACCTCCCATTAATGCCATAGATGTCACTAACAATAGATTGGGATAGTGATACATAATTTGTGTCTAATAGATAAAAAATTAAGATGAAAATAATTAATATAAAGTGAACCAAACACCCAATTCATTATATACAAACATGTTTTGGTTTATTTGGGCAACATCTAGGGAAAGGTTTTGTACAAAAAGTTTTCTAAAGGAAGGGTATTTTTTCTGGCCACCTACATTTGTTCATAATTGAACACAACATTAATTGATTCACAAATAATGAACACAACTATGGGATAATATTTTTATAAGAAAATTTATATTATATAGGGATAATAAATTTTTAGAATATAAATTGAATCCAAAAATCATTAAAAAAGGGATAAAAACTCAACATAAACCGGTTTTTTTATCAATGTTTGATAAACACCATGACCACTATATGCTCCGTCGGGGATTCCTCAATGAATTAAAAAAAATTATTCTTAAAATACTCTCCAAAATCTCCTCTATAAATAGGTATCATGGTAGTTTACCATAATTTATAAAATTAAGGATATTTAAAATGTTTATTTGTGGTTTTTATAGCATTTTTAATTAAACACTTGAAACATTCCCCACCCAAGGCCCTAAAACCTGAACTAAATTTATGTCATCCCAGGTTGAAACCCATATTCTGAACACCATTAATATGTTATTATTTTTATATGGAGATTTTTCTAGGATATATATGTTATTCTTCATGATTTTTTGTGTCGAATGTAATTAATTTATTATTTTTAATATTTTATATTCATGAATTTTTGTTTAATTAATATGAAAAAAAGTCAGTGACTACCTCAAAAAAATTTATTTAGAATAACCTAATTGTTTTAATGTAATATTATAGGTCACTACATTCACCCAACATTCAATATTTTTCAATATAAAAAATACAACCCCCGAAAAATGGTATGGTAATTGAGCTCAAATATTAATCTTTTACTTCCAAAGCTCTCTTACTGGTTTATATACTTCCACATAATATGCATCATAGGTATTAGTCGACCATATAGGGTCCGATATTACCTTTCCTCAATCTACACCTGGTACACCCCAAAGCTAGATTCATCCAGGATATCTAGTTCACCCCAATCAATCACATGTAATATATCATTCTAACATCACATCATTATTTCAAGACGAATTTTTTCTGCTAATATAATAATAGTGGTAAAATTATTTGGTAAGAAACTTCCCTACCCTCTGAGATAGATGAGATGGAATAATTAACATCAAGAATAGTTTGATCTATAAACTAAATATACAAAATCTATGTCATAAATAGAACTTTATAAATATATTATCTCCCTAGAAACACTAAAGTCCCCCATCGTCTTGAATTGTCGTATTTATTCTATTGTTGAGTTTTCCTCATTCAATTTTGGATCACCAACACCTTAAAAATCATTAACATCACACACATCCTCCTCATTAGATATGTATTTCAAACTTAAATAGTGTAGAATATAGAGAAAGAAAGAGTCCCACACATATCCTCATTACTTTTGATTTCAATAGATGAATGGTAGTTATTTTTTAATGTAAACAATATTAAATATAGGTAATATTCCTATATCCTAAAAAAATTAAGTGCATAATCACTCAAAAATATCCTCAATATCCCATATAGTTCTCACGAACTAAGAATATATCAAGGGGTGTAATTACATATTATACCACAACTGAGTCTAGAATTTACCATGTATGTTCCCCTACAATAGGTTTGTTAAAAAAATATCATTCAGAAACAATCATCAAAAATATCCCATGAAATCTAATGATGTCATCCATGTAAAAGAATCAAAAGCTCTCTATGTAAATCTTCTCCCATATAGTATGAAAATGGGTTGACATGATCATATGATCAAAGAAAAACTAGATAAGGTCATGATCCATTGCTTAATTTGGATGTCCCATCATAAAGATCAACAATATGTCATCAAAATTCCACACCTAAATTCCAAGGGTATGTGTCAAACATTCTAGAACTTGGTGAACAAACATCTCCTACAAATGTATAATGTACGACGTTATGAACACCAAAAAACAAAAATTCATACATATCCATCAATAATATCATTATATATCTAATATATTGTCAGAATATGATGTTCTATTAAGGGAGGAGGGTGGAAATCTCCCAAAACCTTCTAATATTGAATGACTAGGACCTCTATCCACCCTTAAAAGAGAATTATATTCTACATAACTTTATACATTACATCAGCTGTATAACTTAATGATATCTATTTTTCTGGGACTTCAAAAATGATATATATGACTTGGGAACTTTTATCATTAAAGAGTTATATGGGAAAATAACATTTATTTAGGATAATTGACATTCCACTCATCCACTAAGGAATAATTAATCAACTAAAACTATACATTCATATCATCCAACAACTAATCTTGGGATTTATTGGTAAGGAGATCATCAACAAGATTTCACTTTTCTAAAGTGTAGACAATATTGAAGTAATAGTCCTATAAGAAATTTAGAAATCATCTTTACCTTAGATTCTGATCATATTTAGGCAAGATGTAATTGGGACTCTTGTGGTCTATATAGACTATGAACTACTCTCTAAGAATTTAATTTCCCAAGGTATTAAATAAAAAAGCTAGTATTATAGGCTCTAAATTATTGGTTTCAAAGTTATCATATGGTATCATCTCCCTAGACCCATAAAAAAATCATTTCTTACTTCTTCATTATAACACAACAAAGACCTATACTATAAGAATCATTAAACACCATATTGTATACTCTTTAGGTAGATACAACACTAAATAATTGGTCCCCCTCCATCTAAACATCCTAAATTTTCTCTAGAACTATTAAAACTATATGAATGGATTCCCATTAGGGTAATGAAAATCAAGGGAGATTCTATCCAATAGAATTACAATTTCAATATCTGATAATATCCTCCCCTTCCAAGGAAGCTACACACCTCAAACATAATCTTACGTAAACTCTAAATATCCATCAATTTTATCTTCACATGATCTATCAATACTTCACCCAATAATTTGACATACCCTAAGAAATAAACTTTACATCTATATAATTAATACTTTGAGATTTTACCATAATACTTGTTCCCTTAAAGAAAGTCTAGGACGATCCTTAGGTACCACGCATGATTTTCCACTGAGGATGAAAAGATATTAATTATAAATTTCTTACTTTCCACTTCATTTATATATCTTTTTGTAATTAAAAAAATACCCATATAATCCAATATATTTTATTTGATGTTTTCACTACTAGTATAAGAAAATGACTATTATTGAATTTATTTGATCTTTATTCTATAGTTATTATTTATTTTCATTATTTTTTATTATTATTGGTATTTGGAATATTCTATAAAATTATTTTAATCCTGATTTTTCTTGTAAAAACCATTCAGTTTAATTTTTTTATAATTTTCTCAAAGTATAATGTCATACACACTTGGTTAGAATGTTATATGCAATTCATATGAGTCAAATTATATTATGCAGATTTGAAATTCATATGCACCTTGTTTAATATCATACACCATTGAATGTATTCTAGATAATATAAAGTATGGACTATGGATTATAAAGTCATATAAGATTTGAAAGTCATACACACTGAGCTTGAAATTCATACATTGTCTCTTAAAATCATATGTGGGTTTAAAAATACATACAAAATGTGTTTCTAAAGTAATATGAAATATATTTTCCTACACATAGTAAATTTTTTTTGATATTTAAATTCTTCTAGTAATATAAAATTCATATTAGATATGAAGAATTATGAAAAATATAACTTCGTACGAGAATTAAAGTCTTGTGAAAATATGTTCTATGAAATTAAAAGATTTACATTGACATAAATTTTTACAAAATTCATATAACTTAACAATTCTCTTCAAAATCATAAATTATAGTTTGTTGAAGTTACTATTTTATTTTGAATAAAAAAATGTGTATATTTATTATTATACTTTTTTTATAATTATTTATTTATTATTTCAATTCTCTATGAAGTAGTTTGGAATTGTTTTATTCATAATTAAATACAATCCTTGATAGAAGTTACAAGAATTATTTTTTCAATTCATATTTACTAAAGTAAATTAAATAATTGATCAAAATATGGATATGGTAGTAAAATCAATGGGTATTTATTATTCATGAATTAGGAAAATATCCACAAGTTTTATGGATCATTTAGTATAATATTTATTGTTGGAATTAAATTTTTATTCATTTTTTTTTCTAACAACATTTTATGTACATCATGGTTTCTATTTTTAAAAAAGTGCCTAGTAAATTTATGGTAGTATTCATGTAATTTTTTATTTCTATGGAAAGGAAAGAAGATTTTATAGATTTTGATTTTTGAATTATTTAAAGGATAAATCATGTAGTGACCTATATATCTAATAGTTCATTTTATATACTTTTTGAGATATGATGTTGATCTATTTTGTTGAGGCACTTCTAGATCACCCAATATTCATTGTTTAATCATTCATGAATGAATAAGAATATCATTCCTACACCACCATTTTTTTAACTTTTAGTGGGTTCATAGTTTTAATATTAATTTCTAGTTAGTTTTCTACATTGTCTTACAAGCATTCATGTGCTATACCACACATAGAAGGTACTGAATAGTTCTTATCACCCGACCAAAGGGTAGTAACATATGACATGATTTATCGTATTTAAAATTCACTTGTTCTATGAAAATCTCATAAAAATTATAGATTGGGGGTACTCCTTGTCGAAAAACATGGGTTTTCCAACTCTTGTAAAAGGTGTTTTTATGTTTAGTTTTTCTTCTTTTGAATTTACTAATTTCGTTTTGAACCCAAAAAATACATGGTTAATATTTATCATTCATAATAGTTTGATTATGGCCTTTTCCATTTGAATTGTTTTGGTTAATCTTGAACTAGAAAATGACCTTTGTCTATAGTGTATATACATATTCCTATGTTAGAGTGTGAAGAGTAGACATATTATAATTTGGATCCAAATAGCTATTAAATACTTATTTAATTTCATTTACCATTTATAAATCATTTTTTTTGAAAAATTAATTTTCAATTTTTCTTAATCCAATATATTTCTAAATGTTGTATATAATTTAATCTATGTTTTATGATTGATAATTAACCCCTTATATCAAATTATCAACATAGGTGGGGCCTAACAGTCGGTATAAAATTAGTCTCTTTTGAGGATAATCATTGAGTGTTGTTTTTTATTTGATTGTATATACTTATTACACTAACATATATCTATATATTTTACAATACTAATGGGAAGAGATATTTATAGTTTTATAATGTTAGGGGCTGAAAATCTGATTTTTTTAAGACCACCTAATTTCAAAGGAAGTCATTGTGGATAATGAAAGGAATAGATGATGGTATTTTTAGAAAAGATCATTATTGAATATTGGAAAATCATGGATTGACCTTATAAATTTTGTGAATTTGAACTGTAAACATCGACTAGTAATGATGGTACCAAATTTGTTTTCAATTATAATGTTATAACTTTTCAATATTGATCTTTAAGAAGAAACTATTACTGTCTCATTTCCTTTTATAAAATTGCTTCTATCATTTAGAGGACATTAAAAATCACTACACAAGAAACTTAACATTAATAGAGAAACAGATAATGAATTTTTAGGGATTTATTTCAAGAATTTTTAATTGTTTATCATGAAAGCGTTAGTTAAATTTATAAGAGTTTTACTAATACTGTGAAAAACATGTTTACGCTTGGTAGAACCATAAATAATGATGGTTTTTTAAAATAATACTATATTATCTACTAAATCAGTTTCAATTCAAAAATTTTTTATTGAGAAAAATAATGATTTTTTATAATAAAAAATCGATGATATGATTATATAATTTATTCAATATGAGTATAAGATTAGTGAAAATGGTATTTAATCTCATGATAAGAAGAAATTACTTACTTTAAATGGAAATATTTTTATTACAAAACATTTAATTATTTTTGAGAATCTTTTACTTCTAATAACAATTCTGATTTGATTCAACTATAAAACTATGTAAAGACAATCCTAAAGAAAAGTTTAATTAAAAAATCATTGGATGTAGAAGTATTAGAATGATATTTAAAAGGAAGAGGGAATTAACTACTGGTTGGTGTTGTTTTAGAGTTTCTGTCTCCAGTGAAGAATATATATTTGAAAAAATAAACACATAATATTTCCATTTTATGAAATTTTTGTTTCTCACCTTCATAATTATTTTCATCATGTGATTTAGTTGAATATTATAAGAAATATTGAAATAAATTATAATGGAAAAATATGATAATGAATGATGTTTAGATTCAGATATTGATTCCTATTATAATTTTATAAAACACTAAGTTATAGTGGATAAACTTAATTAATATCATGATAAATATCATCAAGAAATTGAACATTATCTTCCATGTATAAAAAAACTGAATAATTATCATAAGGAAGTTATAGAAGAAAAGAAGGATATGTAGTAATATGTTGAATAATATAAGATTATTGATTCTAAATTTTATAATATTAATGAGGATGATAAAAATTTAAAGGATTTTATTTCTAAAAATACTCATGTAGTTGAAACGAAGTTTATTACTTGGTTTGATTAAATATCTAATCTAAAGAGAAAAAACATTGTTTTTTTTCTTCACCTAAAAAATCTAAATTTTTTGATGATCCTAAATTTTTTTTAAAATAAAATAGAATGATTGAAGATGTAGTTACAAGTATGATGGAAATTTTACCAAAATTTATTAGTAGAAGACAGCTATTAGATCAATTTATGAGACTATAGAAAATCTCAAGAACAAAAAAATTGAAATTGTGTTGGTTGTGAAGAGAGATTACCAAAAATTCATAAAACATATTTGTAAAGGTTAAATATGAAAGTATTTATTATGTTACATGTTTTAGATGTGAATTTTTTAAAATTATACTATAAATTTTACATTAAATTTTGTTCAATATGTTTGTCACATAAATGAATTTGTTTTTAAATATACTTTTAGAGTTAACGTAACAAACAATTATGAAATATGGGTTCCTAAATATAATTTTTCGAAACCCATTATACCTAAGATATCTGGGGTTCTCATGTAAGTATTTTTATTATTGATAGCATGACTATCTCTCATATTTTTACTATTTGGTATCTATGGATTAAAATATTCTCTTTTTCCTTTATGTCTAGTGAGCAATTAGACTCATTTTTATAACAACTTTTTTTTAATATTTCATAATTTATAGTTACATTTAATTCTTCTAAAATCATTATAAAATATTGATATATCACCAAGCATTTTAACTGGCTCCGTAACTCTTTTATATTTTTTTACAAGTGTATTTTATCACTATATTGTATATAAAACATTTTAAATCATTATTTAAACACACTTTGAAGTAGAAAAGTTTATTCAATTGAATGGAAGAATACATGAGGGTGGGTTATATTTTATAATTTATTGTATTTAAATTAAAATTTTATTTTTCTTAAGGATACATGAATTTTAAGGGGTTTATTAGATTTAATTTCTTATATTTAAAATCAGATTGGGCATGTTGACATCTATATTAATACATATTTAAATTTTCATTAAAAGAATGCCGAAATATTTCTTTTTATAATTCATGAATAATAATATTATGAATTGATTATTATTATTTTACATAGAAAGAGATATTAGTTTATGAAATGTCTTATACTTTTGAAAAAAAAATGTTTTCAATTTGTCTTTATATGTTACATTAAATTTATTTTTTGGACTAAACTTTTTACGAGTTCATCATTTACATTTGAGAAAATGTATATTATAATTTTAAATGATATACATATATATATATATATGATATTACCTATTGGATATTCTATTTATTAAAATTTTAGGATAGATTCTAAATTATGTTTTTTAAAGGTAATATATGTTATATATTTCATAAAAATGGGAGATTTATTACAAAATTTTAAAATATAGAGATTTTTTGTTTTAAAATTTCAAAAAGGGGGTGACATGATTGAGTAATTATAATTAAAATAGTTTAGATTTATAATTTTAGAAGTTGTAAAATTTAGAAATATTTATTCGGATTTATTATTTATAAAAAAATGGGGAGATTATTGAGTGGCCCCAATAAAATTTGTTTTTTGACTTTTTATAATTAAAAAATTATCATTGTAATCCCAAATATTTTGTTTTTAAGTAAAAAAACTTATACCAGAATATAATAATGATTGAATTTATTTGATCTTTTTTTCTTAGTTAGTGTATATTCATTTCTTTATTGTTTCTTGGATACTTTAATTAAATTATTTTTTTCTTGATGTATCATTTCAAATACATTCATCTTGATGTTTTTAGAATTTTATAAAACCATAAATTCATATTCACTAGGATAAAATTATATACATCATTCGTATGAGTCAGAGTATATTGTATGAATTTGAAAGTCATATGTGTTATGATAAAATTCATAGACTATAGAAATTAAAACGACTAATTTAATATTCAACACATGGGTTATAATGTCTTAAAGGATTTTAAATCATGCACAGTAGGTCTAAAAGTCAAATGATGTGTCTTAAATTATTATATTTTTTAAAAACACATACATGTTGTGCTTCTAAATTTATGTGTAATATAATTTTATACACATTCTAAAAAATATTATAAGATTTAATTTTATACAAGAATATTGATATGTTATGGGATATAAAGGATTATTTAAAATAAAAAATGATACAGATACTATAGTCTTTTGAAAATAAGTCTTATGAAATTAAAATAATTATTTTATCTCCAAAGTCAAACATTATTTTTAAGACTTAACTATTTGTATTTAAAAAAAACAAAATTTACACTATTATAGTTGTTTTATCTATTTCAAATCGCTCTGTGTTTATATATATTGTTATAGTTGTTTTAAATTTTTAAATTTTTAATTTATTACTTTTATTATATGAAAACAATTTTTGAATTGTTTTTTTAGAATTTAATAAAATCCATAATAGAATAAAGGTTAATTATATTTATGCTTAATTTTTACAGAAGTAAATTCAAAATTTGAATATGGATGGAATTTTAAATTATATTTATTTTACATGATTTATGGGAATTATTAATATGTTTTATGGATAATTATTAGAGTTTTTTTTATTGGAATAAAATTTTAATTCATTTATTATTCTAGTGAAACTGTTTTTATTTATTATTATCTATTTTAAGTAAGTATTGTTGAATATTTCAGGTAGTAACCATGTTAATTTTTATTGTTATGTAAAGTTATATGAGTATTATATTCATTGATGGTTATACTATTTAATGTTAAAATCAAATAGTTAACACAATAACAAGTACTTCATTGCGTGATAATTTTAGACCTATAGTGTAACTATATATTGTCATGTCACTATGGGATTTCCTAGTCATCTTCATTTGAACATTCTTGATGGTCCGAGAAGAACATTCCCACAAAAAAACATATATTTGAAACATTAATTGTGTTTATTGTTTTTATATCTTGTTTGGGTAGTTTTTGTACCTATATTATAAACATTAATGAGTTGTAACACACATAAAAGGTACCAATTGGGTTTTCCCACCTTACTAAAATAGAGTGACATATGATTTTATTTATCCTGTTAAAAATTCATCGGTGATGGATTCTTCCATGAAAGGTATTTTTTGTGGACGTTTTTTTAGAAAAAGTAGGATTTATCAACTACAGTAAAAGGATTTTTTAGTATTAGGGTTGTTCCTTTAAGAACTCTTGGGATTGTTTTGATAAAAAAGAAATATATGAATAAGATTTATAACTTGTAAAATTATAGGCTTAAGATACTCCAATTGTAAAATATATGATCAAGATTGAACCCGTTTTAGACCTTTATCTATAGTGGATATCCATACTCCAATTATTGAATGTGTAGAGTAGAAGTTGGATCATTTGGATACAAATTATAAAAACATTTTGTCACTTGTTTTATCTTTTCTGTAAAACCTATTTAAAATATAATTTTTAATTAATACTAATCCATAAAATTATACAGTATAATATTCAAATAATTATGAGTTGAAATATTAAAATGCCAATACTACCCCTAATCTATTTTCTAGTCATTAACTAGGGTGGAAAAAAAAAATTTCTTTAATAGAGACCACCATGAACTTATCTATGAACGGTGTAAAGATATGATTCATGGTTCCTTTCAAAAATTATAGAGTATTCATCATTCCTGATAACATTACCAAAAACTCATAATTCCTATAACATCCCTACAATTTCATATTTAGGATTTCCACCTCACAAACCCAAAGCTGGTGATAACAACACCTATGATATTGAAACCCGAACCTTGATACCCATAAAATACTCAACTCATTATGTGACTGAACCCAAGTGTGAATTCTAATACCTAATGGATGGAAACTAGAACTATAGGTCATGATAAAAAATTATAATATTTAATTACACAATAATAATATAATAAAAATCAGTAGATGGATCCTAATACTAATCTAGTATTATTTACACATAATTTTGACATTTTAAAAATGTAATATAGGAGAAAAAATGATACAATAGAGTAAATGAAAATGGATAATATACCATAACTCTTGATGTGAATGTATTAATTACAAAACAAATAAATCATATACTATATAAGTGGGTGAATATTTAACTCGTTCCAAATTGGGCCTAAGATAGGGGATAGGAAATATATAACAGAAAATGTTCCAAATACAACCTCCAACCATCACACAACCAAATCAATCATTGAAGTGGGAACCGATCCCACCACATGAAAATTTTAATTAAGAGATCAAATTGTACCACATGTAACATCCCAACCCCCAACTCACTAGCTTGGGGAAATCTAGAGGAGTTAATGGCCTTAGGGGACATTCCACAAACACAAAATTATGGAAATAAATCCCTACGGATTAGAGGAAACATTAGAGAATGGACGACCCTTATCACCCAAATAAACCCATCATGAAGAAGACTGAATATAAAAAAACCATATATGATGTTTGTTACAAAAAAACCCATAACATAATGAAATTATAATCAAATTCATAGTATGAAATTATACAATATGGATGAATAAAAATGTAAAATAAATATAAAGACTTGGGGTTCTAGGGTGGCATTACTCTAAACTACAAGACATAATAAAACATCTAATATCCAACTTCAATTATCCATGAAAGAAAAACCATGAATCCACACTATCACAGAATGAAATAATACACCTAAATTTGGTATGATGAACAAATTCTTCATATACACGATACAGAATATATAGGGGTGAGTATAAAAAATCAATAGGTAAACCCTAGGATTATTAAAAATTCCATTAAATGTTTTATAAGTTAGATACAATTTTATACAAAATAATTTTTTGTATAATAAAATCAATACAAATGATTATATATGAGAATTAGTGAAATAAATCACACCAGACATTCTTTCCTGGAACAAACCCATACACCAATGAAACTCAAATCCCAATGAAACTTTTTCCAAATTGAAACCAATGAATTAACTAACTCTAAAGTACTAAATTCTCCTCTAGACATGATCATCACTCTGTGGTAAAATTCAATGATTCCTAGTTGGTCCCTAGTTATGTCCCACATAATATGGACCATTATATATGCATATGAATGAAAACCCATAAACCCATGTTCATTCCAATTTCATAAAACAAAACCCTCTTTAATTTTAATAAAAAAATAAATTCTTTTTAACAAAAACCTTATCGGTTACATCTACGACCCAATGTTTAAGAACTACTAGAAAGATACATTCAAATTAAAATTCTACAATTGTTTCTAATTAAAATTGAAAAATTAAATTATTTAGAAACCAGATGCCTTCAAATTATAGAGGAAGTGGAAAGAGGGAGATTCCACCTACCTCAAAAGCAACCAACATAGAGAATAAATTCATGTTCTAAAAAATATGGACTCCCATACCCATTTCACTAATAAATCTAAGCGAAAATTCAACAAAATTTAACTAATATATTAGATCATGGAATAAAATCCATAGTCTAATGTTCCAAAAAATAAGTACTAAAAAATAATGATATTATAAAAAATTATAACCCTATATATAGGTCATGAAATCATGGATATATGTAATAACCAAGGATTTGCTAACGGTGGCTCTTATTTTCATAAAAATAGGACCATGAATAAATCCAAGGTTTAAAATATGGATATATGAGTATTTCTATAGTTTCTGCCATGGATATTAGTCTATTACATGGTTTAAAGACATGGGTTTTAATACTAATATGAAATTCTATAGCCACAATCCCAAACAATGTCTATAGTCTTATAAACAAAGTTTCCTCTTTGGAAATACACTTGTAGCCATGGTTTGAAATCATGGATATAATATAAAACAATAGTTTTCACTATGGAAATACACCTATATCCATGGTTTGAAACTATGTTTATTGGTTCTTCTACACAATAGTATATGCAAGATTTCTAACTGAGGCTATAGGTGTACTTGGACAGTGGAAAACCTTCATATAGTCTAGTATCCATTATTCCCACTATGGAAATACACCAGTTTCCATGGATTGAGAATATGGATAATTATTATTCCACAAAATAGTATAGACATCATTTATATCCCTCAACATTGGTGTACATCCATGATGGAAACCTTGTCTATTAGTCTGTAGTGATAATTTCAAATAGTGGCTATAGACTTCTACACCAAGCATAAAAAGTGCTACTTCCTCACCGATCTAGAAGAATATACAAACAACTGAATAAATTAATTCATATATTTATAACCAAATAGAAACGAAAATAATATTTAACATAACAATAATAAAACTAAACTACCCAATAATATCCAACATATAAATCATTGAAAAATATGATTCACATCAAAAGTAATCCCTAATATCAATATCACCAGAACCATGATAAAATCTTCCAAACCTCCAATGGATACTCCATCACAACCTCTCCCACTATTATATTCATTATCGTCATTGGAATTAACAATGAAAACTACATCAACCGTGAATCTGCAAGGACATCGATAATGAAATTGACAATAACACTAGTACAAGTATGGGAACCGACACTAACACCGACACCAGAATGTGAATATAAATCTATATAAATAGAATACATTGTCATTAAACAATAATAAAATTCCAAATCATTTTCTTGTGTAACTACATAATAAATATTAGAAATAACATTCATCTTATATTCATTTATCATATTTTTATGTTGAGTGTCTTTTTAATATTTTTGAGTTGCTTATTTGATTACAACATTAATTTATTCTACTATGACTATACAAATATAGATACTCTAAGAAATAGTATAGGAAGACCAATATTTTTATGGTATCATCATCTTCCCAGATCATCAACACACATTTCAATTATTTTTATTTCTTAATACCTAATTTATGTGATGGTTCATGTAACACAACAAAATTCAAAAAAATACAATTTAGTTAATAGAGTATATGAAACACAATAGTAAGTGCATAGAATAATATAATATTCCCTAACTAAAAAATATATTTAATATTTTAAATATATTAGATCTATTCAATATATTTAAATTCACCCATCATTGATTTTATCTTGCATTGGATGCAACAAGTTTTATTAATGTCTTGTGTTATACATAAGACCAAATATTTCTGAAAAATATTAATATTATTATTTAAAATGAAAATTATCCCCAAGAAGTTAAATTGGAGGTCAATAATTGGATTATATAACTTATGAACATATATTGTTTAATTAATTTTTTTCCAATAAATTAGAGGTTATTATAGACACAATATGAATATAAAAGAATAAATTAAAAACAATATTGCCCCAATTTCATTTATCTTGAAAAATTAAATTAATTTCTATAAGTGTAAGATATTTATGATATAGATATATGTTCCGTAAAATAATTTTGATATTTTTTCCAATAGATTTTATATACATATGATGAGAATAATTCAAATTTTATGCATATCAGATATATTTTTAAGTGTAGTTTTGTTTGTTTTTAATATAGATCATTTTTTAAATATATTTTGAAACATTTATAAACCATTTTCTGAAATATAATCTATATTTTTTAAATCATAATTTCTAAATTAGATTAGTCTGAAATTTTTCTGTTTTTCTAAAATATTTAATTTTTTTACGAACTCTAAAGAATAAATAATTTTAATTGAAAAATGAATTTTCGTCAAATTTATTTATAAGGTTAAATTGTATTTTTGTTTTTTTAATTTTTTATAAATATTACATTTATTAATAAAATTAAGGTCAATGAAATATATTTTACATTTGTATTGGATATAAAAACATTTCATAATTTTGAACTTTTTTACTTTAAAACCTCGCTTTGTCATCCCGTCTACTAGATTAGTTTATAAATAATTTCATCTACTTCTTTTATTTTAATTTCAAATAATGTATTCTATATTTTTAATAAAACTAATTTATAATTTATAATAATTTAAACATAGTTTTCCCCAAAAATATTAGTGAATTAAATTAAAATTTAATATAGTGATTAAGAGAAAAACTAGATTAACAATGGACTAATCCTAAATCATAAAATCCAAAATTTCCTATAAAATTTACCAAAATATGTTGAATGGAAATATTTAAACCATTTCATAAATTTCCTCTAAAATTTAAAAAAATTGCATGAAAAATATATACGGGATAGTTCTCAATAGTTTTTACCTTTTTGTATTTATAACAATGTCACTTCTCCACTATAAAAGGGAACAACACCCTCACTTATTCACACCTCGATATCCCTTTAGATCCCAAAATACATGATCAAATAATTCCAAAAAATCCCTCACCTAATCCTATAATCATAATTTTATTTATAAATAATGACAATGAATGCTTTTTGTATAAACAAATAGGAGTTACGAGAAAAAAAGTTACCATCCATCAATGAGATCTATTGATTTATTACATTATACGCCACTTAAATTATTATCATATATTTATTATATAATTAAATATGTATCAAAAATATTCTGTGAGGTTTTTGTGTTTTTTAATTACCTACAATTTCACACACTTCCATCAAATGGGATACACAATCATTATTCATGTGTACAGTAGACTATAGGCTTGCGAACAAATGTCGTTCATTCTTCCATTACCACCTTTTAAGGTTAGAAATAATGATAAATTTATCGTTTATATATTATATATATATATATTATTTATAATTTATTTATTCTTTTCTAATTTTAATATAACACATACTTTCCTTATTCCCATTGTCTTATAATATGATAACATCATTTGTGGACATGTGGACTACCACCTCCATAAAGTGATGTGATTCGTTTACACATCAAATAGTATATATTAAGGGTGGTTTTAGTAAATATATGTGTTATATATAATATTAATATGATATTTTCATGATCATATATATATTTTACATACTTTACAAATATGAAGAGGTAAATAGAAGTAGTGTTCATGTGTACGTGCGGCCTACCATCTCCATGAACGATGCTTTCCATTTCCCATATAAATTTTTTTGAATAGTTTTAAATAGATATATAGTGAATATATATGATATTTAAATCATTTTTTACATAATAGGGTTGATTAAATCAATATCTATATAATAAGAGAAAAATATGAAGTCAAAATATTCTGAAAATATATGACAATTAACAATAAAAATGACTAAAATAATGAATGATGGTTAAGAGATGGGTAATAAGATATTATTATAGGATAATATATGATATTGAAAATATTTTTATGATTTGGGTATAAGTAAATAACATTCATTAAGACATTATAATGTATTTTAAGTGGTCTTTAATGAAAAATGAGTATAAGGTACGAGATTTCATCTAGATTTAAATTCCATTGAGAAATATTTGTTATTATGAACCAATTCACTTTAATGTGGTGTATATACTCCACATTAATCATTTTACATAATGATTCACTAATATTTAATGGTATTATATGTTTCAATTTAAATTATCTCATCCAATGCGGTTTGAATTTAAAATTACTTATAGGTAAATGTCTTCTTTGAAATCTCATATTCTTTTGTGATGGTTAACATTCTGTTAAAATAATCACTTCATTGTGAAGATTTTTCTTTAGAAATAAACATTATTTTAGACATAAAAACTCTTATATGATGGGTAAAATTATTTATTAAATGATATACCATTGATATATACATGGTGTTCACTTGAGATTTATTTGATTAACTATAGAAATATTGATAAATCTACATATTTTACTTAATACAGATATTTGATAAGGCAAATATTTTAGGAATTAAGTCAATCATTCTACAGATGAGGAATTTTTGGAAATATATGACATGGGGTGGCCTGTTTATATACATCCCCTTAATGCATTTGTGGTCTCATGAGTCAACTAATTTAGCAAATCAAATGGGTCTTCAACTCATATATTATAAACTATCTTGTGAAAGGTCGTGAATTTAAAGGTTCCATGTTCCTAGGAAACATGGAATATAATAATTCTGAATTTCCTACATTATATTTAGTTATTATTTATAAAAGAGATATTTTCAATAACATCATCTATGGATGTATTTCATTCTAATTCTATTAATTAAATGTCATGTGTTTTAGTTACATAACATTTCATATTGATTTTTTCTTTGTCAATTTAAATAAATGAAATGTGTGCTTAGTTATTTACCTTTCCAGGTTGATTAGTCAAATTGATCCATTACTGGTTCTTCTATACTTACCCTTACTAATAATTTTTTTATCACCCTTATTTTAATTCCACTCCCCATGATAGGAAGAAGGAATATTTGAATGAGCCTTTATGTATGGTGTTCATTTCATTTTATTATGTATCACATTTCATTTTATGCTTACCTATGTAGTATGTGTATCATGTATATAATATGGATTTCCATAAAATATAATTTGATCAGTCCTTTTGGATTTGATTCCTTATATTCATTCTGATGTAATATATTTAGGCATAGACTATATAATTTTGGGTTCAAGGTGTTATAATTGGTATCAAAGGATGTTTATTTTGAATTATGTGTACTATATTTCATAAAATATATATTAGGGAAGATAAAAATAATATAGATGATTAGGATAGTTATAGAGGAGCATCATAAATCTTTTAAGGTAGATATTATGTGATTATTTCTTGAAAGACATCATTGTCTAGATACTATAAGTGGATGTGGTTCTAGCACAGATGCACCTATTTTTAATTACTCCAAAAAATGTGTGTTGTTCAAAACAAGAGAATAACATGGGTACTCAACAACGAGCCTTACTACACAAATTTTTTGACACTCCTGGGGGGTTTTTTTATGATATTCCATAATCACTTTACAAATTATTATGTACTATTTGAATGTAAATGTATCCTCAATGAAACAATTTTTTATTAAAAGATTAGTTATTTTTATCAATTTATGAAAAGTGTTTCAATAGATTAGGGATTATAAATTATAATTCCTAATTTTATGATCTAATCCAATATATTCCATTGTTTTGAAATAGATATTATAGTTATTATTGGTATCATAACTCTTGGACAATGTAGTGGTTTCCCTATAGAGAAATCTGGTATAAATGGTTTTGAAAATGAGGAATTTATGGATATATTAGGGAATAATAATTTGGTTATGACACATAACTGTTCATGGATGGGTCAACCTATTCCATAATGGTATTATTCGATTTTAGGTAGCATTATGTGATTGAGGCCCCCACAATTTTGGGAGACTAATGAACCAATAGTAACTTAAAATGGATTATGTATTTGCAGAATATATTCAATGAATTGGGATGTGGTGAATAATAAAAGATTAAACATGATGTGTATTGTAATAACAGTGATTATAATCAATGGTGGCCATTGATAAAAAATACTATGGAGGAAGAGGAAATAGAACTCATGGACTGTAAAGCCTTAAATGACACATTTTTTGAAAAATATTTCATTCATGAGCAAAAAATTGATATGAAGTGAAAATAAATTAGTAAAATGTAAATTGAGGAATAATGTATAGTGGAATATGAATCCAAAATTAAAATTTTATAAAGGTATTCTATTTATATTATATGAAACATGAAATGAAATATTTATCACTTCTTTAAAGGCCAATGCCAGGTCTCTGAAGGGTGATGGTGTCTAAAACATTTTCGTCATACGATGAAACAGTTTTATGTACTATGAGTATAGAGAATTAATTCTCCAAGTCAAATTGAATCAAAGTGATGTAATATAATAATGGGTAAAACATGAAAATAAAAAATAAAGGGAATTAGAGAAATAAAGATTTTACAACAGTTGTTAAATGTAGAAAGAATCACCCTGGTAAATTCATAATAGGATTAAAATTTTGTTATAAGTGTGGATAAAGGGTCACCAGGAAGTAAAAGGAAAAGCGAAGAAGGAAAAATATGACATTATATGTCACAACATCATAGATATGGGGTACTATGAAAACAAATTCTCCAAGATTTGAGGTAAGATACCTCAGAAGAATCTAAGGGACCATGGCTTAGAATATGTTATTGACACAACCAATGTGGAATGATTAATGCACTTCTATATTAGGATCTATGATATATGTAGTAAAATTATTTTATTTATGATGTTATCATAATATGATTGATGAACTACAAAATGATTTTAAAATACTAAATTTTTATTAAATATTTGAGATCATATGTTAAATGTTACCAGGAAATGTGATTAATTAAAAAGTTAAACATTTGGGAAAACCATTGGATAAGGAAAATATAAGTGTTAATATCTTTCTAATATTGAGAAAATGATATTGGGAAAAGAGATAACAAATATAGAAATAGTAAATTTGATACTGCAAACTACTATGGAAACGATTCTTAATCATTGTTTGATAATATTTTTTCAAGGATAACCATTTATGAAATAATTTAACTTCAAATTTGGATGTGGTTTTAAATATTTATGTATTACATAAACATATGAAGAAAATTGTGATAATAGATGAAGTAGAAGTAGTTAAAGGCATAAAAAATGATAATATTGTTCTTATAAAATAGAAACGTATCATGTAATAATACTTCCTTTAATTCTTGTAGGGTGATAAAATTCCAAAACTATAGGAAAAGGGTTTTGAAACAAAAATGTTGTCCAAATATCACCATTTTTTATGATATCAATAGCCTTTTTCAAACCTCGAGTTTAGGGATTTTCAGACATAAAAATTCATCTCAACATGTTCTCTGTCACTCTCCATTATAACTTGATAGTTATTTTTCTCTTCAATATACAAGTTTTCACTGATGTTCTCTTATTTGGAAGCCTAGTTTTGTGGTGACCATTGAATTTGTATTTCCTTATTATTAAATAGATGTGTTATTAATCCAATTTCATAAGTTTTTTTCCCAAAATAATTTATTTTCAAATATCAACCCCTTTAGTATCACAATCATGTTTAAATTGTGAGGGCATAATTTATTTATAACGATGAGAATGTTACACCCCAATATTATAAAAAATTATATTGTATTTAATATCATATATGACATGAAAAAACAAGTCTTAAAGGGAATATAATATCCTAATAATATAAATTATATTTACTATTTAAAATATATTGTATATATTGTATATATTTCAATTCAATCAACATTTATTTTAACTTTCATTACACGTAACAAGTTTCTTCGATTGCATGTGTTTTATGGAAGACCAAATATTATCGAATAGTATTAATATTATTATTTAAAATGAAAATTATCATATCTATGATAAATTTTTCATTATTAATAGTATTAAATATCTTATGATAAGAAATAGTTTAATTCATTTTTTCCAATTAATTAGAAATTAATAGAGAAACCCAACGAATAAAGCAGAAACGTTTTTATAAAAAAAAATTGTATGCTCTAAAGGGGGATTATATTAATAAATTAAATTAATTTCTATTATTGGATGATATTAAATAAATAAATATATTATATTTTAAATAAAATAATTTTTAAATTTTTTATAATATATTTGATAGTCACATCATAAGAACAATTGAAATTTTATATAGAAAGAGCAATAATTTTTTAAAGGAAATTTCACCGTCTTTTAATAGAGAACCAATTTTAAATAAAATTTTAAACATCTATAAAAAAACATAAATAAAATTACTTTTTAAATATTAATATTAAAATTATATTAGGCTGAGTTTTTGGCATTTTTCTAAAATATTACATTTTTATGAATAGTAAATAATACTAATTTTTTATTGAGAAATTTTTATTTATATTGTTAACTTATATTTGTTAATGGTTTTAATGTTTATTTAGATAAATATTAAATCTATTTATATAATTTATGTAATTTCAATCATCTTCACATTGATATTGGATACAAAAACATTTCAAACATATAAACATTTTTACATTAAAAACTCACTTCATCGTCTCATTTGCAGGATTAATTTTAAATTATTTTCAACCAATTATGTGATTTGAAATTTGAAAATTGGATTAAATATTTGGAAATAAAATAATTTATAACATAAAATAACATCAAATTAGTTTTTACCGTAATTATTTGTGAAATAATTATAATTAATGACAATGATTACGAGAAAAACTAGCTTAATAAGGGAACACACCTTAAACATAAGGGATACA
Source organism: Viscum album (assembly GCA_963277665.1). NCBI lineage: Eukaryota > Viridiplantae > Streptophyta > Magnoliopsida > Santalales > Viscaceae > Viscum > Viscum album. The sequence goes on along the minus strand of OY728121.1, from coordinate 350,402,829 downwards.
AGGACTTATAAAATTGTCCAAAATCATTTATATATCCATATATAGAGAATATACTCCCATTAAAATAATATGGACTAGTAATTTTGGCATATGATATATGTGAGACCTCCAAATTGTGTTCAGCTTTATATATTTTCAATAATTCCACTCCTACTCCACAATAAAAGGGTACTCACCCACTCACTTCATCACAACTAGAAATCAATTTTTACCATACAAAACGTGACCAAATAATCCTCAAAAAAACCTACCCTAATCATATAATCCACACTGTGTTCATAAATGAAACCAATGAACACTTTTGGTATAAACCAAATGGAGTTACCCAAAAAAGAGGTAACATTTTTAAATGAGCTCTATTTTTTATTTCCTTTCCCACCAATTAAATTAATAATATATACTAATTATATAATATAATAAATATCCTAAGAAATTATATTTATTTATTATAACATTAGTACCTACACTCACACACACTTCCCTCAAATGGGATATGTAATCATCATTCATGTGTGTGATAGAATATTATCTCACGAACTGATGTTTTTTGTTCTTTAACTACCACCATTCATGGTTGGGAATAATGATATATTTATATTTTATATATGATATATATAATATATTAATTATTTTTTAATTTTTATATTAAACATACATCATGCTTTTAATTTTTTTGGAATACGATATCATTGTTTGAGAATTTGTGTATTACCACCTCCTCAAAGCGATGTGATTTGTTCACACATTTCATGAAATGAATTAAAAATGGTTTTAATAAAAATGTGTGATATGTATAACATAAATATTTTTATAAATTGATAAACACACACACACACACACACATATATATATATATTAGTTACTTTTTAATATGATTAGGAAAATGGATGTAGCATCCATGCACACATACGTCATACCTTCTCGGTAAACGATGTATTTCATTTCCTATCTCAAAATATGAGGGAGTGTTATAAATAAAAAAATTATATATATATATATATATGATATTTCAAAAACTATTTACCAACATTATATTATTAAATCATTATCTATGTAATAAAAAAATATAAAAAGTCAAAATCCACTCAGAATACCTAAAAATTAACACTCAAAACGATGAAAATAATTAAATATTGTTAACAAAAAAGTAATAAGATATTTTGAGAAGATAATATAGTATATTATAAATATTATTTTAGTTATTAAATAAGTTAATAGAATTCTTTGAACTTTTATAAATGATTTTAATAGGTGTTCAACCAAAAGGGGGTGGAAGGTAAGTGATTTCGTCTCAATTTACATTCTATTGAGACTTATGTGTTGTTATACACTAATTCACTTAAATATGATATATATAATTAAAATTAATCATTTAATATCATATAAACTCATATTTAATGGTATTATATATTTTAATTTTAATCATTTCATCTTAGAAGGACAAAATTGATAATCACCATGTGGGAAGAGTTCTTTTTGCAATCTCACTTTTCATTACTATTAACATTATCTTGAAAAAACACACAAATATGACCATTTTACATTATAAACCACATTTAATTTAGATATTAACAATCTTATATGATGGGTATTATTATTTTATAACTATTATTCCATTTTAAAATATGGTGTTCACTTGGTAGTTATTTGTTCAACAAGGGAAATATTGATAAATCCACATCTTTTACCCAATACGAATATTTGATAAGTTACATTATTCATGAATAAAATTTATTATTTGATATGTGAGGTATAATTTAGATATGTAAAATCAATGTGGTTATCTATTATTGATATCCCCTCAATTCATTGGTGGTATCACATGATGAATCATTTGGCCAATCAGATGGTTTTTTAACTTATATGTTATAAACCATCTTGTGAATGTTCTTGATGAGTAAGGTACCATGAACATAGGAAACATGGAATCTAATAATTATGCATTTATATAATTTGGATTCATTTATTATTAATCCATGATGTTTTTTGTTTTAATATTATCTATGGATGTAGTACATTATATTTTTAGATTAAATGGTTTGTGTTTCAGTTACTTAACTTTCAATACTGATTTATCCATATCCTGTTATATAAATGGAATGTGTTCTATGCTATTTTCATTTCAATGTTTATTATTCCCATTGATTCATTACTTATTATGATGTGTATACCCTTACTGAGGATTTTATCTCACACTTATTTGGTTACCTTTACCAAGTACATAATGACGAAATTTTTGAAAGAGCTTCCAAGGATGTAGTTCATTATATTTTATTATGTATCATGTTTTATTTTATACATAAATATGTAATATAGGGAAACATATTTGTAATATTGTTTTATAAAGATACTAAATAGATTGGTCCTTTAGTATTTGATTCCTTATAATCAGACGGATGTAATAATTTAAGGAATGATCTCTAGGCTTCTGGGGTAGGGGCATTACAATTTAGACCAGAATTGTTGGGTTTTTTGTGAAAATATCCCCCATGTAATTTGTTGAGTGATATATAAAATAAATTAAAATGATAAAATAATATAAATAATTAAATCTAGTCAAAATAGAAGAAATTGAAATATACATAAAATTTTCTCTAATGTGTTGATATTTACCACAGTCCTGTATATATTTTTTCTTTATTGAGAAATATAATGTAGAGTGATGAACACGAACCCTGATACTTAATTCCCTTTTCTGGGGAAAACAATGTAATGATGCCACATTATAAGTGAATTAAACTACACTTAACCAAGCTAAAAATAATTATATTTCTCTTATTAAAATATATTTTAATATTAAAACATGAAAAAATATTATTAATTAAATTTGAATTATAAAATAAAAAATTAAACCAGAATAAAATACACAACTGAATCAATGAGAACAGATTTATACAGTATAAAATTTTGAAGATACTACTAATATTATTTTAAAATCTAGAATTAAGAAATGATATATTATTTAAATGCCATATTATGATATAATTGATAATATTATACTTATAATCATAGTATTTATAGTTTCTTTAATTACCACCAACTTTAATGTAGTGTTGTGATGCGTCCATATCACATAACATGCTTTAAAAGGAATCAATGTCCATGATTTAATTGAGAAGTATATAATTATATATGAAGTGACTAAAATATTTAAAAACAATTAGATTTATAAATTTTAATAATGAACTAATAATGATGTGATATATTTGTTATTAATTATTATCCATGCAATGTTAATATTGACATGATTAACTATTATTTAATTTCTAACTCCAACTTATGTGTGAATACATCCCCAATGAATGGGTGATGTGAATCCCTACACACATAGATCCTCTATTCTTATCAATAAAACTCTACAAGTATGATTAAATCCCAAGGCCAATATATTCATAATTGTGATCCTATCTTGAAAAATCATAGATTTATTACTGCCAAAATAACTATAAGGTAATTGGAAATTATATTTCGCAAACATTGACCTTATTATCAAATATTTATAATGATCATATTATTTCTTAGATTATTAAATAATATATTTTATTCTTTCTTCTAAACAATATTCTTTTTATTAACATTATATTAAAAAAATTTAAATCAATGTTAATGGAAATTAATAATACTATGTTTTAATTTTTCATTTTCAACATATCTAAAATTTTTACTCATAACCCACATCAATATATTTTCATTATATTTATATGTTGGTAGTTTTTTAAAATGAACCATTAAATAAGGAAAAGAATAATTGGGTAATAAATTTCCCATATTTCCCAATTGGAACTGTTCAAGAGTATCATAAAATAACTACTCCAGTTTTTTCCAAAATATATTTTCATCAAATCTTCATACTTAATCATCCAAAAAAATATTTAGTAATCCTATTAAAAAATTCTTCAACTAAATCAACTATTACAATAATTTTATATTTTTAATAGGCAATAAATTGAAAAAGAAAATAATTTCCCACAAAGATTATATGATAAAAAATAACATCATTAGAATGTTGGTTCCATGAAACATTAGAAGAATATGGAATGTTTTTCAATTAATAATTTTGAGTTGTAATTACAAATTTATAGCAATATTTTCACTCGTTTAAAGTTATTAAATACTCATGTAATGTATTTTGATTTATTCCTTAACAAATACAATATTCTAAAAAAACTACATGATATATGGAATATTTTGACTCATTTTGGAGAGATAAAAAACCTATAATTTTTTAAAAATTATATAATTAGTGATAATTTGAAACTATTTAGGTTTAATCAAGTAAATAAAATTTTGAGGGATGATGATAGATAGAGGTAGGATATAAATACAATATTCTAGTATATTAATAAACTCATTCAACTCGATAATCAAGTGAAGAATGATGAATTCCCAAATTTATTCCATTCATTAAGAGAACCTAGATTTTCATTCTATTTGTTGAAGATATAAATTCATAGTAATCTAATTCATGTAATTTAGGGTTACATCTATCCAAAAAAACAAATATAATATCTACAATGGATTGGTGCGAAAGAGCACCCAATATCAACATATAATGATAATGGAATTGAAATTATCATAGAAAAATTGGATTTAATTTAATCCAAGATATCATGAAACTAATAAAGATTTTTGGACACCATCAAAACATCTAATGACCTCATGAAAACTATAGAAATTCTATTTCTCAGAATATGAGAAAGATCAAGTGGAAGACTTGAAAAAATGTTTTAGGGAAATATATTAATGAATAAGAAATTAAATATCTTATAGATATGAGATAAAATATTAAAATATATTCTAAATGAGATGTTCAATAATTATTACATCCTACTAATAATGAAAAATTATGTAATAAAGATGTGAAGAATTTCAGTAGATTTGGAATGCATTGGGGAACTTCTCTCAACAACTAGAAGACACTTGATAATGGATCAATTGGTTTAAATTTTTCGTGAATACGTAAATAAAATTTAAGAATAAGATTATAATTCATTGAATAATGGGTAATTTATGATCTCAAAATAAGGAGATGATGGAAAGATAATTATCTATGATGAAGAGAAATATCCAATGACAAAAAATCAATGCATAACAATTTCCGTAAAAAATCTACTAATGGTCTAGTTATATTATGATTAAATCATAATATCAATAGGGAATGTAAGAATAAGTGGAACCTATGTAATATTATAATTGTTCAATAAAAGTGTGAATAAAAATAAAGGGGAGATAAGTATGAATAAATTCAATGGAATGATTCCAAAAAAAATAACAATGATTGATTTGGAAAAAAATTACAATGATAGAATATGATAATAGTTGTTTCAAAAAACAAATAAAAATAAAATTAAAAAAAATTGATTGATAAATTTTTTTAATGGTGATAAATATATATTTCAATAAAAAGAACTTCAATATTTTAAATGTTAATTTACAAATACTATCTCATTGTTTGGGATTAAAATGTGTCTATGTGTGTCAATTTATTTCATTTCTCATTTATTTCTTTTATTTAGGTCATATTTATCTTATAAATAAGAAATTTTATAATTAAATTTTCATAAGTAAAATAAGAAATTTATACTTTTAAAATAAATTTCAAATAAATATGTAATTATATATATAAATTTATCCAATATGCTAAACTTTGTACTCATCCAATTGATGACCTTGTCTATATATTTTGATATTAGGGAATCATTAATGGTCATTATTTCTTCAATATACATATAAAATATCTATTTCCAACCAATATAAAATCCATACTAGTATGATCTCCACATATCACCCAATTCCATTAACATTATGGCTTTGGAATTTTAACAATCATAAAAATTATATCTTACTTTCATTGTAAATATTATTTATTCATAAAATTTTATAAATTAATATATAAAAAAATTATTAACATTACATACCCAAATATCTATCCATAAATTATTATTTTATTGGTCCATAACACCCCTATAACATATTGGTTGAACCAGAATGATATTGTTATGTTTAGAAAGTTTTCTAATAAGGCTTTAACACTCCTTACCATTTTAACCCATTATAAAACTATTCTTATTATATTGAACCATTATCTAGATGTATCAATTCTAGAGCTCTCACATTATTGTGTGAACTCATAAATTGGTAGATTATTTAAGTAATCATAAAAAATAATTTGTAATGAAAAATAATATAAATTAATTTATCCTTAATCATAAGTAGTAATGTGTAAAAACATAACACTAGATGGGTGATCTAATGACCTCTAAAGTGTTGCATCTAGAGGAGGAGGGGTCATATCCATTTTGGAAGGTGGGATATCTATATTATGATTACTTTGTATATTTTATGATGATCAGTGTATTGATGGAGTGAAAAAACCTGATGGATAACCCTATATAGATGAAGGTAGATATCGATATCGATATAGAATTGGGATATATGGGGGAGTAGTTCTCTATGTCGTGGATGGTGGGAATGTGTAATATGGAGATATGGGAGCCTGAGAACTACCATCTAATGAGAGTGTCAAAAAAATGGATACAGTAATGGTGGGAATGGAAAATATAGAGATGACATAATAGTAGGATGAACTCCAGTTGACTGAAGCGAGATGAAGGAAGCATGCACTAAATGACTTCCTAGTGACTAAATCAACATAGTGGTTGGATGAATCATAGAATCAATCATACTATAAATCCCTCCATACTATTAGAATCTCTAACGTTATTCAATAATCTCCTCCATGATGTATCCTAAAATAAAATTTTTGTTAGAAAGTTTAACAATTATATGAAAAATTGTATTAAAGAATGTAATATCTAAACATAAATTTTACTTATACTGTTGATCATATGAGACATGCCTAAATATTGAATATATTTTTTATTTCCTTTTATTATTATCCTTCGAAATTTATCAAAATTATACATTTTAAACTCAATATTTAAAATAGTATTCTATGATAAATATAAATAATTAAAATTTTAAATAATATAATTGGAAGTCTTCAAAAACAAATGAAAATATCCCAAATGACATTAAATAAAAAGGTTATACTCTCAGGGTTGGTAATGAATCCAAATTTATTGGTGTTGGGTGAAACAATACCTTCCCATGGATAACCCATGAGTTTTATATGAAGATTAATTTTTATCACTTCTATTTTACTATTGATTTTCAAATCACCAAAAAGAGTGTATTTAGGAGGCCTAATTGTACAATCTTATTCTTTGTGTTGTCAAGTTCCTTGAGAATTCATAATTTACAATACATGGTATTGTATATTGAAATAGTATTCCATGTATACAAACCATTCATTCTACAAATAGACATTTACATTTTTCACTCTCCATTTTATGTATTATCATACACAATTTTGTGTTATTCAGTATCTTTGTCAAAGTCTTCCATTATTTCCATGAATCACATGCATTATTTACCTTCACATATTTTTTAATTTCTTGATATAATCATGGTTTCATTTATATTAATATATTTTATGTTACATTTAAGCATAACTTTTTAAAATATTCTTCTTTATAACTCCTTATAAAAACTTTTGAATGTGGGTAGAAAATGTCTTTAAATAAAAGAACATGTATTAAAGAAGAATGTTTAGGACAGATGGTAACTGTGAATAAAAAAATCATTAACAAACTATGTTTGAAAAAATTTCTTTTATAATATAATGATATGACATATTTTTTTATCATATTTGTAACTGTTGTGTTTTGTTGATATACCCATTATCACACTCCCTTCAACAAAAGGTTTCAATATTGGATGAAGTTTATTACAATCTAAAATTACAATACAGAAAATTGATGATATAAATATTTTTTTTGTACAAAAATGAACATAAAAGGTTCTAAATTATTTTCATTATCATAATTTAGGAACATTAATTTTCTTAGTTTTATCCTTTGTGTCCTAATTATATAATAATCATAATTAATATATCACTCTAATAAACTAATATATTATCATTCATTATTTCTGGTATCCATATAAATTGAATCAATGAGATGCATACTTCTAGACCACCTAGTAGAATAGAAAAAAGGTATATATAATGGCAAGAAAATATTCCATGAAAATTTTAACATCATCAAATAAATCCAATATAATTAAGTAATAATTTAAATATATATTATTTTTATTCATATTTAATTAACATTGAATTTTTATTTAGAATCCTTTTCCCAAACAAGGTTATTAGTCCACACCTACATCATATAATCTATAATCAAATCATACTTCTAATTCCAACTCAACCTCACAAGTGTCACAATTTTGTCCATCTAACATGGGTATAAATTGTATAATTGGTTAGTAATTCATAAAAAGTATTATGTGTAGTATAATATTTGATATTTTAAAATTTTATGAACCATTTCACAAACAAACATTATGAAACAATTCAACCTAGTTTATAGAGATTGTATATAGTTGATTACACTTTTTAAAACTTGTTGATATTTACATTATTTAAATAATTTTTTTACACATAACAATTAGATATGAATTTATTTGATTAAACTACCTTGAATATGCATAATATTTTCTAAGTAAATAAAATAATATAACTATTTCCAATATAAAAAATATGAGATACATCATTGTAGAAATTTTCAACCCTTAAAAATAAATTATCTGACATGAATTTTCGCTAAATTCATGCATATTTTTTATTATTTATCGAAGTAAACATTTGGTAAATTATTAAAATTACCGCTCTTATTGTGGTGATCACATTAAATATCAGAATAAATATAGTTATTTTCATCCTAGGCTACTATTTTTTTTATTTGATCATAAAATATTCTTTTGATATTGATGATATGGTGGTTCGGTAGCAATTTTTCAGTTTGAAGTTGGAAAATAATATCTTTAATTATATTAAGTTTTACATAATAATGGTGTCTTTAATTTCTATTTTCAGGTTCATATGTCGCAATAATTTCACAATAGCCTTGTACCTCAAACTAGATTCACTTTCATTTAGATTGGATTTAATTCATAATAAACACATTATTTTTAAAAAATCACATCATATCCCTTAATATTTTACAAGGGGAAATACTAGTTAATTGGATTTAATCTATGAATGTTTAAAAAAGACATAAAATATTGAAATAATATGAATTTAATACATACAAATGTGTCACTAGTGCAGAAAACGTTTTTTACGTCACCATTTTTTACGTCGGTTATATAAAACCGACATCATAATATGTAAAACGAGGTTTTTTACGTCGGTTATTTAATAACCGATGTAAAAACTTGTGTTTAGTACACCTTTAACGTCGGTTATTTTTATAACCGACGTTATTAATCGCGCGGCTTCGTTTTTTACATCGGTTATACATTAACCGCCGTAAAAAACAGAAGCGGGGGGCGTTTGTTACGTCGGTTATTCAATAACCGACTTAAAAAACGCGGTTTTTGAAGGCCTTTTTACGTCGGTTATTTTATAACCGACGTAAAAAAAGAATCCGCAGATGTTTTTGACGTCGGTTATGGAATAACCGACATAATAAAACGCGGATTTTGAGCCCTTTATAACATCGGTTATAAAATAACCGACGTAAAAAAAGAATCGGAGGAAGGTTTTTACGTCAGTTATTGAATAACCGACTTTATAAATGTTTTTAAAAAAATTATAACGTCGGTTATTGAATAACCGACGTGATAACTCATTTAAAAATTTACCCAGACCTGTGGATTGTCATTCGCGAGTTTACCTTCGACAGTCGCGACTCGTCTCTCTCGCACGTAAACCCGAATCTGCTCGTCCATTTCGTGGGTTTAGATTCGTTTTGCGATCATCGTTTCTCATATTTAATCTCCTCGGATCAATCATCTAAACTCGCTGCACTTAGGTAATCCTCCCACTGGTTTGTTTTTTTTTCGCGGATAGTATATATATATGTGTTGTGATTTTTTTGTTGAAACTAGCTAAGATTCTTTGATTGCGAACCCTTTTAACTCGTTTTGGCACCATAATCTTATTTATCATCCCTAGATCTATTAGTTCGACTTGCAATATTGACTAATTTTATGATTTCACTAATTTTTCACCGTTTTCTATAAATCCCCGAGAGGGTTGGGGCGTGTCCATTTGGATGGGTTGCCCTTTTACAGTTGTTACTACTTTATTCACACACAACCATGGAATAGGTGCATGGATTTGGGATCACATCACCATTTTCACCCCCTGCAAACAAAGTTTCACGAGGAGGACTCGCCAGATTTCCCCTCGGCATGTTAAAAATTTTAGATACCCTCTTTTCAGCAAGTAAAAAATTAACTAGTTTTTTCATCACTACTTATCCTAAACAAATAAAACCACCATTCTTTCTAGAACCTCTACTAGATCCATTGCATCCATCAACATACATATTTGGATCTGAAAGCATCCCTTAAGACTTATGTTCGATGCTAACATCCTTTACTGATCTATAGAAAATATGATGGTCTGCTAAGCTCTCCATTTAAAAGTCAAACCCCACCAATTATTCATCCTCATCATGAGAAAATGGCACAACATCTGAATTTCTGATTCAATCTCTTGGGTCACTAAACAAACATTAACTCCTTCAAATCCACACCTGGAATAGACAACCTAATGTCGAGTTCCTTCTCTATCTATTGAAACTCAGTTCTTCCTCCACACCTAAAAACATTCTTTGAATGGCCCAACTTCTTGTTATGGTAAATTTTCAGTGATTCCAGGGGGGTGGGAGGGCTATCAAGAGGGTTGGGGGGTGTCCAGGGGGGTGTCCAAGGGGGTAGGGTGTGGGGGGTGGTGTCCAGGAGGGGTGGGGGGCTGTCCAGAGGGGTCGGGGGTGTCCAGGGGGGTTTACAAGGGGGTGGGTGGGTGTGGGGGGCTGTCCAAGGGTGTGGGTGGGTGTTGGGGGTGTCCAGGGGGGTGTCCAAGGGGGGTAGGGGGTGGGGGTGGTGTTTAGGAGGGGTGGGGGGGCTGCCCAGAGGGTTGGGGGGTGTCCAGGGGGGTGTCCAAGCAGGTTGGGGTGGGGGGTTGTGTCCAGGAGGGGTGGGGGTGCTTTCTAGAGGGGTCGGGGGCTGTCCAGAGGGGTCGGGGGGTGTCCAGGGTGGTGTCCAAGGGGATGGGTGGGTGTGGGGGGCTGTCCAAGGGGGTGGCGGCCTGTCCAGAGGGGTCAGTGGGGTGTCCAAGGGGTTGGATGGGTGTGGGGGGCTGTCCAAGTGGGTGGAGGCCTCTCCAGAGGGTATTTGGGGTTGTCCAGGTGGGTGGGGGGGGGGGGGCTGTCCAGAGGGTTGGGGGATGTCCAGGGGGGTGTCCAAGGGGGTAGGGGGTGGGGGGTGGTGTCCAGGAGGGGCGAGGGGCTGTCCAGAGGGGTCGGGGGGTGTCCAGGGGGGTTTACAAGGGGGTGGGTGGGTGTGGGGGGCTGTCCAAGGATGTGGGTGGGTGTTGGGGGGTGTCCAGGGGGGTGTCCAAGGGGGGTAGGGGGTGGGGGTGGTGTTTAGGAGGGGTGGGGGCTGTCCAGAGGGTTGGGGGTGTCCAGGGGGGTGTCCAAGCAGGTCGGGGGTGGGGGGTTGTGTCCAGGAGGGGTGGGGGTGCTTTCTAGAGGGGTCGGGGGCTGTCCAGAGGGGTCGGGGGGTGTCCAGGGTGGTGTCCAAGGGGATGGGTGGGTGTGGGGGGCTGTCCAAGGGGGTGGTGGCCTGTCCAGAGGGGTCGGTGGGGTGTCCAGGGGGGTGTCCAAGGGGTTGGATGGGTGTGGGGGGCTGTCCAAGTGGGTGGCGGCCTCTCCAGAGGGTATTTGGGGTTGTCCGGGTGGGTGGTGGGGCTGTCCAGAGGGTTGGGGGATGTCCAGGGGGGTGTCCAAGGGGGTAGGGGGTGGGGGGTGGTGTCCAGGAGGGGCGGGGGCTGTCCAGAGGGGTTGGGGGGTGTCCAGGGGGGTTTACAAGGGGGCGGGTGGGTGTGGGGGGCTGTCCAAGGGTGTGGGTGGGTGTTGGGGGGTGTCCAGGGGGGTGTCCAAGGGGGTAGGGGGTGGGGGTGGTGTCCAGGGGGGGTGTTATATCTTACTATATTTTGTTTAAAAAATAATATTCAAGCATATTTTTTTAAATACACATCGATTTGTTTTATATTTCAAAATTGTTTACATTCAAATTATGATATTTTTCATCTAAACATATATTTGTCTTATCTAAAAAATATATATATTTTTGCTATTTTTTATAGGTAATAATGAGTCGAAGTTGGATTACGGCACATCGAATGAGCAATGAATATGAGGAAGGTGTTGATGCCTTTTTGGAATTTGCTAAACGAAATGTTCCAAGTAGTGACATTTTTTTCTGTCCATACATGAAATGTCTGAATATGAAGAAGTTGAAAAGTAGAGAGATAAAAGATCATCTGATTTGTCATGGTTTCAATCCGAGTTACAACCCTTGGATTTGGCATGGTGAAACTGGACAGAATGTCACTGATGATAATGAATCACAAGATGGTAACTCCGATGGAATTGAAGAAATGATTCACGATATTGTAGCAGAACAAATTGAGATAGAACCGACAGTTGCACGTCTATATGGTGATGTCGAAAAACCATTATATCCTTGTTGTACAGATTTTACGGTTTTGTCGGCGGTGTTAAGATTGATTAACCTGAAGGCGAAACATGGATGGAGTGACAGAAGTTTTACAGAGCTGCTACAATTGATGAAAGACATTCTTCCAAAAGATAACGATCTTCCAGATTCACATTATAAGGCCAAAAAAATATTATGCCCGATGGGATTGGGATACAGGAAAATACATGCCTGTCCGAATGAGTGCATTATATATAGGAAGGAATATGAATTTCTGAAATAGTGTCCTAAATGTGGGACATCACGGTATAAGGTGAAAGAAATATCACAAGATGATGTAGATATTACGAAGCTCCCTTCAAAGGTATTTTGGTATCTTTCTATAATTCCTCGTTTCAAACGTTTATTTGCTAATTCACATGATGCAAAAAGGTTAAGATGGCATGCTGATGAGCGGGTATGTGATGGAAAAATACGCCATCCAGCTGATTGTCCACAATGGAAGAAAATTGATGCCCAGTACCCTACATTTGGAAATGAAATTAGAAATCCGAGACTAGGTTTGTGCACAGATGGAATGAATCCATACCGAACCCTCAGTAGCACACATAGTTCATGGCCTGTTTTATTGGTAATTTACAACCTCTCTCCTGAAGTTTGTATGAAGCGCAAATATGTCATGTTGAGTATCATGATCTCTTGTCCAAAGCAACCCGGCAATGATATTGATGTATACTTGTCACCACTGATTGATGATTTGAAACTGTTATGGGCTGATGGTATTAGGGTGTATGATTCTTATAAAATGGAATATTTTCAACTGCATGCAGTGCTTCTATTCACTATAAATGACTTCACAGCATTTGGAAATTTGTCTGGATACAGTGTTAAAGGGCATAAAGCATGTCCAATTTGCGAACAACAGACGTCATATTGTCAATTGCATCATGGGAGGAAAACAGTGTACATGGGTCATCGAACGTTTTTGCCTATGGATCACCCTTATAGAAGACTAAAAAAGGCATTCATTAGCTCACAAGAATTTGATACTTCTCCAAAACCTTTATCCCCATATTTTTATTTTGAGAGGGTGAAAAACCTTGATGTGACATTGGGAAAGACACAGAAATCTGGTAATGATAGACATATTTGGAAGAAAAGGTCAATATTTTTTGAGCTACCATATTGGAGGTATCATGAAGTCAAACATAATATTGATGTCATGCACGTGGAGAAGAATATATGTGATTCTTTGATCGGAACATTGCTAGATATTAAAGGAAAGACAAAAGATGGGTTGAATGCAAGGTTAGACCTACTATCAATGGGAATACGTTTGGAGTTAGCTCCCACTCCTAAAGGAAGACGAACATTTCTTCCCCCGGCTTGTCATACATTATCGAAGAGGGAGAAAAGTAGCTTCTGTCAGTGTCTTCATGATATCAAAGTGCCTCAAGGTTATTCTTCAAATGTAAAAAATTTTGTCTCATTGAAAGACTTGAAGTTGATAGGTATGAAATCACATGATTGTCACGTCATGATGCAACAAATTCTACCAGTTGCACTGCGTGGAATATTTCCCATCCGTGTCAGAAAGACTATAATGAGGTTGTGTTATTTTTTCAATTCAATTTGTAACAAGGCGATTGATGTGAATGCTTTGAACATTTTGGAAAATGATGCAATTTTTATACTTTGTCATTTGGAAATGTATTTTCCTCCAACTTTTTTTGATATGATGGTGCATTTAATGATTCATCTGGTTCGAGAAATAAAGCTTTGTGGACCGGTATATCTTCGTTGGATGTATCCTTTTGAAAGGTATATGAAAATATTAAAGGGATATGTTAAAAATCCATATCGACCTGAAGCCTCCATTATTGAAAAGTATATTTCTGAGGAGGTAGCAGAGTTTTGTACGAGCTACTTGGCTACAGCGCAACACATGGGTTTGCCTCCATCTCGCCATGAACGGGTTAATAATGAGGGAAAGGGGATTCGTGGCTTGAAAGTCAAATCACTGTCAGCTGAACATATGAAGAAGTTAGAATCATACATCTTGAATAACATAGCTGATGTTCAACCGTATATCACATTGCATATTAATGAGTTGAAACAATGTCATCCATAGAAGAAAGAAATGTGGATTTTGAATGAGCACAACAAAACTTTTTTTCCATGGTTTAAAAAGACCTTGCTTGGTAGATCAGATGTATCAGAGACATTAAAATGGATAGTGGGTGGTCCATCTTTAAATGTGATAACATGGTCCTCTTATGACATTAATGGCTATACATTTCATACGAAAGATCAGGACAACAGAAGTGCAGTTCAGAATAGTGGTGTATTGGTGTTTGCAGAAGCAATGCATTTTTCGAGTGCTAAGGACCGAAACCCAATTTCGGCATCAAGTGCATATTATGGAGTGATTGAAGACATATGGGAGGCTGATTACTTTAAAATTAAAGTTCATGTTTTTAACTGTAAATGGTTTATCGGTAACAACAGTGTCAGACACGATGAATTTGGAATGACACTTCTTAATCTGAATAGATTGGAAGACACAGTTGATTCTATTATAATGGCAACACATACCAAACAAATTTTCTATGTAGTAGATCAATCAGATATGCAGTGGGCTGTTGTTTTACAAGGGAAAAAACAATATGTTGGTGAGGATGAATTTGATGAAGCTGCTGATTTATGTGAGATCCCTACATCCATGGAAAGATTAACAGAACATAATGATGAGTATGTTGAAGACATGGTTTGTGCCATAAGGAACGATCACAGTGAAGGAATTTGGGAAAACAATCCAACTGTACATTCCTAAAATTACAGGTAACACATGTTTATTTCTTTTTTACATTTAGTTTTTTCATATAATGTTAGATATTGTAAATTGTTTACTTATTAAAACATGTATCAATCCAAAACGATAAAACAATAAAAAACGTAAAGAGGAGAAGTCCTGGGCGCACCAGCTGGCCGGTGGTGGATCACCGGTGGGCCGGTGGTCCAGAGCAAAGCTCTGTCTGGTCCACCGGCCGGCCCGTGATGAGCCAGCGGCCGTCTGGTGGTCCAGACAGAGAGGAAGGCTCTCTGTCTGGTCCACCGGCAGGCCGGTGGTGATCCAGCGGCCGGACGGTGGTCCAGACAGATAGGAAGGCTCTCTGTCTGGTCCACCGGCCGGCCGGTGGTCCAGACAGAGCAAGGCTGTCTGGTCCACCGGCCGGCAGGTGGTGATCCAGTGGCCGGCCGGTGGTCCAGACAGGAAGGCTCTGTCTGGTCCAGCGGCCGGCCGGTGGTGAGCCAGCGGCCGGCAGGTGGCACCAGGCAGTGGGCAAGTCTACTGCCTGGGTCCTCCGGCTGGCCGGTGAGCTCACACCGGCTGACCGGTGGACTCAGTGAGTCCACTTTTCAGCTTTCTTGGGCCAACTCCTTGGCAACCTTTTGCCTGTGTTTACCATGTTTATCATTGTTTAACATGCTTACCATATTACCAATGTTTACTATTATGTAATTTAGAACACTTTTCTTTTTTCTGATTAAGTTGTATTACAATATTTGAATTTGTATATTTGTGAACTAATGTTTGTTTTTTTGATTTGAAGGAAAATCACAGATCAATCAGTTGATCAGCCACATGATTCTGGAGATGAGCATATTGGTCATACATCTGGGGAGGAACATTCACATGCTCCTATTACGAAAAAGAGTTCAAAGGTTGGTAAGCATGGGTGCACACGTTTACCAAAATTATCACTTGCCCGTACGAAGGAGGAGAGGATAGTCGTGGAGTTTGATGATGATGATCTTCCTAGAGTTCCAAATGCTAAAGATTTTAAGGGTTTTGTAGCAACTCAGGCTAAGAGCAAAGTAAGCATTCTCTATGATGATTGGAGAAGTGTGGATAAGGCGATAATTTCTCAGCTGTGGGAGACCATTTTGGTAATATCTTTTGCTATTGTTTGACTGTTCTTTAAATGTTTCTAGTATATATAATATTTTTAACCTCTTTTTTATCAGATGACATTTGATATTCCTGACACTGGAGGAGTCAAGAAGAAATACTTATCGTTGGCTGCTAGGAGATGGAGGGATTTCAAATCAACCCTCTCATCTGATTTCATTTATGGTCATAGGAGTCGTGAGAATCCATGTCGTATATATCCTTTTATAGATGAAGACACATGGAGACAATTTTTTGAAAGTAGAAGAATAGAATCATTTTTGGTAAGGAAAATGTAAACTTTTATAAGCTTTCTTATATAAATGATCTTATTATTGTTTTGTTAATGATTACTTATTCTTAATTTATAGCAAACAAGGAAAGCTCATCAAGAGATCCAATCTAAAAATGTATACCCTCATAGTTTATCTCGGGGAGGGTATGCATTATTGGAAGAACAAACGATGGAAGAAAAATTTCAACAACTAAGAGCTGAGTCTTCAAGATATGGAGAGGTGGCCCCTCCATCCCCTCCATCTAGACATGAGAAATGGAAAAGAGCTCAGAAGGGCAAAAAAGGACAATATCTTTCGGAAGAATCGAGACTCGTAGTTGAGAGGATTGTAAGATATCTATTTTATTTATTTAAGTTTACTATTTTCGTCATATATTTCCAATCATTATAGAAATGTTCAATTAATTATTACAGGACTCTCTTGAGGAGCAGAGTTCACAGGGGACATTTACACCATCTGGGAGGGAATATATTTTATCCGTGGCATTGGGAATTCCCGAACATCCTAGCCGTGTAAGAGGATATCCGGCAGGTGTATCGGTAAGAAAAGTGTTGCCACGTTCCTCAACTTCTAACGTTGAGGGAGTTTATAAAAAAAATTAGAATCCTTGGAGGCTGAAGTCCATAATATTAATGCGACAATGGAGGACAAGATTAGAGCATCGGTGCAGTTTATGTTTGCAGACTTGCAAAGACAATTTCAGGGTGCAGCTCCCACTCCACCTCTCCCAGTAGCTCCCACTCCCCCACCTCAGCCTGCGTACCCCATTTTTGATCCTCCTCCGCCGCAGCTACCTACTTATTGTGAGTTGTATTTTGATGATCCTCAACATCATATAGTTTCATATGGGATGGTATATTGTATAGGAGATACAGTTCATCATCAACAGTTAGAGGTAGAGAATCAGAGGGTCACTGTACAGGATATTATAGATATATCAGCTCGGATACCATTACCTACAGATGAGGTGACGACAGTTGGACATATTATCGGCCATTTTTTACTTTGGCCATCCCGACTTCTTCGACTCATTACCATAGAGGTATGGATGTTATATCTTTTATTTTATATTTTTATTAATGTTTTATCATTTGAAAACTAATATATTTTTCATTTTATTTTTACAGGAATACTTCAAAGGTAAAGAAATACTGTATAGACAACAACAAAGACAGATAGCTATGACATCAGATGCAGATACTAGCAGTCTTGACAAATTGTCAAGATATTCAAATTTATTGGCGGATCATTATGAATTTACAATGGAAGCTCATGTATGTGGACGTGAACTAAGTGTCGGGATTATGAAAACTGATATCATGGAGTTTGTCACTGGAGATAAGTTGGGCATCAACGTGGTGCAAATTTTTATCATGTAAGTCTTAACACCTTTTCCTTGCGTTATATTTATTAAAAATGTATACTTATGTCTGCTTTGTATTAGGTATTTGTATAAAATTTGTGAGAGGAATGAGCTGACAGATGTATATGGAATTGTGGACCCACAATTGATTTCCCCTGAAGCATGTGCATTGGATGAGGAACAAAGAATGCTTTATATTGCTGATAGATTTGAAAAGAATGTAATCACACAGTGTTGGATGATGCCTTTTTGTGAGAGGTATGAAACACATCCCTCTCAAAGAGTTAATTATCTATTAACATAAAAAACCACTAACGTTAAATTTCCTTTTATCAGGGATCATTAGATGTTAGGGGTTTTTTGCCCTAGGGAGAAAACACTTTATTGGATATGCTCTCTCCATGATGATGTGCGAGAAAGTATTAAAAATATATTGGAAACTTAAGTTTCAATTTCACAATAGTTTTATATATTATAATGAATTTTAAATTTACCCCATTCGTATTATTTTCTAACAGGGCATGGGTCTACTTTCGAAAAAGCGCAAAGAAAAGGAATTTCAAGATCAAATATGTACATGCGAAGGTAAAAATCCATTTATAATTTGTACATTTTGATTTATTACATAAAAATAATATATTGAATTTACACTCATTCAAACAGAAATGTCATGATCAACAAGGCATCATCGAATACAGATATTACATGTTAAGATTTATGTATGAAATAATAACAACTGGGATAGTTCTGAGTTTTGACCTGGTAAGATTTCCTCTTTCTCATAATATTTCAATTTGATTTATTCATTATACACGTTGACTACTATCCTTTTCCTTTGTAGCTTTTTGATGACCCTCAACCCTTTACTGCTGAAGATATAAAACACTTACAAGTGGAGTGGTCAAATTATTTTACAGGTTTTATTGACTTTTAGTTGTTTGTAATGTAAAATGTAATTTTGAATATTGTCAATGTAATTGTGTATTTCATAGTCATTTAGGTTGGATTTAGTTTTTTTTGAAGTTGGCAGTGTATGTTTTGAATGTTATATAAGTGAATGTTTAATTTTTCTCTACTTCTTGTTTTGGTCTACTGTTGATGGTTTTTCTGGTCTGGATTTTGGAATGGGGGGAGAGGTTCCAAGGGGGTGGGTGGGTGTTTGGGGGGTGTCCAAGGGATATGGGAGGGGTGTCCAAGGTGTGTTTGGGGCTGTCCTAGGGGTTGGGGGGTGTAAATGAGGGTGGGGGTGTCCAAGGGGTGGGGGTGTCCAAGGGATATGGGAGGGGTGTCCAAGGTGTGTTTGGGGCTGTCCAAGGAGTCGGTTGGGTGTAAATGAGGGTGGGGGGGGGGGCTGTCCAAGGGGTGGGGGGTGTCCAAGTGGTGGGGGGTGTCCAAGGGATATAGGAGGGGTGTCCAAGGGGTGTTTGGGGTTGTCCAAGGGGATGGGGGGGGGGGGTTTCCAAGGGGTCCGGGGTGTCCAGGGGGTGGGGGGCTGTCCAAGGGGTGGGGGTGTCCAAGGGGTGGGGGGTGTCCAAGGGATATGGGAGGGGTGTCCAAGGGGTGTTTTGGGGCTGTCCTAGTGTTCGGGGGGTGTAAATGAGGGTGGGGGCTGTCGAAGGGGTGGGGGTGTCCAAGGGGTGGGGGGTGTCCAAGGGATATGGGAGTGGTGTCCAAGGTGTCTGGGAGTT
Source organism: Viscum album (assembly GCA_963277665.1). Taxonomy (NCBI): domain Eukaryota; kingdom Viridiplantae; phylum Streptophyta; class Magnoliopsida; order Santalales; family Viscaceae; genus Viscum; species Viscum album. The sequence goes on along the minus strand of OY728121.1, from coordinate 350,382,957 downwards.
CTGTCCAAGGGGCCGGTTGGGTGTAAAAGAGGGTGGGGGCTGTCCAAGGAGTGGGGGTGTCCAAGGGGTGGGGGGTGTCCAAGGGATATGGGAGGGGTGTCCAAGGGGTGTTTGGGGCTGTCCAAGGGCTCGGGGGGTGTCCAGGGGTCGGGGGGTGTCCAAGGGGTCTGGGAGGGCTCTCAAGGTGTGGGGGGTGTCCAATGGGTGTTTGAGGCTGTACTAGGGGTCTTGGGGGTGTAAATGAGGGTGGGGGGGCTGTCCAAGGGGTGGGGGTGTCCAAGGTGTGGGGGGTGTCCAAGGGATATGGGAGGGGTGTCCAATGGGTGTTTGAGGCTGTACTAGGGGTCGTGGGGGTGTAAATGAGGGTGGGGGCTGTCCAAGGGGTGGGGGGTGTCCAAGGGTTGTGGTGGGGCTCCAATGTGGTGGGGGAGGGCTGGCCAGGTTGTTAGGTGGGTATAGATGAGGGTGGGGTTCAGTTGGGGCTTGGGGGAGGGCTGGCATGGTTATTTTTGTTGTTTGGTTTCTGGTTGCTTTTTGGTGAGAGCAGTGCAATTATTTTAAATAAAAATATCGCTTTCACTTCGGTTATTTTATAACCGACGTGGTAAATAAATCGGTTGGGGTTTATCACGTCGGTTTTTTCGAGAACCGACGTGATAAACCGTTCCCGGGCCTTTTATCACGTCGGTTCTTAATATAACCGACGTGCTAAAAGGCCTGGGAATTGATTTACCACGTCGGTTATTGGATAACCGACGTGCTAAAACATTTCCCAGGCCTTTTTATCACGTAGGTTATTTATGAAACCGACGTGATAATAGGCCCGGGGAAGGGTTAATCACGTCTGTTATGTCATAACTGACGTGATAAACGATATCCCAGGCGTTTTATCACGTCGGTTTAGAAAATAACTGAAGTGATAAACCCCCCCCCCCCCCCCCGCGCATATTTATCACGTCGGTTATTAATGAACCGACGTGATAAACACCGTGATGTTAGGGATGTTACGTTGGGTTTTAAATAACCGACGTAAAAAACGTTATTTATAACGTCATCCGTATTAACGTCGCCTAAAAACCGACGTAAATAATTAAAAATAACCGACTTAAAAAATGTTTTCTGCACTAGTGTGTCAACGCTATGTGTTGTTTGTGACCATTTTTTGTTCAAAAGATGTTCTAACAAATGAATTATCTATTTTATCAAATAAAATATTTAGATAAATACTAAAAGGATCTTCCAAAACATCCTTATCATCCATGAATTCATGAAAAATATGTCTATGAATGACATCATCAGAAACAAAAAATTATTGTTCTAATGTTTCAGTTTCCCAGAACATCTATCTAGCACGGGATAAAAGAATATAATGATCATTTTTATGAAGTTGATGGTTCATATGAATAAATATAAATCTAGATTTATACATAAATATTAATTCATGGGTTATCGAATCAAAACAATTTCATTTGAACATTGTGACGTGACTATAGACGTAGTAATTTAATAAAATTCTTCTTCTAACAACCCCATAATATGATATATTTTCAAACTGATGTTTATTTTCTGATGCGCTCCCATTAAAATCCATTATGGCACATATCATAAAAACATAATGCTATGTTGTAGTTTTTCTAAATATATTTATAATCAATTTAAATCCATTAAAAAATTTTCCTAAAAATGAAATAACACATTATTTAGAATAATGTAAAATTCTCTTATTTCATATGATACACAGTTCGTTGGAAAATTTAGAATATGAAAGATACCAACATAAAATTTTAAATATATACCTATTATTATGTTAGGATACAAAATGAAATATATTCTATTAAAATTAAACAAGTAGTAAATCCTTGGATGTGTAATTGTTCCTACCCCTTAATAGATATAGAATATTGTGTCATTTTTATAATTTCATAATTTTATCTACAATTATGAAATAATTGAAATTTAAAAAGCATTAATGAATCAAACAATGAAAAAATTCATATTTATTACTTTACTAACTTTATTTAATCATCAAAACACCATTGCATAATAATATTATACAATGCGCCATTTTCCACTCCTCCCTGCATATAGTACACAATAAGTATGATCCAGATGTCCCCCTATTTGGGGTAGTATAGAAAATGAATGCTCAATGTGATCACGTTGTTCATCTTCAGTTCTAATTAGTCGATTTGAATTTGTAGTTGAATTAGGAAAATAAAATAAACCTAATTCTATGCATTATTATGCCAAATAGCATTTGAAAATAGAGTATTTGAGATGATTTTTATTTCTCACATATGGTTTTAATTTAGACATCATTATTTATATCAGAGAAATTGAACGACTCAAAATAAGACCACAAAAAATAACTACTATGGGAATATTAATAATCTTATGTAACATACATGTGAAAAAATATGGTGGGAAAATATTCATCAAGTCTAACTGAATAATTCGTGAGCCTCTCTGCAATTTAAAAAAAAACTTATACTAATTTTTCTGTACAAAGACCGCAATAAAAATGAAATAACTTAATCATAACAACTCAAAAAATTTGATAAAGTAAATATTGAATTGATATGGAAATTAGATCATGTAACAAGAAATTGTAGTCATGTGTTTTAAGATATTTTAGTACCACATCATGTGCATTTACACTATTCAAAATGTTGCTTCAATAACCCTCTAGAACCATCTAACTTTCCCAAACCTAAATAAATTGTTATTTATATGAATTTATTAATGAATAAAATGAAAATTATTCCTTCCATGTATTTAGACCAATTAATTATAGAAAAATTTTTTCTCTTAGACCGCAATCTATAAAATCATTACATGAACAAAAATCATCTTCTATTTTTCACATGAAATTTTAAGAGTAGAAAGTACATCTCAAAAGTATTTTTCAAGATATGAATTGCATCCCAACAATGATGTGATAAATTTTATGACTAATACAAAAACTCAAAGAATATTCTTGTGTTTCTCCAATTTCTATTGAAATTTTAATTAGGATGCTCTCTCTTTTGGATATTATGTTGGATTTTTCCAAGAACAAAATTAAAACTATAGATTTCTTCAATAATATCATTCCTTGACATTTATTGTGGTGTGTCATCTACCTTGAAGGAATTATCATACAATCTACAATTTTTTTGTAGGGATGATCCATCTGTAGATGTCATCGATCCCATTTGAAGTTAAAAATTCATCTAAATTTTTGTCCTATTGTATGTTTATATATCATACAAATAAAGAAAGATATTTTCTCTTTTTACTCAAATTGGAGATCATACTGTAAGAAGGGAAATCAATAATCATCCATAAAAACCTGTATGAAATAACAAATTACTCCATCATTAAATCATCATATGCAAGTGCACCAACAACCCAAATCCCCATTAGCACATATATTAATAGCTAAAAGTATATTTCAATATCATTTCCAAGATCATTAGGTCTAGATATCAATATAATCAGGACATTAAATTACTTCTTAATATACAACCCTGGTGGAATTATATATATGTGAATGAGAACATGATATGTTCTATGTGTAGTATTAATTTTGAGAAACATGTTGAAACCATAACATAATAATCCCAATCTAACATTTCATGGGTCAGTAAAAAATTTAGTATCTAAACTATCAAATTTATTCCAAGATAACCAATTTCAATGATATACTATTTTTTAATTATCCGTACTTATTTCATCTTCATTACATCCCTTATTTCATTCAATTTATTATGACATTAAATGATTTTGAGACATAGTAATTAAAGTTAAGTTCCAAATAACATTATACGGTATACATAATTGAGTTCTGTATTTATTATTCCTCCACCATGATGTGACACACTTTTTTCACTAACTTAACACTTCAATTGCCATCTATAATAGGAAAAAATATTTGGGGTAAGAATCAATTTTAATAGATGAAAATAAATAATGGTCGACCAACATTGATACAATCTAATGATTTTCTGAAATAAAATCATCATCATGTAATGAAGACTGAATAAATGTAAGGAGATAGTCAACCAAAGTATTACTAAATACATACATTAATTATTGATGATATAATCTCACTAAAAAATAATGTTTTTTGATTTTTCCATATTCATGATATACTAGGAAATTAATATCTTCCATTATCTTCGTATAACTCTCAATTTTATCATTCTGATCAAAATATAAAAACTGGGTTCCAATATTTATTTCACCTTACACTAGACTATATGAGGTGGTGGCCTTAGAAACAAATGGAAACAAATCTGAAATAAATTTTTTTCTTACTAATCATTTTAGCTGAATCAATCTCATTCACCACATGATATTTTTCTCCACTATTTTATAACATGTGATATTTTTTTGGAAACCATAACTAGTGATATAGTAACTAACATCCTTATAAGTTAACCAAGGCCTTCCGAGATGATTAAAATTTAAGCATCAAATCAATCTGTAAACTAAATAATTATTCAGTGCAAAGTCCAAAAAAGATTATAACTCTTTACAAATCTCATCAGTTACTTGATCAACATTGTACATCCATATTTTATCCATTAAAATAAAAATAAACCTACATTAAATAAATAATCTGGAAAATTACTTACTAGGATACATATTATTTCATAAAATAAAAATTGACCATCAATAATAAGTTTGTAAAAAATTATAAGAAATATCGAAATCGAATATAAAATAATATATTACGGGTTGTAAAATTTTAATATATAGTTAATTTTAGTTTCATACTCTAATTTATTTATTTATTCATTTTTTTATAATATTTATATTATAATTTCATCAATAATAATTTTATGAAACTATTTTACAAGTACAAATTGTTGTTATAATGTATTCATTTTAAACACATATTATTGGAATATATTACTTGGTTATTATACCCAAACCTATATGTACACACCCCTATGGGATAACATATTTTGTTGAGTTCAAAATATTTTTCACATTCATTACATAATTTATATGTTTGACTAATAAAATAGTTATGGTTCTTGAATTATGACTATTTTTTTCATATGCAGGTTGTGCAATTTTTAACAAGTACGTCTTGGGAATGTGGTTTGAGAAACATTGTAGCGTACACACCTATAAATAATTGTGAATGAACTATGAAAAAATTAAATATTCTGAGTTAAAATAAAATTAAAATCATAAATTTATTCAAAATTATACATATAGAATACGAATAGTTTTTGGTCTCTTGTATGTATTTTTAGGGCTCAATTGAGTTTTTTAATATCCCCATTTATTTTTTTTATTTTTTTATTAAATAATATATTTAATGTTGATTATAACCCATGCTTCTTCTTTTTTGGAATTTATCCCCCATTTCCACCCATATCATTCCCAAATTCCACCCAAATAATCACCACTTCATAGAAAGGAGGCCTCTATTTTTCTTTGGGTAGAACATTGTCGTGCCTCAATGCCTCTTATGATGGATCATGAGGCATGTACGTCAATGTGGTTGTATCATCTCACTAGTAAAGAGGTGCTCCAGTTTCACCTTAGAGTAACCTATCTCCAAGGTGTGTGCCTCATTATATTATATATTTCATTAAAACATCAATATATAAATTTAATAATTTTCCTATTAAATAGTTTATTCACACCGCAATAATATTTTAGTTACCCATATAATAAATTTTCTACATGATTAATGTATTATTGATTTATTAAAATAATTTTTTAATCACATAATTATTGGTGATATTATTTTCAATAATTAAAAAGGTCATAAAAAGTGTAATTAATAATAAAACATACCATTTAAGGGTTCTTATTCTAAGGAGTTTAAATAAAAATGATTTTTATTCCATTAAAAGAAATTTTTTTAGAACAAAAATTTCATCATTGTTCTTTCCATTATATATAAATTTACTTATACTTAAAACATGATTTTGTTTTTAAAATTTATATTAGAATGCACCACCTTAACAAAATAAGTATTATATTTATAAATTATTGACAATATAAAATTAGTGTGAAGGTCTCAAGTGATTTTAAGATTATTAATTAATCATGTAAATTTATTTTATGAGATGGGATTTGGTATTGATTTTGAAATTCAAAATAATATAATATAGATTTCAGATATACTTCTATGTAATTTTAATATGACCATTTAATTGGATGTGGAGAATAATTGAGCAGTGGAGAAGGTAATAAAACCCTTGTATATGAAAAAGTTGTATTTAAATTTATTTTAAAAAACATTTATAATTTCTTTATCCATAGAAATTGAATATTTTGGTCATACATGATTGTAATATGTTCCAATTTTTGCATAATGTGTTCCAATATATTTCATCCTCTTATTAAAGGATCAAATAATCATCTACACAATAAGATATCATTTTAGAAAAAATGAATATTTTTATGATATAAGGGATTGATTTTTATTGGATTATTCTTTTTTAGTTATTGAATAAAACTATATTAGTTAATACATAGTATAAATTAATTCAAACAATTTCATTGAAGGTTGGAATTTTTTATAACATTTAATAGTTAGTATATATTGCGTCGAAGAACATAATAATTATTAAGAGAAATTCGTATACACAATAATTAATGGAAAATCTATTCCTATTATTACCATTGAATTGTAATTGTGGGTTTTATTATAAATAATGACACCAAAACATGATGACAATATTCCCATTAATCAATAATAATGATCTTAGTAAATAGTAATGTTTATTATGGTTGTGTTGATGTGGTTATTCAAATATTTCACTATATTAATTTAATTACATTATCCAATTCAGTGTATAATTGGAATGGATAGGCTACATCATGTTTTTTTATCATCTTCTCCTAAAATGGGTGTTGATTATTATAGAATCTAAAATATTTTATTCATTAATTAAACCTATATATTTGATAATAGATTATTCTTGACCTCGGATAAATTATTGTAAAAATTTATATAAGTTTTATCCATGCCTAATTTATGATCATGATTTAACAGTAATATTTTATGTAGATATGTAGAAACTAATTTGAAATAATATTATATTATTGAATTTACCTCATATTGATTTTACTATTATGTTTACTAATTTATGTTTAACTAATATAAAAATATAATTTCTCGAAGAAGGGTTGAAAAAAATCAATACAAAATTTATCCTCTCAACTCAGTAGCCACTTAGGATGATAAAATTAATTTTCATCATCAATATTTATTAGTATTATATAATTTGATATCATTAAATATAAATAATTAATCTGACGATTAAAACTCGCATTTCAAAATGATTCCATTAATGTAATTATTTACATAACTAATAGATTTAGGTATCAAGATGGGAAAAATCATGATTTATCATTACATACATATAGATAAAATATAAAAAAAATAAAATTCATGTACTAATCTCTTTGGGGAAATTCTTATGTTACTATATTATTTTTTTATGATTATATTTATTTTGTTGAAATAAATATGACACTGGTTCCTTATAAAAATTATGCATTATTACAGGGGAGGTGGTATCACATTCCATGTTATTGATATCTATCATAGGATTGATTAACTAGATAGACATGTTTGGGATTAAAAATTACTTATATTAAATGTTAGAGAACATGGTCAGCTAATTTGATTTTAGTATCATGGAGAGTCAATTAATTATGTTTTTAAACATTACATTGACTGAATCAATGAAGACTAGTATTTTTAATTTCAATTTTAAACTATTACTCTTTGATGATTAACTAAACAAAAAACTAAATCATAAATTTGAACCTCACATCATTAATCAATAAATTTATATTTCCAATCCAATATTTTATATTGAAATGTTGTTTAAAAGTTAAATTATCCATCTATTATCATTTATTCCAAATATTTAATGATATGATCTAAAATAATATATCATGGAATACAAAATGGTGTGTAAAACCCTAAAAAGAAATGGATATATAATGAAATTTTTAAGTGGATGGGATTTCCCTTTCTCTATGGAACACCTTATAAATAAAAAAAATAAAATATATTGACTATTGAAGTAAACATAAATATTTAGATCAAATTAAACATCCTCTAATGATCCATTATAATGTTAAAAACTACTATGTCTAGAAAATATTTTTATGGAATAAATAAATACTTTGGATAAAGATTTTATTTGTTCTGGAAATGTTTCTAGAAGTTATTATAAAAAAAGGCACTATAATAAAATATCATATATTAAGGAAGAAGACTAACTGAAAGGTGTGGGAGGATTTTGGTTCAAATAAAAGGTAAGGTTTAGTCGGCATATGTCCCACTCATGGAAGACCTCATCTACAAAACCTGTGTAGTCCATTAATAGAAGAAAAAGAGATTATCTGACACACTCAATAGAGGATAACATAATTTTTTCACTGGTGTGTGGTCCACTATTAAATGGAAGAATTTTTTTCTAACACACCTAATAGGGATTCTACACATGAAAATGATGATTCAGGAGGTGAGGAACACATGATCAAGGTGATGATTGGAATCGTGTGAGGGAATTAGGAATCACAATGAAGGGTAAATATGAATTGCATGAAATTGAAAAAAATATGGGAGTAATACTTTTAGTATGGGGGAATAATGTTGAATAAGACTAATAGTTCCATAGGTAAGAGAGGAGATCCGCACAGGGGTTGAAAAAAAATCAAACCCAATTCCCCTTGTTTTTATTAAACCATGGATTTAAATTAAAAAAATTGACAAGGTTATAACTAAATTGTGTATTTAAATTAATCTATAGACATAGTCGTATAAAACCATAGAAATAGTTATTTAGATATAGAACATTTTTTTTTATTATTTAATGGAAAATGAAAAGATAAAAATGGAAAATGAACGAGGCTCCTAAAATCAGTTTCTTAGATGTAGCACCATTTAATCCATTGAAATAAATTTTTATTGGAGAAAATTTCATCAATTTTTCTAGAGTAATGGTAAGGCTCAAGGTCCTATATCATGGGATAAAAAATTTGAGTTTTCAGTGTGGTTTAAAATTTAAAATAAATTTTTATAATCATATTAAGGACATCACATGGTTATGTAGAACATTATAGAAAATGATGCAACAACCGTGTGAATTTCCATAATTGTAAAATTTTTAAATTCAATCATTTTCCACATGGTTTAGACATACCGTGGAAAAAATTTGTTTCTACTTCATATATCCCTATCTACCTCACATGATTACATAAGGATTACTCATTTTTTCCACAAACCATCCTCAAACATTATACCCCTTAAAACATATCAAAAAATTCAGAATATAATAATAATATTACATTTTATTAACCCAATAAATTAATTGAATAAAATAAAAAAATAAATGAACAAATATCTTAAATTGGGGATGTTACAGTATCACCACTATTTGGATTTCCATCCTTGAAAGTTTAATTATTGGTGTTAACTTTGAACAGTTTGGCCACGCCTCTTGCATATTCTAATCTCGCTCCCATATGTCCTCTTGAATCTATCCATAGCAATAAAATATAATATGAAGGAGATATTCTTTACTCATAATATATTTTCATGTCTATCTAGAATATAGGTTGGTTAAATGATAAAGGGAGAGTCTGAATCAAGTTTGACATGTTGCAAGTGACTCATACCACTAGGATATGGCTTGTATTTATTTAATTAAGTCACATGAAATACATTGTGGATAGTGTTCTATCACAATTATAATTCTTGGTGATATGAAAAATCACTAATACATTCCATTATCTCAAATTTATTGATATACCATGGAGAAACCTTCCCATTCTTCCCTGAACAATGGTGTACCAATCACGATGACACATTCATGAGTACATGGTTACCTACATAAAAATATAATATTATCTGATTATGATATCCATAATAAATCTGAATTATATTAGTTATAACCATTCAATATCTAATTATCGTAATCCTTTCAGTTGTCTCGTGAACATAGATACTCCAATTAGTGAAGTTTCACTAATATTTACCCAACATAAGGGAGACAATTTTTGAAGATGGTATAATGCCTCAAACAGATCCATATGAATCATCATGTGATAAATGATATTTTTTTAGAAGAATGAATATGAAAAAATGATCTTCCCATGAACCACTACATTCCATAACAAAATCCATGTGTATATCTTCCATCAACTGAGTAATCAATTCTAAGAGTCCATCCATTTGAGGATGACATATTGTACTCATGGTGATTTATGTTCCACGATCTTTTTAAAAATATCTTTAAAACTATGAATTGAATATGAGGTCCTTTTTAAAAACATAGGAAACTAGACCTCTATGTAATTTCACTACTTCTCAGATATAATTCTTCACCAAATCCTCCACCATGTTAGAATCATTAATTGTAATGATATGTGAAGACATGGTATGCCAGTCCACAATCTCCCAAATGTAATCATGTTTTTTTTGTTTCCGTAGTAGACCAAAAAAAATGTATATAGAAATATGTTCCAATTTCTAGAATGGTATAGGAATGGAATGTAACATTTTGGTTAGTCATTGATGTTCGAAATTCACCTATTATAATGTGAGGAACTTCATGAAATAATAAACTACATTCTATTACATCAACGGAACCCAATTTTTCTCTATAACCATATAAAATTTTAAGATAACCAAGTGGAAATCCAATATTGAACGATGATATATAGAGATATAGATGATTTTCTCTTGATAAGGTAGAGAAACCACCATCCTATTTGATAACTGCAATATGTAAATAACGTTGTCTACACACCCCTTATTGACCTCCCCACAATTATGTTTTTTATATCAATGGAATACATTCTGGGTCTAATTATCATGATAACATGAGATGATCTACCAAGTAAAAACCATGATTAACTAGTAAGAAAACATAAAGTCAATTTCATTTAGAATAATCAAGATACATGTCGATAATTATTCCCATGAGTTACCACTTATCAAGGGCATTGTTGACTTGGTTATTTGAAATATGACTCAAAAAATCATCGACTTAATTTCTATTCGTAGGGTTATACACCAAATCAAATTCAAACATATAATGATATTTTATCTATCATGTTTTCCTTAGGTTCAAGAGCATTATATATAATATATACTTCATGAAATTTTGGTCTATGATAATAGTAAAATTTTATCTAAGCTGATAGTAACACTATGTTTTAAAGGATTCAAAAAAATCTAATTATAAATATTATGTTTGGTAATTTTTTTCATGTTTTTACAATTATTGGGAACCATAGAATAAAACATGATCTTCCTTTAATAGAAAACATCCCAATCCATAAGTAAATACATCAATGTAGATGAAATAACTTTAACCTAGTTTCTTGGAAGATAAGGATAGGTGCAAAGGTTATCTGGAATTTCATCTCCTAAAAGGATTTTAGAAAACCGTCATTCCATATAAATGGAACACCCTTCCTAGTCAATTTCATCATTAGAGAAGTGAGAGATGATAAATCCTTTACATAGAGATTTTAACAACTTAATAATCAAAAAAATTATTATCTCGAAGATGTTATTAGGTGGTTACCAATAAATGAACACTTTTATCTTTCAAGGGTCAACAAAGATTACATTTTTACAGGTGAAATGTCTAGGTATAATTATTATATATAGAAATAATAGATAGAGGATTAAACATAGATATGATGGTCACCCAACATGTTCAAAACAATATCCATGTGTTTCCCATGATCATGTATATTATGAATGTATATTAAGATGTCAACCACATAGACAATGAAAAATGTATCATCTTACTTATAAAAGATACAGTTCATCTACTCCATCAAAACATATTTTGAATTAATGATACCAAATGTAATAAACATGTATTAATAACATTAATAATAACATTTTTTTGTTTCTTTCGAATACCCTTATTCCTGAGATGAAGTTGATAGAATCCATAATGTAGGCTCACTTTCAAGAACCAATTGGATACCTTTAATTGATCAAATATATTATATATTCATGGAAAAAGTTATTGATTCTTAATCATAACATTCCTCATTTTATGATATTCTATAAAAATATAAAGTGGATCATCTTCCTTCATTACAAATAAGACTAGGGAAATCTAGGCTCATGAACTTAACCTTTTGAATCCTGTTATTTCTAATTCTTTGTGTTGGACCTTCATTTCTCCAAATTTCATTTGATTCATTATATATGATATAGTAGATATAATTTTTTTATTATAAGTACGTCAATTGAGAATTAAATATCTTTATCAGGTGGTAAACCTAAGAAAACATGTTGGGAATGATTTGGGTATGGGTAAGATACTGGAAGAAAATTACTATCCATAGTTCCCAAAATGTATTTTTAGGTTTCCATTATTAATTGTTAAGAAATTTTTGTATCTGTTGTCACTAATTTTTTGGTTCGAATATCATTCATATACCATTCACCATTAAATATATAAATATATCCATATATAGAGGATAAAATTACTATCCATGTGTCAAAATCTATATCAGATTTAAAAGCAGTTTGACAATATATTATTAGGATTATATAAAATATTTCCATCTATAACATAGTAAAATCACACTCTATGTTATGGCCATAAATGGTAATGAAATATGTTTTCGACTTGAATACTCTGTAGTTTTTTTAAACAACGAGCTGTCTTTCTGCTTAGAACATGAGGAATCATTTTTATGTGTAACACCATTTCATTTAAAACTCATGATGGATTAAAATAATGAGATTCCCTAGTATCAAAAAATACATGAATAATAGTGGCGTACAAAAAATGGTAAATTACACAATTTAGGGGCCCATTTCCATTGCTGGGATAATATACTCAACACTATATATTTGTCTCTCAGGCCCCAGGGCTATTCCTTATTTCCCAACAAATGTGGCATTGGATGGACGAATGAGATATTATTAGATTCATCTTAGGTCAACAAATTTCGGTGATGAGAACTATTCTGATTAGATCATTAAAAATTATCATGAGAGACATGAGACTGATTTGTGTTATCCCATCCCATTAATTTTAGGGATTTTTAATAATAAGGAGTATGGTGTAATTTTTATCCACAATTGCAGAACTATTGAGGTAATGTTGTAGATTCTATTCCATATATCAGAAAGATTCACATTAAAAACAATTTTTTTCACTACAAACATTGGGGGGCAGATTGATCTAGTGGAATGATTCTCTACTACTTTACTATCATGAGAGTAAGTGTCTTGTATGTGTTTTTTCCCGTAACTATCATCCACACCTGTGTTCAGACTAAATATGGTATATACTCCAAAAATAATCATGTAAATATATCGCTTTATTAAAAATTATTTATTGACCATGTCTGTATAAGTTTTAATATAGAGATTGAAATCCTTGGAGTCGATGTCAGTTCATAATCCCACTTCAAATAATCACAATTTAAGAGGTGTACTAATAGCCACCTCTAGTGAATAGTGTTCTACGTGAGTGAATTGAGTAGTGTACTTCATAATTGATACAGGTCCATTCTTCATCAGAAAGTGGTATGTCAGTTTCAATTGATGAAAGGTGTATGGATATAATTTTTTATTAAGAATTTTCCAAATGCAACCCAAGTAATTTGTGAATTGATATTATCTTGAAATGATATGTCTTATAACTGTCTTCCAAAATCTTCTGCAATATATGTATCTATCAAGAATTTTATCATAATTTATGTTCCATGGAAGTAAAAAATTTATATAGACTCTTCCATCCCATACATCTTCTATCTCAGGTTTTAAATCGTCCCTATATACTAGTGGATTCTAATTTTGAAATCTCAATGATTCATCTATATAAATAGGTTTCTCATCCTAATGTTCATTTTCAAAATAATAGAATTATTTCATAATACTCTAGAAATGTTTTTGGTTCACATGTTATTTATGTGAAAAACCTTTCTTAGCGAAACCCACTTCTTTGATTCCATTCAATGTGATCGGTGACAGTATTTCTATGACCATAGAAACAATCTCAATCAATACTTCTCATTTCCCAAATCATTATTTATAAATTATATTAAATTACATAAAATAATATTATAAAATATAAGTCTAAAACCAAGAATAAATACCCACATATGAATGATTAAATCCATGTGACAAGTCTCTTTATGCATGATACTCTATTCACAATAGTTAATCGAAAAACTATGAGATTACAACACACCTAGATATCATTCAAAAATAATTTACATGGAAAAGCCTAGAAAATTGTGGTTTAGAATAAATATATTAGATATGAATTTTAGACTATATATTTATAGTATTGATGCATCGTATCTCTATGATAGCAGCACTATTAATTGACCAAAACAAATTAATAACATTTGTGACATCCCAACCCCTTCTTATTGTCTTGGGAAGTGTCAGATGCATTAATGACCATATGTTGCATTCCAAGGTAACCAACAGTTGTCAATAAATTCATATGGTTTAGTGAAAAAATGGGGGAATGTATTAACCTTAGAAAACATATATACCCAACCTACAAAAAAATCATAATATAAAAAACCATATATGATGCATGATAAGAATCCAAATCTATAACATAACTAGACCATAATAAAAGTTGAAACTTGTAGTAATAGAAAATATATTTTTTAAAATGGAAATGAAATATAAATCCTTAGGGTGTTAGGGTGGCACTACTCTAGACTCTAATACAAAATAAAATATGTAATCACTAACACTAATCACCATCAGTGATAAAATCATGAATCATTACAAGAAAAACAATTCCCTTAACTTTTTCCTGATTGACTGAGCTTTAATACACACCAACGTTTATATAAGGGGTGAGTATGAAAAATTTTAAAGAAGTCCCAAGAAATCTCAAAAATAACATTAAAACTTGTATAATTTTTCTCATAATTTATATAAAAAGATTCAGTATATAATAAATTTTTTAGCCCAAATTGGTTGTATATCATGAGGGGTGGGGTGAGGTGAATTAGGGTAAGAAGGATTAAATCAAAAATTTATTTGGATATTAGTTTTTCTTTAAATTATAAACTATTATCTCTCCTATGAATAGTATATAATAATATGAGAACTAAAAAATTAACCTTGCATTTCAATTTTACATGGTTTAACATCACTAGGCTACATCCTGGGAGCATATAGAGTCAATGTCCTTATGCACCAAATCAAATAAAGTTAACTTCCAATATAAGGTTTATATTTTACTCACTATCCCTCTTGTTTCACTACCAATAACAATTTTAAATCATACTACTCTATCGAGAATTAATTTATCTCACTTTTCCTTCAGACGATTCTTTTTTTGATAAGAGACCTCTCAAAAAATGTTTCACACGTGTGTGTTCCATGAAGCACTATTTTCACTCGATAGATGAAGTAAACATCACAGTGTGAATTTTACCTTGTAGAAGTTCCTTTCATGAGCTATTTATGCTCCTTGAACATTATTAATCCCCTAACAAACTACCTCACAATGCTTATTATGATTTCATTGTGAGAACCTTTTTCATTTTGGACTACAATACCCCCCACAAATACCATCCACCAACTAGGAATAATTTATAGAAGTCCTACTTCACATGATGAGACTTTGTATTAAATTTCTTCTCAAACCACCACCTTCATGGTGAAATTACATTTCAAACCCATTTAATAAATAAATGAATCCTTCTATATATAATCTTTTCTAATGAAATTTACTCTCCATAATGATGATATTAGGGTACTTTTTTATGAAATGATATTTTGGAAAACATTCTAATAACATTTAAAATTAACTCTGTTTCAGTTTAGCTATCACCACACACTATACTCTCTATATAGTGTACATACCATTGTTATTCATTTTTGGTGCCCCATAAATCACATTATTACTCTAAAAAAATTGATCTTTTTGCAGTGGGCTTATATTCAATATATGATAAAAAAGAATATATTCTCATGAACTAAACTCATTTTATAGTTCTTAATTCTCCACTTTCATATGAAAACTATGACTTCCTTTGTGGACTACAAAATCATTTTTACACTTTAGAGTTTCCAAAATCCTATAAATAATTAAGTTCCTCACACTACATTAGAAACGTGGTGGTTCTAAATAAATTTTATGTAGAAATCCATACTTTTCTATAAAAAATTTTAATTTTTGAGGAATTTTTTTTGAAAAACTAGGAACAAATGTCTCCAAAAAAAATACTTGATAGAAACCATGCTATAAAGTTGTCAATACTCATTATCAACAAACAAAAACAACAAAAAAATATCAAAATGAAACCATGATGAATATTTGTCCAATAATATACCACATTCTATTTTTTGACAACACATCAAAATTTATCAAACACTTTTAGAATTTTACCTTCTTGAAAATCCAAATAGTATTCAAATATTTACTCACCCCATAATGTATTACAACATGAAACATGGTTGGTTTGAGAAACAAGAGTATCATGCAATTTTCATCAATGAATAACTTCATTACCAAAAAAGCCAACATATTTCATTACAAACCTCATATTTCATTATACAAAACCTTTGATATTACATCTTTAGCATTTGTATATTTAAATATTCCTCAACATCACTACTCCAACTTTATTTTTCTCCCTTATCTTGATCAAGATATTTTATACCCTATTATAAATTTACCCAAAGTTCACTCCATTGTGGAATAAACATTATAATGAATTAATATATGAACCTTAGGGAAAAACACATCATACCTTAGGGAGAGGGGATCCCACATCCATACTTTTTCAAGTGCAGGGATTCAATTGAACTCCAAAATCTAATTGATCCTGGTCAAATTTCACATTGGGAAAGGAAATCACCATAATTTCAACAGCATGAACTTTTGTGGGAGGATACTATAACAATAGAAGAACTTGGACCAAATTTTCCTTGATAAATTGATATCTTATTTAAATGATCTTTTTTAATGAGTGATAGAATATATATTTTATAATATTTATATCAAATTAATTATCTCAATGGATTCTCGTAAATTACTTCAAATCAACTCTCATTTAATCAAGATGACACTTTATCCACTATAACACCATTCATGTTTGAGTAGCCACAATATATTTTGCTTTTATTGTTCCCAATCAAATAAAATTATATTTCTTACATAGAAATGAAGTACACAATTCACCAATATAGAATGCTCCACATGTTGTTGATTTTCATTCATCGATTGATCAGGCCCTATATTCATCTGTACAGACAAATACCTCTTACTATGATTTTTAGTTGTATAACCAAATGAAATACATCGGGCCATTGATATAACATATTATTTTTTTAACTCATGTAATGGTCTATATTGGGGATTAATTTTATAGAATGATGCATGGAATGTGGAATAAAGTATCAGGATATGTCACTATTAAATAATATAGAATTCTAATTATCTTCATGTATACCATGATATTATCAATTTTCTCTTTTATGATGCCATGATAGTCTCATCTGAGTATCCACCAGACATATCATGTCCTTGGAATTATCCATTCAAAATATTCACAGAATCACCAGGTCTTATTTGGATTGAGAAACTAATGTGTCATTCTTTCCATGTGTCATCTATAAACCATAGAAAAAGGACATTTCACTATTCATTGACATTTTTAAATCACTTTTCTAGAATTATGGAATTTTTTCAAACTATTCTTATGTTTATCCAGTAAATATTATGTAGTATATATACACCATCAATTTCATCCATTTATTATATTCATTATTAACATATAGATTTTAATCAAGTCCACCACACTGAATAATGAGCTTATTCAAAAACTAATCAAGCCTTGAATAAAACCTTCGAGGTGTTTGTTTCAACCCATACAATGCCTTACTTATCTGGTAATCTATATTATCATATTCATGAAGGATGAGCTACATGGATTCTTGATATATACTTTTTCATCTAGAACCCCCATTTGGGAATACTGACGTGAAATCCATTAGGACAACATAGAAATTTCATTGAACTACTATGGATAATAATAATAAGATTTTCTATAGACACACAATAGTTGAAAATTTTAATTAAAATCAATACCCTATATCAGAGACTACCCTTTGAACACTAATCATTTATTATTTCAAATCATTATTCCATCTTAAAATAGTTTATTTAGAAATACCCATTTGGTTCCAATGATTATATACTAATTTTCTAGAAATTATCTCCCATGAATGATTCATTTCTATTTGGTGAAGTTTTTTATTCATTAACTGAACCCAAATATTATCTATCGACTCTTTTTCAAAATAGTTTCTCTCTACCTATGCTAAGAAAGATGCTTTTTATAGAGTCTTTTTCCTCCTTGTATACACTGCCTCTGATTGATAAGTGATTATGTTTTTTCTATCAATTTCATCTTGACCCTTGGTTATCTTTGTAGATACAAGTTTATTTTAGTCATTTTCATTATCTAAGTCATATTCTATAGAACCCATAGGTACTAGAACTCCCATGATCTTCTTAGATTATCATAACTATCCTCCTAAATCTATTGATATATTTTCTAATGATTCTCCTTATTTTTATCACAACCACATCATTACATTCTATAACATTTCCCATATTATTATTAAATCATTTATAAGGTTTTACTTTTCTTGAGTATCCATGAAACATCCCTTCATATCAATGGGATTCAAAATTTACATTTTTCTTTTTATTGAGGGTTAACCACTTAGTTCATAAGACTCAAAAGTAATTCAACATTGGATTATTTCCATACAATATTTTTTATGGATTATTTTATTGCATTAGACCAAATAGGGCACATTTAATGTGTAGTACAATTTCATCACAACTTCTTTCTAAAAAAACATCATTATGTTATTTATTAGTGATCATTTATTTATCCTTTTCATTAATAATATGATTTATTATCTCAACTACTCCATTTTTATGTGGATTACTTAAAACTAAAACATGGTTCATTATCCCATTTTTTCTGAAGACTATTCTCCACTTGGATGTTTTGGTACTGTATTCCATTATCTATTCAGAAGATCCAATTTTTTGTTAACCTAACAACATTTCTACTTCTCATCGATAATGTGTAATGAAACTGAAAATATATAATATTTGTGGGATAGATTAAAAGCATTAAATTTTACTAAAATTTTAAATTAACAAAATATAACATCTGCTCTCATCAAAAGATGTTTTGGAATGGGTCTAAAAAAATGTTCCTAAACTGAAGTTTATTTTGAACTTTTCTCATTTCTCATTATATGTCATCTAAATGATTATTCCCTATTGAAAATCATTTCAGTAATGTGTATGTTCACATGATAACATAGAGAGATATCAAGAACTATCAAATTTAACAAAATAATTTAAAGATGTTTCATTCAAATGACTAGGATGATTATTCAATAACCTCTTTTCTTTTTCCTTGGTCAGAAAGAATATATATTCTTATCCACTCAATAGATAAATATTCACCTCATGTTATTTCCTTGAAAAAAATAAAACTTCCATTGACTTGATGATACATAATTTCTTTTTAATGTAATATTGAATTTCTTATGTCACACAATTAACTAACACATAGAAATTTCTGACTAAGGAATTAAATAACTAAGACATCAACACATCTCATGTCTCAACAACAAAACATGTACTTTCCCAATAAAATATTCTCCAGGACTTCATCATTTCCAAATATTATGATACCTTCCTTGTCATACCTTATTCCTATAACAATATCCTTATTTCTTATCATATGGGTTGTTTATCCCCTATCAATGATCCGTATTCTAAAGTGATATGATGATTTAAATGAAATACCTATGTCCACATCCTTCTTATCTCTTTTCATTCTGATCCATTTCATTGATTGATATTATTGATATTTATCATAGTTAGACGGACCACTTTCAGCCTGTTTTGGATATTTTACTAATCTAGTTGAGGTACAATATCTTCATAAGTGTCTAAACATATATACAAGATGCAATCACCAAAAAATTATATCCTATAATATTGAGTTCTATTTGAATACATGTGATTCTCTTGTTCTCTTCAGTGCATCTTGGATATGGAACAAACATTTTATGAGTTTCCAATATTCCCCCAATAATACAATATAAAACAGTGTGAATTATTGTGTGTCACTACTAAAACATTGGTTTTAACATGGGTTTTTTGGATCTTCGGGTTCTTATTTATTAGAAAATAAATCTTCAACCATGTCCTGGGCTCTTGTGTTCTAATAAGAAAAATTACTACTTTTTGTGATAAATCCCCATACTAGCTGTATCATTTTGATCTATCATTTTCTTCTCTTGAAACTCATTTTCAAAATTTACTAGAACTATGAATTCTACTTTTACATTTTTTTATTTATTTGTATCCTGATTTACTAGAGTCAAGAGTTCCTCAAGATTTTTTACCTTTATTTATAGTATAAAACCTCCTCCGCAACTTGTTCTATAAAATTGATTTAAAGATTAATTTTTTGTTCTAAAAATTAAAATTTTGGTCTATTATACAATTTTGATGTTGTACTATATGAAATTTTCTGAGGTTTCTATATTTTCAAATTTAGATATTTCAATTTCATCTTTCATCTCATAATTCTCCTCTTATTTATACTTCATATAGATTATTGTATCATTAACCACCATGTTGTATATCTATGTTTTTCTCTCTAAACATAAATCTCTTTAAGTGAAACTTTTAATTTGATTTGAAGTTAAAATATTCATTTGAATTTTTCTTTTCTATTGTCACTTTCATCCCATATTTGGGAATTTAAGACAATAACCATTGTAGCATTTTATTCTAGATCCTTGTAGTCCTCCAAATCATCTACTTCATATTCTTCTGAGGTATCATATTCTTTTTATAGTAGATTATTTTTTTGAATAAATTTTCATTAATACTTCTCATAACTTTTATATTGGCTGATGATTTCTTCTGGGGAATTTCATCATTATCCTCATCATTTTCTTAAATCTTCCTAGGAAAATTCTCTAAAATATGTATAATCTTTCAATATTGAGATAATGCAATTAAATGTTTCCCTTTTAACATTCCTATTCCTCTTTGAATTCTTTTGTATAGGAATAAAATGACCTCATACACATTGTCTTACTCCGTATTATCTACAATAAGGAGATTCATCATCTCCTAGAATGATACTTCATTGGTATTCCCATTTCCCACTACATTTTTATCACCATTTTTAATCCCATATGTGACAAGAGTTCTATATATGATATCCAATGGTAGATCCTGAGGATAACTATCCTCTTGTAGAAATCATTTTGGATTTAACTAAGGATGGATCCTTCCTAGTACGATCTTAATGATCTTAACATATTTGATTATTTCTGCAAAACCATTCATATATTCCACAATATCATTCACCTAGGCAAAGAATTCTTCTATCACATATTTAGGGGCATTATCAGTCCCCATATATGTTCCAAAAAACATGAAATTTTGATTCAATTAATTTTTAATAGACATTATACATATTTATATGTTTTTACCATAAATAATGTGATTACTTACCTGACATAGCCAGCATATATATTATGTTCGATAAGTCCCCTCCTAAGACATTTATTCATTTGGCATAAAAATAAAATTCTCTATGTTTTCTTCTAATAATATAGTACCATCCATACTATTAAAAATTCCTTGTATTGATGTCTTAAAAACATCCATACCCATTGATTGAAAGAATTATTTCATCAAAATATTTATCATGACCCATCCTTGGGGCCCGTGCCGTGACTACCCCAAGCCCGCCTTCCATTGGCCAGGGGATGGCGACTAGCACCAAAGGCGTAAATCCCAATAAGAAGGGAAGCAATTTCCCTTACAAGGTAAAAAATACCAAAGAGTAAGCAAGCTGAAGTAAACACTAAGTAAACTGGGTACAACTATAAGTGCTGAAACGAAAATGGGCCAGAATACAAACCCAACTGAATGTAAAGTAAAACTGAAAATAAAATACATCAACTAAAAAGTAAAGCAGCAATGCCGAACTGTCCACTGGAAATCCCACATGAAGGGTGGGTATAGATAGTCTCCTCAGCTCCTCAGGTCCAGTCGTCCGCTCCATGTACGTCCCGCCCGGTGGTCCACCTCCAGGTACCGACTTTCGCAACAAGCCTCAACCACGATCAGTGTTGTCCGTCCTCTACATCCAACACAACATAGTGCAGGCATAGCCTGTGCAGGGGTGAGTATACGCTACTCAGTAGGGACCCCGAGACCCGTAAAGGTCTCTCAGAATCCACAAAGGATAAACCACAAAGGAAAGATACAATCATGAAGTAACAACCAACTCTACTTAGGTATATGCCCATACAGATACCTAAGTCATCAATTCTAGTTCGTCTCTAACATCCGAGCCCAAGTTTGATCTAGTCCACACAGGATAGCACAATCCAATCCACACAAGATGACACCACAAAATCCACATAGGATAGAAAAAATAATCATATCGAAGATAATGATTGAAAGTCAAGACTCAGCTCACACAGGTATAATCTTCGTAAGGTGATTGAGATGATCAGTTGTAGCCACTAATTCATCTAAGCTGTCGGACCCACATAGGATACAAGACCATCTAAGCTGTCAGACCCACAAAGGATACAAGACCATCGACTCTTCCGGACCCACGTAGAATACAAGTACAGAGTCAAATACTTTCGGACCCACGTAGGATACAAGAACAGTAGTCACGTACTGTCGGAATGACCTAGGATACAAGAACAGTAGTCATCGCCGTCAAACCAATGGAGGATTTCAATACAGTCTTCATTGTTTTCGAACCCACAGAGGATCCTAGTATAGTCATCATCGTTGTTGCAGTCGCAGCCATCTCTAGGGTTCTCGCACACAGCATTCTCGATTCCGGGAGGGTCTGTTCCACGAGCCAAGGGGGTCGATACATAAACTGACACGAATTACAGAGTCTATGTATACCAAAGTTTTGTCTCATCAATAGGAACTCAACGCGACAGACGGTGCGTCAATCGGACGCCCGGTCTGAGAGTTATTTCATATTTCATCCCTGGGGCCCGGTTGGTTTTTATGTCAAAACCAACCTAACCATATACCAACTATGTACAAACCTCGACCGAAGTAAGACAAAAGAATTGTCTCACTAAGAGGAATCCAACAAAGTTAGCGGCACGTCAATCGGACGTCCGGAGATCACGTTATAAGCGTTTCCACTATGATGGCCCAGTTGGTTTTGTGTTCGAACCAACCCAGTTATACCCAAATTTCTCCGAAACCTTGAGTTTAATAAACTGAAACGACCATCTTGATCCAAGGATCGCATCTCAACTGACTATGCATCGATCAGAGGTTTGTAGCCTATGTTACGGGCGTTTGAACGAATTTGTCTGATTTTAGGGGGGTTTGGGCCCGAACCGTCCTAGCCCAAAACCCCCTGGGTCGCCCCGAACTGGGTCTGTAACACCTGAGACTTTTATGAGAAATATTTTGTTTTTATGTTATATAAATAATCAAAGGAATATTTCACTACACACAACACTAGAATGGATTTCTTTACACGCAATCGCAACCTTCCTCGATAGCTTGCGTCGTACGCAATACCGAGTCTCACTAAACAACGATATGCTATTAAACTATTATTAAAAATAGCCATTATGAATAGTAATACCCACTTTTTGAAATTTTTTAAATTATATTTTAAAAAATGGACATAATTTTTGGATTTGGAATATCGAAATTAGCCTAGGGCGAAATTTTGGTATTTTTATGAAAACTTTCAATTTTTGATGAATAGTGAAAACACTGGGTTACTATTTAAAAACCGAATTTTTATTTAAATAATTATTTATTTTATTTAAATTTATTTTAGGTAAAAATTGATATATAATACCTATATAATTTCAATTCAATTCATTGGAGTCATTTTATAATAATTATAGATATATAAAAATTTTATTGAACTTTTGACCGTCTTTTACCCACCTCCTAGGAGAATTTGAAAATTTACATAAAACATAATTTTTCCGCTTCTGTGAGTGAAATTTTAAAAATCCAAGAGACACATTTTATGTCAGTAAGTAAAATGTGGTTTAATGAGATGAAAATAATTTTTGGTGAATAGTATCTTTTTACTTTTATTTACCACGGTTAAAAGTAAACAGGGTAATTATGGGTACAAATGATATTATTATTACCGTAACACATGTCCTAATTCTATTGGATAATTGTAATTCGACAAAATACAACATTAAGGTTAAAATATTACCCTTTAGGTCCACTTGGAGTAGATTAGGACATTTATTATTAATTTATTTAAGGAATGGTTAAAATATTTAAAATAAAAGTTTAATAACTAAATCATTTTTAATATTGGATTATACATAAGATAAATTCGACTATAAATATTCATTAGAAATCTAAAAATATTTCCTACACAATGGTATTTATTTTTAATTTTTATACATTGAATAATTTAATTTATTTATGACGAAATGATGATGCATTAATTATCTTATTAATGAAATATTGAAATAATTGATGTTATAAATAACCAAAGAAATGTAATTTGAGACTTTTTATGAATTAAAATTATTTTCTAGGTTAATATTACATATTAATACTGATTTAATTAAATTTGGAAGAACTAATATTTCTGTTATGATTTTCACAAAAATCAATTACAAAATAGTGTCAAAATTGACATTAAATAGTTTTTAAAACTAATATTATATAATTAATTGTTATTTTATTTATAAAAATCAAAGTTTGGGCCAAATTACTTATATAAGGTTATATATATTAATAATAAACAACATGGGGTTCGTTTGGCTTGTTATAGTAAGTTTATTAACCTTATAGTGTAAGAGAACAATAAGACACGGTAAAAGCTAAATTATCTAACTTAAAGTAAAATCTAAATGATAAGGTTAAAATAGAAACCTAAACTTGTATAAATTCTATTTTATGATATTATTTAGACCCATACCCAACTTAGCTTCTTAATAAATCAATTTTGATCAAATAAAAACTGAATATGACTTTATAATAAAATAATATTTTTATTTTTTCCTAAGGTTCCCCTCTCCTCCCTTATAAAAGGGAACCTACTCCCTCTCTTCCTCACACCACTTTGAGCCTTCAAGCTGGGAAACCCCTACCAAATTCTCTTCTACACTTACCTAGAAACATTTTAGTGGTATTGTGCTTCTTCAAAGGCCAATTTTAGTGCCCCAAAATGAGGTCTCAAAGAGGCGCTTCAAAGAAGAGGTAATCTCTGTTATCGATTCTTTCAACTTTATTTCTTCTTCCACTTATTCTTAATTAGTTGTTTCATTATGAAGTAATAACATCAGTATCACCCATATACTGATATGTTATTATAAGTATGAAACAACCCTATTTCACCATCTTTTCATCCTACGAAAAATGAAAGCAACCCGCGTGCGTACGTATGGAATACCGTCTCCACCCTGTGGTGTAATCTATTTTCCACCACCACCTTACATGGATGAGTATAATGGTGTAAATAATGACTATATATGATTATTATACGGTTATATTGATTCTAAAATAGTATACATACACTCCAATACAATTCCACAATCATGGGAACGATATCATCGCTCATGCGTACGTACGGAAAACTGTCTCCACGATGTGATGTGACTCGTTCTACATGATCTTCATTGCATAATGATTATTTAAATGAATTTAATGAATAAATATGATATTTATTACACTAATACCATTCTTTAAATGTGGTGTCTATAACCTATAAAGGGGAATAATAATTTATTCAACAAAACACACATACGAACATAAAGTAATAAACACCCAAATAACAAGTATCAATGAAATATTACTAATAAGAAGCTAAGAATATTAACATATATGATATCAGAAAAATATGTATTATTATGGAATAAGTAAATGACATTATTTAAATCATTTTACAGGAGGTTCGGACACTTACAAATCAAATCTTTCCTAAGGTAAGCGACAATCTCAAAATCTCAATTTTTATCCGAGATTGTTTATACTTCAAAATTTACTGGGGAATATTTATCATCCACGTCCATGTTTACTCAATATGTAATTTAATTTATATCTTCTAACAATTTTTTAAATCCAATTTTACCCCTCGGTGAGTTTTTAGTAAATGATATGAATGGAATCTTTTGTCGTTTTTCGTATGAGGTACTTTTTGACTTTTCTGAAAAAAGTACGAGAAGAATGTTTTTTTAACTTATACGGCATGAATGGATTTTGAAAACATTATTTCCAAGAAGCTTCCTTTACAAGTTTTAAAGTTTATTTTTAATCAAATTCTTTTAGTTTAAAGTTGTATTACATGTTAAGAAAGGAAAATGTTATTGAAGTAGAATGGGTATTTTCCTCAAGAATGGAGTTCAAGTGTTTTATCAAAATTATTTTCCATCTAAGATAATATAGGGTTCTGTTTCTATCCCTGTTATTAGATTGATTTTATTATGTTGTGATGGAATTTTTTTTATGAATTCCTTTATCTTATATGAATTTTTTATGATGTCATGATGTTTAAGAATCCCATTTTTATTACATGGGTTATGAAATGATGCATGATTTATGATTTTGTGGGACACATAATAATGGTATCATTATGAGATGGGTGGGACCTATATCTCCCTCTAATGCATTGGATAGAGATTTATATCTCATGAGATAGTCATGGATGGAATGGCAGGTTAATCCAGTTCAGTTAAACAGGACTGAAATGAGGAGTCAACTCGGTTCAGAAATGGACTTTGTCCGCTAATATAGTCTTGGCCATGAGTCTTGACTACTAAGAAATGATTCTCTATGATTATGTGTGTATGCCACAATGTTTCATGTTTTATCTTATGATTATTGCGATTAAATTTCACTACTATGATTTATACAATGTTATGAAATTATGATCTCTTTTGCAGGTTAAGATTTCCAAAATTATATGTTCTTATGAATATTATGCAATTGATATTTCTTTTTTTACCCTTACTGAGAATTTGAGATCACCCTTTTGTATGTTTTCTTTTCCCCAGTTCAAGAAGAAGGATATTAAGTTGGATATGCCAAAAAGGGACTCTAGATATGATGAAATAAATGGGAGACAACATAGATGATTTATGAACCAGTTGTTTATGTTTCCAAGTTTCTAAAGACATTATACCTATACGGTCCTTTCATGGTTTTGTTATATGTTGTAATAAGTGTGATTTCAATTTTGAAGCAATAAAAAATGTATGTAAAGTATGGGTCATTATAGTTGGTATCAAAGGAAAGGTATAGTCAACCTTTGGAAACTAGGATGTGAAAGCCTTAGTAAGAACCCTAAGGATAAGTATAGGCATATAACACAATCTTAGTGTTTTAGAAATGGCCATGAACAACCTATGATAAGACCTTAAGTGTGAAATTTTATTCCTGATTATGTGGTTTTTCTATTATAATTAGTGTTTCTCACACTATTGTTCTTGGTTTTAGTCAATGGATGGAACCCGAAGGAACCATGTTAATGAGGAATGCGACGGGCAATGCAATGATTGTCCCCCTCAGCAACCAAACGTTATGGGAGATGGAATGAAAAATCTTGTATCCATGCTCACAAAACATTCTCATGCTATGAATCATGAAGGACTTCCAAACGATCAAAGGAAAGAGCAAAATTCTGTTGAATCCTTCATGAGGCAGTGTCCACCTTCATTAAGAGGGTCTTCTGATCCATTAGTGGATGAAGAATGGATCAGTACCAATGAAAAGTTATTTCCAGTTCTTCAATGTTCTGAACATGATAATGTCATCTTAGCAGTGTATCGTTTGGAAGGTGATGCTGATCAATTGTGGAATTTTATTAAGAATACGAGTCAAAGGGATGAAATTGAGTCCATGGAATGGGATGAGTTCAAGAACATATTTTTCAATAAGTATTTACCTCGTATTCTTCGAACAAAGATGGAGATGGAGTTTCTTGATCTAAAGCAAAATGATGATGAATCTGTTGGTACCTATGAAGTAAGTTTTACAAGACTTGCAATGTACGCTTCTTGAATTATTATCCAACCTGAGAGTAAGATCGATCGATTCTTTAGTGGCTTAAAACCAAGTCTTTGAAGGGCGTTAACCATAAGGGACTTCAATAGCTACGAGGAAATTGTTCGATGGGCTCTCAAGGTTGAGATGGAGATTGGTGTAACCCATCAATCACATGGGTTTGATAAGAAGAGGAAAATGGAATTCAAAGGAAAATCTAAAGACCACGCTAAAAAGAAGATGAGTTTTCCCTTATGCTCAATGTGTGGAAAGAAACATGAAGGGAGTGTCTTAAAGGGACAAGTAAATGTTTCAAATGTAGAAAAGAAGGTCATCGGGCATTTGAATGCTGCAATGATGGGAAGAAAATGCCAAATGATGAAAACAAAGGAAGGGATACACAGAATGAAGATACTATAATTCAATGTTTCAAGTGCAAGGAGATGGGGAATTATTCCAATAAATTCCCAAATCTAAGGGTTGTTGATGATGATCGACGTCAACAAACTCTTATGGACAAAGGCAAACGAAACTCACATGCAATTTCTATCAACGATGTGGATTACGATAACGAAGTGGTGAAAGGTACACTTACCATCCACTCAAAAGTAGAAAATGTTTTATTTGATTCTGGATCCACCCACTCTTTTATTTCTTAAAAATTTTATAAGGGTATCTCCGTATTACCTGAACAATTAGATGTTGAGTTAGCTGTGACAACTCCTAAGGGCACAACAGTCACATCAAAAGTTTATAATTCTTCTCCGATTGAAGTTTGTGGGAAAGTGCTTCTTGCAAATCTTGTGATCCTTCCTATACTGGAATTTGATGTGATTCTTGGTAGGGAATGTCTTTATTTATATGGAGATCATATCAATTTCCAAAGAAGGGAAGTCACATTTTATATTCCATATCAATCTATGATCATCTATCGATGCAAGGATGAACATAACTTTCCAGTGGAAATTTCATCCATCTTATGGGTCTTGATTACACTAAATGGTGGTTATTTATCTCAAATGGTTGGTGAGAAACTCATGATTAATAATATTCCCATTGTACAGGAGTTTAATGATGTCTTTCCGAAGGAATTTCCGGGTCTTCCACCAAATCGTGAAGTATAGTTTTCAATAGAACTCGTACCGGGTTCATTACCTATTTCAAAGACACCTTATAGAATGGCCCCAATTGAGTTGCAAGAATTGAAGAAGAAACTCCAACAGAATCTTGATAGGGGATTCATACACCCTAGTCTGTCACCTTGGGGAGCACCTGTTCTGTTTGTTAAGAAGAAAGATGGATGAATGAGACTCTGCATTGATTATTGAGAACTTAACAAGATCACTATCAAGAACAAATATTCTCTCCCATGCATTGATGACTTATTTGACCAACTATGCGGAGCTCAATACATTTCCATGATTGATCTTCGTTCAGGGTATCATCAATTAAGGGTCAAAAGGGAGGATATACCAAAGACGACATTCCTTACAAGGTATGGACACTATGAATTTATAGTGATGCCATTTGGTCTTACTAATGCTCTTAATATCTTTAGGGATCTAATGAATAGATTCTTTAGTGACTATCTTCATCTATTTTTGGTAGTCCTTATAGATTATATTATTTTTTATTCAAAGAGCAAGGAAGAACATGAAGATCACTTGAGAATTATATTGAATACCCTGAGAAAGGAGAAGCTTTATGACAAATTTACCATATCTGAATTTTGGCTTCAAAAAGTTTCATTTTTGGCTCACATAATCTCAAAAGAGGGGATATCTGTGGATCCCTCAAAAATAGAGGTTATCGAAAGATGGTAGAGGCCAACAACAGTAACCGAGATCCGATTTTTCCTGGCTTTGGCTGGTTATTATTGACGTTTTGTGAATGATTTTTCACAATTATCTAATCCACTAACCAGGTTGACTCGAAAAGGAGTTAAGTTCGCATGGACGGCGGAATTTGAAGAAAATTTCAAGGAGTTGAAAAGCAGGTTTTCCAGTGCACCTGTACTCACACATCCTTGTAGTGGGGAACGGTTTGTGATCTACAGTGATGCATCCATGAAGGGGTTGGGGTGTGTTCTTATGCAAAATGATATGGTGATAGCTTATGCCTCAGGACAGTTGAAAATCAAGGAGCAAAATTGCCCAACTCATGATTTACAATTCGCTGTGGTAATCATTGCATTAAAGTTTTGGAGGCATTATCTTTATGGATAAAGGTGTGATATTTATACTGATCATAAAATTTTAAAGTATATTTTCACACAAAAGGAGCTGAATATGCGCCAAAGAAGATGGTTGGAGCTGATTAAGGATTATGACTGCTCAATTCATTACTGCCCTAGGAAAGCAAACAAAGTGGCAGATGCATTAAGTCGACAAGACCATGCTGGCTTATCCATGACGAGGATCACAAAAGATCCAATATTTATGGATTTACAAAGGATAGACCTTGGAATTATAATGTAAGGGGAAAATCGTATCTTTCTCAATTGAATGTTCAACCATCTATACATGTGAATATTAAAGATGCTTAGAAAGAATATGTAGAGTTACAAAAGACGGTGGGAAATATTCCTGAATTCAACCTTGATTGTGATGGGATAATAAAGATTAGGAATCGGGTTTGTGTTCCTACCATCCCAAAATTAAAGAAGGAGCTACTGGATGAGGCTCATAGTTCTTAATTCTCTATTCATCCTGGAAGCACGAAGAGGTATAGGGACCTGAAAGAGTACTTCTTGTGGGATGGCATGAAAAGAGATGTTGCCGAATATGTCTCTCGATGCTTGGTTTGTCAGTAAGTTAAAGCTGAGAGACAGAATACTAAGGGGATGTTACAACCATTACCCATACATGAATGCAAATGGGAAAAAATTACTATGGACTTTGACACTGGACTTCCTAAAACATCCAAAGGAAATAATTCTATCTGGGTCATAGTTGATCATCTTACAAATTCTACACACTTCATTGCTATTAGAGAGGATTTATCTCTGGATCATCTTGCCAGGATATATGTAATGGAAGTGGTAAGATTTCATGGAGTACCACATTCCATTATATCTTATCAAGATCTGAGGTTTACATCGAAGTTTTGGCGAAGTCTTCAGAAAACTCTGGATACAGAGTTGAGTTTCAACACTGCTTATCATCCTCAGATAGACGGTCAGTCTGAGAGGACAATTCAAACTCTAGAAGATATGTTGAGAGCTTGCTCTATAGATTTAAATGGTGGTTGGGATAAACACCTACCTTTGGTGGAATTTTCTTATAATAATAGCTTTCACTCCAGTAATCAGATGGCTCCTTATGAAGCTCTCTATGGAAAGAAATGCAGGACTCCAACTTGCTGGGATGAAGTTAGGGGAAAAAATCTATTAGGACCTGATCTTGTTGATGATATGGAAGAAAAGATTTGACCTATTCAAAAACACATAAGAGCAGCTCAGAGTTAACAAAAAAGTTATGCCGACAACCGAAAAAATACCTATAGTTTGAAGTGGGTGATAAAGTGTTCTTAAAAATATCTCTTTGGAAGAGAGTAATGATATTTGGAAAGAAGGGAAAGCTGATCCCTAGGTATATCGTTCCTTTCAAAATAATGGATCGTGTTGGGAAGGTAGCTTACCGATTGGCGCTTCCACCAAATCTCTATCAAGTTCACGATGTGTTCCATGTATCTCTCCTGAGAATGTACATACCTGATCCTTCACATGTACTCAGCTCAGATGTTGTACCGCTAGAGCAAGATCTTTCTTATGAAGAACAACCAATAGAGATTTTGGATCGTAGCGAAAAAGTCCTACAGAACAAGATCACTCTCTTGGTGAATGTTTTATGGAGGAACCCCCAATTAGAAAAAGCTACATGGGAGCTTGAGGATATTATGAGGGAGAGGTGTCCTCATATGTTTGTTACAAAGTGACGAATTTTGAGGGCGAAATTCATTTTAAGGGTGGTATAATGTAACACCTGAGTCTTTTATGAGAAATATTTTGTTTTTATGTTATATAAATCATCAAAGGAATATTTCACTACACACAACACTAGCTTGGATTACTTTACAAGCAGTCACAACCTTCCTCGATAGCTTGCGTCGTACGCAATACTGAGTTTCACTAAACAACGATATGCTTTTAAAATATTATTAAAACTAGTCGTTATGAATAGTAATACCCACTTTTTGAAATTTTGTAAATTTTATTTTTCAAAATGGTCTTCATTTTTGGATTCAGAATATCGAAATTAGCTTAGGGTGAAATTTTGTTATTTTTCTGAAAACTTTCAATTTTTGATGAATAATGAAAACACTAGGTTACTATTTAAAACCGACTTTTTATTTAAATAATTATTTATTTTATTTAAATTTAGTTTTGGTCAAAATTGATACAAAATACCTATATAATTTCAAAGTAATCAATTGGAGTCATTTTGTAATAATTTTAGATATATAAAAAGTTTATTGAACTTTTGACCGTCTTTTACCCACCTCCTAGGAGAATTTGAAAATTTAAATAAAACATAATTTTACCGCTTCTGTGACTGAAATTTAAAAAAATCCGAGAGAAAAATTTGATGTTAGTAAGTAAAATGTGGTTCAATCAGATGAAAATAATTTTTGGTGAATAGTAACCTTTTACTTTTATTTATCACGGTTAAAAGTAAATACGGTATTTAAGGGTAAAAATGATATTATTGTTACACTAAAACATGTCCTAATTCTATTGGATAAGTGTAATTCGACCAAAAACAACATTAGGGATAAAATCTTACCCTTTATGTCCAATTGGATTAGATTAGGACATTTATTATTAATTTATTTAAAGAATGGTTAAAATAGTTAAAATCAAAGTTTAATAACTAAATAATTTTTAATATAGGGTTATACATAAGATAAATTCGACTATAAATATTCATTAGAATTATGAAAATATTTCCTGCATAATGGTATTTTATTTGTAATTTTTAGACATTGAATAATTTAATTTATGTATGACACAATGATGATGTAGTAATTATCTTATTAATGAAAAATTGACATAATTGATGTTATTAATACCCAAATAAATGTAATTTGAGACTTTTTATGAATTCCAATAATTTTCTATGTTAATAATACATATTAGTACTGATTTAATTAACTTTTTTCGAACTAATCTATCTTTTATGATTTTCAAAAAAATCAATTACCAAATACTGTCAAAATTGTCATTAAATAGTTTATAAAACAAATATTATATTATTAATTGTTATTTTATTCCTAAAAATCTAAGGTTCGGCCAAATGACTTAGATAAGGTTATATATATTAATAATAAACAACTTGGGGTTGGTTTGTCTTGTTATAGTTTCTTTATTAACCTTATATTGGAAATCAATTTGGAGCTGTTAAAAACCGAATATGACTTTATAATAAAATAATATTTTTAGTTTTCCTATGGTGCCCCTCTCCTCCCTTATAAAAGGGAACCTCCTACCTCTCTTCCTTATACCACTTTGAGCCTTCAAGCTCAGCCAACCCCTACCAAATTCTCTTCTCCACTTCCCTAGAAACATTTTAGAGGTCATGGTCTTCTTCTAAGGCCAATTTTAGTGCCCTAAAAGGAGGTCTCAAAGAGGCGCTTCAAAGAAGAGGTAATGTCTGTTACCGATTCTTTAAAATTTATTTCTTCTTCCACTTCTTCTTATTTAGTTGTTTCATTATGAAGCAATAAAATCAGTATCACTCATATACTGGTATGTTATTATAAATATGAAACAACCATATTTCATCATATGTCCATCCTACGAAAAACGAAAGCACCGCGCGTGCGTACGTACGGAATACCGTCTCCACGCCGTGGTGTAATATATTTTCCACCACCAACATACTTGGATGGGTATAATGGAGTAAATAATGACTATATATGAATATTGTAATGTTATATTGATTATGAAATAGTATACATACACTCCAATACAATTCCACAATCATGGGAACGATATCATTGCTCGTGCGTACGTATGGAATACCGTCTCCATGATGTGATGTGACAAGTTCTACATGATCTTCATTGAATAATGATTATATAAATGAATTTAATGAATAAATATGATATATATTACAATAATACCATTTTGGAAATGAGGTTTCTATAACCTAAAAAGAGGAATAAGAATTTATTCAACAAAACACACATACGAACATAAAGCAATAAACACCCGAATAATAAGTAGCAATGAAATATTACTAATAATAAGCCAAGAATATGACCATATATTATATAATAAAAATAAGTATGATTCTGGAATAATTCAATGACATTATTTAAATCATTATACAGGAGGTTCGGACACTTACGAAGAAAATCGGACCTAAGGGTAGGGACAATCTCGAAATCTCAATTTTTATCTGAGATTGTTTATACTTCAGAATTTACTGGGGAATATTTATCATCCACATCCATGTTTCCTCAATATGTAATATTATTTATATATTCCTAAAATTTTTTAAATCCAATTTTACCCTTCGGTGAGTTTTTAGTAAAAGATATGAAAGGAATCTTTTGTCATTTTTCGTACGAGGTTCTTTTTGACTTTTCTGTAAAAAGTATGAGAAGAATGTTTTTTTAACTTCTACGGCATGAATGGATTTTTAAAACATTATTTCCAAGAAGCTTCATTTACATGTTTTCATGTTTATTTTTAATAAACTTCTTTTAGTTTAAAATTGTATGACATGTTAAGAAAGTAAAATGTTTTTGAAGTAGAAATGATATTTTCCTCAAGATTGGAGTTCAAGTGTTTTATCAAAATTATATTCCATCTATGATAATATAGGGTTCTGTTTCTATCTCTATTATTACATTTATTTGATTATGTTGTGATGGAATTATTTTTATGAATTCCTTTATCTTATATGAATTGTTTTATGGTGTCGCGATGTTTAAGAATCCCATTTTTATTACATGGGTTATGCAATGATGTATGATTTATGATTTTGTGGCACAAATAAGAATGGTATCATTATGATATGTGTGCGACCTATATCACCCTATAATGCATTGTTTAAAGATTTATATCTTATGATATATACATGGCCGGAATGGAAGGTTAATCTGGTTCAGTGAAACAGGACTAAAACGAGGAGTGAACTCGGTTCAGAAATGGACTTTTTCCGCTAAGATAGTCTTGGAAATGAGTCTTGACTACTAGGAAATGATTCAATATGATTATGTGTGTATGCCACAAAGTTTCAGGTTTTAGGTTATGATTATTGGGATTAAATTTCACAACTATCGTTTATCCCATGTTATGAAATTATGATCACTTTTGCAGGTTATGATTTCCGAAATGATATGTTCTTATGAATATGATGTGATTGATATTTCTTTTGTTTACCCTTAATGAGAATTTGAGCTCACCCTTTTGTATGTTTTCTTTTCCCTAGGTCAGGAAGAAGGATATTAAGTAGGATATGCCAAAAGGGACTCTAGATATGATGAAATAAATGGGAGACAACGTAGATGATTTATGAACCAGTTGTTTATGATTCCCAGTTTCTAAAGACACTATACCTATACGGTCCATTCATGGTTTTGTTATATGTTGTAATAAGTGTGCTTTCAATTTTGAAGCAATAACAATGTATGTAAAGTATGGGTCATTATAGGGTCGACCCGACTCGGGTCTAGGTCCGGCCCATTAGGGTGCGGCCCGACCTGGCGTGGGGGGTCCGGCCCAGCGTGGGTGGTCTAGCCCGACGTGGCCGGTTCGGCTCGGCACACCCGGTTGGCCTGGCGCGGGCGTGCCCCGCGTGGCCAGAAGCTCCACCATTTCAGACAAGCATAAAATGAGGGGTGCTGCCCCCCTTGTCTCGAAACGGAGGCCCCCCATGTTGATGGGGCCAGCCAGTATGCCGCTAGGGGTTACGACCCCCGACCTTTTCTGAACGGCCGGCCTAGTTGGCCGACCGGTGCCGCCGCCGCGGAACCCCACGGTCCCGCCCTTCCGATTCACCGGCGGCCAGTGATTCCGGCTACCCTCCCCCGCATAGCCACGACTTAGGTCGTGGACCTTGTCCATCTGGCGCGGCGCGACGGCACCACGCCCCTCCGCCGCAGCCCGACCTTGGTCGCGGGTTCTTCGGCTTCATTGCGGCGCGACGGCACCACGCTTCTTCGCCGTGGCCCACTCTGACCACGGTTCCCTCGTTCCCTCGTAGTGCGACGGCACCACGCCGCCTCCTTTCCAAGCCATAGAGAAAAATTAACAACCATGGGGAGGAGGTTCGGTTGTGTTCGTGCGGTCCGACCTCCTCCTGTTATCTTGATAACTGGCGGCTTAATAAATTTCAAAGAAGATCGTAAATTAATCATGAATGTAAAACAATTCCCTACCTCAACAATGATGTCAATGATGGTGTTGGGGTTGACGACGTCGGCGTACATCCAAGGTGGATGGCGTCTCACACCGAATGCAGAGAGGAGAAGAATGGCACGTCGATCACTTCTTGGTGCTCCGGTGATCTTCGTGTTCTTTGACGAGGAAGAAAAAGATCATCGAGACATTGGTTATTTTCTCCCCAAACTCCACAAAATGAAACAACCAAAAATAAAATAATTATTTGTCTTATTTTATTCACACATGCCCACATTTAAAATTCAAAATATCTAATTCAATTAATTAATGAGTTTACTTAATTGAATAGGTTTTGTTGGCATTCATTAATAGAGAAGGGAGAAAGTCATAAACTTATGGGGGTTTCCAACACAAAAGAGGGGGTTTAGGGAAATTGTAGGGGTGGGGTTCGTGTGGGCCCCACCTCACCTTTAACCTCACATGGGTGGTTAGTTCCACCCAACTTCTATCCTTAGGATTAAACCACATAAAATAAATAAAATAAAATTGTCTCATAATTTTATTTTACTCATCAATTAATTCCCCTTTTTTAGCGAATCCTCTCTAGCAAACGCAACACCAAAAAGGGTCTTCATAAGTAAAAACCGGTGATGTGGTTTCATCGATGCCCTCAGAATTCGATTCCAAGCACTGGTTCAAAAGTTAGAAAAACCTGCTCGTTCGTTCATTGAACGTATCCGAGATAGACTTCAGAAAATGATTCCGGGCACACCGGGCCTCAGAATCAGGTGCCGTCAGAAACTACGTACTCGTAAAATCTCAAATAAAATTAAGAAAAAAATTCCCTTGAAATTTACGGGTCTTTACATAAATCTCACCTCAAGGATTTAGGTCCCCATAAATTTACATCACAAACTAGGGAAACAAATGAGATTACTGAGCATGCATCTGTGCCTCCCACTCCCAAGTGCTCTCCTGGAGGTTCCCATGCTGCCACCTGATGTGCACTAGAGGAATCGACCACCCACATAGGACCCGCTCTTGTCAATCCTCGATCTCTACCAGGACCTCCGCAAAAGTCACCCCATCGTCAATGACCAGCTCCCCGTGGTCGATGATATGCATCTGGTCATGCACGTATCTCCTCAGATGAGATACGTGAAAGACTTCATGCACCCTGTGCAACTGAGGTGGTAGAGACATGTGATAAGACAACTGGCCTATCCTGCTGAGAATCTGAATAGTTCTGAAGAAGCGCAGAGATAGCTTGTTGCCCTGGCCAAATCTCCGTAATCCACGTTGAGGTGAAATCCGCAAGAAAACGTGGTCTCCATACTCAAACTCTAGTGGTCTCCGCCTCCTTTCATCATAAGAATTCTATCGGCTCTGAGATATCCTCATCCGCTCCTGGATGACCTGGACCTTCTCTGTTGTGGCCTGCACCATCTCTGGTCCCACAAGTGCTAACTCCCCAGGGTCTGTCCAGCACATAGGTGACCTGCATGGTCGGCCGTAAAATGCCACGTATGGTGCCATCATGATGGTGGAGTGGTATCTGTTGTTGTACGCAAACGCCACCAAGGGTAGGTGATCCTCCCAGCTGTGACCAAAGTCAAGGACACATGCAAAGAGCATGTCCTCAAAAGTCTGAATTGTCCTCTCTGTCTGTCCATCCGTCTGAGGGTGAAAGGCGATGCTAAGACGTAGTTGTGTCCCGAATGCCTCCTGCAACCCCTTCCAAATCTGGGAAGTAAATATAGAATAT
This sequence comes from Viscum album, assembly GCA_963277665.1. NCBI lineage: Eukaryota > Viridiplantae > Streptophyta > Magnoliopsida > Santalales > Viscaceae > Viscum > Viscum album. The sequence goes on along the minus strand of OY728121.1, from coordinate 350,344,769 downwards.
CTATCTGAGACGATAGATGATGGAACACCATGAAGCCATACAATCTCATGAATGTAGATGCATCCCAAGCTATCCATATAGACTATCTCTCTGATGGGTAAAAAGTTGGCCGACTTGGTGAGTCGGTCGAAAATCACCCAAATGGAGTCGTGACCTCTGGAATTACGTGGAAGTCCAGTCACGAAATCCATTGATATCTCATCAGACTTCCACTCTGGGACCTCCAAGTGTTTTACCAATCATGCTGGTACCTGGTGCTCCACCTTCACCTACTGGCAGGCGAGGCATCGAGAAATGAACTCTGCTACAGCCTTATTCATACCCGTCCACAAGTACTGTCATCTATGATCCCGGTACATCATCGCCACTCCTGGATGTACTGCTAAAGTGGATGTATGAAACTCTCTCATCACCTCCTGTTTTAAAGTATCTGGTACCATGGTACGTCCTCTGAAAATCATGACGTGCTCTCCACCTACAGAAAATCCATCTAGTGCATGATCAGTGGAAATATGTGCACGCCACGTCTCACAGTCAACATCCCCTCACTGTGCCTCTCTGACCCACTGAAGTAGTGGAGTTATGACTGTGAGTGACTGCAGAAAGGTTGCTCTGTCTCTATCCCTGATGGATATCTACAATGCGGCTAACTGCTTTGTCGCCTCTCCAAGTAGTTGAATTCCCGTCCTCCTTCTAAGAGCATCGGCTACTACGTTCCAATTTCTAGGAGTATAGACTATCTCAACGTCATAGTCTAGGAGTAACTCGATCCATGTCCGCTGTCTCAGGTTCAGGTCCTTCTGCGAGATGATGTACCTGAGAATCTGGTGGTCAGATTAGACTGTAAAGTGCTCTCCCATTAGATAGTGTCGCCACATCTTCAGAGCGAAGACCACTGCTGTTAACTCCAGGTCCTGGGTAGCGTAGTTCTAATCATGTTTCCACAACTTTCATGATCTATAAGAGATCACTTCCCACTCATGCATCAGGACACATCTGAGTCTGGTCCCTGATGCATCAAAGTGGACTACATACCGTACTCCCTCCACTGGTAGCCTCAAGATGGGTGCGCTCATCAATCTCTGCCTCAGCTCATCGAAGCTCTGCTGAAATCTATATGACCACACGAAGGGTTTACCCTTCTTCTTCAATGCTGAATGTGGTGCTGCAACTCTGGAGAATTATGGCACAAACCTCCAGAAGTATCCAGCTAGTCCTAGGAAACTCTACACCTCTTTCACACTCCTAGGTGGCTCCCAAGCTAGAACTTCCTCGATATTCACCGGATCCACCGCAACTCCCACCTCAATGATGACTTGCCCCAAGAATTGGACCTCACGTATCCAAAACTGAAACTTCAAAAGCATACCATAAATCTAGTTCTCTTGGAGTGTGTCCAGTACAACTCGCAAGTGGTAAGCGTGCTCCTCTTCAGTGATCGAGTATATCAATATGTCGTCGATGAAGACTATGACAAATTGATCGTGGTAAGGTTGAAATATCTTGTTCATGAGACTCATGAATACGGATGGAGCATTGTTTATGCCAAAATTTATAACCAAGAAATCATAGTGTTCATAATGACATCTGAAGGTCGTCTTCTGCACGTCCTTGTCCCGAACTCTGAGCTAATGATAGCCTGACCTGAGGTCTATCATTGAGAACCACTATTCACCCTTTAGCTGATCGAAAAGGTCATCAATCCTCGAAAGTGGATACTTGTTCTTCCCAGTCACCTGGTTTAGGCGACGGTAATCAACACACAGTCACAAGCTCCTGTCCACCTTTTTGGTGAACAAATTCGGGGAAGCCCAGGGTGAAACACTGGGTCAAATGAATCCCTTTCCCTGCAAGTCCTCCAGCTATACACGTAGCTCTGGAAGCTCAGCGGGAGACATCCGATATGCTGGAGTAGATATCGGGGTTTTCCCATAGTGCATGTCAATATAAAAGTCTACCTATCTGCGAGGAGGTAGTCCTGGAATGTCTTCAGGGAAAACGCCCGCAATCTGATCCACCACTACATGGAAACTAGGACTCTTCACATCAACTGATCCTAGGATGAGGCTAGCCAACTAATGAGTAATCTGCTGTCCTCTCCTCTGCGTTAGTCAATCATGTGCTTCAAAGTCTCCCTTCTCACCGGTGAAGGTGAACCTACTCCCATCTGTGCGAACACACCGAACCTTGCACCCAATACAGTCGATCTGAGCATGGACTTTAGATAACCAATCCATTCCCAATATGACGTCGTAAGGCCTCGACGCCACTACAAGAAGATCCTAGATGAAGCTCTCACCTCCTAGAGTAAGCTCATACTACTGGAACCAGTGCGTAATCGTCATGTCTGCTCCCGTAGGAGTCTCTTTCCGTAAGGATCGAGCCAACGGCTCCGTCGTAATCTCCGAGCTCCGAACAAGGGCAGCGACAACGAAAGAATAACTCGCTCCTGTGTTTATAAGAATTGCAGCAATGGTGGAGTAGACACAAATAATACGTCGAATCATCTATGGTGTGATGTGGTCGTAGGCCTTCGCTGCCTGAAGCTGAGCCTGCCTCTGTCCGCCAGCTCCCTATGGTCAGGGTGGACCTCCTAGTGGTGGTGGTGGTAGAGCCTCAATGAGTCACCTGCCACTTGCTGCTCGGCCAGCTCCTATGCCTCGTCCACCTGCTCCCTGCAGACCACCATGGTCGAACCTCTGCCTCTGCCTGGGTGGTCCCTCAACCGTCTCCTGCTCCTCTGCATGGCGGGTCGGGTAGTCACGAGCCATGTGGCCCTGCCCGCCGCATGCATAGCACTGTCTTCTCCTCATAGGACTGGCTCTGCGACGTGTTCCCCGCACCTATGAGCCAATGTCCCGAGGTCATCCACCTGATGGTCTAGTCCGCTTAGACCCCTCTGACATCCGTCGACTTCCAGCTGCAGAAGACTCAGCTCCATGCCTCCCGGCGGTAGGTCTTGCTTGTGGTTTAGGGTCGACAATAAATCTCTCTACGAGAAGGGCTCACTCCAGAACTCTTGCCTGTGTCGGAATGATGAGGGAGACCATCGATGACCTGATCTCATGCCTCAATCTCTGATCAAAGGTCCGGGCCTGAAATAATGGGTCATGTACCATGTCCGTGGAATAGCACGAGAGATCGGTAAATCTCGCCGAGTACTGGGCTACCGTCATGCTGCCCTACCGCAACTATAGTAGCTCCTAAATGCGCACCGCACAGAGGGTGGTTGGGATGAACTACGAGAAAAAGAGGCTCTCGAAAGTCCGACCAAAGGAGAGATGCCTTATCATGCACCTGGAGCATCAGGCTCCACCATCTGCCTACTACCACGTGCAGGAGGCTCGCTGCAACGATCACCACGAGGTCAGCTGGTGTCCCCACTAACCTGAAAACTCGAACTACAGCCTCTAGCCAATCCTCAGCTGCCTGAGGGTACATCTCCCCGTAGAACCTGGGTAGTCTCTAATGCAGAAACTTGTTCAGTACACTAAGGAGACGTGCACTCTCAGCGGTTGGGGCTGGTGGAATCGGTGGCTTGGCGGGTAGAGGTATCATCGTTTCCCCCGCTTTAATAGGGCACTGCACTGAGGCCTCGTCGCTCGGTGGGAATTCATCTCACACAAAGCTCTGAACCCTAGCTTTCTTCCGTCGTGGGGCCATCCTGAAAAGAGACAGGTGTGCCACGGTCAATACAGTATACTTGGTGAGCTGACACAAATAATAACTAAGAAAACATTGAAAGAGACATGCAATCAATGTTTTCGTGCATTGAGTCACAAATCATAAGTCATAGTACTGGTGTATGGATACATCGGCCACCGCACCAACACTGGACTCCCTGAACTGATAACCATATTCAAATACCCTTAACACTATTGCTTCACATAGAGAAATATCAGAGTCCTGAGTTCGTCGGTAGCACCGAACTCCTCTGATACCAATTTTTCACGACCTATCCTCTTGGCTCATGTCGTGACTACCCCAAGCCTGCATTCCATAGGCTAGGGGTTGGCGACTAGCACCAAAGGTGTAAATACCGATAATATGGGAAGGCATTGCCATTACAAGGTAAACAAACAGCACAGAGTAAGAAAGCTGAAGTAAACACTAAGTAAACTGGGTAAAATTGTATGTGTTGGATAGTGAATGGCCCAGAATACAAACCCAACTAAAAGTAAAGTACAACTGAAAAGAAAATATAGTAACTGAAAAGTAAAGTAGCAACACCGAGCCATCCACTCGAAATCCCACCTAAAGGGTGGGTATCGAAAGTCTCCTCAGCTCCTCGGGTCTAGCCGTCCTCTCCATGTATGTCCCGCCCAGTGGTCCACCTCTAGGTACCGACTTTCTCCACAAGACTCAACCATGATCAGTGATGTCCTTCGTCTGCATCCAACACAATGTAGTGCGGGCATAGCCCATGCAGGGGTGAGTATACTCTACTTAGTAGGGACCCTGAGACCCCCGAAGGTCTCCCAGAATCCACGAAGGGTAAACCACAAAGGAAAGATACAATCACGAAGTAACAACCAACTCAACTTAGGTATATCCCATACATATACCTAAGTTATCAATTCCAGTTTGGATCCAACATCCGAGCCCAAGTTTGACCTAGTCAACATAGGATAGCATAATCCAATCCACAGAGGATAACACAACCCAATCCACAGAGGATAGCAAAAAAAATCGTATCGAATATAATGATTGAAAGTCAAGACTCATCTCACACATGTATACTCTTAATAAGGTGATTGAGATGATCAGATGTATCCACTAATTCATCTAAGCTGTCATACCCACATAGGATGCAAGACTAGCTAAGCTGTCGGACCCACAAAGGATACAGGACCAGCCACTCTGCCTGACCCACGTATGATACAAGTACAGAGTCAAATACTGTCGGACCCATGTAGGATACAAGAACAATAGTCACATACTACCGGACCCACATAGGATACAAGAATAGTTTTCATCTCCGTCGAACCCACGGAGGATTTCAGTACGGTCGTCATCGCTGCCGAACCCACGGAGGATCCTAGTACAATCGTCATTGTCATTGTAGTCGCAGCCTGCTCTAGGGTTCTCGAACATAGAATGCTCGATTCAGAGAAGGTATGATCCATTATCCAAGGGGTTCGATACATCAACTGACACAAAGTCCAGAGATGATGTATTCCAATGTTCTCTCTTGTCAATAGGAACTCAAAGCGACTGACGGCGCGTCAGTTGGACGCCCAGTCTGAGAGTTATTGGCTTTTTCGTCCCAGGGGCCTGGTTGTTATTTAATTTAAAACCAACCTGAACATACTCCACCTGCGTCAAATCCTTGAGCGGAGTAATCCAAAATAACCATCTCACTAAGAGAAATCCAACAAAGTTGACAGCATGTCAATAGGACGTCCAGAGCTCAAGTTATAAGCGTTTCCGCTCCGAATGCCCCATTGGTTTTGTGTCTGAACCAACTTGTCCATACCCAAAGTTCTCCGAAACCTTTAGTTTAATATACCTAAACAACTGTCTCAATCCAAGGATCACATAGAAACTGACGGTGCGTCGATCGGAGGTTCGTAGCCCATGTTACAGGCGTTTGAATGAATCTATCCGATTTTAGGGGGGTTTGGGCCCGGACCGTCCCGGCAAAAAACCCCCCCGGGTCGGCCCGAACTGGGTCGACCTAACCTGAGTCCAGGTCGGGCCCATTTGGGTGTGGCATGGCCCGGCCCGGCGCGGGGGTTCAGCCGAGCGTGGGCGGCCCAGCCCAGCGCGGGCGGTCCGGCCCGGCGCGGTCGGTCTGGCTCGGCACGACCGGTTGGCCTGGCTAGGGTGCGGCCCGCGTGGCTAGCAGATCGGCCGTTTTGGTAGAGTAGAAAATGGGGGGTGCTGGCCAACCTGTCTCAAAACGGTGGCCTCCCACATGGAGGGGGCTCGCCTGTCTTCCGTCGGGGGTTACGACCCCCGGCCTCCTCTGAAGGGCCGGCCCGGCTGGCCGTCCGTTGCCGCCGCCACCAGACCCCGCGGTCCCGCCCTTTCGAAGTGCTGGCGGCTAGAGATTCCGACCGCCCTCCCCTACACAGCAGCGGCCCTTGTCCATCCATCACAGCCTGACGGCGCCTCACCCCTCCACCGTGGCCCGACCTTGGCCACTGGTTCTTCGGCTTCGACGCGGCGCAACGACGTCGCGCTTCTTTGCTGCGGCCTGCTCAGGCCGTGGTTCCCTCGTTCCCGCGCAGTGTGACGGCATCGCACCGCCTCTGTTCCAAACCATAGTGAAAAATTAACAACCATGGGGAGGAGGTTCAGCTGTGTTCGTGCAGTCTGACCTCCTCCCATTATCTTGATAACAGGTGGCTTAATAAACATCAACGAAGATCGTAAATTAATCTTTAATGTAAAACAATTCCCTAACTAAACAATGATGACAAAGATAGTGTCGGGGTTGACAACATCGGCATACGTTCAAGGTGGATGGCATCTCACACTGGCTGCGGAGAGGAGAAGAACGGTACGTCGATCACTTCTTGGTGCTCCGATGTTCTTATCGTTCTTCAACGAGGAAGAAGATCTTCGAGACTTTGGTTATTTTCTCCCCATACTCCACACAACGAAACAACCGAAAATAAAATAAGTCTTTTTCTTATTTTATTCGCACTTGCCAACATTTAAAATTCAAAATATCTAATTCAATTAATTAATGAGTTTAATTAATCGAATAGGTTGTTTTGGAATTCATTAATAGAGAGGAGATAAATTCATAAACTTATGGGGGGTTGCCAACATAAAAGAGAGGGTTTAGGGAAATAGAAGGGATGGGGTTCGTGTGGGACCCACCTCTCCTTTAACCTCACATGGGTGGTTAGTTCCACCCAACTTTTATCCTTAGGATTAAACCACTTAAAAGAAATAAAATAAAATTGTCTCACAATTTTATATTACTCTTCAATTAATTCCCCTTTTTTATCAACTCCTCTCTAGTAAACACAACACCAGAAAGGGTCTTCTTATGTAAAAATAGGCGTTGTAGTTTCATCGGTGCCATCAGAATTCAATTCCAAGAACCGTTTCAAAATTTAGAAAAACCAACTCATTTGTTCACATACCGTACCCGAGCTAAACATCGGAAAATGATTCTGGGCACACCGGGCATCAGAATCAGGTGCCGTCAGAAACTGGATACTTGTAAAATCCCAAAGAAAATTAAGAAAAAATTTCCCTTGAAATTTACAGGTCATTAAAATATTACATAGTTAAAAATTGATCCCCTTGAATATCAGTATCTCATTGTTACTATCAACATCAATTTGGTTGTTTGAGAGAAAAACAATGACTTTAAAAAATATTATCTAATAAATATTTTTATCCTAACAATGTTAAATATCATGGGGGTGAATCGGGACATGGCATATTAAAAAAAGTATATATTTGGATCTGGTTTCATCATTAAACAAAACAAAGTTCTCTATCCTTCCAATAGTTGGTAAAAATAAAAGAATTTAAACATTAACAAGACACAATAAAAATTAATTGGTTCACCCTCAATAGTCTATGTACAAGGAAAATAAAAAGTTAATGTTCCAATATATCAAATAAAATAAATCTCACTTTCAATAAAATGTATAGAGATCACTCACTACCCCTCCCGGTTCACTACCAATCATAATTTGAAAGCTAACTACAATCTCAGATGATGTGTGTTCACTGCTATTTTAAATAATTATTCTATTAATATAAAACATATAAGAAACTTTTCACACATGAGTGTTCCATGATTCTATTTTTTTACCAAATAGATGAAGTACACCACTTTGTGTGGAATTTTCGTTTTATAGAGACCATTCATGAGCTATTTCTTCTCCTTTAAAGACTTTTTTAATTACTACATGAACTTCCTTGCAACACATAGCATGAGTGATTCATGATCCACTTTTTATTTGTGGACTATAATTCCTCACAAAAACCTTCCAAGAACTGATCTTTCTTTAAGGGTGTCCACCATTACAAGTTGACACTTTTCAATTTTATTCTTTCACGAACCACCTATTTTTTGGAATATCTCCTTCATGAACGAATATTGAACTCATCTGAATCATATTAGTGATAATATTATCTAATGAAATTATCACTATCTAATGAAGTTATTTTGGTCTTTTATATAGGGAAATAAATCCTAAAAACCCAAATATTCAAAATTAAAATTAACACCTTTTCATATTAGCTATCAGAAATTACTATGCTCATTATGAGGTCCGCATTGTGCTATTATTCATTTGTGGCACCCCATAAATCACTATCTTCCTCGAAAAATTATGATGCCTTTGAAATGGACTTAAATTCACCTTATTTGATCATAAATGAGAATCTTCTGATGAACTAATCTCCTTTATGATTTTCTTAATACACTACTTCAGTACACAAAGGAGAACTTACATTGATATCCACAAACTACATTGAATGATTTGAAGTCTGCGGGCTTCATTTGAATCTTTATGGTATACTAAATCCTTTAGACTTTTTGTAGTTTACCAAAAATTCAATGAGGAAATCCTTCCTTTTGATAAAAAACACATCTTGGGGACTAAAAATTAAGAAAAAACAAGGAAACGATGCTACCTTAATAACATTTACATTGACAGAAAATATGCTATAATGTTGCCAACTATATTTCTTAAACATAAAAGAACAACCCAAAAACACTAAAATAACATCTTTAGGGTTTTTTTAATAAATAACCCTTTTGGTATGATGACAATACATCAAAATTTCTTGAACACTATTACCAATTTAACTTTTTGGACTCTTGATAACAATCAAAGATTTAATCAAAACACAATCTAAGACCCCATTATCCATGATTTGTTTTATAAAAAAGAGTAGAAAAATGTTTCATCAATGAATCACTTCATTCATAAACCAGTCTATTTATTTCACCATGAATGACATTTTTCTTGATAAATAAAATTCGATTGATCATTTTTAGTATCTTAAGATTTAAAACACCACCAAATTCACTACTACTAATTTCTCTTTCTTCACATATCATGATCATCATATTTTATACCCCATTATCAATGAACCCAAAGGTCACTCTTTTGGGGATGAAACATTATGAATAGCATATATGAGTACATTGGGGAAAAATAAATCATACCTCGGGGAGTGGGTGCCCCACATCCACATTTCTCCAAGTGTGGGGAGTTGACTGGACTCCAATATCTAGTTTATTCTACTCAAATTCCTCTTTTCCTATACCCTTATTCATAATTTCTTCAACCTATATTTCTATAGGAATATAATCCAACTTCACAATCCCATGGTCAACCATATCCTTAATAGAAGGATGTTTTATTTCAATGTATTTTTTGCAGGAGTTATGGACTATATTATTACTAAGAATTATAGAACATTAATTATTAGAATGGATTTCAATAAAATACGTCACTTCAACTCCCATGTCATCAAGTTGATTCTCCATCCATAATAACTATGTGAGAGCTTTTGTATCCACAATATGTTTAGCTTCCACAGTACTCAATGTAATAAAATCATTTTTGTTTTGTCCCTGAAAAATACAAAATAATCCATGGTAAAATTCCCCACGAGACATTGATTGTATGTAATCTTCTTATCTAGACCAATCTACATCTATATAGACCAATAACTAATTCAATTATTTTTTATTGTATACAAAATTGAAATCCATTTTTCACTTGATATAATGATGTAGTTATTTTACTAAAAGTAAGTGTATTTATTTGGGATTAATTTCATATCACAATAATTATAATGTGAGAAAAATAATATCGAGACATGTCACTATTAATAACAATAGACTTCCAATGATCTACAAATATTTTCTGATATAAAACATTCATCCTTCATCATCTCATGATAGTTTAATAAGTGTAGTCTATGGAGTTGTTATCTACATGTTATTATCCATTTTAAATCATCTCAAATTCTCCATGGAATATTTGGATCAATAAAATAATGTTCCATTATTTCTTCTTTTCCCAATAGACTAATGAAAAATAATAGTTCACCAATCATTGATATTTCAAACTCACTTTTCATGAATTATACCAAAAAATTCTCTATTATTCATTTTACCCACCAAATATTATATAATAAACATAAACCTGAACCATCATCATTTTATTACTATCTTTTTTGACATTTATATTGTAATGAATTCATCCATGATAAACACCAAGCTTCTTTAGAAACTGATTGAGACTTGAATACCACAATCTCAATGCTTTTTTCAACCCTAATTATTCCCTCATCATTCAAAAATATATGTTCTCATATTAAAGAATGAAAAAATAGCATGTAAGATCAATAAACACATCTAATAATATAACTCCATTAATAAATGATAACTTGGTATCTATATGGAAAACATTGAACATTATTTTCACTCTTATGGGTAATAATAATCTAATTATCTCTAGCCTCACAAAAATTTCCAATGTTTCAACAACAATGATAATATCTATCAACGAGAACCCTTGTTACCCATATAGTTCATTTTTTTGATACATTATTCCTTCATCATTTATTTTATCCAAAAATACACTTTTGGTCTCGATGACATTTTTTATTTTCAATTCTCGAAACATTCCCCCATGTCTGATTCCTTTCTATTTTTTCAAGTTCACCATTCATTACTTGAATCCAAATCTCATATCTTAATGCTTCTTCAACACACCTTTCCACTACCTATGAAATGAAATATTATGTCATTAGAGTCATTATCCACATTTTCTACACAATCTATGTCTGATCAATTATTATGTTCGCTCTATCAGTTTCATCTTGACTATTCAGTATCTATATAGATCATGGTTTATGTACTAATTTTTCAATATATGAATATTATTTTGAGTATACCAAATGTACTTTAACTCCAACTAAGATTATTATATCTTCATCACTATCCTCCTGGAACTGTTTATTTATTTGCTATAGATTTTTCTCATTTTCTATCAAAACCACATAATTGTTTTTTAGAAAATTCCCCAAACACTTATTGAAACATTTGTGTAATTTTATTTTTCTTCTGTATCCAAGAAATATACCTTTATCTCCAAAATATTGAAACTTCTTGTGCTTCTCCTTATTAAGGATAAAGCAATTACATCTATAGACTAGAATTTAATTCATTGTTGGCTTCATTCCATACCATATCCCATACGGAGTCTTCTATTCCATTGGTTATAATAAGGATCTATTTTTTTGTGTAGACTAATGTCATCACCATTTATTTCCATAAATTTATTGGATGGTATTTCATTATGATCATTGTTCTACATATGTAGTTTATAATCTAATTTCTTCTCTCACGTACACAATTCTGATGTGAAGTTCATACTATGGAAACACGGTTCCTTATCCCATGTTGTTTAGGGTAATCCACTATGTGGATATTTTTGAACTCTATTTCATTATCTGTTTGGAACATCTAGTGTTTTTGACTTATCATCTTTTAAAATTCCCTTCGATAACATTTTATTCAATTAAATACCTCAGCCTTGTGGGCGACGATTTAAACCCATACCATTATACTAAAATCATAAATGAAGAGAAAATAATATCTCTCTCTTTAATATATCTTAGAGAAATAGTTCTCAACACATCAATATGAACCAAATCAATTAATTTTCCAACCATTAATAGTTACTACTTATACATCTTTTGAATGATATTCTTTTTTTTGACAAGCATCACGTGTATGGGTTCTATGACATGATAATGTAGGTATATCTCTAGAAGCATCATATTTCACCATATCATCCAAGGGAATTTGGGTCAAATGACCACAAGATTAATATAATAACATATTTTCTTTTTCCTTGGACAAAAATCATATATCTTCTTCTCTACATACATGATAAATACTCCCCATGATGTGATTTAATTGAAAAACAACTACACTATATTTTGACATGATGAAATATTACTTATAAAAAAATATTTTGGCATGACCCAAGAAATAAAATTGACTAATACTAAGCATGTTGTGACTTATTCCTTCAGTTTCCAATTCATCATCATGTCTCATGTCTCTACCCCCAAACATGGATTTTCATGAGACAATAATCTTCACGCCTTCATCATTACCAAATATTATGATACCTTCCTTATCATACCTATTTCCTATAACCATATTTATATTTCCTATCATATGAATGGTGAGTCCACAATTATTGATCCATATTCCAATATGATCTTATGCTTTAAATGATATCTCTACTCCCATTCCCTTCTAATATCTTTTCACTCTGATATATTCCATGGATTGATATTATTGATCTCCTAGATAGTATGATTGACCAATTTGAGCATATTTTGTGACATTCCCTAGTTTATATGAATACAATATCCGACCTTGTGTCCAAATCCTCAAACCCAAAAATAATGAACAAAAATTTTTATCCTAGAATATTGAAGTCTTTTTTTATATCTATTTATCATATTCTATTATGAACCTATTGGATATGGAACGAGAATTTTGTGAGTTTCCCATATTTCCACAACAATAACATCTATTATAGGGCTCATTCCAATTTGCCACTAATGCACCATTTATTTTCCCATAGGTTCTCTAGATCATCTTTTTTTAATTCATACCAAAATAAATCATCAACCTCGGAGTGGGTGATTATAGAATAACTTCAACCATTACTATTTTGTTTTGTTGATCAGGAACCATACCAGCTATATCATTCAAATCCATTATTTTCATCTCATGAATCTCTGTTTTCTATTTCACTGGAATCAAAATTATACTTTTCCTTTTTTATTGCACTTGTACCCCACTTTCCCGAATTCCAGAGTTTCTCCTAATCTTTTAACATTTTTTGTTTATTGAAAACCTCATCCTTGAATTTTTTTATGAATCTGACATGATATTTTACTATTTTGGTCATTATATCAAAAAATTTTATCTCTTCTACAACATTGATCTTTTACTCAATGGCAGTTTTTTGATGATTTTAGCTCTTCATAATTATTCCATTAAATTTCATCCTCCTAGTTAGACTTCTTTTATTCCTATTTTTCATATGGATTTTGGCATCATTACCCACATTGTTTGACTTCTTTATATTGGATCTCAAAATTTCTATCTATTCATGTATAGATTCTCATTAATTTATAATTTTAACAGTTCCTTCCACTTATACGTCATCATTGTCACATTATTACCCTCTTTGGAAAATTATGGCAGCTTACACCAAAGTGTTTTCTTAATGATCATTTCAGTCCACCAGCTTTTCTACCTAGGATTATTATGAACTAATATCTTATTTTTAATATAGATTTTTTTATAAAGAAATTTCTATTTGATCATATAGTTCCTTTCACATTTGTTGAAGAAATATTCATGGTAATTTTATCATCATCATTATAATAATATTTAATCTTCTTAGAAATCTTTTAGATGTGATATATAATACTTCCATATTGAAAGCATGAAGGTAAATGTTTCCCTTTGAACATACCACTTTCACTTTGCATATTTGCGGAGAGGAATGAGATGAACTCATCTAAATTTTATTCCCCCTCACTATCTTCAAAATTCATGGACTTAAATACCACATCTTTTGACTTCACCTTTTCCAATGAAAATTTATCACAATTTCTCATCACGTATTTGAGAAATGTACTATGTAAGCTATCCAATGTTAGTTCTATAAGATGTTTATCTTCCAGTATATAGACTTTTTGATTGAACTGAGTTGAGAATATTCGCATGATGTTCTTAACGATATTTCATTCTTTGATAATTTATCTAAGACCACACATGTCTTCCAAAATAACATTTACCATTTTAAATAATGCAACTATCGAATCATTGTGGTTCATTCTCAAGTAACAATATTTCATGCACATATCATTCAACTCTTCTTATTAGAATTTCCAATAGAATTCATATATATATATATATATTGATTTTTCCCACATATTATTGGAGGACTTACATGACATCACATTTATATATATTTTGATAGAGATGGATCCCCTAAGAAAATTCTTCCTTTTTCATCAAAATACAATTCTTTATGATTAACTTTTGATAGAAAGTTAGTATCTATACTGGATGAAATACCATGAATTGGATCCATAAATATATCAAAACCCAACAATTGAATGTATTGTTGCATCCAAATATCCAATAGCTAAAAATAATTTCCATTAAATATTTGAATATCTTTTTTAGTAAAAACTCAAATTTCTTTATTTCATATAGAACCACTGACATTAAATCATTCACTCCAATACCAATTGTTTTGAAAATAGGGTTAAATATCTTGAGAGGGTTGGGGTTAATCGGGGTATGATAGATTAAAAAACCGTCTCTTTTGATCTTTCTATATCATTAAAAAAAATTCTCTATAATTACCCTAAAAGAGTATAATAAGAAAATTAAAACATAACCAAGACCTAACAATTTTACATGGATCACCCTCACTGATATATGTCTATGAAGAATACATGGAAAAGGTCCTTGTGTACCTAATCCTCTAAATCTCATTTCCAATACTTGGTTTGGAGCGAACTCACTATCCCTCAATGATCACTAATAATCACAACTTGAAAGATCACCACCCTCCCTAAATTGATCTGTTCTCACTAATTTTTTATATGATTCTTCTTTTTATTTGAAACATATACTAACATTTTCACACAAGATTGTTACAAGAATCTCTATTTTCACCTAATAGATGATATACACTTCACCATATGGAATTTTACATCCCAATAAAAACTTTTTGGGATTTTTTCTCCGTTATGAACTACCTTAATCTTGCCTTGATATTACTTAAAATTAATAGAGTGAGTACTTCATGAGCCTTTTTTCTTGTGGAATACAATGCCCCAAATCACCTTCCACGAACAGATCATTCTTTAAAAATTTCCTCCATTATGAGTTTTGACTTAATGATCTTCTTCCTTCTTGAGCCACCTCCTTCATAGAATACCTTATTTGAAATCCACTTTCGATCTTAGCTTTACCCTTCTCGTGATAATATTCTATAATGAAATTCAATTTCTCTAATAATGTGATTATGATTCTTTATTAGAATATAAATCCTAGAAAACCTAATAATACTAATTATCATTATATCATTTATGACTTAGCCGTCACCATATACTATAATTTCCATGTAGTTCACATAATAATATTATTTCATTATGGATCCCCACAAATGACCATCATTCTCCACAAATTACAATCCTTTTGTAGTGTACATAAATTCATTGTCTTTGAACACAAATTAAAATCTTCTCATGAAATGACCTCCTTTGTGTGTTGCTTAATTCAAAACATCGTTTAGTAAATGACATATTCCTTATCAGTTCAACAAATTATTCGGATGATTTGTGGTATGTAAACTCATTTAGACACTTAGCATTCTGTGAAATCTTTTAAAGGCTTTGTGGTTCAGCAAAAATGCAATGTGTAATTCAATCTTTTTCTCATAGTATGATGGACCAATTTGAGCATGTTTTCGAAATTTCCCTAGTTAAGTTGATGAATAATGTATTCACTTGTGTCCAAATCCTCTACACTAGAAACAAAACCCATAAAATGATATCCTAACATATTGAGTTCCATTTTTATACATATGTTTCTCTTGTTCCATTCGGTATGTATTGTCTATGGATAACATATTTTGCGAGTTTCCAGTATTTACACAATAATAAAATATAATTTAGTGTGAATTATTATGTGTCACTACTACACCACTAGTTTTCCCATTGGTTCTATTGATATCTTGGTTCTGATTCAAACCTAAATCAATCTTCAAACTTAGAGTTTGTGCATGTATTCTAACTTCAACCATTACTACTTTTAGTTTATGATCAAGCACCATACTAGATATATTGTTTTGATCTATGTTTTTCTTCTCCCGACACACTTTTTCTTATTTTACTATAACTTTGAATTCTACTTTTCCTTTTTCTATTTATTTATATCCTGATTTACCAGATTCAAGACTTTCTCATGATGGTATACCTTTTTTTAAGCATAAAACCTCCTCATCCTCTTCTTTGATGCATTTGAATCATTATTTTATTGTTTTTTTAATTGACAATTATGGTCTTGTATTAAAAGTTGATATTTTACTATATGATTTTTTTTTAGTTTTCTAAAATTTCATATTTAGGAATCTCAATTTCAGAAAACATCTTATACTTATCTTCTTCATACTGTTTCATATAGTGTTCGACATCATTAACAACAATGTTGTATTTCTTTGTTTCAGCTCTCCTAATGTTAGTATCTCTATGTGAATATTTTAATTTTATCTGAAGTTAAAATATTACTTTGACTTCTTATTTTTTATTATCGTTTTCTTACTATATTTTTGAATTTCAAACAATATCCACCATTGAATTTACTTTAGGATTCTTGTTTTCCACAAACTCATCTACCTAAGATTATTTTGAGCTATCATATTCTTTTGAAAGTACATTATTCTTTTTGAATTAATTTCCATTAGAAAATTTCCTACATTTCACAATTCCGTAAGAATTATTCTTTGTAATTTCATCACCATCCTCATCATTATCCTGAAATGTCATAGGAAATTTTTTTATAATGTGTACAATCATTCCACTTTGAAAGAATTCCAGTGAAAGTTTCACTTGGAATATTCATCTTCCCTTTTGGATACATTAAGATACGAATGACATGACCTCATCAACATTTTGTTATTCCTTAATATCATCAATTGTTAGATTCTTCATCTTATTGAATTCTACTTCTTTGTTCTTCCCCTTTCTCCCAAACATTTTTATCATCATTTCTCGTCATATATGTGATAAGAGTACTAAAAAATCTATCAAATTTCCGTACTTTATGATCTTTATCCTCTAGTACAAAGAATTTTGGATTGAACTAATATTGGAGTCTTCATAGGTTGTTTTTATTGATCATCACATCTTTTATAATTTCTCCTTAATAATGCATGTCTTCCAAAATAGAATTACCCCAATCAAATAATTATGGTGCATTATTCATCCACATATATGTTCGAAAAAACATGGAACACTAATTTTAATACTTTTTAATAACATTCATAAATATTTAATAGTTTTTCCAACAAATAATGGGATGAATTACATGACATAACCTTCATATAGATTGTGTTTGATAAGGCACCCCTAAGGAATTTATTCATTTGGCATCAATATCCAATTCATTATGTTTTTATTATGGAAATATTTTACCTTCAATAGTGGAAAAAATACCATGTATTGATGTTTTAAAAACATCAATACACATTTATTTAAGGATGTTTTTTATCTGAGTCTTCAATAGTTGAAAATTGTTTCCATCGAGATCAGAATCCCTTTGTGATTAAAAAATTCCATTTCTTTTTCTGATAGATAACAATTGACATTCATAAATTTTATCTGATACAAATTATTAGCCAAATAATGTAAAATATCCAAGGGGTCATAAAGGTATAGTAGATAAAAATAAATTTGATATTTGATATTTTTTCATCATTAAACAAAAAGCATAATTCTCTCTCCTTTCCATCGAATATACTAATAATATAATTAAAAAATGTTGAAGAAACAGAATATTTACTTGGTTCATGATCATGAGGTTATGTCTAAATAGAATACAATAGAAATTTTCCTATTTACCAAATTCAAAAAATCTCACTTCCAATAAAACGTTTGGAGATGATTCACTTCCCCTCCCAATTCACTACCAATCATAATTTGAAATCTCACATGTCTCCCTCTAATGATGTGTGATCACTACTCCTTTATTTTATTATACTATTTTTATAGCACATATCATAAAAATTTAATGCATGAGTGTTCTATGAAGCTCTTTTTATAACATATAGATAAATTACACAATAACTTGTGGTATTTTCCTTACATAGAGACCATTTGTGAGATATTTCCGCTCATTCGCGAACTTCATTAATTTTTATTCATGAAATACCTTGAACCACATAGATTGTGTGACTCATTATCCACTTTTTCTTTGTAGAATACAATGACCTAAAAACCTTCATAGGACTAATATTTCTTTAATGATGCCCACTATTTCAAGATGATTCTTTAGGATTTTCTTCCTTCACAACGAATAAATTTCATGGAATACCTTGTTCAAGAATTTTTTTTGAACATAGAAAAATCATTTCATTGATAATATTCCTTAATTCAACTATTGGTATTTAATTATGTTATTATAGCCGTTTATAAAAGAAAATAAATCTTATAAAACCCAATTAACAAAATTACCATTAACTCCTTTATGACTTACCTATAACTGCATAATGTACTCACTATGGGGTTCACATTGTGCACTTATTCATTTTAGGAACCCTATAAATCACTTTATTCCACCTAAATTATGATGATTATGTAGGGGAATTCAATTCACTTTTTTATCTTAAATGACCAGCATCTCATGAACTAACCTCCTTTGTGAGATTCTTAATTCACGTCATCCATTCGTAAATGTGGAATTCATTTGCAGTCCACCAAATCCTTCTAATTATTTCTGCCTATGAATAGATTTAGAATCCCTAAATCCCATGAAATCTTTTAGACTCTTTGAAGTTCAACAAAAATGATATTCATAAATCCATCCATTTCGATAAAAAAAGTCCCGTTTTGAGGGAAAAAAATTGAAATACAACGGGAAACTAGGCCACCATCAAAATATATTATTTGATAGATACTATTCTTCATTGTTGTAAACTATCTTCTTCAATATAAAAGAAAAACCAAAAAACATTGAAATAACAACTTGAGTGATTTTTTTAAATAATCCCCCATTCTGTTTGATGAAAATACATAAAAATACTAAAAAACTATTACCAATTTCATTTATTGGGACTCAAGATAATTATCAAAGATTTAATCATCACACAATCTAAGCCCACGTAATCCATGAATAGTTTTAGAAATAATATTAGAAAGAAAATATCATCAACGAGTCACTTAATTAATGATCCAGTCAATTGATATAACCAAGATACTCGTATTTCATGATATATACCCTTTGATCAAATATGTTTAACATCATCAAATATAAAACTCCACCTACATTGATGCTCCCACTTTTTCTCTCCCCCCTTATCTTGATCAAGATATTTTCTACCCCTTTATCATTAAACAAAAGGTTACCCTTTTTTGATGAAATGTTATAAAGACAAAATATCAGTACATTAAGGAAAAAACATCATACCTCTAGGAGAGGGGGTCCCACACCCACATTTTTTCTTGGGGTGAGAGTTGACCGAAACTCCATAATCAATTTGGTGCTACTCAAACTCCACTATTGGTACATCCTCATTCATAATGTTTTCAACTATAAGTTATATAGGCATATAATACAATTACACAATTCCAAGATCCACCTTATCATTGATAAAATGATATTTATTTAAATTGGATTTTTCCACGAGTTATGAACTATATTATATATAATATTTATTTAACATGAAATATTAGAATGGATTTCAATCAGATACTTCACTTAAAATACCATATCACCAAGATGATGCTACATCCACAACAACTATGTGGAAACATGAGTATCCAAAACATATTTAGATTATAAAGTGATCAAAATTCACAACTTGATGTGGGTTATATGTCATCTTCTGATCCAGAATCATCTACCTTTATATATCCCAATAACAAATTCATTGATATTTCATTATATAGAAAATTTAAATCCACCAGTCCCTTGATACACTGAAGTATTTAATTTACTAATATTATGTGTCTTTATTTGGGAATACATTGATATAACACTTCTAGGATTGTAGGAAAAATAATATTGGTCCATGTCGCTGTTAAGTACAATAGACTGCCAATGATGTACCTATATTTTCTGAAATTATCCATTCCACCTTCCTCATCTCCTAATTGTTTCATCAGTCCAGTCACTTGAGTTTTCATATACTTGTAATTATCCATTTTAAATCTTCTCATAATTTCCATGGAATATTTTTATTGAGAAACTAATGTGATATTATTTATTTTTTTCCCCTGTAGATTAAGGAAAAATGTTAGTTCATTAATCATTGACATTTCAAACTCACTTTTAATGAATTCTATATTAAAAATCACTATTATTAATTTGATCCCATAATGATTATATAATTGAAAAAATGAACCTTCATCCTTTGATTATTATCATTTTTTACATATATATTATAATCAATTCCACCACATTGAAAACCAAGTTTCTTTAGAAGCTGGTTAGGACTTGAATACCACAATCTCCGTTCTTGTTTAAATGCATATAGTACCTTCCTCGTCCAAAAAAATCTATTCTCATATTCATGAATTATAAATACAATGGAAGCTCAATACACATTATTTCTTCTAGAAACACATTAAGAAATTCTAACATTGTATCCATATAGAAAACATTGAACATTATTTTCACTCATATGGGTAAGACTAATCTAATTAACTCTTTCCTTGAAAAAAAATTCAAATGATTAATAAAAATAGATACTCCTTCCAACGGTACCCTTTTCTCCCTTGTCATTTTTTATTTTGATCCACTATTCCAACTTCATTTAGTTTATCCATGAATTCCCATTTGGTCTGGATGGATATTTTTGCAAGTCTCAAAACATTTTCCCTATTTCTGATTATTTTCTCTTTTTTCAAGTTCATCATTCATTTCTTGAACCCAAATCTCATATATTGATGCTTCTTCCAAACTCCTTGGCCCTACCTATGATATGAAATATTCTTATATTAGATTCTTCGTCCTCCTCATGTACACTGGTGGTGTCTGGTCACTGATTCTGCTCTATCTATCTATTTCACTTCGACAATTTATTCTCTATGTAGATCTAGGGTTATGTCCATAAATTTCAATATATGAATACTCTTTTGAGTCTACCCTATGTACCCCCCCCCCAAGATTCTTATCTATGCATCACTATCCTCTTGGAACTGTTCATTTACTTTCAGGAGAGTTATCTCATTTTCTATCACAACCACATCATTAATTTGAAAAAAAAATCATATACTCTTATTGAGACACTAATATACAATTTTTTTATTGTTCATCATTGAAATATACCTTTATCTCCAAAATATTAAAAATTCTGGTTCTTTTCCTTAATGAGGATAAAACAATTACATTGGAAGACTATAATTCACATAAACATTGTCTTCTTTCCATAACATATCTCATACAGAGTCATCTCTTCTATTTCATATTATACGGCTCTATTTATTGTGTAGACTGATATTGTCACGTCATATTTCCAAAAATGTTTTGGATGGTATATATCGATGATCATTTTTTATCCATTTTGTTGGTAATATGATTTCCCCTCTCAGCTAATCGATTCTTATTTAACTTCTTACTACTAAAACACGGTTCCTTAACCCTTGTTTCTCAAGATAATCCTCTACCTGGTTATTTTTTAACAAAGTACAATTATATGTTTGGAACATCCCTATTTTTTCAACAAATCATCTTTTCAAATTCCCTTCGATAAAATGTTATGAAAATAAAGACCTCAAACTTGTGGGTGATGATTTAAACCCCTACCATTTCTCTAAAATCATAAATACAAATAAAATAATACCTCTTTCCATCAATATCTCTCAGTGAAATAAGTCTGAAAACATCAATATGAACCAAATAAAACACCTTTCGAGCTTTTCTCATTTACCTTATTCATATTTCAAATGATATTCCCTTGTTGACATGAATCAGGCATATTGGTACGATCCCATGATACATTACAAATATTTCAAGCAATGTCACATTTCACCATATCTTCCCTGAAATTTTTTCTAAAATTATCATGACTTTTATAGCATGGCCAATTTCATTCATTAATTGAAAAAAATCATATATCTTCTTCTCCACATACATGATAAATATTCCCCTTGACGTGATATCATTGAAAATCAACTCTACTATCTAATAATAAGATGATATATTATTCATTAAAAAATATTATTGCAAGCCTCAAGTCAAAAAATTGATTAAAACATAGCATGTTGGGACTGAAACCTTCAACAACCAAGTCATCAGCACACCTCATGTACCTACACCTAAACGTGGATTTTCCCAATTTAATAATATGCATTCCTTCACAATTTCTAAATCTTACAATACCTTCCTAATCATAAATGTTTCATGTCACTAGATATTTATTTACTATCATACTAGAGGTGAATACAATATTATTTATCCATATTCCAATATAATGTGATTATTTAAAAGAAATATATATTACCACTTCCTAGTCATCTCTTTACAGATTGATCCATTTTTTATGTTGATATTTTTGATCTTCCATATATTACGATGGGCCAAATTGAGCATGTTTTTTCACATTCTCTAGTGTAGTTGGTATACAATATTTGGACCTATTTTTAATCCTCCATACCATCATCAATGACAATAAAATGTCATCCTAGAATATTTACATCTATTTTTATTTCTATATTTCTATTATTGCATTCAGTACTGATTGGATATGAAAAAAACATTTTTTGAGTGTCCCATATTTTTACAAAATTAACATCCAATAAAGGGTGAATTCCTGTATGTCACTAATGCTCAACTTCCTTTCACCCAGATACTATAGATCATTTACTTCTGATTCTGACCCAAATCATTATTCAACCTTTGAGTATGTTATTGTGGTATAACATCAACCATTACTGTTTTATTTTTGTGAATAATCTACATACTAGTCGTATAATTTGGAACTACTATTTTTATCTCCAAAATCTCTTTTGTCTATTTAACTAGAAATATAGATTTTACATTTCCTTTTTCTATTGACTTTTTATCCCACATTACGGGATTCATGATTTATTCCTAATATATTAAAATTATTTATAGATTGATAGCCTCCTCCTCAATATTTTTGATGAATTTTACTTAACATTTTACTGTGTTGTCTTTACTACCGAAATTTCTAGTATGTTTTTAAACATTGATCATGTACTCAATGATTATTTCTAAGGATTAATTGTTTTCAAAAGTAATCCTCTTAATTTCATCCCTAAACTCAGACTTCTCTTCTTCATACCATTTCATAAATAGTATGGAATAATTAACTACCATGTTTGATTTCATTGTTTTTTATCAAAACATGTATTTATTAAAATATAGATTCTAATTCAATTATAATTTCACTTATTCCTTCAACTTATCCTTCAACATTGTCTCTTTCTTCCCTTGTTTGAGAAATTATGATAGTTACCCCCGTAGTGTTTTATCTATGATCCTTTTAGTCTTACAACTCTTCTTCCTTAGATTCTTATGAACCGTTATCTTATCTTGAAAGTGGATTCTTCATTAAAAATAAATTTCTCTTGGTACTTATCATACCGTTCACATTGGTTGAAGAAATATTATTGAGAATTTCATTATCATATTTATAATAATCTTTAAGCATCATAGAACACTTTTTTACATGATCTCCAATATTTCCTCATTGAATAACTGAAATTAAAGGTTTCCCATTAAACATTCCCCTTCCTATTATCTTATTTGAGGAGTGGATTGACATGAAATCATCCAAATTTTATTCCTCATAACTATATTTGAGAGTGTTATTATTCTTGGACTTGAATTCCACCTCTTTGGACTTCACCATTTACAAAGAATCAATATCTTCATTTATCCTCATGTCTGTGACAAGAGTAATATGTACGATATAAAATTTTAGTTCCATGGGATAATTATCATCCATTATATAGAGTTATTGATTGAACAATGGTGATGATATTCTCAGGATATGCTTAAATATCTTTACATCAGTGAAAATATCTCCAATACCACACATGTCTTTCACAATAAATTTCACCTGATCAATGATTGCATCTATCGACTCATTGAAGGGTATTCTCAAGTCCTCATATTTATTCCACATAACGTTCCACATTTATTCTCATACATTCTAATTGAATTCATGTATATTTTTATGTTTTTCCGACATATCATGTGATGAATAACATGACATCACCTTTATATATATATATTTTAAATAAAGCTCCCCTAATGAATTTCTACCTTTGGAATCAACATATATTTCTCTATGTTAAAATTTTAATAAAATATTGGTATCCATAATGGATTCAATACCATGAATTATATCTGTAAAAATAACTAAACCAACTGATCGAAATAAGTGTTTCCTCTAATTCTTTCATAGTGAAAAAATTATTCCATCAATGATTTGAATATCTTTATTATTAACAAATCCTATTTCTTATTCATATAAAGAACAAATGACTTTAAATATTACACCCTAAATCCAATAGTTATCCCAACTATGTTAAATACCCTAGGAGAGTGGGGGTTATCAAGGTATAATATATTAAAACAACCATCTCATTGGATCTTGATTAATCAATGAAAACCCCTATTCTATATCCATATCATAGAAGGGAATAATAATAGAATAAAAACATGAACAAGACATAAAAATTTTACTTGGTTCACCTAGACAGAGATATCTCCATGGATCATACAAAGAAAATTTCCCTATGTACCAAATCCAAAAAATACCATTTCCAATAGATGGTATGTTATTATCTCACTATACCTCCAGGTTTGATACCAATCATAATTTGAAAGATAACTACTCTCCCTCACATGATGTGTTCTCACTAATCCTTCATATGATTATTCTTTTTATTTGAAACATCCCCAAAAATTTTGAAAAGTGATTGTTCAATGAATCTATGTTTTCTTCCAATATATGACGTACACTTCAACATGTTGAATTTTAATTATAGAGAGACCATTTTCTATCTATTCTTTATCTTTGATGAACTAACATAGTCCCATCATGAACTTACTTTCAATAAATATCACAAATTATTCATGGACCCCTTTTTCCATGAGGACTACAATTCCTTAAAAAACCATCCATGAACTGAAATTTTAGTGTAGATTTCCTACTTCAGGAGTTGAATCTTTTCTACCTTATTCCTTTCTGAACCACCTCCTTCCTAGAATACCATAATCACAACCCACTTTTAGACTTAGCTAAATCCTTCAAGTGATAATATTCTGTAATGAAATTCACTTTTACTAATGATGTGATTATGATTCCTTATAAAGGCAATTAAATCCTTGAAAACCCGCTAATCCCAAAAACCTTTACATCTTTTATGGAATTGTTGTCACCACATAATATACTCACTATGTAGTTTGCATAGTGATATTTTTCATTTGTGGATCCCCCAAAATCCCAATCATCCTCGTCAAAATACAATCCTTTTGTATTGGAATTAAATTCATTTTCATTGAACACAAATGAAAATATTCTCATGAATGGACCTCCTTTGTGAGTTTATTAATTCACCACTTCTTTATGTAAATGGAAACTTATTTTGTGGTTCAAAAACTCCAATAAATTATTTTTGGACCATGAACTCCTTTAGAAACATTCTATTTTGTGAAATCATTTAGATGATTTGTGGTTCAACTACAATTATTTGTGTAAATCCATTCTTTTTCATAATAAAATCCCCTGTTTGAGGTCCATAAATTTGAAAACTATTGGGTAAATTCACTTCTTTCAAAACATCTACTTTGATAATAAACATTCTAGAATGTTTTTAAACATCTTTATAAAAAAACAAAAACTACCCAAAAAATTAAAAAGAAACATTGAGGGATTTTTTCACAAAAATTAATCAATAATCTAGATTATATATAAAAGATAGAGAAATAAATCAAACCAAATATTCTTCAATACCAGAGCCACAACACCATGGAACTCCCAACCCAATTAATACCCCAACTAAGAAAAACTATTGAACATACTATCTTGTGAGTAGTACATGTACCTTTAGACTCGAATCATCTATTGATTGTATAATTAAATAAGCCCTAGTTGGACCTTTACTATATCCAATGAAACATGGTCCACTCTGTATGAATATTAACATACAACCATAAACATATATTCATTCTTATTTTTCGAACCAAAACCCTTATTTTCATTGAATAAAACCATTAATCCATTTTTGAAAAAATTAATGTCCATCATCCACAATGCAATGTTTAAGATCAAACTATAAGAGTGATTCAAATATATAATTAAAATAAAATTTTAATTAAAAGGTAATAATAATATATTTAGAAATCAAAATACTTTAAACTCTAGATGATGTTGAAGGAGGGAGATGTCTCACCCTTCATATTCATTATACATAGAGAATAAAATCCAGATCTAGAAAAAATTTCACTCCCTTTTATATTCATCAAATATATCGAATATAAGATTCAGAAAAAAATATTTGATCCAGTAGATAAATATATAAAATACGAAGTCTACAGTAATTTACATAGGAAAATGAGCATATCAATAAATGAAATAATAACAAGGCTATTACAATTTACTTTGTAGAACTAACACATTTTTATCCATTGAAATCAGCAATCATAGTAAAGAAGATAATCAAACTCCCCAAGAAGAGTGTTGAGGTTCATGGGACTAGGGCATGTGATGAAAAATGATTGTTTTAATGGAGGGTTTGGGATTAAAATCCATTTTTTGGATAACATTAAAATCATTACACAATTGTTGAACTTATTTTTGAAAACCATGTGCCAACTATGTGAATTTCAACTTTCATAAAAAATTTAATGTTTCCTGGTCACATCTTAGTTTTTCCAATATGTGAAAATCCTAGTATCCCTCTCTCTACATAACATGGTTACCTATGAAATCCAAAATATTTCCCTTAACCATTTTCAAATTATAAAACCTTAAAAACTTATAAAAACAATATAAAAACATTTAGAATCATGGTAGGGCGTAACTGAATGATTTAATAATGTAATATATATAACAAAATTATTACTAAATCAAATATGGGATGTTATAACACAACTAATAACATATATATAGGTTCCATAGATGAAATAAATAATTTTTCTGGTTCGCGATAGTTTTTATAATGGGTAGGAGTGTAAATAATCAGTATGAAATCACCAAAACAAGAGTGGCTAAGTGAGTATATGAATAAAAGTTTTTACTAGTTTACATGTATTTGAAAAATAGATTTGGAAAACTGTATACATGTATGGGAATAGATTAGTAGTGAGAAAAAACATGTGAATATATCAATTGTAACCATAATCTCCCTATACTAGGAGGATCCAAATATGGTTCATGACCTATATCAAAATCAAAGGAAATAATTCAGGGAAATCACCTATTGGAGGAAATAAAATTATCAATAATTTAATCACATATTAATACATATAAACCTTCATATATGAGTAGAGGTGTGAAAAATAATTATAGGTCTCTGAGAACCATACATATGCAAGGGGAATAATTTATAATGAGCCAGTTCCATTTTACAACCCATCCTAATGAATTAGGGAATAAGTATAATGAGTCAGGGTGTTTTGAGATCACCCAAAAACTATCGACCTATATAATCAGTCAGGGTATAATAACATGTTACATTCATTTATGTTATATACCACTACTTACAGTAATTTCTTAATTCAATAAAAAATAACATTCCATAACAGCAAATTATTTATAATTCACTATAATAACAATAAACATTTTTCATTTTATAATGTGGTTATAAAGACTATTCATTCATAATAAGTATCTATCACAAATTTATTTATAATTAATACATAATGAATAATGATATTATTTATAATTTTTTGTACCACATAGTAATAACATTCTCATCATGATAAATGTGAATTCGTTCTTGAGATAGAACCACCATAATAGCATTAAATTATGATGGAAGCCAACCTGGAATTTAATAAAAATTTTAAATAGAAAAATGACATAAGAAATAGATTAAAAAAGACAGTGGTCAAGCTTGTGAAATTTATTCCTATAGAACCACATGGGTATAAAATAATCATCTTTGATGACATACTAAGAAGGTATAAAATAATTTAGTAGTTATGATCTTGCAATTGTGACAACATGGTATGAAAAAACCAATATTCTAACTTAACTAAAGCATACAAGTAGAAATTACCTGGATAAAAAAGAAAGAAAAAGCCTATACCTAAAGGTAGAAGTTTGTAAAAGACTATATATGATTATATTATGGCTTACACCTCCACTCAATAATCTATCCCACACATTTAGATATAAAACATATATTTGATATGATAAAACAATTTGGTGGTCAAGTATAAAAATATAATGGTGAGATTCATTGTAAACATAGTTTGGAAATACATTTTATAGAATTATGAAAGGAGTGAAGAAAAGAAAATTAATTAAGAAATTATTTCTAAAAACTATTTCCACAATAAGGATTTTATAAAACTTATCATACCATAAACCCATATAAAAACAACATTTTCATAAAAAAATAATGTTTATTTAGTTATTTAAACCATTATTCTTTAATGTTAAATTAATTCTTCCCACAATCACAACCCAACAATAACATCAACACCAAATAACCCTATTAAACATACATTAAGTGTGACTAATTGACTTATATAACATTAATGTTTAATTATGGATAGATGGTTCCCATTATCTGATATGGTTGGGACTCATAGAAGTGTACTTTTTTTATGTATTAATAGACCAAGATTGTTTTGGACAAAGAAAGGATCTTGACATAAAATTTGTCATCAAAATGATTTGAGACAAACATCATGCCAAAAACTCTGAATCACACCAAGATTAATATAAATATAAGTGTCAAAGACAATAATATTATAGGTTTTACAGACAAGACCATAGAATGAATACCAAAACTACATATCAATTGTAACTCAACAGAAAATATCATGTCTTTCAATGGAAAAATAATCACAGACTGGTTAAATAATAATGAAATCATAATGAATATTAATTTTCAAAAAATAAAAACAAAAATAAACATTGAAATGTTAATTCCATAATATATAAATATTTTTCAATACCATTACATTATATAAAAAATATATAATTATTCATCTTTACTACTTTTTAAAAACTGAAGGCAGACTTGTTACATGCATAACCTAAAAGTCACTCATTTACTCTAGACCACATACCAATACCATAGGTGGGATTAATGATTCTAAACCATATACATAGAGAATGTAAAGTATTGTCAAAACAAATAATATTTATTTAGAAAAACATTTACATAATATCTACAACTAAAGGATAAAAAATATAAAATGAATGAAATGAAATAAACTAATAAAATTAACATAAACAATTACTAACCAAAAACCCTAAATTAATCTAAGTAAACAACCCCAAAAATACACCAAAACATCTTAAAACCCATAAAACAAACCATACCATAATTTATTCCAATAAAAATAGTGAAAAATGCTGAATAATAAGCACAAAAAACCCTTATAATTTTATAGTATATGATGCCCCATGATTTATGGTGAATTTGACTATACATTTGTAGAATTCAACTCAAACCCCTTAATTCATCAGAAGGTACTAAAAGAAAATAAATGATGGGATAAGGCGATAAGGGGAAATGAATACCTTATGTTTACATTGAAATATATAATGAATAAACTTTGATGAGAGGGGAAAGTGGGAGGGGATAAAGAGACATCAAATGTGTCCTGAGGTAGGTAACCTTCATGTGGAATGAAGTAGATTTGAAGGAGAGGGAATAAGGATGAAAATGAGAGTGGATAGAAAAAAATACCATAACCCACTCCCCTAAAAAAGAACATATAGTAATTACACGTACTTTATTAGGTTCCATTAGATCCCTATTGGTACCCTTAGAACATGAAGGTATCTGTCAGGTTTAACTAGTACAAAATGTCTAATGTAGGTGTAAATCATAGGTGGAACCCCTCCATTGGGGTCCTTAACTTTAAAAATCTACTAAACCTAAAACCGCATCAAAATACACCTATTAATTTATCCTCAAAACCCATAAATATCATAAAATTCATCAAATAGAAAAATAACCCCCAACCAGATATATAAATTCAAAATCACCCAAATTTTATCCATCGAATTTTCTAACTTAGAGCCTTAATGAAATTGTAAACATAGTAATAAAGTAATGAATATTAAAACATCCCTAAAACATGAACTCTCATTCCTAAAAAGTCCCATGAGTGGTTCATCAAAACAATCAGAAACTCAATCATTCTAATACATGCTCTGATCATCTACTAAATTCTTGATACACAACCCCAAAATCTGCCATTAATCACCATAGCCAAAAAATTAATCAGTCTAAATCAACAAACTATGATCATATCACAAAATAAAAACTGAAATAGAACATTTAATCGCATCCCAAATCATCCATAAAATTTCTAATTTATATCACCCTAAACTCCCAAATCAATAAAAACCATAAAATTATAATATGCATAACTATTACAGTAATAATTTTTTTTTCAATCCATTTTTTTGATGTGTGACCCCTAAAATAAAAATAATCCACTAAAACAATAAGTTAAATTTATAACAAATAAAATATATTCATCATTATTAACATCCAAAGACCTTCATCTAGTTATAATAGAATATAAGTTACTACGCACAATAAAATTCTACTATGAATTCCAATTATTATTTTTCCAAAAAATATATGTTTCTAAAATAGATTCAGTTATAGGAAGGCTTACCCAAAATAAATCTTCATTTAAAAACTAAATTGTAATTCTTTTTAGAAAACACCACATTTTTGTATGATAAACCATTATAAAAACTCTATTAAAGGAGGAATGATTATGTATCCCTTTTGAAAAAATACACATCCTTTAAAAGATAAATTATAATGAATTAAAATATTGTTTTACCTTATGTTTTTTAATAACTTTTTAGGTTTATCAGATAGTTTTAAGATAATGGGTGATGGTTATAACCATTGGCAGATGGGTTTTTTAGGAAATTTGATATTTTTTCAATGAAAATAGATGTTTTTTATATAATTCAATGAATATGAATTCTAATTGAGGTACATCAAGTAGTTGAATATCACTCTAGGAATTATTTTTTCTTTATGCAAATTTTAAACTAGTTATGTTATAGTGTTCTATTCAGTAACAATTTATCTAGAATTTTTATTCTAGTTAAGAACCACGAAAGTTCAGTTTCATGAATGATACACCATAAAATCTAGAAGTGTAATTATTGGGGGTTTCTTATAAATTCCTACAATCCCCATTATTTGGATCAAATAGTGTATTTATGGTTGTATTAAAGACACTATAATCACATAAGTGTAACATAATAAAAGATACATCAGAAAACGATACATGAGATTATATATTTGGTTGAATTGATGTCTAAAAATAAAAATTCCATGATAGTCACTTGGGTATCTTTCATTTGTGTAAGGATTTTTATGAAGGAAGTTCAATGAGTAAAGGAAGAGTAAATGGATTTTAAAAAACATCACTTTATCATGTATTATTTTATGGAAGGGGTTTTATAAAGGGACTTAGGAAAACACCATTTAGTGAACTATACTTGATTGAAGGTAATTGACCAAAATATATTAAAATATCATGTTGAAAATGTTCCTAGGATAAATGATGTCATTGATTGAAGTATTACTCGTGGAAGATCCTGAGACTGTCAATTAAATATGATAATAATACACTGGTCTTCATGATGTAAATAAAATAATATTTTCTTCATAATAAGAAGAAACATTTATATCAATAAACTAAGATTTCATCAATTTAATAATGTGAGTGGAGGATGATTCAGCTGAGGTGATTCGAAGGAGAAAGTGTATTAATCCAAAAAAACTATAATAATAGTGATATTATCATGGATAGTATATGATTAAAAAACTATATCCTAAAAAATATTGAATATTAGTGGGTTCTGGTCAATTGAAAATGTATTATGTGTATTCTCATTGTACTTTCCATTAAAAGTGATCATGGGTAAATAATAGTTCCATGATCTAATTTTTTAACTTGTTTTTTCTGTGAAAATATCTATAAAATGATTAATTAGTTCTGTCTATTTTTGGAAATTTGTCTCAATAACATGATAAAAGATCACACCTAGATTTCCCATCCCATTTTGGGGGGTATTGGGTTCCAAAAATTTGTATCATATCTATAGGATCTATTAATTGAATCAATAATAAAAATATTATTAGTATAGATACATTCATAAATAAAAAGTGAGTACCTATATTTTATGAAACCTGTTAAAATTTATTAATAACATAATAAGATCACATTATTGATCTCTTAGTCTAGATTTTTTCTTTCGAATAATACATGGGATACATGTGAGTGATATTTTATAACTAACTAGAACCAAAGGTGATATGAAGCTACTCATTGCTAATTAGAAATCTCAAAATGATTTTTATAGAGCTCTAAAAAATAAAATCAACATATATTAGATGATATCTTCTCTAACAATGACTATATGGTAAAAATTGTAAAATATATATATAGTTGATAAAACTTTAAATAAGGCTTAACATTATTTTCTATATTATGTTTATTGATCTAAATTCTTTACTTTATGAAAATTTTGGTGGAATAAAAAAATTAAGCATTGAATATGTTAGATTGATTTGGGGAATCACTAAAAAAAGATACTAAAATTGTAAATAAAATCATGAAAAGGTTTCCACATCTCTATAGTCCAATGGTTTCCACTCCTGAAGAAATAAAAATTGCGGAAATATCACTGGATGATCTGTAAAGTAGATTGGTTGAATATGAAATGCAAGTTTAGGTAAAAGGAAAATATTATCACTCAAAGAATTAGATTTATTTTTTATCTAGGGAGAAACTTGACATAAATAAAATCTATGTGGATATTGGGGATTAGTATGCTAAATTTCTATCACAAGTGGCTAGAAAATTTTAAAGGGGGTATGGTAGGTTTGAAGGCACGTTACACATAGCATGATTTAGTTACTATAAATTTGAGAAACTTCTCAGAGGAGTATAATATAATTTAATTATGAATAATTTCATGAGTAGGTTATAAATAATCCCAAGATATTATTCCCTCTCAAAAGAGACTTCAAACTATAAAATTCATCCATAATGATGTTTCAAAGGAAGGGATTCATAGGAAAATAAGAACTAGATAATGATGATTAGACATATGATTTTTAAATAGTATTTATATTGGATAAATAATACTTTATGATGGTAATAGTTAAAAAGGATTAATTTTAAAAATATTAAGACAATCATCCAAAGGGTGTAATTAATCTCAAGGTAGAACATGATGGAGTTCTCGAAGAGCTCGATATTTAAAGAAATAATAATATATATATTTTTGGTTTGAATAATGAATCTTCCAAATATACAGATTATATCAAATCTAAAATTAAACAACTGTAGAACGAGTTAGAAGATGTGCTAGTTAGTCAGGTGAATATAAAAGTATTAGAAAATTACAAATTATGATTGAAAAATAAGCTAAGATCGTTAATTTACACAATGATTATTTTTATGAGAGGAAAAAGAAGGTATAATCACTTGAATAATAGATTTAATATTTTATCAATAAGTTTTAATCAATGATGAGACTCAAATATCTTAAGTAGATATTGAATTTATGAATGTTCTAAGATAGATAATTATTGGGATGTCAAAAATGTGGTTTTCAAGCTTTGAGAAAATGTTGAGTAAATAAAGACCCATATTTTTATGTAAATGTAGTTCCTAATATTATTTCATGTTATCAATAGTATGAATAGTGGTGGACCAATATTAATCAATATTAAAGGTATGTTTTTTTGGTGTTAAAATTGAGACACCTGAAATATGGACAATGGTTCTTCCAAATAAAAGAAAATAGAGGTCTAAAAATTCTCAAACCTCGACGTTTAATCAATAACCAAGGAGCTATAAATATGCTTGGTATATATGGTAGAATGAATAAGATTTGATTATTCCACTTATAAATTTTAAATTTTATGTCTTTCATGGCCACACTATGTCCTATTATGAAGAGGTGAGGAGATATTTGGATAAAGAAGAACAAGGAAGTCAGTAAAGAATAATGAGGCCATATAAATCATCATAAAAAAGAAATTGTTTTAATGGAATTTTTTATTATTATTCTTATTTCTAGTATAATTGTTATTGATTATAAGAAAAGTGTATGTGTATATTACTATTATAGAATCCAAAATTAAGTGAAAACAAAACGACCTGACAATATTTAATTGAAAAAATACTCCCCATTAAAAGAATACTCATGAATATGATTTAACACATTTAAAAAAGATAAATATCATAGGAAATGATATGAATGAAATTAATTAGGTGCCTCATTAATGGAAAATAATAATATATTGAAGGAGAACCCAGATAATATTTAGCTCAAGGATATGAGTAATAGTGTCACATGAATCCTTGATAGTGGGTGGTCATCCCATAAAACTAAAAAATATAGGCCTATAGAGAAATGATAGTAGATTAGTCAATGAAAATTTATATTTTTGAAAATGATCAATATTTGGAGATTAAAATAAGTGGTAATACCCAATTAGTCGGTGAGGATATGAAGAAGATGGATGTACTCCATGTGGATGGATTGAGACACAACCTCTTGAGTGTGAGTCAACTCTATGACATTGGACATGATGTTTCATTTAAACAAAAGGCATACATAATTAATGTAATATATGGAAACAAACTTATTTGGGGTAGTTGGTAAATGGTAAAATCTATCTGCTGGATAGAAACAAGAACACTTGTATCTAATCCATTGATGATAAAAACTGATTACGACATTTAATGCTTGACCACATTATCCAATAACACAAGTTGAAAATCTAAAATCTAAAATATATAGTGGATATTAACAATATAAAGAAGGATCTTGAAAATTTATGTGTTCTGTGTGTGTGGGGATTTATGGTCCAAAATATGAATTTGAAGAGAAATAAAATGGAACCCAATCTCATTAATCTAGAACACACTGATGTATTTGGGCAAATGAATTCATCACACAAACACAGAAATAGGTCTTTCATTATTTTTACTGATGAATATATAATAATGTGATTTTTATGTTCATACATAAGAAAAAGGGAATTCATGGAGTGTAAAAATCTATTGATATGGTGTTTAAAAGGAGACTAAATTCAAAAATCATTATATTGTGATCCAATAATAGAAGATAGTTCGCATCCATTGATTTTGAAAAATACCTCATCAAACAAATCATTAAGAAGAATTCATTATAATAATAACTATGTATCATAATAGTGGTTATTAATGAATAAATAAGTAGGTGAATAATATGGCCAAAACATTTCACATTGACATTGGAATCTCACAGTACTACTAGGATAGGGATGTTCAAGTTTTAGTTTATGCTTAAAACAAAGGGATGAAAATACTTGAGGACGAGAGTAAACCTATGAAATGTGCTATATGAGGAAACCTTATCTTAAAAACATTGAGAAAATTATAACTATATGTTATATCAAGAATAAATATGTAAATCATAGAAATTATGGTGATGGGGTAGAAGGGGTATTTTTAGGATACTCTGTGAAGAGTAAGGCCTACAAATGCTTCATAAGTGGTTGAAATAAATAGTGGAGAGTAATCAATAATAATTTATTAAATGGAATAATATAATTAAGTATTGAAGTTAAAATGATGATGAATTATGTAAATATCGGTATTAATATCATACCAATTTGATGATTTTAAAAAGATCCCCAAATGATGATGATTATGAGGTTGAATCAAAAGAAGTGATAATTTTAGAAGATAATCATCTTCTTCCTAAAAGGAGAAATAAGGGATTAAAATTTGTTCCATTTAACATAATCAAAGATAAAATAACTCCAAAAAAAAATATGAATATAGATAATTTTTATGAATTTTTTCCTTTTATAAATGGTGGAAAGAATATCAACGTAGTAAAAAAGAAACTACAGAAAGATGGGATAGATCCATGAAATAATAATAGAATAAAATCCATTAAAATAAAACATTATAATCACAATTTTACGATAAAAAGTTCAATATTTAAGAATAATTTCACTTCACATGGAAATTAGATTTGAAATAAAGATTATCCGGTGAGTAAATTTTATACTCAAATTGAAGGTGTCTATTTTGAAGAAACTGTTTTACAAGTTTATTTACTTAATCAAATACATATCTTACTAATGGTGGTGATATAAATAATATTCAGTATATTTTATATAGAAGTTAAACCATCATTCTTGAATTACTGTCTTCAAGTTGAAATTTATATTAAATGGTTAGTGGACTTCTTGATTCGAAACATTGAAACCAACGTGTTTAGGTAGGAGAATCAATAGTATGGTCTAAAAAGTAGCCACAATCATGGAATGATTGTATAGACTTATAATTGAAGACACTATAATTAAGAAGGGTTGTTGTTTATCATGATATTCAAGTGAAAACATACAATTAAGAACAAATTTTGGCGTTAGTAAATGTGGATGATATCAGATTTTATAGTACTACGTGAAAATATCGACTACTTTTCTAATATGATGATTTTTGAATTTGAAAATTTATTTATTGGTGATATAAAATAATTTTAGGGCCTATAAGTTGTTCAAAATGATAAATACACTTTTATTTCCCAATATATGTATGTGAGATAAGTATTGAATAATATTAATATACCTAATTAGAAGAGAATTTTTACTCTGATTGTGGTTGGAAAAAACTCAAGAAGTATAGGGATGGTATATCAATCGATGCAACCTTGAATAAGAAGATAATTGAATGTTATTTGTATTTAAATACAATGTAGATAGATATATTTATCACAAAATATTTTGTGACCCATTCATAGGGTACAATGATGGTAGATAATCTTATAAAAGTTAAACGAATCATGATATATATATATGGTACTATAAATATTGGATTTATTTTTGATGTTGCAAATGATTTTGATTTATCTAATTTTTTTATGTAGACAATGCTGGTGATATAGTAGAATGAAATTCCCAAAGTGGTGGTTCATTATTCAGTGGAATTAAATTTTGTAGGATATTTGCGTAAAAACCCGGAAATCACTTAACGGGGAAAATTGGTTTAGAATATAACTTAATGATAGAGTCATGGATTCAAATTATATAGTGAAAATTAAAATTGACGATATAAGTGAAGAATTTAAGAATCCAATTGTGCTATTTTATGATATTAATACTGTGATTTAGCTAATTAAATATCATGTTCATCACTCTCATAACAATAATATTTTTATATCGTATAACATTATCAATGAAAATGTGGGGAAAAGAATGAGTATAGAGGATCATGTTGGCATTGATCGGTAAGTGGAAATATTAATACCCAAATCAATGGGAACTCCTTCCTTTGAGAATAATTAGTTAAATCATAGTCTTAAATCACCTAACTATGATTAATGGTCATTGGATTTACCTCTTTCCACCTTTTAATATAATACTTTTATAGATTTTTCATGGTTGGAAGGTTTATTCCCTTTAGTTCATTAAGAAGTATTATAATAGTAAAAATTATATGTGATTTCATTATGAACACTCTCTTACTTAGGGTGAGTTCATGGAATGAAATTCAGTGGGTAGTATGATCCATGTGGAAAGGAGGAATAATGAATTATAGAGCTTGATGACATGGGATTTTATAAATAAGTATCAATAAGATTCATGAAATTATTTCTTAAAATCTTTTTTTCTATATTAATAAATGATAAAATAAACTTAGATTTATTGATGATATATTGTTATGTTATTTGGAATATGTAAATTTTATAATAAGTTAAATTCACTTTGGATTCCCAAAAAATCCGAAGGTGGGGGGAGGGTGGAGCCATGTTGATATGGGTGATAAAAATGGTATTTTTATATGTTTATTGTCAGTAATTTTTGGGTGTTTTCCTTGGTCTTAAAAAAATGTTTTTATTTGAAAACAATTGGAATATAGAATTTGGTTTGGAGATGTTCAAATTTCTTTTATTTAAAAAAGGATATTTTTCAAGGAATTTAAAGATGTTTTTTTATAATAATGGTGCTTATAAAAATTCAAGAATAATTCTAGTAAGATTTTATGTGATGGACATGTTTCAACCTGATATGAGTTTTCTCTATGATATCTTATTATTTTGAAATAAACACTACGTTCAATAGCGTACATGATACACCACCGAAAGAATAAATGAATCATAAAATATTATATGACCGTTATAACCTAGAAATTAAATTAGAGGGAATGAATATTAATAACTAATTTATGAACCAAATATAATGTTCCTACTCAATATAAATGTATTGATTAATTCCTGAAAATTAATCACTAAATTTTTACTAAAGTAATTGTATTCTTCAAAACAAGTTTTAATAAAAAATTGTTTACATTAATTTTTGTGAGAAAATAATTATAACTAATTTCATGAACTTTTAGAAATTTTATTTGATAAAAATGAAAAAAAAATTAAATGAACATATCAAACATTTCCTTGGGTGATATTTTGGTTTTTCTCTGAAAATATAGTTTTTTAATGAATAATGAAAAGTACGGATTTTTGTAAAATTTTCATTTTCATTTCATTGTAATTTATCTGTATGATTTGAATCTAATATAATAGTAACATAATTATTATTTAATTATATATATTTAAATTATGTTCATTTGATTCATTTTATACTTTCCTTTTATAGAAGTAAATTTTTGGGCTTAAAAACACAGTTATTTCAGAAAACTTTTTTTTGTGTGTTTTACATATTTATATTAAATTTATTTTCTACCACTAATAAAACATTATTTCTAATAATGGATTAAATATTTAGAATTATTTTTTTCAAATTTTTTAAATATCTCCCTCATATTTTTTGATATTATTTATAAAATTCTTAGTAATTTGTGTTACTACGTTAAAGGGTAAATCATATAATTAATGTTAAAATAAAATGATAATGACTAATGAATGAACCTAAAACATGAATTAGTTTTATCCAATGATAATAAATTGTCCAAAATTATATAATAATTTAATATATTATGTTTTTTTGAAAATTTACCATGATTTCTAACTTTTAAAATATTTTATACTAAGAAAATAAAAAAAAATTCATTCACATTGTTTTGTTTTCATTAAATTTTTGTTATAGGGATAAATAGATGATAAGTTTGGTAATAAATATGTATTTTAAAAATAAATTATTTTTTTCATCATGGTGATTTATGTTTAATTTATTGTAAAAAATAATTTCTTTAAATGCTTATGAAACAATGACACAATTCTTTTGTAGGCTGTAAAAAACCAACCAAAAGATTTTGAAACCCCAAAAAATAAGATTATTTGATATTTATTTTTGTGTTTGATTATTTCTTATATAAAAAATTATATTTTATATATTTTTTGATTCATTGGATTTCTATGGATTTATTATTGTTTTTAAGTCATATTAAATGAATATTTCAAAAAATAACATTAATGTTATTTTATAAAAACTAATATTTTATTAAATATTTTAGTTTCTTAAAAATATTATCTACATACAAGTGAATGTTTTATGGGTTATAAAATCAACCATTTCCTATTTCTGGGTTTATTTTTCCTTTTATAGTAACTATATTGACCCTTGAAGAGTAAAAGAATACTAATTTCATAGTAATTTTTAGAAGACTTAATGAAGGGTAAAAATAAAAAAGATAAGGGTAAAAATGTGATCCAAACATGTATACATATTATTATATTATTTTATGTTGAATCATCCTTGTATTATATTCTTATATTATCAATTCATATAAATTTTTACATCAAATTAAATTTTCATTAATTCAACATTTTTTGGAAATTCCAATAGTTCCCATCCCCTCTCATTCAAAAGGGAACATCATCTTCCATTTTTGTCACACTTAAAACCCCTTTTAGTTTAACCAAAACATACCCAAATCTTGTTCTTACATCAGTAATCAAATTTGATAGTCCTTGGATTTGAAAAAAAATTATCATAGTAAAAATTTCGTTCTAAACCATTAGATGTTTTTTAAAGAAGAGTAGTCAAAAGATACACATGGACTGTTTGGACACAAGGTAAGAGATTTCCTCTCAATTTCCATTAATTGAGAATTATTTTAATTTTACGCAACTAATATTTTTTATAATATGTATTTTATTCCATTTCTGTATGTTATACCATCAATACTTTATACTTCATGGCATTTGAAGTTGTAATTGGAATTACTTCATCCAAGGGGATTTGACGCAAAAGTTACCAAGTAGTAAAATAATTCTTAACTCAAATTCCTTTTGTTGGGTTATAATTCTTATAAATTATTTTTTCTATTCCATGTATATGTATGAATTAATCTCTAAATTTATTTATTACTTATTTAAACTTTTTTTTGTATTTAAATTTTTTTACATGCAATCTGTTTGTTGATTAATTCTCATTCAATTATATGTTATTTGTATGGGTTATTCGTCTCATATTCCCTTTCCATGGGAAATATGTTTATTATATTCACCAATATTATATTATGAAGTGTATATAAATCCCCTTTAAAATCATATATCCTGAATTTACTTATATTAATTATATTTAAGGTTTCATTTAATGTTAGTCTTTTATGGGGATTTCGATTGAAATGTTCCCAAGGATGAAATGGCTTTATGTTCAAATATATTTTCTTTTTAGGATTATATATGTTGAAGGTTCTGTGGGGGGATAGTATTAATTTATTTTCTTGAACCATTTATATTTTATTATCCTTTTTTTATAAATGTGTTTTATATTTTTAATTTCTATTTTCTTTATTATTTATTAAAGAAAAATTAAGAAAGTTATTTTTATGTGACACTCAGTTTAAATATTATTTTAGATAGGGATCATTCCCTTTAGTTTTCAATTTTTTAATTTTTTTCAAAAATGTTTTGTTCATAAAATACAACTTATTTACTAAACCTATTTCATATGGTATTTGACCTTGTTTTAATATGAATTTAAATGTAAATTTCTTAATATTTTGAAAATGGGTCAATTTAGTCTCCCTTTACAAAATATTAGAAATAAATGTTTATTTTTAATGTTTAAAACATATAAAAATATTCCTACTATCATCAATGATATTTTATTAAAATATTCTTTTATAATATTTCAAGGATATCATCAAATTAAATTATTCTACAATCTTTTGTGATGTTTGTTCTTTAAATGCGATTTTTAATGTGAAAATTAATTTTCCTAAAAAATTATTTTAATAATGTTTTAATTTTAATTCTAATCATCAATATTAACAACCCTTGATTATACTTATGCTCTATATGGGATATTTTTTATTTATGCAATACTAATTATTCCCTAGATTTATTATGATTATTTAAAAAATATGTTCATGTAAGTCATTACTTTTTGAAGAGTTAATCGATTTTTGAAATAAATAATGGTTCTTTCTATGAGTTGTATAGTGTAATAAAAGATCTATATTATTTTTTTATATAATGGTTTTGAGGAATTATTTTTGATGATGGGCGATTTTATTATAAACCATGGATGAGTGGTTTTGTTGTAAACCATGAATGGTTGGTTATGATATAACTATGGAGGGTGGGTCTGTGATATCCATCGAGTTCATTGGGTATGGAAGTCAATGATGTGGTTATTCCATTTGTAATATTGATACAGAAAATGAATTCTAAAATTTATTAAATTATTTATATATTCATGTTATATTTTTTTAAAGAAATTGTATCATTTTTCACGATAGGGTAATGAGTTTACTATTAAAAGAATTGTATTTTCTAATTCTTATGGGTGAAAATATATAGGTTTCTAAATGGTTACTTCAATCAATATTGACATCACATAGATCATGATTATTGAATATCATGAATCATTTCCTTGCTAGACGATTTATTACATGATTTATGATTTATCATCCAGGTATTGATGTGTATGACTTCTATTATGTTATTCAAATTCAGATTGATTATGTCATCAGGACCTTATTCTGACTGATGAAATTCAATTATTAATTCTTACATTTAAACTTACTAGCCAGTTTAGATCACCCTTATCTTGTATCATTTTCCACAATTTATTATATATGATGTTAAATTATTTTATTCAATAATGGTTTCATATGTGATGAATTTATTGTGATATATTGAAGGATTAATTTGGAATATGAAAAGATAGGTATAGGATGGAAAATACTCTCTAGAAGTTAGGATTATTGTTTATGTAATGTCTATCATAATTATATAAAAATATAAACTGAAGATTTCCTTAGGTATTTATGTGATCAATTATTTTATTATTATATTTTATGGTTTGAGTGAAAAAAATATCATTACATATATCAGTATCAAACCCATAAATATAAATTTTATGTTTTTAGTGCCAACCTAAGAGTGTGGATTCAGGGTTGTTATATTTGGTATCAGAGAAGGGATTATATAACATTGTAGATTAATATAATTTCATTTGATTTTATCATAATATTTATGGATGCCTTAATTTTTTATATGTTTTAGGTTAATCAAATGATCAAATTCTTAGACACCCCACTTTTAGGATTTAAGTGATGAAATTTTGAGAAGAATAATGATATTTGGGGATGCATTTTATTGGTTGAGGTATATGTAACAATTATGTTTAACCTGAATTTTTTTATGAGGAGTCAATGTTGAAATAGTTTTTTTAATCATATATGATATTTATGTATCTCTTTTCTAATTAGGGATATCTATGGAAATGAATAGAATATTTTAATGATTATATGATTAGGGAATATACCTTTTTGGTATTTGAATTTATGAATGAATAATGTTATTTGGATTGAAATTTGAAATTTATCTTGGAAGAACACATGATCAAATACCTATGAAATCTGGGTTTTATATTGGCCATGAATATTGCAAAAACATTTAAAGGATAGTTATTTATGGAATGATTTAGTATTAAATATGTGTATTATTATTGAGAATTCGAAATTAATGTTGAATTTATTCATGTTAAGGTCTATTAATTTTGTGATTTATCTTTAATTGTTCTAATTGTTCTAATTTTGATAATATCTAAATACTTGATGAATAAAAATTTATAATTTTTCGTAATTATGTGATCTAATTGAAGTTGTCACTAGTTCTTTAAGAAAGAAAAATTATATTTA
This sequence comes from Viscum album, assembly GCA_963277665.1. Taxonomy (NCBI): domain Eukaryota; kingdom Viridiplantae; phylum Streptophyta; class Magnoliopsida; order Santalales; family Viscaceae; genus Viscum; species Viscum album. The sequence continues at coordinate 350,301,682 of OY728121.1, read as the reverse complement.
ATACTCAAAATTTAGAGAAAAATATGAGATTATTGTGGAAATTTATTTAAAGGATGAAATTATACTTCTTATGGATGTATATTTCATTATTATTTTAGACTATATGGTATAATAGTTCCTCAACAATAAGGAAAAGGATAATCAAAAAAATATCCAATTAAATTTATTTTTGTTGAATCATTGGTCTCTTCACCAATCAAAGATTTATCATAATGTGGTTCTGAAATTTCTCTTGACGATGTCCTCAATCTCTCTTTATCCAATGTTAGTTGTTAGTTTTTTCTTTCATGCCCATATTTTAACATCCCATCAATTTTTTCATAAATAATTTAGGTTTTATTATTGATTATATGGGTAAAATATTAAGAAATTTTTTATTATTTTTTCTTCAAATTAATTTATTATTTTGATATTTTTAGTTTCAAAAAACACATAATATATCATTGGTTATATGATATCACTATGTTTGACTAGCATTATACACAACACCATGTAAATCTTGCACTACATGAAAAATTTATAATAAATTACAGGACACAAGACAATATTTTTGGATTTTAATATACACAATACTGAGTCCCTTTAATATCTTGTGTTACACACAATGTCATGTTTCATAGGACTACAAGATACTATTAATATTATTATTAAAATATTATTATAGCTACCACTTAGTTGTTGGAAGGAAATTTATTAATATTAATAACTAAATTTTAAAAATATTATTTACCCATGTATATAAAAATAATCTGTTGTTTATCAATTAGTATGAGTAAATTTAGAAGTTATTTGAAAATAAATATATTTCTTTTTGGAGAAAACAGTTTTTATATTTAAAAACAGAATTTTATGTCAATAATTTAAACAAAAACATTTTATTAAGGTTTTAAATTTTATATAAATATTATATATTCAATAATTATTTTGGATACTCAACCAATACATTTTATTGAAAAACGGTACGAATAAATCCATTTTTATGAATAAAGATGTACTTTTCTAAAAAATAATATTTACCACAATTTAATGGATAACCAATTTTAAATCGTATTTTGAAACTTCTATATTATATATTTGAAAAATAAACTTTTTTTTGGAATAAGAACATAAAAATATATTTTGTGTGAATTTTTTATATTTTTTCTTATATGTTTCACTTTTTGATGAATATTGAAGAAACATAGAATCATAATTTAAAACTATTTTATTATGTAATTTATTTGTGTTGTAAAATAATATTTTAATTATGTTTTAAATTTTAAAAAAATTAATTGAAAATAAATTAATACAATTTAGATCATTGGAACTGATTTCACATTGTAATTGGATACAAAAACAACCCAAACATATAAGCATTTTTCAAAAAAAACTGTTGTGATCCATCTGCAATATTAAATTTCAATTAATTTATAACGATTTTTTTAGAATTTTGAATATAATATTCTGTAGTTTTTATAATCATAATTTAAAATGTCTAATATGTTTAAATTTTTTTTAACAAATGTTTTATTGAATGCGATTAAAATTAATTAAAGTAATTTTGAGAAAAATTAGCTTTACAAAAGACTAAACCTTAAACTAAATGCCCAAAAAGACCTATAAAATTTTCCAAAATCCATTTTTTGTTATTATTTTGATCGTATAAACCCCTTTATTAGATATTTTCCATTATTGGATCCACTAGACATAGTAAAAATGTAGGTGGAATTCCATTTTAAAAATTTTATAAGAATGCCTCACCTCCTCTTCTATAAAAAGGAACTCAACCCTCCAACTTATTAACACATTTACAGCCCTTTGTATCACCTTGAATATTCCAAAATAATCACCCAAAAAATTTAATTCATCATATAATCCTCCGTTTATTATGAAATCCTTCCAAGGAATCCCTTTGGTTAAAACCAAAAGGAGTTTCCAAAATTTGAGGAAGCATCCTTCCCAGAGATGTTTTATTTTATATTAATTATACCCCCCATAGACTGTTATGTACGGAGAACTACCACCTTATGAAACGATGTTGTTCATTTTTCCATTACCACCTATCATTTTTTGGAATTATGATTGATACAATATTTTTATATGTTATATTTTATATTTATGCAGTATTTAATCTTATGTAATTAAAATATAAAACATACCTTCATGATTTCCAATTTTTGTAAAAACGATAACTTCATTTTTGGATGTGTGTACAACCGCCTCCTCAAAACGAAGTGATTCATTCACACATTACATGGAACATATTAAGGATGTGTTTGGTAAATATATATGATATATATATATATATATTAAATTTTAATTCTAATTGAATAATAATAATATATATACATATATATGTCATTTTAATTCTTTTTTTCAAATTGATAATTAAACAGAAATAGTGTCCAAGCGTATATAAGACCTACCACATTCATGAATGGTTTATTCCATTACATATTTATATAATTTTTATATGATTATAAATATATATATATATATAAACATAATATATATGATATTTATATCATGTTTTACATTATGAAAATAATAAAATCATGATCAATGTAAGAGAACCAAGAATAATATGTCAAAACATGAAAACAAACAAGATATTACCGAAAACATAACATTAACCAGATTTTTTTTAATAAAAATATATTATAAAGTCATAGAAAATAGTAAACGTTATTAGATATAATAATATGATTATTTGGTATATATATGATACAATTATATATATTATACAAATGGTTTTAATGTGTACAAAAAAAATTCAAGATTTGTTGTAATTATCCATGAGTTCTAGGTCAGTTACATTGCAGATTTTGGATGTTCGAAGTGTTCAGAGGAGGCTTAGAGGGATTTTTAATAATTTGGATTACAAAAGGATGGAAAATTGAGGGATTTCAAATCATGTAATTGTATTACATGATTTGAAACTCTATTTCATGGATTTTCGTGAAGATTTCACAATGTGTAATATTTCATGAATAGAAAAGAAAAATAAAGTAGAGGGGAAACACATTTTCTAGTGAAAACAGAACCCTAGGTATTACTTGATGTTAAATGGGATTACAAGTTGTGAAATACACTGATCATGTGCAGTTTTAAAATTATTTATCAGAAAATCCATTATTAATTCGACTGTGGTTGCATTTTTCCTCTCATTTTGGGTGAAGCTTGGGCACCATAGAGTGTTCTTTGAGCCCTTTACCTCCCTCCTCAAAACATGGATACTACTGGATGTTATTTGGCAATCCTTTGTTGATATGTGGTTATTTTTCTTCCCTTACTCACATGTTTTCTTCTTCTCTTCTTCTATGTATCCTCTAATACAATGTTACTTTGGTTTGGGGATTCATTGGGTTTCATTTTGATGGATCCCTACTACAGTATTAGTTGATCTATCATGGTTGTGGTGCGGTTTTGTTTCACTAATTCTATTCCTTTCTCTAAGGTGCATACCATTTATAAAGGTTCTTTAGGGTATTATTCCCCCCGTTTCACTTTATTTTGTATCATGATGGGGGTTACATTTTTTTCCATAGATCATGGTTATTCCCTATTAATAAAAGATAAAGAAATTGGTTTATTCTAAATTGAAGTATATAGGGTTGTGTTATTCATTTCTTCATAGAATATATTTAATTATGATGTTGTGATTTTTTTGGCTCGAAACCCCACTAAAAATTGTTGTCGTTGGTAGATTTGGTTGAATGGGATATATTTTCTCTAGGTTTTTTCTTATTTTAGATTTGTTTGGTATCATGATTGAATGAAATTGGATATCCATGTGTATTTGGATAATTAATGGATGCCCCATTATCATTTAGTATCTATGATAACCCCTAAATTAACATGTGGATTAAATAAGTGATGCATTTTAAACTATTGAATTTCATTTTTACTTAGTACGTATAGTGATGTGATTTTTGGGATTCTTCTTATTTATGTTTTGGTGTGGTTGTGAGCACAATTGTGTGTTTTGGAATGGATTAGGTGGTGTAATGGAATCTCTGGTTGAGGGATAGATTGATTATGGGATGGTTGAGAAGTGTTTTACATCAGGTATGTGAAATGGTTGTTCGGTATTGTGTTACCATATATGGTTGTGATATGGGTTTTGGTTCCATTGATATTTTCTCTGTGGAGGATTAGTTTGACGAATGACAACAGTATTGGTATGGGTACATTTTCCTTAATAACATGCACAAAGATTCACAACATATCTAGATATCGATAAATGATATACCATGATGGGTTTTAAACTTGGAAAACCTGGAATTATGTGTCTATAATATTTTTCCTCCGTAATTTATTAGGCTCTTCATATTCATATACAACTATTTTTATGTTTCCTATTGTGATTTGTGCTTAGTGGTTTCTAGTGTAGTGGTGGAGTGAATTAATAATTTATTAATAAAGAGTGAAATGACTTGGTTTGGATTGGTTAATAGAATGGAAATGGAGTAATGGAGAAATAAATGGAATGTTATGTATTAAATGTGGTCAATTCTAAACCATAAAATTAATGGAGAGGTAAAATGAAATTGGTACGAAATTAAAAAGATTGTGGGGCTTGTTGTGTAGTGTTATTCATTTAGTGGTACCAGTAATGGTTTTATTATCATGAGTTTATTTATTTATTGAAAGGCATAGTTTGGGATTGATTTTTTGGTATCATATATACATATACATGTATATTTTTTTTATTTCCATATGCACCCCACCCTAGTTGAACACTATTAATTGAACACCTTAATCATAATGGGGAAGGGTTTTTTAACGAAACATCCTAGTGGGAGGATGGATGGATGGCTATCCACTCTTCCATGCTCCTTCTTATAGGTGGTGATAGCCCAAGATTCTTTTGGCATGTTGTGGTGAGGATTGAGACCAATGTGTGTGCATGAGAGTTCTGCTTTCACATGTGTCTTTATTATGATATGTTCTTGTACATTCCCAATTGTATTGGGGATGATATGTGTTGTTATTTACCTAGAATCGTGGATATGAGGTGTGGTTTGTAGCCTAGGTGTCTGTGGGGTGGATGTGATGTGGTTGTGGAACAAGTTTCTAGAGATGATATGTGACGTGGTTGTGGACCATGTGTCTACGGTCGAGATGTGATCTAGCTGTGGCTTAGGATTTTATAGGATGGATGTGTTGTGTTTGCGTCCTAGGTGTCTGCAGATGGGATGTAATGTGGTTGTTGACTAGGTTTCTGCCGGTGGGATGTGGTGTTGATTTTGAAAATTTGTCTCTCAGTAGGTTGTGATATGGTATGTTCATAAGAGGTGGGAGTTCTAGGACATCTTTTGTTTGTATGTGAGAGAGAATAAGTTGTGGTAAAGTGGGGTTGGGTACCCTAAAATCAATGTTATCTACTTATTTTACATTACGTGACTTCTATTATTTGGTGAGCGTGATGTGGGGAGGTTTGGATGGTTATTATACTTGTTAGGTGGTTTTCAGTTCTGCTATTTTCTCACAAGAGAATTAGTAAGTTTCCCTCACATGCACATAAAAGACTTTACTTTTCCTTCTAAGTATAGATGTATTCTCACCCTACATAAACAAAAATACATTCAGGTTTCCATGAATATTACTTCGACTATGTTGGGTGTTACTGTCTCAGGATTTGGAATAATTATTATATAGTTGATTTAGTTTGATTTTGGGTACTTTAATTTGGAGTTTTTTTGTATTTATACACTTTTTATTTTTTGAATACATGTGGGATGTTTTTTGTGTTTAATTGTTATATGTATTGGACATATTTTTGGAATTATCCATCATATCTCCTGATCTTGTTTCTTAATAAAGTGTAATCCCTCCCATATTGTGATATTTGTATACCCATGGTACTAATCGCCAAACTAGGGCCTATTGTAGGTGGGACTCGGTGGGTAACTATCTCCCTTTATTCATTTCCATCCTAGGAGGGGTATCATTGGGGGTAGGGGTGCATGATATAATGGTGTCATATCTTGATTTTTGATAGGTATGATGGAGTTTAGAGGTCGGAATCATGGGGACTGCATCTATTGGTATGGAAACTATGTCATGTGATCTGGGTGCATGACATGGGGTCTGAATGACCATCTAGGAAATGGGATTTAGGGCCTCCATGATCTGATGCAATTACGTTGATCCTAAAAAATTACCATGTTTTGAAACACCATTAATAGGGTAGTGACCCCTGGAATGGTACATGAATCATAATAACTTTGTTTATTATTTTAATTCTGTTGGATAAAAAAATAGTTGGGATGAATAACTAAATATGCATTAAATGGGTTAAAATAAATCTAAATAAAATTTATATCCTATTCGGGATAATGAAATCATAGTATGTCTTTTACCAATGACTCCTGGTCATTTTCCATGTGTGGCTTAGGTAGTAGAATTTTAGGAGGCCGATTCCATTAATCGGCTGAGGGAAGATCCAACTTAATAGGATGACTAGTGGAAGAGGATGTTGTAGGATTTCCAGTTAAAATATTTGTTTAATTACAAGGGCACTATTTTGGACATGTAAATTGAAAGATAGATCTATGAGCTTGAGAACACCGTGATTTTTTTCTTCGCCCTGACGGAGTATTGGGGTCCTTTTGTTATCATCCAGATGTTGGGAGTTGCGTGTCCTTGGTGGATGCTATATTAGGGGCAATTGAAAGTGGTATAAGTTGTGTGGGTTTACTTCAATAAGTATTTTACTGTAGATTTCCTTTCATCATCTATGAATGCTGAGAATAGGCATACGCTACTCCCCCGTTTGCAGCGGTGTATGTGAGAGTTGGATTTTGGGTTAAAGTTTTAAGGTTCTCCTTCATTTTTTCCCAGATCACTTTTTAGAAGAGGAGTCTCATGAGATCCATATTGGGGAGGCACTTATTCCTTATACCAAGTACACATTTACTTATTTTTCATTTCTTATGTACTTAAAGGTTTAGAAGAAAGAATAGGTGATCGAGAAGATGAACATTTAAGGAGGTTTACCATGAGAGGTGATCTGGAATGGTTCTTTGAGAGGGAGGGTTACCAGATTTAGGTCATAAGCACCCAAACCTTTGAGGTTTCAACCGACAGGATTTTTACATCAACATCTTCCATTCCGACTTTCGGGTCTTCATGCCTTTCCTATGAACTTGGTACCAATGTGTTTCTTTTGTGGAGTTTGTGACCATACTCATAATTAGTTCCTAGAAGCTGTTTGAGATCAGTTTGGAGGTGGTGTATAAGTCATATTCCGTCCTCATTAGTAGTTTATAGTTATTTCATTTTAGTAATAGGTCCAGCAAGATCTTCTTTCATAGAGCGGAGATGGATCAGGTAGAGGATAACCTTAAGATATTCATCAACTTTTGGGGCCTCGACTTAGAGTTGGTCATGGATGTGGTCATCAATAGAGAGGAATATGAGTTGGTAATGGTAAATTGTAAGTATGAAAACCCTTCTTTTATTACAAACTTAACATTATTTACTACATAAAACCTTCAATTGATACATAATAGAAGATTGAGAGGTATAGTTTCTTTGGGGAATAGAAAGATTTCAAAATAACATAAAACATAAAACACAAAATCTTATTGAAAACTTCTTTTACATGACCACTACATTCCCTCGTACTTAGCATTGCATGGGATAACCTGAAGATATTCATAAGAAAATGGTGATCTATAAAGGATATTAAGGGAGTAAACAATACATAACATGAAGATTACAATACATGTAAGTCAATAGTAATATCAATGGATCACAATAGAAACATAAACATAAAGGAATGATAAAACCTGATAAACATAACTTGGAGATGTGGCAACAACATTTAACATGATATTAGCATGAGCCGAGGCTCATTGCATTTGGAGCACAAGTAAACCCTCATTGCACATGAAGCACAAGTAGAACCTCGTTTCTATTGAATTAGCATCATTTTACACTCATTTCACTTTATGTATCATGATGCAATACTTTACCCAATTCATTGGAGCACTACCAAGGTGCACCCTTCTTAAAAATTTCATTTCATGCATATGTATGCCACATGGACCATAAAACATGGATTCATTAAACATCACCATTTATTCCACAATAAAATAAGGTTGAATTCATACATGAAACTATTTAAACAGTAACTAAATGGGCATAAAGGTGAATAAACTTGAAAGATAAATGGGCATGGTATTCAATACACAATGACTTTGTCTTGGAAAATCGAGGTGCAATTTCAGCTGCATAATGGCCTGACATAAGATCCCATAAAAATGGAATATGAGAGATAAATGGGTGTCACATCATATTTACATTAAATGGGTAGTATTGGGGTCATACAAATACATTTCTTAATAATTTTAATGGAATTTGGATTCATGTTACACAAGAATAAATTAAATGTAAATTAGGAGAGAGAAATTCCTTACGAAATTTCAGCATGGTAACAGGTATACATGGAAGGAATATATGAGAGATAAAGGGGTATCTCATCATTAAATCACAAATAGGATAGTATAGGTGAGGTTAAAAATTGTACCAAACATTTATAATTGAAAATAAAAGGGCATAACAATATTAAGATACTTATATAAAAAAAGGAAGGAATCCCTTACTTGGAAGTGTGATCCTAAAGGCCTTAGAGGGGCTTGAGAGAGACTTATTTGGATATTGGGGAACCTTGGGAGGATTCTAGAGAGAGGATGGATGAGTTTGGATGAACTCAAAAGGATTTCAGAGAAGAGGAAGTGGGAGCATTGGTGTGTTTATATAAGAAAGGATAGGGATTTCTTTATTATTTAGGTTTGGGACACCACACATTAAACTAATCAAAACCACATTCCAACCCATGGTTTTTGCCGATGGTTTTCTCCAATGAAGAGTGGAAAATAAGTTTTTATAAGGGAAATGGATGAAATTATTAAAATAATATGGTTTATCAAGTGGAGGTGAGTCACACTCTCAAGGAAATCCATTTAAAAACTAAAATGTTTTATAAGTCTTGAAGGGTCCACAAAAGAATTGTATAATAAATAAAACAAACCTAAAATCACATTATTTTAATGGTAAAACATATATTTTCCGAACATAATGTTAATAGTATTTTATTACATCACTATTGGGTCATTATGATGTTATAAAACACATTATATATTCAAACGGTATTTAATTTTTACCCAAAAATCCGACTGTCTCAGAAAATTATGAAAGATTAACCAATGGATAATTTATTGGTCATGATTCCAAAAATAATATTCATGTTATCTAAATAATTTTCTAAATGTATTAATTTTTTATTTTAAAATAAAAATTGACATTTATCCAAATTATTTTTTAAATATAAAAATTTTTACTTTTTAAATAAAAAATGACATTTATCGAAAATTCACGGGGTTTGAAAAAATAGATTTCAAACCATAATAAAAATTAATATTAAATTAATAAAATTTATACAATCATTTATAATTAATAAAACTTAATTTAATAATAATAATATTTTATGAAAATATTATTTAATACAAAAATCCATTAATTTATCAAAATATATTATTAAGTTAAACATTAACTAAAAAATACTATTTGTTCTTTAAAAACTATTTACAAAGTAACAATAATAAAATTATAGTATATTATTTATTATATACAAAAATAATGTACATAATCATAATGCTAGGGTATTGTTACATAACCTCTAAAAACACCCGCATAAGACCGTATGATAAGGTCTGCGATGGTGACAGACTCTTGGGGTTCCTTAGATAACATCACTCGAGTGGTAATCTCTATCAACATCCACTTCTCCTATAGGTGGTTATGATCAAGCTTAATATATTCACTCTTGGAATAGGCTTTGTCAAGAGATAATCCCAATGACGCCACCTCCTTTCGGAACTCCGAAAAATGGGATTCATATGAGGATAGTCTACTCGATGAGGCCATCACTTCCTTTGTATGAGTAAATTGTATTTGTTAAAGACCGATATTTATACTAATCATGTGATCACTATTCAAAGGTTATATAAGCAATGGTCAAAATTCGTAACAGTATTTTAAAATCCAGAACATAAAACCAAATATGTTTATAAGTTTTATATAACCATAAGAATAAATTTAAATAGTCCAAGAGGAATTTTCATTAATGAATTTTTCAGACGATTCAATCTTCCCCCATTAAGAAATTTCCCCCAATAAATTTCAATTTCCCAATAAAAATAAGATGTGGGTAACTCTGCTCCATCAATTCCTCTGATTCCCATGTCACTTCATTAAACTTTTGGTTTCTCCACAACACCTAGAAAAGGGGCATTGTCTTATTTCATAGAAAATTTTCTCTACGATCTAAGAACATCACTAGTTACTCCTTATAAGAAATATCATCCTCTAGCTGTACCACTTATTAATAGATTACATGTGGAGGGTCCGATATGTACTTCCTTAAAAGGGATACATGAAATACATCATGAAATTTTTCCATATTATGTGGAAGTACAAGTCGATAGGCCACCGCCCCAACATGATCAGGAATCTTGAAGGGGTCAATGTACCATGGACTTAACTTCCCCTTCTTTCCAAACCTCATGAAATTCATCCGTGGAGATATGCGTCGAAACACCATGTCTCCAAATTTTATATCAATGTATCATCAAAGGTTATCTTCATAACTCTTCTCTTGACTTTGGGATGCCTGGATATAATGTTGAATAGTTTTCACCTTCTCCACCATTTCATTGGCCATTTCAAGTCTAAGCCACATACACTCACTGACTTCATCCCCACACGATGGTGTTCTACAACCTTTCCCATAAAGGCCTTCATATGGTTCCATTTGGATGCTCGAGTGGAAAATATTATTGTAGGAGAATTCAACCAGTGGAAGATGTTAGTCCCACCCTAATTTGAAGTCCATAGATGAAAATATTAACATATCTTCCAGTGTCTGAATAGTTCAATCATATTGGAAATTAGTTTGAGGATGATAGGACATACTGAATTTCAGTTCAGTGCTTAGAGCATGTTCAAGACCATTGCCGAACTTTGAGTTCAATCCCAGATAATGATCAGATAAAACAGATAGTGGTACTCCATACAGCCTTACCCTTTATTTGATGTAAATATATGCAATTTTATCCAATTATATGTCCTCTCAAATCACAATAAAGTGAGTTGTATTCATAAGACGATCCACAATTACCCATATAGATTTATTTCCTCTGGATTTCCTTGCAAGTCCAATGAAAAAGTCCATGGTAATGTTCTCCCACTTCCATGTTGGTATGGGTAGTGGTTGCATCATCCCCTTAGACTTTTTCCTCTCATCCTTCACATGAAGATATACCATGAACATTGATGTATATTCAGCAATCTTCCTTTTAATATTGTCCCAGCAAAATTTTTATCGGAGATCTCAATAAATCTTTTTGCTCCTCAGGTGAATAGAGAAGGTTGAGCTATGTACGTCATTCAGAATCTCATTCTTTATATTTGGGTCAGATGGTACACATAATCATGAACCACGTCTCACAACTCCATCCTTGTCAAACATGAACTCTGATGATTTCCCATTTATGATATCTTCAACCCTTTTCATAATTTCCACATCATTTCTTTGAGCACAATTTATTTTCCCCAAGAGGGATGGTTGAGTAATAATTTGTGAAATGATTTATGGTGTTCCTTCCTTAACTATTATAATGTACATCCTTTGCAATTCTAAGCATATCTCAATTTTCATCAATGACAGAATTGATGGATCTTTTCTACTTAGAGCATCTTCCACCTCGTTTTCCTTACTGGGATGGTAGTGGATTGAGAAGTCATAATCAATAATGATTTTTATCCATCTTTGTTGGTGAATATTATGCTCTTCATGTGTGAATATATACTTTAGACTCTTGGGATCAGTATATATCTCAAACTTCTCCCTATAAAGATAATGCCTCTCGATTTTCAATGCAAAGATCACAGCGCCAACCCCAAATCACGCATGGGATAGTTTTACTCAAATATTTTCATCTCCCATTAGGCGTAAGATAGCACTTTATCATTTTTCTTTAGTACACAACCCAAGCCCATCTTTGAAGCCTCACTAAATACCACAAAAAGTTCTCCACTCATGGGTAATGTGAGAATAAGAACAATGATAAGCCTCATTTTCAACTCCTTGAAGATTTCTTCACATTCATCACTCCAAGAAAACTTTACTCCCTTCTAAGTTTTCTTGGTAAGAGGTTTTTACAATCATGAGAAATTTCTCACAAATCGGAAATAATATCCAGCTATCCCAAAAACTCTATGGATATTTTTTACCGATGTTGGCCTCATCCATCCCTCAATTGTAGCTGTCTTAGAGGGATATACTAATATCTCATTTCATGGGATGATATTCCCCAAGAATGATACCTCCTCAAACGAGAACTCACACTTGATGTATCTTGCATAAAACATCTCCCTATGCAAGTTCTCTAGTATAGTTCTTAGATACTCCTCATGATCATCCTTGGTTTAGGTGTACATTATAATATCATCTATAATGACTAACAAAAATTCTTCATGGTAATCTCTAAAGACTTTATTCATCAAGTCCTTGAATATTACTGGAGAATTAGTGTGTCTGAAAGGCATTACTATGAATTCCTACTGACCATTTCTTGTACGAAAAGCACTCTAGGGTATATCTTCCTTCTTCACCCATACTTGATAATATCCCGACCACAAATCTACCTTGGAGAAGTATTGTTCTCAAAGAAGCTGATCAAATATTCCATTAATTCTGGAAGAGGATACTTGTTCTTTATCATTATTTTTTTGAGCTCATGATAATCAATGCAAAGGCACATTGACCCATCCTTCTTCTTGATTAAGAGGACTTGTGTGCCCCACAGTGAAGCACTTGGGCATATAAAACCGTTATCCAGATTCTCTTATAGCTGTTTTTTAGCTATTCAAGCTCCATAATAGCCATTCTATATAGTGTCTTGGATATTTTCAATGCCCCAGGTATAAGGTAAAGTCGGAATTCAAACTCTCTTCTTGGAGGGAGACCTAACAATTCCCCGGGAAACACTTCAGCAAATTCCCTCAAAATAGGCATGTCTTCAGGGATGGTTGCATACCTTGACTCAATCATTTGAGCAAGTTATGAATTATCATAGAACAGTAATATCTATTGTTGAGATGGTGTAACTAAAGAAGATTCATCCTCCTCCTTGCAGATGTGAAAAATCGGGGTTCGATTTTTCATATAGAGAGTAATTTCCCTCTCATTGAAATTTATGTTGGATCTATATAAGTAAATCAAATCCACGCTAATAATTGCATAAAATTCCACTAGAGGTAGTATGAAAAGGTTTTCCGAGAATTTCAATGCACAAATTATGATAGGAGGGTTATATTCATTGGATGCAATGATTGCACAATTTTCTGTACTCACCGACCTCTTTAATTCTTTGATTTTTGGTGGTGTTGGGACTGTTATAATAAACATTCAGGATATAAAAGAATGTGTAGATCTGGAATCAAAAATTATATTCACTATTATTGAATTACTGACTAGAATACCTTCCACCACTTCATTATTGGGGTTCACATTGGCATTAGTGATGGATAATGATCGCCCTTTCTACCTTGGAGGTTGTTGGATGCCTCTGAAAACCCTTGTCTGGGGGCGATAATTTAAAAGATGCTTGGGTTCATTATTGTTAAAGAAATGAATAATGTGTTGAGAGTTGAATGGGAAATTCCTATCCTCTTTCGTAGTTGTGGGTTTTTCTTTTCAGTAGTTCACAGCTAGGTGTCCTTCTCTTCCACACCTAATGCATTTCCTCACCCCCTTACAGAAATTTCTAGGGTAGCTTTTTCTGAACCTTTGGCATGTGGGGTGCTAGATCTTCTTAGGACTATTGTATTTATCCATCAGACCACCATAATTGAAGTCTAACTTATGATGATTATCCCCATGATATCCCTGAGATTCACCGATCTCAATTTCAACCTTAAGGGGACATCAGAAAAAAATTTCATAGCTGTTGAAGTCACGGATTGCCTGGATTTTCCCCAGGATATGTTTCAACCAACCAAAGAAGCGGTCAACCTTGCATTCGAGGGTAATGAAAAAGCTACAGGAAGGTTGTGAGAGACTTCTAATGTTTTCCTCATATGCTCTGACAGATTTGTCATTTTTTTCTGGTGGTAAAGTATGTCCCTTTCCATCTTAAGCCATAGGGTGCACAAAAATTATTTATTAAAAAACATTTTTCGGAAATCCTTCCATTCCAATGCCTTGATCTCCACATCAGACTTCATATTTTGTATTAATGTCCACCATTGAACATTTCACCCACTATATAATAATAAATTAATAAAAGCTTCTATTTTTTAGCTCATGGAAGGTTGGAGAATATCTTTTTAATGGAGTGGATCCATTTTTTGGTGATTGAGGGATCATATGATCCATTAAATGTTAGAGGCCTTTGTCTCATGGAGATCTAAATAGAATCTTTTTCATTCTTAGGGGGGTTGAACATTCCTCTTGAACCATGTCTCTATTCAATGATGGAGTTATCTAAGAGATTATTGTGGAAAATTTCATGATTCCTACTCCCATTGGATTGGGTTTCTCATTAAAACAGTCATCACATTGATCTTCACATTAGTTGTTATCCCAAGTCCTCCTATTACTAGCCATTTTCTGGAATAAAAGGAATGTTGGGGGTAACAAATAAAGGGTACTCCAAAGACATAAACAGATGACTTATAAATAATTTTTTTTCCTTAACAGATGAATCTATAAGCATAAATCTATGTTATCCATGGTCAACTTTCTAATAAATATTCTTAGAGGAATTTTTTTAAAATTATGTTAATAATGGTTCATACTAAGCTTGTTAATTTAACAAAGAATATCTGCTGGGAGTGTCATAACCAAGAGTGAAGCAATGCACATTGTTGTGTACCATGATACCCCTGGTCAAGCCCGAAACTCTTTATCATAATTTTCACACCTAGGTACATATATTTAGGAGACACCTCTAACTGTTCGTACCCAGACATGGATGTAGTTTCTTGATAAAAAACTTACTCAATACTCACCAAAACATACCGATGTTTTTTTATACTTATTTTAGACTCTAAGGCTTCACTAGTGTTTTCTAATCTTCATCCCAATAATAACTAAATCTATCCTCTGATACCAACTATGACAACCCTTATTTTACTACACAGTTAACATAATTTATTACCTAAAACCTTCACTTGAAAAAATATAGAAGATAGAGAGGTGTAGTTTTATTGGGAATTAGGAACATTACAAAAAAACATAAAACATGTAACATAAGATATTATTGAAAACATCTTTTACATAACCACTACATTCCCTTGTACTTAGCATTGCATTGGATAACCTCTGGACATTCATAAGAGAAGGGTGATCTATAAAGCCCAGTAAGGGAGTAATCAAATCATAAAATGAAAATTACAATACATGCTAGTCAATAATTATATCAATGGATTTAAAGAGAAACATAAACATAAAAGGCTTGATAAAACATGATAAACATTACATGGAGATATGGAAACACCATTTAACATGATATTAGCAAGATCAAAGGAACATTTTACATGGATCATGAGTAAACCCTAATTTCACATGAAGAATGATTAAAACCAAATTTCACTTAAATTGGAATGATTCAACACTCATTTCACATGATTTTTCATGATACTATACTTTATCTAGTGCATTGAGGGATATTAAGCCGCACCCTTATTAATCATTTCATTTCATGCATAAGTGTGCTACATAAATCATAAAACATAGATTCATTAAACATCATTATTTATTAACAGATTAAGGAGATTGGAATTAATTCATGAAAATATTTATAAAGAATATGTAAATGTGCATAAAGGTGAATACTCTTGATAGGGAAATGGGCATGGTATTCACTAAACAATGACTTTGGCTTGGAAAATCGTAGTGCATTTTCGATAGCGTAACATTGTGACATTAGAAATCATAAAAATGTTTGATGATAGATAAAGGGGTGTCTCATAATATTAAAATGGAATAAAAAGTAAGGTGGTCATGCATATACATATACCAATAAATTTATTTGAATTTAGATTCATGATACAAAAGAATTACTTGAATGTAAATGAGGAGGGAGAAATTACTTACAGAATTTTGGCATGGTAATTGGTATACATGAATGGAATATATGAGGGATAAAGGGGTATATAATCATTCAAACAAAAATAGGATAATATATGGGTGGTGTGAAATCATTACACAATATTTATAATTGAAAATAATAGGGCATAACAATATTAAGAAACATAGATAAAAAGTGAAAGGAAGAAATCCCTTACATTGAAGTGTGATCACAAAGGCTTGGGAAGGGCTTAAGAAAGACATCATAGAAGATTGGGGAACCTTGGTATGACTCAAGATATTAGAGGGAATAGTTTTGATGAACACCAAAGGCTGTGAGTGATGGGGAAATGGGATCTTGGGTGGGTTTATATTAGAAAGGAGAGAGAATTCGTTATTATTCTTGTTTGGGACAACACACATTAATCTAATCAAATACACAAACCAACCCATGGTTTTTCGTGATGGTTATTTCAAAATCGATGTTGAAAAAAAAATATGGGTCAAATTTACAAACTTCTTAAACTTATAGGGTTGATTATGTGGAGGTGAGTAACATTCTCAAATAAATCAATTTAAAAAACTTAAATGTTTTATAAGTCATTAAGGGCCCACTAATGCTTTGTAACATAAATCAAACAAACATAAAATCACATTATTTTACTGGGAAGACACATATTGGACGAATATAATGTTTATAGTATTTTATTACATCACTACCGGGTCATTATGATGTCATAAACCACATTATATATTCAAACGGTATTTAATATTTACCCAAAAATTGGGCACTCTCAGCAAATTATGAAAAATTAACCATTAGATAATTTCAACATCCTCATTCCAAAAACAATATTAATTTTATCCAAATAATATTCAAAATATGTGAATTTTCACTTTTAAAATAAAAACTGACATTTATCTAAATTTCATAGGTTTTGAAAAAAATATATTTCAAACCATAATAAAAATTACAATTGTATTAATAAAAATTATATGATCATTTATAATCAATAAAAAGTAATTTACGAATAATATTATTTTATTAAAATATTATTTAATTAAAAAATCCATTAATTTATCAAAATACATTCCTTAGTTGAACATTAACAAAAAAAAAATACTATTTGTGATTTAAAAACTATTTACAAAGTAATAATAATAAAATTGTATACAAAAATAATGTACATAAACATAATTCTAGGGTCTTGTTACATAACCCCTTAAAACACCCACATAAGTCCTTAGGGTAAGGTGTGTAAATGGTGACCGACTCTTGGGGTGGCTTGAATTACTTCCCTCGAGTGGTAGACTCTATCAACTTCCACTTCTCTCATAGGTGGTTCCACTCAAGCTTAATGTATTCAAGCTCGACTTGATCATGGTCATGAGAAATGCCCAATGATGTCACCTCCTTTCCAAGCTCTGAAAAAGGGGCATCATATGGGGAAAGTATACTTGATGAGGTTATCGCTTCCTTTGTCTGAGTAAATTGGATTTGTTAAATCCCTATATTTATACTAATCATGTGATCACTAATCAAAGGCTATATTAGAAATGGTCAAAATTATTAATGGTATTTTAAATTCTAAAACATAAAACCAAATAAGTGCATAATTTTTACATAACCATAAGAAGACATTTAAATAGACCAAGAGGAATTTTCATTAATGAATTTTTCAGTCGTTACAGTATCTAGTAGAGGATGTTGTCCTAGTAGGTCTAGAGATCATCATAGGTACAATAATTTTGTTCAGTACCATTTTCTTTTCCTTCATTGATTCAGAAAACTCTCACTCCTTTGTTGAAATCACTCTATCCCATGCAATGGGACTAGACATAGAGGGTCTTCCCATTCCGCTAGTGTTGAGTATTCTAGTCAGAGTCTATAGTAGCTTGATTGATGTGTTTGAGGGGTGTATACTAATTATGGGACCAAATCAGTCCCTTGGGGATCTATTATTTCTATAGATGCAGGTCATACAATGTCATCCTCAACATTGACTGGTTTTTTTCTATATGTGTTGTTATCTTTTTCTTTAAGAGGATAATCATGTTTTTAGTTGTGTATGTCCAATGTGTTGTTTTCATTGGTGAGAGGGGTTGTTAGGTGGTCATGTGGCATGTGAATACCCTCTTCACTCTATTGACTAAGTTGTATGTGGAATCGGTGGAAACTAAAATGGTAGAGATTAACATGGTCATTAGGGAGTTCTAATATTTTTTCCCTAAGGATGGTTTCATGCTACCCCTTCGACGTGATATTGAGTTCAGGAAAGAAGTACAACTTGATGATTCTCATATTTTGATGGATCCTTATCATATGGTACCTTCTGAGATGAATGAGTTGAGAATTCATATAGACAATCTGATGTATAAGGGTTTTATACAGCCCATTGTTTCATCTTGGAGTTCTCTAGTGTTGCTTGCAATAAAGGTGGATGGTGGTCTGAGGTGGTGCATTGACTACCAAAGGATGAATCTGGTGAATATAAAGAATTGTTAACCCTTCCAAGGATAGATGGCCTTTTCGACAGGCTGAGAGGGGAGATATGGTTTTCTAACATTGTTCTACAGTCTGGACATCACTAGTTAAGGTAGAAGGATGGAGATATCCTGATTATAAACTAGATATGCAGATACAGAAACTTCTAGTTCGTAGTGATGTTGATTTCTATTCTGAACACACCCTGTGTTCATGGGGATTATGAAATACATGTTCCACGAGTTGTTGTATGAGTTATTTTTCATATTCAAAAATGATATTGTAATCAACTTGAAATCATAGGAGGAGAAAGCGATGAACCTCAGAACTATCTTTCATGTTCTTCTACACCACCATCTCTATGGAATGTTTTCCTTGTGTATGTTCTAGAAAAAGTATGTGAATTTTCTTATGCATGTGGTCTCTCAGAAATTTGTGGCAGTAGACCCATTGAATGTTGAAGTGATATTTTCATGGTAAGAAACCAAAAACATGACATATGATTGTAGTTTCCTTGGTCTCGCAAGCTATTATTGAAATATTGTACATGATTTTTCAAGAGTTGCATCACCATTAATATCACTGAATAAGAAATTCCAATATTTATTTTATGGCGATAAATTCTATGTAGCATACGGTTACCTGAAGGGTAATTTAGTTAGTTCTCCAGTGGTTCAGCTACTCAAGGAGTGGGTGTTGTTTAAGGTGCTCTTTGAAGGTTCTCATATATGATTCAGATGCATATTGATTTAGCAGTGGGTATTGATCTATTATGGGTCTATGTATTTACATCCTCATGAGAATAACAATACCACCCTTGATCTATAGATAGCAGTTGTCGCATTTTCAGTAATGTTGTGGTGACATTACCTCACTGGGGGAGCTTTATGGTCTTCATGTATCACAAGATCTTGAGGTATATCTTTTCCCATTGATATCCAAACTTGTGATAATGGAGGAGGATGAAGTTCCTTCAGGACTAAAATTTTGAGATCTCTTATACCTTTAGTAGGGGAAATAAAGTGTCTAATTCTTTTTGCATAATGTCTTATAAAGAGGTTGTTCAAGAGTCTGGGAATTCTTGGAGGGAGATAGAGTATTTAGAAATCTTGAAAATGGATAAAATAATTGAAGATGGTAAAGGTTTTTTGTTTCCGATGATGGTGTAGTCTTCTCTAATGCTTTAGGAGGATAAGTCTCAACGAGTAGACCCATAGGAATAGGTGTTTCACAATCCTATGGGCCATGGTGATAATCTAGAGGGATGGGTGGAAGATGGTTGGAATAGTATTTTGTTTCATAAGAAGTTATTTTTTATTAGCATTACACAATGGCATCCTTCATGAGTTTCATATATCACCCTTTCTTGTAATTTCAGTAGTTTCTAATATTAATCTTTGATTAAAGGCACTTTTTTGTGGACTGAGATGAAACGGGAATTGGAGGAGTTTGAGGTGATGTTATTTGTTTTCCAGGAGGTAAAGTCTGAGCACCATTATCCCAGTGGTTTGTGGTAGCTCATGAATGTTCTAAAGTGGAAATGGGATTTCCTCAAAATTTATTTCATCATAGTGTTACCCAGAGCTCAATGAGGTTATGAAACTATCTACGTGATAGTGGATCAGTTGAAGAAATCAGCCCACTTCTTAGTGATCAATGAGTTGAGTATAGAGGATGACTTCGCAATGAGTTATGTGGATGAGGTGGTGTGGCTCCATGGACTTCCATGGTTGATTATCTCATATTGGGACACATGATATACATCAGAAGTCATGAAGGGAATGTAGCAATATTTTGGAACTATGTTACACCTCAATAGTAATTTTTACTCTCAAATAGATGTGAATACAAAATTGACTATCCAAATGAGGAAGATAGGTTTTGAGCATGATTCTTAGACATTGGTGGATATTGGGTTTGAAACCTTACTTTAATATACATTTCATGTAATAATAGCTACATTTATTCCATCATCATGGGTCTATTTGAAGCCTTGTATGGAATAATACATCATTCTATGTTATGCTGGATAGAGTCTGGGGAGTTGGATGTGCTTGGTCCCTATGTTGTGCAGAGCATGAAATAGAAATATCTGGTCATTTATAAGAATATAAATGCAGTGGTAGACTGATATAATTCATATTCTGATAATAGGATGTGGCCCTTGGAGTTCGAGGTTAAGGACCACATGTTCTTGATGGTCTCCACTCGATGTGGGTAGTAGAGGATTGTAAAAGGGTGTTATTGTTATGCTAGGTTTTTTAATCCTTTGAGGTGTTGGTGCTACTTTGGAAGGTGGTGTATAAGTTGGTGATTCCACAACACATGGAATGGACTCACGATTTCTTTCAAATCCCTCAAATTCATCAGTATCTACACGATTACTCCCATGTCATTGACTGAGGAGAGTTGGACATCGAGTATAACACAAAATTTTGGGAAGGCTAATGAAGATCTAGGATTGTCGAGATAAGCTATTGTGTGGGTGGACCATTCAATTGGTTTGTGTGTTGTGGTGTCATGGTGTCTAGGATTATATTACTTGGGACAGAGAAACATATATGTGTTCCCATTATCCAAAGTTGTTTTGAGTTTTATTTTCTCTATTTTACCTTATAATGTAATGTTTTTATCCCTTTGTATTATGAGATGAGATTTTTTCCCCATTTTATGATATCTTTGGTATGATGGGATTCAAATTCTTGACATATATTGAAGTTAATACTAGATTACTACATTATACACATTAAATTCCATGAGATTAGACACATACCATAGAGTTAAGGCTACCAAGAGCAGATAGTATCATGAAATGGAAGATAAAATTCCTTAATTTGGATTTCTGGGATTGTGAGTATTGAAGGTTGTGTGTCAGTTTGGGTTTATGGCTAGGTAGTGGTAATGTGGTAGTTTTTTGTGGTTTTTTGGTTTGGTGTGTTTAGATGGTGGTAGTGGTCGATGTGTGAGAGGATCCTTGAGAGGTATCTCACAAGGCTGTTATTCAGACCCATTTTCTTATGGGTTGGGTTTTGGAATCTCAAGGATGAGAGTCATATGAGATATATCTAATGTAATAGTATGTTATATCCCAGTCCATTATATTTCATATTTTAGTCATTGGAAGTGTTTTGAGGAGGCTCAAAGGGAGTCTGGAGAAGTTTGGTTGCTAAAGGCTGGAAAAAGGGAGATAAGACATCGTGTAACTTTATTACACAACATGAAACATTGTTTCGTGCCTTTTCTTGCAGGTTTCACATCATGTAATATTTTGGGTTTAGAAAAATAACATAAATTGTAGAGGTGATTCATTTTTAAGTGAAAACTAAACCTCAGGTATTGCACAACTTGAAAGGGGATTAAACGTCATGTAATTACATGATCGTGTTCATTTTTAAAATTATTTTTTTGTAAAATCCATCATTCATTTGACCATGGTTTATTTTTTCTTCTCATTTTGGGAAAGCCCATGGAACCCCATACTATTCTTATATCCCTTTCCCTCCCTCTTCGATCCAATTATCCCATTGAATGTCTGTTACCAATCTGTGGTCAATCCGTGGTGAGATCTCTTTACTTAATCACTTGTTTTCATTCGTTATAGTATTTTGGATCCCCTTTGGTTGTGTTTCTTTCGAATAGGGATGTGATGGTTTTTGTTTTTATGTATTATTTGGGTAGTTTAGATTGATCTTTCTTGATCATGGTGTAGGTTTCTTCGTAAGCATTTTTCATTTCCCTACGATACGCAACAATTGGAAGTATTCCATGATGTAGATTAACCTCATTTATCATTTTTAAGTATCAAGCAGGGGGTTGGTTACTTTTTTATCCCAGGATCATATTTTTTATGTCTTAATCAAAGATAAAAGAAATTGTTTAATTTGAAAATTATGGGTAAAGGGGTATGCTCTGTATGTTCTTTCAACCTTTATTTGATAGTGATATTTTGATTCTTTGAACATGATGCCTTGCTAAAAATTATGGTCGTTGGTGGATTTTTTGGGTTGTATATATATTATATGGTTGTTTTTTTGTTGGATATGTTTTCAGTATCACCCTAAAATTAATTTTTTTGACCACATATATTTGAATAATGAATTGATTCCCCGTGATCAAACATTGTCTATGATAACCAAAAAATTAAAAGGTGTAATTAAATAATGGATGATTTATTAAACATGAAATTGTGTTTTACTTTGGAACATATATCCATGTGATGTGTGTTCATGTTCTAGTTTTTTATATGGTATGCTTGTGAGAGAGATTTTATGTTGTCGAATGGCTTGGGTGGTGTAATGGAATATCTGGTTGAGAGATTGAATGATTGTGGGATGGATGATAAGTGTTATGCCGTAGGGTTGTGAACTAGTTTTATGGTAATTTGTTACCATATGGAATTGTGTTTTGGGGTTAGTTCCTTTGATATGTGATCTAAGAAGGAAGAGTTTGGAGAATTAACGTAGTTTTGGAATGGGTGCTTCATCATTATTAACATGCAGTAAGATTCACCCCATATTTGGAGATCTATATATGATAAACAATAAATGGGTGTAAAACATGGAGAATATAGAATGATGTGTCTCTATTGTTGAGCCATCTTAGTTTATCAGGATATTTTCCTTTTTAAATGACTATTAATGTGTTTCATGTGGAATATTGTGCTTAGTGGTTAATAGTTTAGTTGAGGATTGTGAGAATAACTGATTAATAAAGCGTTGAATAACATGGGATTGATTGGTTAATGGAATGGAAATCATTAATGGATGAATAATTGATGGTTAGTGGAATTAATTGTTTTTAATTCTAAATAATAAAACGGATGTGGTGTATAAATGAAATTTATTGGAATTTGAAAAGTGGTTTTGGATTATTTTGTGGTATTCTGTATTTAGAGGTAGAATCAAAGGTTGTATTCTATTGAGTTTATTTATGTCGAAAACCCATCATTTTTTATTAAGTGTTTGGAATCATATATGTATATACTTGTTTTTTACTTTTTATTTCTTTAGAAATCCCACCCTTGTTGATAACTATGTGAAAAACTCCCCCATCGTTAAGGGGGAGGGATTCTTTCCCAATCTTCTTGGTGGGAGGAGAGATGTTTGACCACCCTCAATTCCTAACTTCCACTTCTATTATGTGAAATCCTATGATCCTTTAGGTAGGTTGTGGTGAGGTGTGTGGCCCAAGTGTTAGGAAGGTTGTGGGGATGACTCAGGAGCTAGGGATTCTCGTCATCTTCCCCCTCCCTCACTTCTCTTCCTCTATGGCCCACGATTGAGGGTTGGGAAGTGCAGTGAGGGCATGATGCTGTCGATCACTCCATGGTCTCACGGATCCTGAGATCTGTGTTTAACCTCCTCTGAAGAATTGGTCAAGGTCTCCATTCCCGCTCCCACAACGGCTTCGACCGATCTCTCCATGGGTTTCTTCCTCTATTCTTCTCTAGCCCAGGTTCATCGTCTTCCTGCCGAGTAACTACAAGGTTGAAGAAGAAGACCTCATGAATTCTTGGGGTATGTGGTGGTTCCTTGTATGCTTTCCTCTTTCTTTTTGCTGGTTCTTCATTCTGATTTGTTGGTGGTTTTTTCAAGTTCAGATGCGAGTGCAATAGCGGATTTCCAGTCTAGCCTGATGGTATTCTGGTTTCTTCTCATCTCCAGTACTGCAATATGCCAAATATCTTCTGCTCTTTTTATCCTGCCCAATTGCACATGACTCCATGATGGTTTGGTTAGAAGGATGATTGGGTGATCTGGGATAGCATTTCTTATTATGTCTATGACCGTACTAAACTGGGTGGTTCTGCGGTGTGGTTTGTGGCTAATTTTGTGTGACACTACATGGTGTGTGGATTGGATGGGAGGTCTCAGATACGGTGGTGGTGCTACATCCTAAGAATGGATGATGTGTGAGATGTCTTGAGGTAGTGTAGGGAAGCAAGAGATGTCGTGACATGTGTGTTTTAATGGGTTTTTTTGGGTAGGATGGTCCTAGGTATAATTTCTTATCTAGTATTCTTTTGTGGTTGATGTTTTTTGGTTTATTCTTTTCAGCAAGTATGTTCTTGGGAGTGGTTCGAAGTCTGACCTTCTTATGATTCATTTTTTTTCACATGATGATCTCACATAGCCTCAAAGTGTATTTTTAAATCAATGAAAGTATTGGAGTATGTGTCTTAGGGGTGATATTTTGTTTCACTTTATTAGGTGTCTTCAGGAAGAGAAGTGTTTTCCATTCCTATGGGCCTTCGGGATGATGTGTGGTTTGCGAAAGGGGTTTATGTGGGTAGGATGTGATGTGGTTGTGGAATAGGTTTCAGAAGGTGGGATGTGATAATGTTGTGGATGATGTGTCTACAAGTGAAATTTGATATTGTTGTGGCCCAGTTTTTTACGTGTGGGATGTAATGTGGTTGTGGCCCAGGTGTCTGCATGAGGGATTAGTTGTTTTTGTTTTAGCCCAAGTGTTTTTTGGTGGGATGTGGTGTGGTTGTGGGGCTAGGTGTCGATGAAATGGTTGTGATATGGTATATTCTGAAGAGGAAAGAGTGCCAAGACATCTTTTATTAGGGTGTGAGAGAGGAAAATTAGTGGGAAAGTGGTGTGGGTACCTATCATCGATGTTCATTACTTATATTACATTACTTGACCTTTTTTATTTGGTGAGAATGCATTGATGTGGTTGGTATCGTTAGTATACATGTTTAGTGTTGTTTGGTTTTGCAATTTTCTCACAATAACATTAGTATGCTTCCCTTACATGTTCTTGAGAGAGATTTTTTTCAATAGAGTATAATTATATGCTAACCCTATGTATATAAAAGTGCTTTTAAGTTTCCAAGAGGATTAAATGGACAATGTTGGGTGTTATGATATTAGGCTCTGGGATAGTTTCTGAGTCACTTCATTCACTAGGTTTTGGGTACTTTACACTGGAGGTATATTATATTTATACCAGTTTTATTTTATGCATGCACGTGGGATAGTTTTTTCATATATTTTATATATGTTTTGGAGATGTTTTGTGGTTAATCCATCCCATCTCCTGATATATTTTCCTTATAATGGTTAATGTAGGATATATTGTGATATTTTTATACCATTGGTGCTAGTAAACAACCCGAGGTGAAATTGGAGGTGGGACCAGGGGGTCACTATCTCCCATTCTTCATTACCGTCACAAGAGGGGTATCCTTAGAGGGAGGGGGTTGTGACACTTAACGTAATGGTTTTCTTGTCTCACTTCTTATTTGTGTGAGATGCATGCCTTCTTCACCACTAATTTATTTTTTTAGTGTATATAATAACCATGGATATATTATATTATTTTCTAATCAAATTTATGGTTATTAACATATCTATTTTGTAATATTAATTTCATGTGGTTTATGATTCAAATGTTTCCAAATTATTAAAGTAATTATGTCCTTTTTTCCATTCTTTGAGACACATTCCATGTTATATACCTATATTTTTCTATGAGAAGTGTATACGTCCTTTAAAATGTTATATAATGAATCACCTTATTTTAATGATATTTTATAGGTCATGTAATAATATTATTTTAATTTTCTTGTTATTCAATGATACAAAAGTGGTAATAGATTTTTTTCAATAATCTCATCAATTATCGAGATTGTTTACGATTATTCTTATATTGATGAATTATTATGATACATATCTCATATATTCTCCAGAATGTTCCTACCCACGGGTTATTCATGTTATATCTAGGTAATTATCCCATTTTCCATGATTTTTTATTTACGATAATTATATTTTTTTGAATGAAAATCTTAATGTATTTATCCTTTATATAGTAAACTATGTTTATTAAAAATTATGCTTTAAAAAAAATAAATGGTTTACTATTATCACAAGATGTTTAATGAAAAATTTTACCAATGTATTACATTTTAAAAAAATTGTTTTAAAAGAAATCTTCTTCTCATTTTCCAATCAACGAACTTTTCTAATCTTTTAATGTGAAAAAGAAATTTTCAGCACATAAAAACTTTCCATATATCATGACCTAATTTTCCATGACATTACCTTTTCATGATTATGAGGTTATTTTTTTAATGAATTTTTTTCTTGATATTCTATAAATTTTTTTATTTAAAAAAACGGGTTATCAAAAAAGAATTTATATTTAAAAAGTGTTTCAAATATTTTCAAATCACCCTTTATATGTATTCCAAAAGGCTTCTTTCAAATAAAATGATTTATATGATTTAAAATATTATTTTATTTTTTTCAATGTATTTTTGATGAAAAATGTTTTCACAATTTTTTCATGATTATTTTATTAGTTTTCAAGTAAAAATATTTCCAAAATTTTTTCTAGTGTCTTTTATAAGTTTTCATGGAATACACTTTTTTTAAAAAAAATCAAGCTTATTTTATAATTTTTCAAGTAAAAATATTTTCAAAATATGTTTTAGTGTATTTTACATGTTTTAAAGGAATACAATTATTTTAAAAGAATCAAGCTTATTTTATATGTTTTCAATGAAAATGTTTTAAAATTGTCTCCAGGATTCCTTATATTTTTTCTAGGAAAAATTAATTACACATTTTGGAAATATTTTTTTAATGTTTAAAATATAAATATTTTCATTTTTTTAAATATTACTTTCTAGTTTATTAAATATTACTTTCTAGTTTTTTAATTAAAAATGTTTTCCAAATGTTTTTAAGCATCTGATATATGTTTTCAAGGAAATAGGTTTTCAATTTTTTCATGTTTCCTTTATAAAATTTCATGGAAAATGGTTTTCAAAAGGATTCCAATATTCATATATATATTATAGGTTAATTTAAAATAAATAAGTTTTCAAAAAAAATTATGTTTTAAAAATTATTTATTTTCAAAGAAGAAATTATATTTTCCTCATGAAATTGTTTTAAAATACTTCTCAAAAATAATGTTCCATATAAGATTCAATCTATTTATGTTACTCATTCCATACTTGGTATATAATCCCTAGGATCTATTCATATTGTTTTTTTGAATTTTTTATATTTTGATGGAATTATTTTTTAAACTTGTTTTAATTTCTTAAGTTATATTTTTTTAAATCCCTTTTTTTCATGGGTTATGATTTAGATTAATAATTATGAAGCATATCTCATTTCCATAATTTTTTATATAATTACATATTTATGATATCCATTTCATTTCATTGGTTATGATATGATGAATTTTTCTGATATTGTGGTATAAATATGTATGAATTCATTATGTGAATGGTGTGACCAATATATCCCTCTAATGCATTAGGTAAAGAATTATATCTCATGAGAGAAAAATGGTTAGAATGGGTTGTCAAATCAGTTTAGTAATGGACTTTGTTTGCTAATATATTCTTGGACGTGAAGCTTCACTTCTAATATGGTCATTAGAGTGAACCATGACCACCAAGATAGTATGGGGAGTGAACGCATATGCCTAATATGGCCATATAAGTGATTAATTTAATATTATGAAAATCATTTTACGTGATTATGTGTCTTCCAAATATTCTATGTCATGTTCCTATGTTAATATCTCATGAATTATGCTCTGGATTACATTAATATTCACATATTTGGACTTAGAATATTTATGAAATGACTCATACATATGATCTTTGATATACAAGGTATTTAATTCAAATTCCATTCACATGTTTTCATATCATTATGATCATGTTTTTCTTATGTATTCTATTTGATTACTCTTGTAGAGAATCTGATATCACCCCATTATTATGTTTCCTTTCCACATGATATGAAGAATATTTTATGTATATTTACTAAAAGGTAATATATTTATGGGAAACATTAAAGATCTATCACCATGATAAATTTTTTTCTTCTATGTTTCCAAAGATACTAATCTATTATGGTCCAAAAGAATGTATTTTTTTATTATTCTGAATATTCATCAAATATAACAAAATGTGAATGTATGACAAGAATGGGGTGATATAGTTGGTATCAAGGGATGGTTTTAGTCATCCTTTAAAAAATAGGATTTTAAAACTTTAGTGAGATCTACAGGGAAATTTCTAAGGACATATTTAGGATTTCTCTAAGGATATGTCTAAAGACGAGTTATTGTTTTGGAAAATTTCATATAATTTTGGTAAATGATATAGTGAGTATTTTATAATAAATACATCCCTTTTCAGATTCTACAAGTTTCTGTGAATCTAGAAATGTTATGCAAAGTGGTATCAACCCCAAAACCACCATATTAGGCTAGACTCGATCTATAACTACTGAACACAAATGGGTCTTGCAACACACCTTGTTTGATTCCCCTAGGGGAAATTCATTGAGAATTAAAAAACACATTAAAACCCATAATTAAGGATTTAGATAAAAATATGACTATGGACAACCTATTATAAAACTAAGGTGTTCAATTTTAAATAAGATGGTTTCATGATTTATATGTACTATAAGTAATTTTTTTCAGGATCATTTGTTTTTTACTATAATAAATGTTACTCAGACTATGAATTCTTTTGTTATTGAATATCTGGTACTAAAAGGAACTGGGATAACATATAATGATTCAGATATAGAAATTACGGAAATTAGACAAATAGATGTCCTTTATAGAGATCACATGAATAGAATCCGGAAGGTTGTATGATAATTGACTACACTTCTAATGATAAAGAGACAAAAAATTACATGTTAAAGGTATATGATGTTATAACTGTATTGTTTACCTTAAATTTAGAAAATATGATTATATTGAGGTTGAGGAACCTTAAGACATTAATCATATTTCATATTATAGTAGAAGGGGTATTAAAGAATAAGATGATTTATCCTAAGGAATGATTTAACAATAAAGTCAGATGATTTAAATGTATATGTTTTTGAATTAAATGATTATATTACATGAATCATAAAATACATAATTATTTTTAGTATGAGTTTTTAATTAAGGATTAAAGATGATATGTCTAATGGTGATTAATGCATGGAAATGTGATTTAATTTAAATGTGATATTTTGAAATAAGGGAGTGTAACCCTTAATGTATTCAAGATGTTGAGACAATTGTGTTTATATTGGATAAAGAGATGATTGATTTGGAAAATGTAAATTGGATGGTATTTATGACCATAGAAATAATAAATTATTTGTTGAAAAAGTTGTCTATTTTTCCATGGATGATGTTTTCAACAACTTGTATGTACAGAATATATCCAGAAATATTCAGTGTAATGAAGCATGCATTTTTTCAAAAATGATTTAAGGTAAATAAGGTTATTACCATGTTTAAAGAGAATATATGATGAGTATATTCACATGTTTGGATTGTGACAACCAAGATATAATACATCATATGTGGGGGGATAAATGCTAATATGATTTGGAAACCTTATTTCTAATGTTTTTTGTTTTTAGCTTTTTTATAGGTTATAAGTTTAACCATTTATGCAATGTTTAATCTAAACATCTAAAAATTATTTCAATATTAAAGTAATATATCAACATATGAGGATTTATTAATGTTTAAAAACATGTTTTAACCATTTTTTGAGACTATAACTAAATAAATATGGAATTACTTATCACTAAACCTCATGATTTATTAGTACATAATGATTGAAATATTCTACCTCATTTCATAGTGTAAGAGATGATGTATAAATTGATCAATTCAGAACCAAATGGTGAGATTATGGATATAAAAAGGAATAAAATCAAGTATATATATTTCATTATGTTCGTATATAGTAATGTCATTCCTAAGCTCTAGGAAAAAGATATCGATAAAGATTTATCTTAAACCATTTTTTGTTGATCTTTTGGTCTTATAAATTATCTGATTATTATGGTTATAATTCCCTCAAATTTCCATTGACCATTCACTTACTGGTGATCAATGATCTTTTTCAATATGTATAATAATTTACACTTTTCTACCTTCTCCAATCTTTCCATTCTGCCTATGTTCCTCTATGTGAAATCTAGTTTTGTGATACTTTTGTTAATAGTTATGTTTCTAATATTCCATTATGAGAGGAAGATTCTATATTAATTTTCAGGATGTGTGTTTCTATTTAAGGAAAAATCAAGTATCAAAATTTTATTAACCCATATGAATATTGAGTGTGAAATTCATTTTATGGGGACAGGGGTGGGAATGTAACACCACGATATTATTTGAATTATTATTTTTTGATATTAATTTACTATTTTGATATTTTTCATTTCACAAAACACTTAATAATGAATTCATTAGAGGAAAGCACTCATTGTGGATTGCATTATATGAAATAAAATTTCAATATTGGACTACATTAAACACATATATTATCTTGTATAGCACATAAAAATATGTTTTTCATTTATTATACACAATAATGGGTCCCTTCAGTAACTTGTGTTACACAAAAGGTCGAGTTTTATAGGTCCCCATGATACTATTACTATTATTATAGAAATATTATTGTAGAAACCATCTAGCCATTTCAGTTCTGGTTATGAATAATATTAAATAAATTATTATAATATGATCTATACATGTATATAAAACAAATCCTTGGGTTATGAACTATTATATATTAATATAAGAACTATTTTAAAATAAATTTATTACTTTTCTATGAAAATTATTTTCTTTGTACAAACACAATTTCATTTTAATAATTTTTAAAAAACATTTGATTAATGTGGTATATAAAATTTATATATTGTATATTAAATAAATAGTTCTCATACTTGTTTAATATTTTTGATAGGAATAATATAGGAATAAATAAAATTTTATGAGTAATAATATGTATTTTTCTAAAAGGCCATTTTACTTCTATTTAATGGTGAACCCATTTTAGTTCAGATTTTTTAAATTTTTATAAAAATTATATGAAAAAATAAACATCATTTTTGGAAGTTTAATAATGATAGGTGATTCTATCTAATCCCTAGTCATTAAATTATTCTTACCTAAGAGTGTACCACTGTGGCACAACTTAGGTTCGATCTTAAAGAGGCCACTCACAACACGTCAAATTTCCATTGTCACTATTTGTAACCTAAATAAAATAAAATAATTATATACTACTATAAATGAGGGGTTTATTCTAAAAATACATTAAATATAATAAGTATTAATAATAAAATTTAAAACACAATGGAATGAATGAAGACAAAAATAAGTTAGTGAAGAATCGTTGTCGTTCTTGTGAGATTGTGGTGATAAAATAATTTTTTCTTTAAAAATATTTATTCCCAAT
Organism: Viscum album; assembly: GCA_963277665.1. Taxonomy (NCBI): domain Eukaryota; kingdom Viridiplantae; phylum Streptophyta; class Magnoliopsida; order Santalales; family Viscaceae; genus Viscum; species Viscum album. The sequence goes on along the minus strand of OY728121.1, from coordinate 350,269,825 downwards.
ACTATACTCAATGTTGAGATCATCCCTACCACTAAAAACCTTCCCTTTAATTGTAATTATCCAGTAACTAACCTTTTCATTCATGATAATACTCACTCGTATCATCACCATAATTCTACACCACCCTAGATACAATATTTTGACAATAGAGATAAAAATTTTAAAATGGGGAGAAGAAATCAATATCAATGTAATTGGGGTGAACCCTACTCCAAAACCATTTCACTACTATTGAAATACTTATAATAAAATAATGGGAAACTTTTAACCATAATTAACTCCATAAACACAACTCCCCACTCGAATAACAATGAGAGTTAGTTCTCTACATGCATAGAGATTAAAAGGATTATTGTGGGGGGCACAGAATAGAAAAGGAAAGATAATATAAATTATAAGAAGAATAATAATAACTGAGATAAAATATAATTAAAATAAAAAAAACTATTACAGATAAACAACTCCACCATGCCCCCTTGAAGGTGGCGATCCTAAAAGAGGTTGAAGAGATGAGAATTTATAGAGAAAATGGGTGAGAAAATTTGTCTCCCAATATCTCCCCTTGCTAGATTCACACTTTATCATAATTAAATAGTCATATCATTTAATTTTTCTTTCTTAATTATTGTTATATTTTTTGTCTTACATCAACCCTTTAAATTTTAGCATTAATGGAGACATGTGTATATAGTTATCACTATTTTAGTCTGGAATATTCAATCTGGTCAGTTGACTTTTCATTTTCAAATTTTCCCAATTGAAACACCATTATTACCTTTAATAAATATGAATAACACATGGAATCCTATAATAATATTTATACCCATATTATTTTATATCCTCAAAAAAAATTAGGCTTCATTGGACTGGTCCACAAATAGATTTTATCTGAATAGTAAAAGTGTCCAGATCTATACACAGTTGTTGAGGCCATATTTTGAGCAAGATTTAGGCCTCCAAATGAATGATTTATCTTTAACTCCATAAGGATGAAATTATAAAAATGATTTAATGAAACCTAAAAAATTAATTTCATAATTTCATTCCTCTTAGAAAAATTTAGGGCCGAAATTCTGAATATATATAAAAAAATTAAATGTCAAAATTAGGACATTTTATAATTATGCAAAAAAATTATCTAAAACCTCAAAATATGACAATTTCCCATAAAATAACATAATGGTGGTATTTAAAACATTGAATTACAGTATAAAATTTGTGAAAATTGTGTCTCCATTACTTCCCCACACATAACTATTTCACTCTCGAGATATCATTATTTATTCAAATCATAATCCACACAATAATAAACTATGAGAGAACATAAATGATCATTTTTCGAAGTAGAATTTAATCAGGTCTCATATATGAAAAAAATTCACTCTCACATTCATTCCTATCATTTAAATTTTTTCAATATCATAATTACATCTCTATCCCAATCACAACATCTCTCACATTGAATTTTATGTCACTCTTCACTCAACAATAATTAAATCTACAATTATGCTCATACTTGGAAATTCACTATATCACCATATTCATGTGAATATTCTCATTTCTCTACAGCCTAAAACATGAAAATATTTTTCAATCATGAGGTATTTTTTAGATGAATTCTATATCATAGGGTTGGTGATAAAATAATTGAAAATTTAAGGCCGAATAGTGGAGGTTTTGATTCTTATGTAAAATGCATAAATATTCAATTGAAAACCCAATATGAACCTCACTAAAATCCCCTATAAAGTGAGAAACGCAAATCAAAACTCCCTTTTATGACATGGGACATGATCCAATATGTGAATTCAATTAATGGTATCATACAAAATCTCCCACTTTTTCTCATTTATTAAAGATCTAGAATGGAACTTGTTTGTTTTTTTGGAGAATGAGATAAAATTTGAACAAAATGATTGGGTAAAAATAATTAACATTATTTTAAAGAGAAAAATAATTCATAAAAGGAGGTAAAACGAAATATTCAAGATTGTATCAACTTTTTTCATTATTTTTTTCAATTTTTTTGAAGGAGATATATATAAATCAAATAAAGCACAATGAAATGATGAATAAAGTATAATAATCTCGTTGTCCAATGCACACAATATTTACACAATCCTCACACCACCATGAAGTGAAACACATATCAATAAAACACATGAAAGGCCCTTCCCCCACACTCAAACTCTAAATATCCTTGAAAATATACCAAGATTGTCTGTAGGTAAGAAAAAATCAACTTTTAATGCATCTTAAACATATATGTAAATTCATTGAATCTAAGGGCTAATGAAGGATATATGTAAGTGTGGGTTTAATGATAAAAATGTGGTTATCCAAATAGATACATCAATAATATCAAAAACATTTCATGAAATCCAAAGCATCGAAAGAGAAAAATCAAAAAAAATTATTCTCACACAAAATCCCTGATTCCGTCAAGAATTTGTGGGTATTAAGAAAAATATTTCAAATTTGTTGAAAATACCTCACAGTACTAGAAAAGTTATTTTATTTAGTGTTTCATGGTGATGGATTTCAAAAATTAGTCAAACTCATAAAAGTTATTGAAAATAAAATTCCAGGTGAAGGTTTTCACAACATAAATAATTTAAAATCCATTTTTTCAAAAATCATTTCAACTTTATTAAAATAAATTGATGTTTAGAAAATGATAAGAACATACATTGAAGCCCAATAATTTTAAAAATATAAAAAAAACTAATATGAAATGGACACATGAACAACTAATAAGGTTGATGCAAACCCCACCTTTTGATTTAATTAACCCTCGCATTATTATAATAAAAATAAATATATGGAAGAAAACAAAGGGAAGGAAAGATACAATATAACATTATATTCTAGTGGAATCTTTGAATAAATCTCCTAACTATATCTATTTCTTCCTCATATGTGAGAAATAATGAAATGCATAATTAAAATATATAAAAAGAAAGAGGTAGGGAAAAGAGGATAGAACATGGCTTGGATCCCCATGTAGGTAATTGGATTTTGCTACCCATAATCTAGAAGTTGTAGTTATTTAACTCTAATCATATGGATGGTGTGGTTTCATTGAGGTGAACCACCACATGTGAAATTTCCATGTGTCCATGAGTAGTCACCAAGAATGGAGAACCCATATAAATATAAGAAAATTCTCAAACCCCAAGAAAGAATAAATAGATAAATGAAGGTCTAATGTGAGTGGGAAAAGGATATTGGGGTACTCCCTAATGACTTTAGTGATGTCTTCCTCCATATGGTATGAAATTTGTTATAGAGGGGGTTGTTTAACCAAATTCTTTTTTATCTCTTTTTCTTATTCATTGACCTCCACCACATGGGTGTTTCCTTCCATTACATCAAAGGTATGATCCATTTGATCTAGATCAGAAATTTTTGTTAAGGATAATTATTAATATAGTTCATACTGAATAAGATTAAAACATCAAAAATCAATAAAGACATTTTCCCTTTTTATAGGTCATAATGGAACTTATTTTATTCAAGAAATTCCATTGGAAACTCCATATTATTAGGTATATATTATATATCATCTTCTAAAGTAAGATATAGGTAGAATGGTTCTGATTATTCATTATCAAATATGGGGGAATTTAATACCTTTTAATCTTCAAAACAATAGTCCCAATATTCATCCAATCCACCGTAATCTCCAACATGTGCATCTATGGAAATGTATAATTCATCAAACTAATTTGGAAATGATATGGATATATTTGAGGCTAGTTCATTTATAATTTTATCCTCACATGGCTCTTAAATTTTGAATTTTAGAAAAATAATCTTTTATTCCTCTTTTTCATGATTCTCCTTTTTTGATGCCAATTCCTTCAAGGAAAATGAAATAAATGCCATTTGATTCGTCAACTCTTTTAACATTTCTTTATTCTCATCCAAATGACTCTTCAGTGATTGTTTTTTAATATAATAAAAAATATTTTTATCCTGAAAATAATATGAAAAATTATCTTGAAATTACATCATTTATCCAAAAAAATAAAGATATGCAATGTAGTTTATATTTTTTAGGGTTTCTGAAATTTATGATTTTTTTGTTTTTTTTTAAAAAAATAGTGTGAATAAGTGCTTGGAATCCCAAAAAATTATGCATAAATAATTATACTGGATTTACATAGATCCCTCACTAATAAATTACTATTTTTTAAGAGTGTACCATAGTGAAAAAACCTATGGTTAATCTCGAGGAGTCCATACACAACACGCCAAATTTCTATTGTCACTATTTATAACCTCACGAATATAAAACATATTTTATTCTAATATAAATGGGGGTTGATTATGAGAATAAATAATATATAATATTTATTAATAATAAAATTAAAAACACAATGAAATGAAAGATGACACGTATAAGTTAGTTAAGAAACATTTTTGTTCTAGCGATATCATGGTGATAAAATCATTTTTTTCATTAAAAATATTTATTCACAATCATAAAATAAATGTTGAGATAAAAACTATCAATAAAAACCTTTTCATGAATTTTTATTATCCCGTACTGACCCAATGCATGCAAGATAATACTCAATCACATCATCACCATAACGATACTACACCCTGGATACAATACTATGATGATGGAGAGTAAAAATTTAAAACGGCAAGAAGAACTCAATAACATTGAAAGTAGGGTGAACCCTACCCCAAAATAATTTCATTACTATAGAAATAATTAGATTAAATTAAATATAAATGTATTATCAAAATTAACTCTAGAACTATCACCCCCACATGTAAAACAATGAGAGTTATTTCTCCACTTGCTTGGAGATTAGAATGATCACTATGAAGGAACTGAAAATAAAAAAATGAAATTGAAGAAAAATTTAATGAAGAAAATGGATATCTAATAAAAAATATAATTAGAATATAAAAAACTATTATATATACCAATCTTTACCATTCCCCTTGAAAATGGTTATACTGTAAGAGGTATAAGAGATTACAATTTATAAGGGAAATGGGTGAGAAATTTCGGCTCCAAATATGTCGTCCTGATTGATCCACGATTTATAATCATTAAATGGACGAATCATGGAATTTTTCCTCCATAAATTTTGTTCCATTTTTTCCCACATACACCATCAAAATTGATCTTTAAGGTAGACGCGTGTAGATGGTTATGACTGTTTTAGTCTGAAACATTCAACTTGATTACTTGACTTTTAATAACTATGTTTCCAGATTCCCACTCCATTATGACCTTTAATAAAGTATAATACCATGTTTCATACTTTACTAAAGTCGATAACCACCTTATTTTATATCTCATTGATGAATTTGAGCTTTATTGGACCAGTCCACAAAGAGATATAAACTCAATAGTAAAAATTCCCAGATATGTACACAGTTTTGAATCTCGATTTGTGAGCTAGATTTAGGCCTCCAAATTAATTATTGAGCCTTGAACCCAAATGAATGAAATGAGAACCATGATTTAAGGAAACATAAAAATAATAATTTCACAATTTCATTCAGTTTAGAATAGGTGATGACCAAAATACAGAATATAAATAAAACAAGTAAATCACAAAATTAGGCTTTTTAGTAATTATTCTAAAAATTCATCAAAAACCTAACAATGTGACAATTTCCCATAAAATAAAACTATGGTCATATTTAAAATATTTAATTATTATATAAAATATGTGAAAATGTTTTCTTTATCATGTATTATAAATTTTTTTAATCTTTTTTGTATTTTTATGAGAAGTTTAATTTTTTGATTAATAGTGAAATGCAGAAAATTTTAATTCAAAACTAATTTTTAGTATAATTTATTTTTATCGTAAATTTAAATTTTAATTATGTTTTAAATTCAAATTATTTTAATATTATGTATATTCTTACGATTTAGGTAATTGGATCCAATTTCACTATTAAATTTCTTATAAAAACATCCCAATCATTTAACCATTTTTTCTTAAAAACACAACGTTGCGACACATCTACGACATTAAAATTAAATTAATTTATGACAATTTTTTATTATAAATTTGAAATATATATTTAACATTTGAAATAATGAATATTTATAATTTTTAATATTGTAAACTTAGTTTGTTACCAATAATATTATTTAATGTGATTGAAATTAATTATAGTGATTAAGAGAAAAATTAACTTAACAAAGAGTGAGACTTCACAAATAAGCCCTAAAATGACCTATAAACATGTAAAAAATCCAATTTATGTTAATATATAGACCCTGTCCTCCATTATAATAGATCATTAAAATTATTGGATCAAAATTATATAGGGAAATGTGGGTGGAATTACCTTTTAAAAAATTTACAACAATGCCACTCCTCCACTATAAAAATATACTCACCCCCTCCATATATTCACACCTCTAAATAAAATTATATCATCCAAAATAGGATAAAGTAATCTTAAAATATACCTCACTTTATCCAATAATCCTCCTTTTGAGCAAAAATCCATCCAAGTAAGCCCATGCTGCAAAACAAAAGAAGTTACCACAAGAAGAGGTTGCACCCTTCCTCAAGCTCCTTTGTTTTATTTTCATTCTATACCCAATAAAATATTATTATTACATGACTACATAATATCCTCCGTATCCAAAATATAGTTAGGCTTTTATTTTAATGGTTCCAGATACACCCACACACACTTCCATAAAATTAGTAATGAACTTACTATTCTTGTGTATGACGAACTACCACCTCACGAAACGATGTTGTTAATTATTTCCTACAGCACCTCTCCGGGTTGGGAATTATTATGGAGACTATCTTTTTAGATGATATATTTTATATTTATGATATATTTATTTTTATTTAATTATTATATAAAAATGACCTTTATGATTTCAATTTTTTGTAAAAAGGATAACTTCGTTAGTGGATGTGTGGACTATTGCCTCCGCAAGGAGATGTGACTCGTTCACACTTTAAATGGAAGGAATTAAGGATAGTTTTATTAAAAATATATGAAATATATTACATAATAATTATGTAAGAACCAAATTTTTTCTATAAAAGACTTTGAAATATTCTTGATGTTATTCTGGAGCAGTGCCTTCAGAGGGCATACAATTCTGAGCCCCGGTGTGGCAGGAATTAAATTTTCATTGCGTTCACACTGGGAATGCCAGTTAAGTAGAATAACTACTAAAGGATAGCTTGGATGGGAAAACTGAGGGTACAGTTGAGTCCGTGGTGTGCCATTTAGCCTATGAGGGGTGAAATTTTCACAGGCACGATCCTCCTGTGAAAAATGCCACTGGGGGCGTTTTCTTAATTTAGTGGCCTCAGGCGTTAAGTTTTATAAAATTTGAACAAAGGCTCGGATTAATATTATGAGACCGTCGTTGTGCTCAGTAGGTGGTTTTTACGCTAGGGGGGGCCTAACCTCGACCCCATCGGGAGTTTCGGATGTGGGTCAATTTGGGGGTTTAAATTAATTAAAATTTTTAATAATGTTTTCTTTATTTAAACCAATACTCACCCATACCCATCCCTAATTCATTATCCAATGGAAGAAGCCCAAAAAATAAACTCTCTCTATTCATCAAGCTCTCCTCCCCTCCTCTCTAAGGTGGCGGCAGATCCGACAAAGGTGGATCGCTTGCGAATCCTCGGGCTACGCCCAACAAGGTAGGATCATGCATTTTTATTTTTAATGTTTTTCACCTAAAAAGAACATTATTCATAGCGTAGATATATTTTTGAATTTTATTTCCAATCCCATGAATGATTAGTGTATGTTATGATCATTTCGATGCATATTTTGGATTTTAATTTTGAGTCTTGAGGTGTCTGCGGATGTCCGACAACAATCTGGGGCGTGTTTGGGTGGTTTCCGGTGGGTTTCAGGCCGGTCTGGCGGCTCCGCGCGGCAGCCCAGTGGGTCCGGTGGTGGCGCGGAGGGTCTTCAGCAGAGGTTGTCGGTGGCCCGCAGTCATGTGGTGGAGGAGGACGGGAAAGCAAGTGGACTGCGAGGGCGAGCATGCCTCTTAAAGTGCGAGGCGGCCAGGCGGTCGGCTGGTCGACGCAGTCGGCGGGGGTCAGCGGAGGTGGGCGCCAGCTGGGGTGCGACGATGAGGGAACCAGGGTCATCATGACCCCAGGGAGCAGGCATGGACCTGCAACTCATGTGTCCCATGGAATCTCAGCCGGACCTGCTGATCCGGTCCGGGCGAGACGGGCCGGCCGAACCGGCCCGACCCTCCTCGTTTCATCTGTTAAAATTAAAATGTCTCTTATTTTCAAATCGTAATTCAGATTCGTGTTCCATCTACAGAAACACATTACATGGATCAAAATGGATATTATGATATAGAATTAGAGGTTTCTAAATCCCAAGATGGGGGCTCGGTGGTGCGACACGTACATTAAGTGGTTTAGCGTGTTTCTCCGAGGTTCTTGTTTTGGGAGGTACAGACACATCTAGAGTCCATTTGATCATTGTCAGTGACATTTCAACCCTAACATCGAGACATGAATTTATAGTATGGTCTCAAGAAATGAAATCGGAGTTCAAGAATGGGCCCCACAACCCATCTTTTAAGCTGCGAGCAGCGTTTCACAAATTTCTTAGTGAACGTCCTTTCGGGGTCTGCGAGTAGTCGATTCTGAGTGTTTTTCTGAGAGAATTGCAATGGAACAATCCACCTGCTCTAATTCAGAACGGTGGTGTGGAACCCACGAGGGTCGTTTTGGTCCTTGATGGTAAATTCCATCTTCTTTATCGGGTGTCTACTTTGGAAGAGTGATTAGTCAATCTTGTGTACTTTTTTTGATAGGATCGCAATGGTGTGATCCGCTCGTAGCGCTTCGAGACCGTGATGCGGGTCCTATATAGCACCACTCGTGTGCAGAATGACGTAATGAATTTTTTTCTCCGAATATCTGTTCCACTCATGTGAGCAGTCATTTTTAAGTGTTTTTCTGAGGGGATCACAATGGTGCGATGCACTTGACCGTTTTTGGGATTTAGACTCGGGATCACAGGACGCTATTCGGGCATAAAGTGGTGTTGGCGACTTTTCCATCGGATATCTATCCGAGGAGAGTAAATAGTCTAACTCACATGTTTCTCCAAGAGGATTATAATGGTGTGATATTTTTTTTATGTGAAAAGCCTCATTCAAGATTTCATTAAATTTGGAATCATGAACGATGTGTCAGTGGTGGTTCTTCATGTAGTGTTTGTAGGTAACCCTTGGTGTGTAATCACGTTCACTCTCGTGTGAGTGAAGTATATGTTTAAAGATATGTGGTTATCCATTCTAGGGTCGTGGAGGAAGAATGTTGGAAAAGTTACTTTTTCACCCTTCGCGTTGACGTTGGGTGTCGTGTGCATGATATCCTTTGGGCTAGAGATGTGGTACACTATGGGAGTATACGGGGATGCATGGAGGTACATGTTGTAGTTTGTATCTAATAATGTTTGTGTACAAGGTTTGGAGATGAGATAGGGACACACGTCGTGTGGGAACCTTGTGCGTGTCATGTTCTGCATTACATACCTTTGATCTCTCGCAACAAAGAGGGTCCTTTTGTTCATGATGGTTTAAACCATTAGGGTTGAGTGGTTTCCCCAGGTTCTGTTCTCGACGGTGTGATCGACGGAGTTGTTTAGGTTCCCTTTTTTCCTTCAGCTGTGTTGGCTTTTAGTATGACGTCCCTTCGTGTTCCCTGGTATAGTTTTTATCGATTTGGTGTGACCAATACATTACGTGTAAACCGACCCTCTTCCCTAGAGGTTGTTTCCCTTAGGGAATGGAGCACCATTGAGCCTGGGCGTAGTGTCCCTAGCCTATTATCGAGATCATATCCTCCTTACGTGATCTATCATGATGTGTTCACCTAGACAGAGCTCTAGGTATCGGTTTGACCCACATTACATGGTCTTTGAACCTCTACTAGGTGAAATGTTATGAAGTAGGGTGGTTGTGCGATACCCACTCCGTGTTATGCTGGACAGTGTTGTACCATCCAGTAGGGATGGCCATGGCAGTTCCGGGTTTACCCTCCAGCAGGGCTGGGCAGTGCGTTACCCGATGAACTCTTAGGGTTCACCCTCCAGTGGAGACTAGGCAGTGGGTTACCTGAAGACATCTTAGGGTTTACCCTCCAGCAGAGACTGGGAAGTGGGTTACCCAAAGACCTCTTAGGTTTTACCCTCCAACAGATATTGGGAAGTGGGTTATCCGATGACCTCTTAGGGTTTACCCTCTAGTAGAGACTCAGAAGTGGGTTACCCGACGACCTCTTAGGGTTTACCCTCCAACAGAGACTGGGCAGTGGGTTACCCAATGACCTCTTAGGGTTTACCCTCTAGTAGAGACTGGGCAGTGGGTAACCTGATAGCTTCTTTCAGGCTTAGTCCTTTCTACTAGTCTAGTCTATGGATTTTCTTCATGACTACCGGAGTGGGACCCTTGGTTGTACGGGTCAGTGATGTGAAAGCATTGACATTGAGAAGACCTCTCAAATGTGTGACAATGAAGAGGTGTGGTTTGACATTCCCCAAAACTCTCATGTACAAGGGGTCCTTTCCCCACCAAGGCGCGACATTGAGACGTGACCTAAAACCATGCGTTCATGTCAGTGCTGCTGAAAGTGGATAGTGTCAAGGAGCGGTGATTTGAGACCCTTGACTTGCAGTTCGGGCAGACGGGTGGGATGTTGGGAATCAATGGAGTTTACTTCTGAGACTGTTGGAAACTCAGATTCTTGGGCTGATCTACGGGATGGATATCCCCTTAAGATCTTGTTCGGGTTTCTTGTTGAGAATATGGATATGTAAATACCTTGTTCCAGTACCCACTTCTTGAGTTTTGGTTACTCTTCTTCCAGAAGTGGTGAAGACGAAAGGGGGTATTCCACGTGCATTCCGTTTCTAGCTTCTCATGGATGGATGAGTCTACTATCCTGCTATAGGTAGCTAAGGCTCGATGGTAAGTTCATCTTCTCATAATTTCTTGATCCTTGTGTTAGGACGAGTCTACTTCCTTCCTCTAGTTGGGTTGAGCTATACTCTTTACTGCACTATCTATTATACTCCTTTACTATTCCCTATTCGATCTACTTCTCACTCTTCAGTACCTCATTTATTGCTCCCTAGATCCTTTGGGGTATCTTACTGAGTATTTTTATACTCACCCATGCTTGGGATTTTACTTCACTTGGTGTGCCCTTGCAGACGATAGACAGGATGCTCATGACTATAGAGGTGCTTAAGATTTCAGGAGCTTGGACCACGTCTGGTGGTCATAGTCGGGTTCCAGGTGTGGGACTCTCCCAGCTATTTTACTTTTGTTTACCTATTGCCGGGTTGTGGCACATTTCTGGTTGGGTGCGGGGTTTTCCCTTTTCTTTTCAGTTTACCTTCATCTCTCACATTGTACTGTTTAGAGTTCGATGCACCTTGTTGGTTTGTTTATAGTAGTTGGCACTTTACGTTTTTTTCTTTTTTACTCTGCACTTCTACATTGAGTGGGCTGCATGTGTGTGTGGAGGTACTCAGGAAAAGGCCTCCCCGAGTTGTTTAGCCTTTAGCACTTGTCGCCAGACCCTGGCCTATGGCGGCGGGCTTGGGGTAGTTGCGGCTCGATCCCGAGTAGGGTCGAGTTGTGAAAAAGTGCTATCAGAGGTGGTTTGTTCCTTGGGACATTGTTCGGGTGTCCCTAAAAAGGAATTGGTTGGGATCTAGGGAAACAATGTCAACATGTCTAGAGAGTAGCTCTCAGGCTAGGGAGTCCAGTGGTGGTGCAATGGTCGACATATCCATTCACTAGGACCCTGATAACCCGCTTGTCGACTCGGTATTCTAGGACACTCATTGTAGGGAAATTGGTGTGTGAATCACAAAGGATTGAGTCTTGATTGTCCTTCTCGAGTCATCTCCCCATTGTTGTTACTATTATATACATATATGCTCATCTGACCACGACACTCCTTGATAACATTCAGGATGTCTCTGCGAAGACAGCCAGCCAAGATACTAGATTTGGCTTGTGATGATGACCCTGTGAGCGATGAGGCCTCAGTCCAGGACCCATCATGCGAGTCCCTTTCTCGGGGTGGGCCTGTAACAGCACCCCCACCTGGTGAGCAGCGGACAGCTCCAGCAGAGCAGACAGATCCTGAGCATAGGTTGAGCACGCTTCGTGAGTTCTAGAGAGAAATACCATAGAGGTTCAGTGGTGAGCCAGACCATTAGGTAGCATAGGTTTCGCTCGAGATAGTGGTTTACCTCTTCATCTTTGCGTAGAAATATACAGATCAAGGAGTGGCTTTGGCAGTAAGACTTTTCCCCGGAGCATCTATGCATTAGTGGAGTCTTTTGACTTAGTTACTTGATGGGTCATCACATTCGTGGGGTGACTTTTAGCTGTTGTTTCATTAAATGTTTTACCCCTCCTGCTTACGCTTCATTCAGATCTAGGAGCACCTGTAGTTTTAGTAGGGAGGGATGACGGTGACTGAGTACGCGACTAGTTTCACAGACCGTGCATGTTTTTACCCGGACATGGTCCATGACGGCAACTTCCGAGCGTGGAAGTTCGAGCAGGGTATCAGCAGAGAGATTCATGTTATCACAATAATCTTGGGAATTTCCACTTATGTCAAGGATCTAGAGTAGGTTCTGGTGACATAGAGATTCCTGTCATGTTCTATAGTTGGTGGTGGCAGTAGGTATGATGGATCCGAGACGTCTTCCATAGCTAGCAGGCGTCAGCAGACAGAACCTCGATGCAGGTGGCCTTCTACCTGCTGGTTACTGAGACGTTGTCATGCACCACTATGGTAGTAAAGCACATGGGCTCAGCCGAGGAGAACCTTCCATGAGCAGACCCAGGGGCAGGGTCGTACACCATAGTGTTGCTGGAGGGCACCAGGGTAGCCTAGAGAGCGTCGATGTTGTGCTTGCGATGGGGGAGGTCACTTGGCATGGGACTGCCCGGCCAGGTTTGCTGAGAACTTTGGGTAGGTAGTCGGCGCACCACCACGGCAGAGGCAGCGCCGTGATCAGAGTGGTGCCCAAAGAGGTGGTGCTAGGAGAGGAGAGGTGGCAACTGTAAGTGGGGGAAAACATTACAAGGTCTTCCCATCACCCCCAGGCAGTCTACGTCAGGCCCCGAGAGCCGACATTTGGGACCAGGGACAACTACGAGCTTTAGATGTTTACTATCCTGTAGAGCATGAAGTATCAAGAGGTACGTTTTATGGCTCTTCAACTTTTTGCAGTAGAATTGTTAGACTCTATGTGTGGAATTATTTTTCTCCCTGCTCTTTTCTTGAGTTGTTACCAGGGTGACACAGGGTGTCAGGTGTAAATCTGTGTTGGTAGATTAGGAGGCGTAGAACCTTTTCTGTTAGTCTATGGTGTCGACTCAATCGCTTTCCGAGCATGTAAGAGAGTATTGGTTGCAAGAAATCAACTATGAAATCTTATGTGACCATATATCCATGGGTGTTTCACCATATGGATATTCTGAATGAGGGAATCACCAGGATTCTTCCTAGGTCCAAATGGTGATTCCAGTCACAGTGTGTGACGTAGAGATGCGACCGGGGAGGTGAGATACCCCCGAGGCCCTTTAGGCATTTTGAGACCGTGTGAAGGGATGGCGAGGTCACCACTTCCTTTCCCTAATCCCAAAGGCTGGTTTGGGTGAATAACATCTCCCATATTACTCACTTGAGAAGAAGTGTGTGTGCACCTATGCACGTCATCAGTGAGGCATACCCCATGTGAATGAACCAAATACTTTGGTCCATGAGCGGTGACAAATAATTGTGCAAGAGTTCTTATGGGTACCGGAGAGCCAGGTGTGGTCTTAGTACCCTGAGTTGTTTCCCTAGTTTTGCATTTTGGGGACGAAAATGTTTAAGGAGGGAATGATTTAAGAACTCTATTTTTTCATTAAAATACTATGGAATATTCTCGATGTTATTTTGGAGAAGAACCTTTAGACGGGGTACGATTCCCAACCCTGGTGTGGCCGGAACTAAATTTTATGTGTGTTCACACTGGGCACGCTAGTTAAGCAGAATAACTCCTAAACTATAGCTCAGACAGGAAACTTGAGGGCACTATTGAATCTGTAGCATGCCGTTTATCCTAGGAGGGGTGCAATTTTCGCGGGCGTGGGCCTCATGGGAAAGATTCCACCGCGGACTTTTTCGTAATTTAGCAGCCCTAGGCATTATGTTTTATAAATTTCTAATGGAGGATCAGATTAAAATTCAGAGGATAACATTGTTCTTGAGAGGTGCTTTCTACCCTAGGGGTGGCATAACCTTGACCCCTTCGAGAGTTTCAGATGCGGTTCAATTTGGGGGTTTAAATTAATTAATCTTTTTAATTAAGTTTTCTTTATTTAAACATAAACACACCACTCCCCTTCCCTCGTTGTTTCCCAAGCCGATGAAGCCCCAACAAGAGCCCCTACCCCTTCATCAAGCTCTCCTCCCATCCTCTCCAGGGCGGCAGCAGATCCAGTGAAGCCGGATCACTTGTGAAGCCTCGGTCAACGCCCATCAAGGTAGGATCATGCATTTTTCTTTTTAAATTTCCGCAGCTACTTTGATCTTGACTCATAGTGTCGAACTGTTGTCTAATTTTATAAAAAATCCCATAAATGCGTAGTATATATTCTGAGAATTCCGACCCATATTTCGGATTTGAATTTCAAGTCCCGAGGTGTCGACAGTTGTCTGATGAAGATCCCGAGGTGTTTGGGTTGTTTCCGGTGGGTTTTAGGCCAGTCAAGAGGCTCCGCGCGGTGGCCCGGCGGGTCCGGCGGCAGTGCAGAGGGTCTTCAGCAGAGGTGGCCGGCAGCTCATGGTCATACTGCGTAGGAGGCTGGGAAAGCAAGCGGACGGTGAGGGAGAGCAGGCCTCAGTGAGGGAAAGGTGGCCAGGTGGTCGGCGGGTCAACGCAGTCGGCGAGGGTCAACGGAGGCAGGTGCCAGTTGGGGAGCGACGACGATGAAAATGGGGTCTTTGAGACCCCGGGGAGTAGGTAGGGACCCACAACTCATGGGTCCCATGTAATTTCACCCAGACTGGCTATGCCGGTCCAGGAAAGATGGGCCGGCCCACACGGTGAACCGCGGGCCGGTTCAGGCAGGTTGGGCCGGCCGAACCAGCCCGACCCACCTCGTTTCGTCTGTTAAAATTAAAATGTCTCTACTTTTCAAACCATAAATCAGATTCACATCCCATCTACGGAAATGTGTTCGTTGGATCAAGATGGAAATTTTGAGATGGTCTCAGGATTTTTTAAATAACGAGACAGGGGCTCGGTGGCACGACACGTACGTTAAGTGGTTTAGCATGTTACCATGGGGATCTTGTTTTGGGCAGCGCAGACAGATCTGGAGTCCGTTTTGAGCGCCGTCTGTGGAATTGCGACCCTGGCGTTAAGACAGAGATTTCAGTACGGTTTTAGGAATTGAATGTAGAGTTTAAGAATGGACCCCAGGGCCCATATTTTAAGCTATGAGCAGCGTTTCACAATTTTTTATCGGACGTCCGTTCGGGGCGTGCGAATAGTCGATTCTGAGTATTTTTTCGAGGGCCTTGAAATGGAGAAATATTCCCACTCTAATTCAGAACGGTGGTGCGGGCCCCATGAGGGTTGTTTTGGGAATTGATGGAAAATTCCATCTTCTTCACCAGGTGTCTGCTTTGGACGACTGTTTAGTCCATCTTGTGTACTTTTTTGAGAGGATCACAATGGTGTGATCCGCTCGTAGAGCTTCGGGACCAGGATGCGGGTCCTATGGAGCACCACTCATGTGAGGAATGACTAAATGCATCTTTTTCTTTGGATATCCATTCCACTCAAGTGAGATATCCTTTTGAAATGTTTTTCCGAGGGGATCACATTGGTTTGATGTGGTTGACCATTTTCTGGACAGAGACTAGGGGTCACGGGACGTCGTTCGGGCGTAAAGCGGTGTTGGCGAATTTTTCATCGGATATTCGTCTGAGGTGAGTAAAAAGTCTAAATCACATGTTTTTTCACAAGGATTACAATGGTGTGATCCGTTTGGATTTGAGGAGCCTAATTCAAGTTTTCATTAAATGTGGAAGCATGAAATATGTTCTGGTGGTGGTTCTTCTTACGGTGTTTTTAGGTAATTCTTGGCGTGTAATCGTGTTCACTCCTATGTGAGTGAAGTATATGTTTAATGATATGTGGTTGGCCATTATAGGGCCTTGGAAGAAGAAAGTTGGTGATTTTATGTTTTCTCCCTTCACGCTGACGTTGGTTGTCATGTGCACGATAGACTTCGAGCTAGATAAGTGGTATACTCTGGGAGTATATGGGGATGCTTGGAGGTACATGTTTTAGTTTGTATCCAATAATGTTTGTCTACTTGGGTTGGAGATGAGATTGGGCCACAGGTCTTGTTGGCCCCTTGTGCGTTCAATGTTCTGATATATGTACCTTTGATCTCTCGCAACATATAGGGTCTATCTATTCACGATGGTTTAAACTAGTAGGGTTGAGTGGTTTTCCCTAGTTCTATTCATGATAGTGTGATTGGTGGAGTTGTTTGGGTTCCCATTTTTCCTTCATTCTTTTGGGCTATCAGTATGACGTCCCTTCGTGTTCGCAGGTAGAGTTTCTTGTGGAATCAGTGTGACCAATACATTACGCGAGCACCGATCCTCTACCCTGGAAGTTGTTTCCAGTAGGGTACAGATCCCCCGTGAGCCTGGGCATAGTTTCCCAATCCGAGTATTGAGATCATATACTCCTTCTGCAATCTACTGGGACATCTTTCCCTAGGTAGAACTCCAGGTATTGGGGTGAACCACATTACACGGGCGATGAACCACTACTAGGTAAATTTTTATGAAGTTGGGTGGTTGCGCGATACCCACTCCTTGTTCTGTTGGCCAGTGTTGTCGCATATAGTAGGGATGGCTAGTGCACTTCTAGGTTTACCCTCCAGCGAGGTTGGGCAGTGGGTTACCTGACGACATCTTAGGGTTTACACTCGAGTAGAGATAGAGCAGTGGGTTACCTGACGACCTCTTAGGGTTTACCATCCAACAGAGACTGGGATGTGGGTTACCCGATGACCTCTAAGGGTTCACCCTCCAGCAGAGACTGGCCAGTGGGTTACCCTACGACCTCTTAGGGTTTACCATCCAGCAGAGACTGGGCAGTGGGTTAGCCGACAACCTCTTTGTGTTTACCCTCTATCAGAGACTGGGAGGTGGGTTACCCGACGAACTCTTAGGGTTTACCCTCTAGCAGAGACTGGGTAGTGGGTTACCCGACGACTTATTTGAGACTCAGTCCTTTATACGAGGCTATTCTATGGATTTTTACTGTGACTACTGGAGTGGGACCCCTGTTTATACAGGTCAGTGATATGACAGATTTGACTTCGAGAAGACCTCTCGACTGTGTGATAGTGACAAGGTGTGGTTTGACATTCCCCAGAACTCTCAAGTACGAGGGGCACTTTCCCCACCAAGATGTGACCATGAGACGAGACATAAAACTGTGCGAGCGATTCAGTTCTGCCCAAATAGGATAGTGTCAAGGTGCAGTGACTTGAGCCCCTTGACTTGTAGTTTGGACAGATGGGTGGGAGGCAGGGCATCGATGGTGTTTACTTATAAGACTGTTGGTGACTCACTTTCTTGTTCTGAGCTACATGATGGAGATACCTTTAAAACCTCGTTCAGTTTTCTTGTTAAGCATATGGATATGTATATACCTTTTTCTAGTAACCACATCTTGAGTTTTGGTTACTCTCCATCTTTGAGAGGCGAAGATGCATGGGGTTTTCCACGTTCTTTCCGTGTATATCTTCTCGTAGTTAGATGAGTCTACTCTCCTGCTATATGGAGCAAAGGATCGACAGGAAGTTCATCTTCTCACCGTTTCTAGATCTTTGTGTTAGGACATGCCTACTTCCTTTCTCTTGTTGGGTAGAGTTGTACTCTTTACAACACTCTCTGTTGTACTCCCTTACTATTCGTTGTTCCATCTACTGGTTCAAAAGGAATAAAACATCTAATCAGGATGACTTAGTTTAAAAAAGTTTCATGGATTAATATTTGTTTGGTTTATCATCAGTTTAATGTAATAAATAACAATTCTTAGATTTTATGTTATTGAATTATAAGATTATTAAGAGTTTTTTGGGAGATATTTATGCTAATATAACCCTTGGATTTAGTATAGGATTTAGTAAAAAATATGTGGGGATGGATGACCTTATATTGTGAGTAAAATATATTAATGGTATTGGAATATTTTAGGGTTTATCATATCATTGATGTTATTGTAAAAATATTCAATTATAGTTATTTTATTTGTTGGAAGAAATATGTTGTATAGAATCCCATAATAGTTAAAAATATAATTTAATGAATAATTTTATTTTTAGGATTTTCATCATATTTTTTGGAAATTTAACAGGAATTATATAAATATGTTTTTAGAAAAAGGAAAACCTATTTTTTGGGTGACAACCCATCGCATATGGTAAGGTCGTGGTGTTTAAAAACATAAAAATGGGTGATAAGGGTGAAACACATAAAACATTCCCAGATGGGAAACTAGTTAATATGAAATTATTTTCAATTATATGATTTTTCCATAAATATTATGTTGATATTTGGAAACAAATTTTGGGATAAAAACACAATTATGTTTTTAATATTTTAATGTGATTAAAGTTATTTTTGGAATTTTTTCTTTGTGTTGAGGTATATATAACGCGAATTTCTAATATATTATTTAAAATGAGAGAATATATGGATATAAAATAATTAAATCCTTGAATAATGATGTTATTTGTGTTGTATTATTATTTAAGTATGTAATTATTTATGTTGAACTCTGGATTTGGAGATTAATATGAAGGGGTATTTATTTAGGGAATTTTCATACCCAATTCTAACCATATTTAATTTTGGTTAATGATTAAATACAATAGGAATATCATGATCTCCTTTTGTAGAGTAATTTAATCTTTTAGAAGTTAATTTTAGTTATTCAGGAATAAAAAATTCATCTTGAATAACTATCATTTGGAGAAAATATGAGATTGTTATAGAAACTGATTAATGGAGGAAATTTTATAGGTCTTGTATGAATAAATCTAAATGTTCTAAGTCAAGATTGTTAAAGTATTTATTAACAATTATAAATGGTATTTAAATAAAAATTGATATTATGTTACCTTTATTTATGATGAATCTATGTTATTTTTTACAGATCATTAGTTTTTAATTTTGTGGTTTGAATTTCGTATAATCATTCACTTTATAATGATCAATGATATCTATCACTCTCCATAATTATTTATCATTTGTTTATATTTGTATATTTTCTCTACCCACTAACATTTTCTTACATAAAACCCTTGTAATATACTATTGTAGAGGTGATTTCTACTTCCATTTCTATAAAATTATGAGGATGTTTTATTAACATGTTTAATGATGTGAGTTTTTACATAAAGAAACATTCAAATGTCAAACACATGATTACTGAGAACAAGTTCAAATTTTTATGAATGAATTTAATTAGGGGTTTTAAAATGTAACACCATGAAGTTTTTTAAAATAACTCAATGTTTGATAGCATATTAAACACTTAATAATTAGTTTAAATGAAACACAATAAAATATTAAAATGTAATTATATAAGTCTCAAAATTTTAACATAGACATTAAAATTTCAACTATGAATTGTATAATAGTCTTTATAAAATATTCAAAAACTATTATATAAATGTATTGATAAATTCTAAATAACAAATAATCTTTTAATAAAAAATATTATTCTACAAGAAAATGTTTCCTTGAAAAATATTTTTTATTTCATTTTGTGAGAAAATATTATAATTACTATTTGAAACTTTTATGATATTTTATTTTATAAAATGATACACTTTTCCAACTCTGAAAATTGATATTAACTTTGGGTGAAATATTCATATTTTTATGAATATATTATTTTCTAGTGAATTGTGAAAGATACTAATTTATATAAAATTTTAATTTATTTTTAAAATATTTATTAATTTAAAAGAACCATTAATATTTTAATTTTCACTAAAATTATAATTATAATTATTTATTTGTATATAATACATATAATTACATTAAAATAATCATTATAATAGATTTTAGTATATGTTTATCTTAAGGCTTTAAAACACATTTTTTTCTAAAAACAGTTTCAATGTGCATAAGGTTTCTCTGCTTAAACTAATTAAAATAACCCAAAAAGAGTAATTATTTAAAATAAATACTATATATATATATATATTAATCTTATTAATTTTAATATTATTATAGTTAATGAAAAATCATATTTTCCTTGGAAAATACATTTTTTTAAAAATCATTTTTCATCACGCTTATAAGTTTTATTTTATATTAAATTACACCACTTATGTGAATGGAATTTTTTAGAATGGACTAAATTTTTTTAATCACCACAAAATATATTATATAATAATTTCAACATAATATTTTGTCATTCTGATTAGTAAAAACAATAAAAAATAGTTACCATGAAAAAAAGTTAAAGGTGAGCATGCTTAAGCGTAAAGAGGATATAATTATTAAAAAATATTTATTTTCAATTTTTTAACTTTTTATTAGCCTTATATATTATCCAATATTTTATTTTTTTAAATTTTTTTACGAACTTGGATTGATATAGACTTCCTAGTATTGAATCTTTTTGGGTTCTGACAAGATTCTCACTCATCCTCCATTATAAAATGAAACCACTTATCATATTCCTTCCACACCTAAAAACCCTTTTCCAGAAAATACCCACCAACATAACTTCCATACATCCATATTCAAGTCTTATAATCATATTTTTGATAATAAATATAATATAGAATGTTTTTAGGTATAATCCTATAGAGTTGGTCCAAAGAAGAGGTGTTGTTCTTAACCGACGACCTTTGTTTTATTTCTATTTAAACCTCATTAAAAAATTTGTTAATCATGATTATATAGTAATATTATTGTCTCCCATATAATAATATTTTATTATTTTAAATTAATAAATTAATTCATCTCCACTTATATTAAATGGAAAACAAAAGAATCATTTGTTAGTAAGGAAAACTAGCTTCTCAAGAACCTATGTAATTCATTTTCCTTCATCACTTCTCACAAGATATTTATGATAATTGATTTTAAAATTTTATATGAAATTATGTGCATATTAATAATTCTATAAAATTAATTTATTATATACAATATTACTTTTCCATATCTTTCAAATGGAAATTTTGTTCATGTGTACAACAGACTACACCCTCACAAAGTGATGGGAATTTTATTTTATTTCCACATCACATGGATGGTCTATGTGTGTTTATTTAATTTAATAATTTTATATTTATAATATAATTAGATTTATTTAATTTTAATATAATAATTACAATATTATTATCATGATCATTGAAAAATGGAAGCGTTACTCATGCGTACGTACGACATACCATCTCCAGGATTATAACATATTTCATTTTTCATAACCCATATATCATGATCAGTTTTGAAAATTATATTTTATACATTAAAATAAAAACTAATTTATTAGTATTATTATTAAATATATATTTTGTAACAATAAAATCTTTGATCATGGTCAATACATCAACATTTTTTTGAATATGTAAACTAATAATCCTTAAAACACCTCACGTGGGCATAAATGATTAATTAACTAAAGAAAAAATTAAAATAAAAGAAATAAATGGTTTAAGTATAATTTGGTAAACATATAAAGGCTCTTAATAATATAAATAATTCATATATGTTTATTTTAAATTATATTAAATACATCCATGGAAATGTGTGGACTCAATATATGGGTTTTTGTCTGAAAACATCTTTCTTTGAGACAAATGTTATTTTATACACCTAATTTTTTATATGGTGTATATACTTCTCATTTAAATATTATATCGTGAATAATTCATAATAAATGTTATTTAAACTAAAAATCCCATTAATTAATTCATGGAGTTTATGATTAATAAGTTACCAAATGGGTATTGGATTATTCTTTACTCCGATTTTAACCAGTGTTGTTTATTCTTGAATTTCCATTGAAGGAAATTAGATGATAATTACCTAAAAAACCCATATATGTTTATTATCCTATAGTTATTAATTATATTTTCACATAATAGTACCATTTTCCTTTCTCTGTTACATAGAATCATTGAATAAATATTTTTAAGGAAAATTAACATTATTTATAACTTCAGTTGAAAACTCTATCACTAACCTATCCTTATGTTATTGAATTTTTTTTAAAATTATTATATGATTGTTGAAATTCATTTTTAACCATTTTTTAATGATTAATAATTTTTTTAAGATGAATCTTATTATCATTTTCTAGATGATTATCATTTTTACAACAGTGTGAATGGAATGATAATTTTAACTTAAACAACATGTACTAAATTACCCATTATGAATGTTTTTTGGATTATTATTTTAGACAACATTATGAAACTAGTTTCCTTATATGGGTATTTATTATGTTTATACATTATATTTGATTTATGTTTTTTGGAATATAAAATAATTAACATGTTATGATGTTTGTTATTAGATTGTTATCCAATGAATTTCATTATTTTCTTAGTCTCATAAGAAGTCCTTTTTAGAATTAGTGAGCCATCCTAATCTATTATGGGACTTTTACCCCTTGTGATATTGTCTATAAAGATATCCTTGACTCATATTAATTTAATTTACATGTTTTTTAAAATTTAATATCATTAAATGGTCTTATGATACCATATTATATATTTTATTCATCCATGTGATTATCATGAACCGTATATTTTATGATATCATGTTATTTATTTCACTCACAAGTTATGCTTCCTTATCATGTTCATTCCCTTACAATGATTTTTAGCTAACCAATTATTTTATATTTATTTTCCCATGTTATTTAATATTTTTTATAGAGATCAATGTCATTTACGAGGTCACTAAAGAGAATAAAAAAATTATGTTTTAGTTTCTATAGAGTTTTTATTTTCTACTCTTACAATGAAACTAGGACTTGTGATCGTTGGTTTGAAATTATTAAATATGCTTATTAAACATCATGTAATAATATATGTAAAAGTATTTGGTTTCTATAGCCTCTATTCGAGTGATGGTTTATTTATTCATTGGAAACTAGGATGAGAAATATTTGTTAAGAAACCTTAGGATAAAGGTAAAGATAAATCTATGTATAGAAAAAAAACCTGGAATTCTTGTGAAGTATGGAGTGAGTGGGTTCTAATAAAATACACCCCTATATGGATATGAAAAGTGGATATAGCTATATGATAGTTCTACCTAGGGGAAATAACCCTGATATATGCATAGAGAGAAAGACTTAATTGTCACTTAGTGCACAACAATGGGCCTTACTATACAGATGGTTTGTCACTCCTAGGGGATATACTATGGAAATTCATAGACTTTTTTCAAACCATTATAATGGACTGTAATAGAATAAAACTAGGGATGAATTCGGTTAAACATAATGTTTACTGGTCAGATAAGTCTAAGATTTATAATAATATTAAAGGAAGAAATATCTATTTTTAGGTTATATGTTGTGGAAGTCTAAGATGATTAAGATTGTCGTGGGAGACATTTATATTAATATAACCCTCTATTTTAGTATGGGGTTTAGTAAAAATAGTTATTTTAGGAATAATTAATTTATATTTTAGGGTCATAATTTTAATGGTATTGGTAACCATTATGATTTATCTTATATTTTATGTTAAGGTAATAAAATTAAATTATGACTATTTTAATTTTTCATAAAAGTATGATGTATTGAAAATAGTAGTGGTTTCAAATCTAATTTAATGATTAATGATACATTGAGTATGTTCATAATGTTTTTTGGAACATTATAGTAATTATTTAAATATGTATTTTCATAAAGGATAACTTATATGTCAGGTGACAACATATCATATTAGGTAAGGCTACGATTCTTGAACCCATGAATGAAGGGAGATAAGGTTGCATCATCTTCCACAGGACTACATAATGTATTGGTTAGTATAAGATTATTTCTACTTAAATTATATTGAGGATAAATATAAATTGTATTTGTGAAAACATATTTTTGTAATAATCTTTTGTAATTTTTAGGATTTTGAGGTGATTAATGATATTTTTGGAAGTGTTTCATTGCGTTGAGGTAAATATAACCCTTAGGTATAAAATGTGAATTAACTTGAAATATTTTATGTGATGGAAATAATTAAATCATTAAATATTGAGGTTATTTGGGATATATAGTTATTTAATTATGGTGTGTTTTAAGTTGAAAATTGTATTTCATGATTGACATGAAGGTGTATTCATATTAAGTATTATCTCACCTTGTGAAAACAATTTCAAGTCTTTGTTAATGTTTAGTGACAATAATAATATATTGATATCATTTGGAGGAATCATGTGATTTGTTAGATGTTAATTTTTTTAATTTATGAAAAAAATATCTTCTTGCATCCTCATAGTTTGTAGGAAAGATAATATTATTATAAAAATTGATTAAAATATAAAATTTTAATTGTCAAGTAAGTAAAAGTTCTTATGATTTATGTTTATATGGTAAATAAGTTCCTCAACACTACACAGAGCATCCTCAAGAAAAAATCTATCATACAACCATAATTTCCAATAAATTTATGGTCTTTTTCACACCTCACTAGTATATTTTTTTTGTGGCTGTTGACTTTTTAATGGTCATTCACTTTATTTATCAATTATCTCTATCAGTCTCCATAATCATTTATTATTTTCTTCTATGTACAAATTTTCACTTCACAATAATTTTTTAACAAGGAAATCTAATTATATACTATTTTAGATAACCTTCATACATTATTTTCTCTCTTACTAAGAGGATGTTTATCAAAATATTATACAAAGTGGGTTTTAAACAAAGGAATTTTAAAATTTCAAACACTTGATTATTAAGAACAAGGTCAAATTGTAAGGGAAAAATTTATTTATTGTGTGTAAAACTTAATTCCCAACAATTTTTTAAAGAATACTTTTCTTGATAGTGTATTCAACATGCAACACCAAAATAAAACAAACCATAATATAATATTTAAATATTATTACATAAATGTGACTAAATAAATATAACCATTAATATTGTATAGTATAAATATATTTACTTCTTTATGAAATATTCATAAAAATTTTATATAAATTTTTTTTCTAAAATTATTAATAACGAATCAAATTTTAAGAAATATATTTTTTACTATACGATTATACCTTTCCTTCAAAAATAATTTTTATTGTTTTTTATGAGAAAATAATATAACTAGTTTTTATACCATTTTGAAATTATATTTTAAAAATTGACCATAATTTTTGAAATGAGATTATTTATATTATCATAAAGTTAAATTTTCTGGTTCTTTTAGAACATAATAAAATTTTAATGTACAGTGAAATATTCTATTATTTATAAAATTTTAATTTTAAAAAATAATCTTTTAAAATATAATATTGTTCATGTAACTATAATTATAATTAATAGAATATTTATTTATTAATATATAACCCAATTAATTACAGTTAAATCATATTTATATTGTATTTTAGTATATATATTTTTTATCTTTAAAAGACCTTTTTCTAAAAATAGTTTACATGTGCATATTGTTTCTCCCTTTTAACTAATTCAAATAACCCCTAATGAAAAATAATTTAACTGAAATATATATATTATATATTTATAATTATAAATTTAAATTAATATAATTAATATTATTATTCATAGAGTTATTGTAAAATGATCTTTTCTGTGAAGAATGCATTTATTGGGAAGTCACCTTTTGTCATGCTTGTGCATTTTATTTTTAATTAAATCCTACAAAATAATAAATTTAAATTTTATAAAATGAATTATATTTTTTTAATCATCATTATTTATATTATATAAAAAATTCAACTTAGTTTTTTATCATAATTTATAGTAAAAATATTAAAGAAAAATAGTTATCGTGTGAAAATATTAAAAGGGTAAATGTGAGTATCCTTAGAGGTAAATATGAAAGAAGGTGTAGAACATATTTTGATTAAATTTTATAGAGTTTTATCATAAAAATAAATCCTCCACTTATTTTCTTCAATTATTTATGTACTTGTCTTATGATTGACTTCTATATTGTTGAATAGTTTTGAATATTTAGAAGAATGTCACTCCTCCATGATAAAAATGGCACACCTTGCCCTGTCATGTACATGCCTAAAATCACATTGGTTCTTCCAAAACTAACCCAAATTCCTCACTTAATTCCCTAACCATTTAATTGAATAATAGGTTTCATAATAAATCCAATCTTTTACGGCATTAGATATAATACTAATGAGGTGGTTCGAAGAAGAGGTAACATTCTTAACCAAATATCTTCATTTAATATCTTCTTTCTCCAAATTAAAATATTTCATAATAATTATGATATTATAATATCAATATCTTCCACAGAAAAAATATTTTATTATTTTAATATAATAACCTAAATCATGTTTACTTCAATCAAATGGGAAACCAAAATATCATTTTTGTGTATGGCGGACTACTGCCACATGAATCGATATAATTCATTGTCCATCATCACCAATAACATATATTTATGATGATTAATTCAATGTTTATATATAATTTTAACAAAATATTAATCATTATGAAAAATTAATTTATTATATAATTTCTTACCATACATTCCATTTAAATTGATAATGTCATTCTTGTGTACGGAGGATTGTCGCCTCATGATGCGATGCTATTCATTTTTATTACCGAATCACATAGATGGAATATTAATGTTGATTTAAATTAATGATATTATATTTTTGATATAATTATAATAATATAAATTTAAAATAACCCATATCTTTTTTAAATTGTTATCGATGAAAAATAGAAATATCACTCAGGCGTATCTATGACATACCGTTAATATGATTGTAACGAATTTCATTTTTCACAACCATCCTTCTTGATTGGTTTTAAAATGTATTATATATGTATAAAAATGATAATTATTTCTTAATTATTATTATTGTCAATATTATGTAACAATGAACCCTTTTATAATGGTTAAGACAACTTTTCTATTCTTAAATAAATAACCAAGAATCCTCAAAACACCAAACATAGATATAACTGAGTAATTAATTAAATATGTCATTAAAAGTAATAAATTAATTTGTATAGGTATAAATTATTAAGCCTATAAAAGTTTATGAATAAAAAAATAATTTTTATATTTTAATTATAATGGAGAAAAAAGATAAAAAATCGCATTTTTGAAATGATGTAAGGGTTTTTATCTCAAAAACTCATTCTCTATGAAAAAGGTAATTTTGTGATCCTATTTATTTTATATGGTGATAATACATCCAATTTTAATATTATTTCATGATTTATCCAGAATTCAAGATATTTTAATTTATAATTAACTTAAATCATTAATGTGGGTAATGGTTCAAATTTTTTCAATGTGATAAGGGATTTGTATCAATCTCATTTCAATTGGGATGGTTTATGCTTGAATTTTTTGTGAAAGAAAATATTTTATAATTTTATAATAAAACCTTTTCATTTTATTCTGCTCTATTTATTCATGAAAAATTTATGTAACAGTACAATTTTTCACACATTGTTACTTAGTCTGACCGAAAAAAATATTTAATGAATATGAACTTCATTTATCTCTTCAATTTAAAAACCGTACTATTTTATGATTATATTTTCACTAAAATGTTTTCACAGTATTTTAAAATTATTCTGTTTTTGGTTAATGAAATAGTTACTATTTTTTAATTTAAAAAAAAATTAAAATTATTCTTATCTTTAATTTCATAACAAGAGACATTTTTAACCTTTTTAAAATAATGTGAATTTAATGTTTCTTTTAACTTATAACACATGTATGCATTTCCACACTCTCATGACCAATCAGCTCATTGAAACTTCCATTGTAAATTTCTACAGTAGTTTTATATAATTTTTTTCTATAATAGTTTGGAATATTTTTTAAAAACATTAATGATGTTATTTAAATGTTAAAAGTAAAAATTTTTCAAAATATATTACATGTAATCTTATAAGTAAATATTCATCAAATTCAAAAACCTTGGATGATATCAATTGATTCTAAATCATGTATATATGTCTCTCATCTATGGGAATATAATTTTTTCCCTGACTTTAGTAGAGTAATTCATTCCTTATGTTAATATTTCAAATTCCTTTATTATGAAATATATTTTTATTATGATATGAGATAAGATTATGTAACCCATTTATTTACATGGTTAATTTTTATTTTTTGACATACGATTGATTTAATTTTTAGGACACACAAAATAATGAACATGTTATGATGGGTGTTCTTATATAGAACTCTAATTAATTGGGTATTTATTATTATCATGAAATTCAAATTATGGGATTAAGTAGTAAAGCTAACCACTTATGGGACTTTTTAAACCTTGTGATATTCTCTAAGAATTTATCCTAGACTCATGGTAATATCATGTTATAGGTTGTTGTAACATTCCCTATAATGTCATGATCCTATTTTACCATGTTCTATATACTATTATTCCATGTGATTACACATGATCCTTATATTCTATGATATCATATTATGCCTTTAACTCATGGCTTATAGTTTTCTTGTCATATTTATTCACTTACTAGGCTCTTAATATTACCCCTTTTGTCGAAATATTTATCATTGTAATCCAATAATGTTTTTTGAGGAACAAGGGATTTAGGATCTCGATAATGACAATGAAAAACAAAAATTTTATGTTTTAGTTCATTTTGTTGTTTTATGTGCTTATTATTCCAAAATACATTAGCCTCATGATCTTTGGGATTAAATTAATATAGTTTTATATAAAAAATAATGTGATAATATGTATAAAAGGATTTTTCTACTATAATAGAAACATTCGATGATAATTCAACAGTGTGAACATCCATTGAGATAACCCAAATTGACATCTATATAGGAACCATGATATTTCCCATATAAAAATATTGTTTCTATTCTTGATATTTTTGATCAGGATGTGAACTTCATAAAAATAGGAATTTATGTTCTTAAATTTACAAGATCATGGAATAATAAAATTAAAATACTAATTTTGTTATAGTTTTGAAATTAATAAATACATATTGTTATAGGATGATAATTTGTATCATGGTTAACAATATTTATGTTATGGTTAAGCTTCCCTATGACGACAGCCACAACATAGTAAAAAATTATAAGTTATTTTATAAAATGTCTCTAATTCTCAATGAAATCTCCAAATTATCATATAAAATTAGAATATTTTATAGAATATTAAAATAGACTAAATGGAATGAACTATTCTTTGGTGAAATCCATTTTGATACAATTTTTATAGAAATTTATATGTATAAAGTTCATAAAAAGCTTTGGAAATGAGAACCTAAATTTCCCATGTGAAATTTGTGTTACTATGGACCACTACGAAAATAATTTTGATAAAATTCATTGTCTAAAATAATTTATATCATGATAAATAATTAATTTTTTTAATTATTTATGTTATTAATATTAAATATTTCATGTATATAAATTGATAATATAATGTGGATATAATGTATGATTTAGTTTTGATTATTTAATCTAATTCTGATAAAATTGATATGAAATGTTAGGTACGATCACATAATACTTATTTTTTAGCTTTCTTAACATCAATTTGTAATTAAAATTATGATATTGAATTTATAGGAACTATGGGCCAGACTTCCCATTATCGTGGTGGCTTATGGCTTATAGAGATTGAGAAATTCATTTAATTCAAAAACATTTCTTGAAAGATTTCAGGTACATTATCCATGACATGAATTTGGATTTTTTTTTTAAAAATTTCTTTTTTAAAGAAATTATATCAAATTGTGAGTTATTTAAGGAGTTAATCATTAATATTGTTTGAACATATTAATTTAGTTGATAAAATAGGGATTCAAAAAATAAAGTTTTAGAAGAATCTATACATAAAGGAATAAAACATGATATGGTAAATATTACATGTGATGGAATACTAATGGATAAAATATGTATGTAATGTACAATTAATTAGCATGATTTTAAAAGAAACCCATTTAAAAACAAATTATGACATTTTTCCAAGATGGAAAGACCTATATTGTCTGGCATGTAGTTTCATTCCCATGTTGGTTGGCCATTGATTGTCTTTAATAGAGAAATTTTGAAATTGATAACCTTAATATTTAGGTCACAAAATAAAACTATAATATTCAGGTGACACTTAACCGGGAACACCTATGAGATATGATCCTAGAGTAATATAGTTGATTTTATCCATATGATAAATTTGCGGAAAAGGGATGTTAGCTCAAATTCATAAGAGACATATCTGATATGATTAACATGATAGTATACCTAAATAATTAATTATTTTATAATGAACACTAAATAAGTCTAAAAATATGGTAACATATTGATCTTGGGACAATAATGGTAATGATTAAAGGGGTTAACATTTTTGTTGGATTACATTCTATAAAATTCTTTGACGATAAGACTTAAAACATGATCCTCCCGCATAAATAAATATTTTTTATATATTATTGAATGAATCCTTATCATAATTTTATGGTCTCTTATAGGAATGACTTATGATATAATATATATTCTATGTTAATGTTGATATATTTCCTAAAAAGAAAACATTTCGAGAATTTGGATGTGAATGTTATTGATATAAATTTCTCGAAGTCTGAATAATCATTATTAGATGTGAGGTGTGTGTCACACATTTATGTTGACAAAAATATTCTCTATATTATGAGGGATTTAAAGAAAGGTAAAGTATATATTAATTATCAAAATCTGGAGAAAGTTTTTTCATTATAGATTGAATCTTATTATGTAAATATACTTAGTGAATTAGTTCTGGAATTAGACAATTATAATTATGTTACTATTATAAAAAATTTATTTCTATATTTTTATGAAGGGATTATATTATCCTTAATTATTTAGAAAAATAGTTATTCTATATACATTAATGAAATTTTTTATGTAATTGGTAATATATAGAATGTTATATATGTTCTAGTCATTGATAAATTAATCTATCACATTTAGAATAAGTGTGTCATGGTTGATTCTATCACCACATTCCATTGGAATTATATCAATGGACAAATAAAGGAGAAATGATTTAAAATAAATTATTGTGATGGATTTAGGAATAATTCCATTATGAATCTTTTGATAATTGAGAATAATTTTTATTAGGAAAAATCCACAAAGATTATTTTAGTAGAAAAAGTGAAAGGGGTTTTGTATTATTAGATCTTATATATAGTGATGTATGTGGAATAATGATTACATAAAAATAAATTTTAATTGGTAATTTATATCCTTTATGGATAAATTTATATGGAATGGTTATCTATTTCTGATGATATTAATGTCTGAAAATTTTGAAAGGTTTAAAATTATCCAGAATGACATATAGAATCTGCTAGGAGAACATATTAAGAATCTTTTATCATATTGTGGTGGTGAATACATGGGCCATGAATTCAATGATCATTTTAGATATAGTGGAATTATTTAACAACTAACAATACTAAGCACACCATATTTGAATAGTGTATATGATTTTTAGTCAATGTGCCTTACTATATCATTTTGATGTTGTGTTCTGAAAACTATTATATTCATTATTAAATTATTTATATATATAGAATTAATAAATAAACCATGTGATATATGGACTAGAAATATCTTAATATATCCTTTTTTGAGGATTTGGGTTTGTAATACATACGTATGACATTTGGGTTTTTAAAAACACAACAATAATACAAAATGGTGCTTATTTCTCAATACCCTAATAATATTATGAGATATTATTTATATATTACTAAATTTAATAAATTGTTTTTGTTATGATATTGTGTTTTAATTAAAATGAAACACATCACCTGAGGTGATATTGGGTGGAGAGATAAACATAAAAAAGTTTGAGACCAATGAACAGGAATAGTTCCTGAGATAAAAATTTAGTAGGTTCGATAAAGAGTTATGAGAACCAACTCATGTTTTGTATGAACCTCTAAGGTCTAGTAGGAATCATATGGGTCCCATTATATATGTATTTATTATGGAAAATTATGATTAATTAATATTTATAGATGATGAACCCACTTCACACTAAGAGAATATTGGGAGTTTTAATTATGATAAATTATAAAATTACATGAAATTGAAGATATAATATATATATAAACTAACTATATTTTGAACATAGTGGATTTTATTAAACTCGTAATAATCATAGGATGCATTTGATTTCCATAAGGAAAGTAACATGGTCGGTGAAACATCTTCTTATAGATTTCATATGGTGGATAATGGTATTAAATAAATTCAGTGTATTGACTATAAAGAACATTTTTATCCAATTACAATGATAAATTAAATATATATATTTTTTTACAAAAAAAATAACAAAATGAAGATATATATAAAATTCATGTGAAAATTAATTTCTTTTATGGGAATTTAATTGGGGATCTATATATGATACAACATGACAGTTTTAATGTTTGACATGAGGATTTTTATGTTTTTTAGGTTTCAATGATATATTTATTGATTCAAATTATATTTTTATATTTTGAAAATATATATTGAAAATTCAATGAAATATCTTTTTTTCATCAATAACACAGGTTATTCTTGTGTATACAAGTGTGTCATGCCCAAAAAATATATAGTATGAACAATATATTCAATAGGTTGTTTGGAACACAACACCAAGCACATAAGGGAATATAATATCCTTAGAATTTATAATATATTTATCATTTTAATTATATTCTATATATTCTATATATTACAATTCATGAAACAACATATTATATTTCATTACACGCAAGACCGATATTCTTTGAATGCTTTCAATACACCCAAGACCGAGTTTTACAAAACAATAATATGTTATTAAAATATTAATATAATAATATATAACTATCTAGTATGTATAGTATTAACTAACTTATGGAATTATAGTGTTTACATAACTAATTCATTTGTTAAAATTTAATTATAAATTATTATGAGAAGCAATCAAATATAAAAGAGTATTTTTGTATAAAACAATCTTTATGCCCAAAAAGATTTTTTTATCACAATAAATTGAATTAATTACAATAAGTGAGTGATATTAATTTAATATATATATTATATATTCAAACAATCCTTATTTATATTTATCCATAGATTTTTTAAGCATAATATATGAACAAATCCAATCATACACATAAAATACTTTATTTTTATTAATACATTTTTAAAACCTTTTAACAGGGAACCTATTATAAATTCAATTTTTGGAACTTTAATTGATAATATATTCCAAAATAAAGTTCATAACTGAATGAGAAACATAAAAATTGGGTTATGGTTATTTTTTGGTATTTTTCTGTGCAGATTCATGTTTTAACAAATACTAAAAAATAGTGAATTTTAAAAGCAAAACTTCTTTTTCATTTAATTTATTTATATAGTAAAATAATATTTTAAATTGGTATTAAAGTTTAATTATAAAATATTTTTTATCAATTTACCAAATTTAGTTCTTTTTTATCAATTTCACATTGAAATTTACAAAAAAATATAGAAAAAAATTCGGATTTTTTTACTTCAAAAAACCCGCATTGTCATCCCGTATGCGAGAGTAAATATAAATTATTCTCAGCCACTCATGTGATGGGATTTTGAAAAAAATTATTACATAGTTGTAATAATAATAATTTTTAATTTTTAATATGTTCAAATTAATTTTGAGCAAGAATATCAGGGAATGTAATTAAAATTAATTATAACGATTAAAGTAAAAATATGCTTAATACGGGACTAACCCTTTATCAAAAGGTACCAAATAACCGAAACACTTGTACAAAACCCATTTTCTATCCATATTTAGAACCTATTACCACTTGGATTTAAGTTTTTTCTAATATGGTATCCACATTCAATGTGGCTAATGTGTATTGAATTCTTTGGTCAAATTATTATAAGAGTGCCACTACACGTCAACAATAAAGGGCCTCCTCTCCTAAAACATTCTCACACCTATTAATAAACATTGGATCAAACAATATTGACTCAAATATCCCTTCAGCATCCATTTTTTAAATGTGATGACATTTTTTGTGAAGGTGTGGAATACTACCTCCCCAAAGCGATGTGATTTAATCATACAATGCATGGAAAGTATAATTGATGGTTTAAAATAAACATATGTGACATAAAAAACATCTAAAAAATATTCATAAAATAATTATATTTTGATAAATATTATATATATAATTTTTTAATTTCTATTTAACGTACTTAAAATTTGATAACATCTTTCGTGGACTTGTAAATTACTGCCTCCTTGACACGATGTGATTCATTTTTACATCACGTGAATTTAATTTATAATTATAAGTGATTAAAAAACATGTTAATTATTATATAATTAATATTCTATAAATATATATTGTTATATACCTTTTTTCCATAACAGCCATTGAAAAATGGGAACATTACTCATGCGTATGTATGACCTATTGTCTGTATGATTGTAACATCGAATTATTTTTCATAACCATATTTAAAAATTTGTTTGAATATTATAATTGATATGTAAATATAATAATTATGTAATGAATATTATTATTGATATGTTATATAATTAACCCTTTAACAATTATTGGCCAAATAATGTTGTTTTTGAAAAATAAACCAAATTTGTTAAAAACAACCAACATGAACATAATTGTTTATATAATTGTATACAATATAGTAATAAGTGAAATAAAATTTATAATAAAACTAAAAAAGTTTCTCACAAAATTGAATATTTAACATAATTATATTATTCAATAATATCTAGGAAAACTAACATATCATATGAAAGGTAAAGGATTTATTCAAAATTTACATTCCATTTAGACTCATTTGTTGTCATGCACCTAGTTTCTTTTATGTGGTTAATAAAATGTGATTTAAAATGTAATATCATGAAACTATTTTTTATCATCATATTATAAAATTAATTTAATGTTATTACTTCAAGGAGAATAAGATTCAAATGTTTTAATATTATATGGTACACATTGGTATGTTTAAAGATTATCCTCACCAAGAACACTTTGAATGATAATATTTTCAATCTCTCTTCCTTTTGTGATTGTTAATTTTTTTTGAGACAATAAATTTATTATTTTTCACCCAATTTATTATATGTGGTTCAAATTACGAAAAATTGTTATATAATATCATGATTCAATCATTCATAATTATATTTTTAGTTTTGTTATGAATTATTTTATCTAGGGGTTTGAGTTAAAAGTCACCCAGTTGAAAATGGTTTCTTATCCAAATTTCTTTTCATTGGATTATATTACTTCATCGTTGTCATTTTTATTATAATATAATAATGTGTATAAGAAATTTGACTACCTATTTATTAATTTCATCTTATATATGTATATTTATAGTTGATAGGCATAATCTACTAATTGAATGATTCTCACTCTAACATTATAATGCTTTAATTAGTTTACATTATAATCTAATATTGTTTGGTACTATTTATAGATAAATTTAAATCTAAAGAAATTATTTTATATTATTCTAATTAACACATTTATATTATTCTATTCTGGTTATCTACTACGTTAATTATGTAAATGTTCCATTTTTCGACTCTATGTTACTAAAATTGTTTAAAAAAATGTTTTTAAAAAAACCTATCTTTTTTTCACTCTTTTTTAAGGAAATTATAGTATACTAAAAACCCTATTTTCAAAAAAATGCTTTAGAAAATGTGTAATAATGATTTTGTAATGTAATTTTTTCCCTTTTTAATTACCAATGTTTTCAATGGAAACTTCTTATCTATTTCCAAACAAGGAATTTTCTACCATATTTATTTTGAAAAAGGAATGTTTTTTACCTTGTATAGAATGTATGGATTAAATTACCTTAATTTATTTTAAGTATAATTTTTTTGTTTAAAAGGATACAATTTAAATAATTTTAAAAAAAATTGATTTTCAAAGAAATGGTTCTTCAAAATAATGGATATTTTCCTAAAAAAACTTTTAGAAGTTCTCTTTACATTAATTCATCAATGATAATGAACATTTATTTTAATCCACTTTGGATATATTTTATTGACATCATAATTATTATTCCTTTGGATTGATTAGATTAGATTTGGACAAGGATAGTATTCACATTCACTTCCTGGATTTATTTATTATTCCCCTTGAAATATTTAATATCATATGATAAATGTACTTTTAATTTCAAATAATTATAAATATTATTTATCATGGATATTCCTATTGACTAAACCATATACCATTATATATACGGTGTCTACATTGATAATTATGTGAAAATTTGGGGAAATATTTATAATTCTATATTCTTTATTCAATAGAGATATTTGATAAGAAATATTATTTATTTAAACTATTAGATATGAGAATTTATTTAGAAATTAAATGAAGGGTGGAGCCCAGAGTCCATATATCTCCATGTTAAATTTATAGGTCTCATGAGAAAAACTAGTTGTAATAACTAAACGGGATTATTTTCATAGTTTTAAACAATCACGTGAAAGGTGTCAATGGTATATGTTTTCATGTTCTACAGAAATGAAATACATTAAGAAAGAATTTACTTCATTTTTTAGTTATTATTCATCCATACAATTTTGTGTCGACATATCAATGGATAAATTTCATTTTTAGTTCATTGATTAAATGTAATATCTTTTAGTTTGTTTCATTTCCATATTTATTTTTCCTTATCTAGTTAATTGAATGAAATGTGTTTTCATTTACCATTACTTATAACTGAATAACTTCCTTTTATCATATTAATTACTTTGAAAGTGTGTTCAATTATTTATCCAGCCAGATTAATTTATTCCTATGGATTAATTATTTCTTCTACAATACTTTTACCATAATGAGCATTTTATCTCACCCTTATTATGTTTCCTTTTTCCATGAAATCAAGAATTATGATGAGAATTTCACATAAGGATATTCATAAAGGAATGAGTTTATTATCCTCGATGATATTTAGAAAAACAATTTTGTTGTAATTAGAGAATTATTTTCTAATATATGTACCTGGTTTACTATGAAAACTAAACTCTCATTCCTCTAGGATTTGATTCATTATATCTGTATATTTCAAATGATTGAAGACATCATCACTGGTCTATCTAGTTTCGGGATGCTATAGTTAGTATATGAGGAAGATTTGTTTCAACCATGGGAACAATATTTATAAAAACATTGATTAGAGAACATAACACAAAGGTATAATTTTAGCATAAGTGTAAAAGAACACCCTAGAATTTTGGAAAATTGGAGATTATGTGGATACTTCAAGATATAAATCCATGTCTGGATACTACAAGTGGATTTTGTTCTAGAACATATTTACCTAGGAGTAAAAAATTCGATAAGGTGAGTCGAGCCTAACTCATCATAACTTGGGACAAGACTATGATCCATTCTGTGTACCAGGTTTGACACTCCCGAGGGATATTCTCAGGATAATTAAAATTTTCATTACAAACCATTATGAAGGATTTTAATGCATAATTACATTAAAGTACCTCGAATAAACCTTATATCAAAGAACGGCCTAATTGGATATAAAATTAATGAATTATTTTTCAATTGAGGTTTTACTTAAAACCATATATAAATTTTTATTTAGTTATTAACCTAATTTCAAGTATTAACATAATATTTTTTTTAAATTATATTAATATATTTTTATAAAAGGGAAAACTATAAGCCAGGTGATAACCAATAAAATATGGAAAGGTCATGGTATATAAACACATGACCAATGGATGGTAAGATTTTCATTCCAACCATCAACCTATGAAATATCATGTTTAATAAGTCATTGTTTTTAATTTATTAATATGATGAATAAATATTAAGGATGAAACAGTAATGTAACATTTCATGATTAAATATGAATTTATTAACCATTTTGAATTTTGGGAATAGTTAAATACAAATAGTTAGATTTTTCACTTTTTATTGGTCCTTATGATCGTTCAATTTTAATTTTAGTTCTTCAACCATCAATATTAATGTTATGGAAATCCATTTATTGATGTAATGGGATAATTATAATTTTATATAAGCAAAATAAAATATATAATTATTGGCCTGAAATTTATATGTAACTTTTAAGTCAATTTTTTTATATTCTTAGGAAGTAAATGAATTTCCCAACAATAGAAAATGATATATAATTAAATTGTTTCTATAATACATTAATTTTTTTAAACATAAAAATCATATTTGATCTATGGTTTTTAGGTATCAAATTTACATTGATCATTAAATTTTTTGTGATTGATGAAATCAATCCATCCCTATAAATATTTATTTTTTTACTCCATGTACTTATCACTACATGATAATAATGTTCTCTTACATAGAGATGTAGTTCGATGTTACTCCATGTGACCTCTGTAATCCTCATTCTCAATTTTATAAAT
This sequence comes from Viscum album, assembly GCA_963277665.1. Classification (NCBI taxonomy): domain Eukaryota; kingdom Viridiplantae; phylum Streptophyta; class Magnoliopsida; order Santalales; family Viscaceae; genus Viscum; species Viscum album. The sequence goes on along the minus strand of OY728121.1, from coordinate 350,231,087 downwards.
GATTTTTTATGAACCCTTCTCGTGATTTGGGATTTAAAACATATTAAATATCAAAAAAAAATATTTCCAAGATAGTTTTTAAATTGTGCGGACTCAATTTAATTATGATGGGGAGAATGTAACACCTTGAAAATATAAAGTACGAACATTGTATTTGATAACATATATGACCAGAATAACCAAGTGCTTAAGGGAATATAATATCAAAATAATTTATAATATATTTCATATTCTTATTGGAATAAATATATTTTATATATTACCATGCACAAAACATCATGTCATTTTATTTTATATGCAAGAGTGACTTTCTTCAAACGGTTTTGTTACACATAAAACCGAGTTTTACCAAAAAATAATATATTATTAAAATAATTTTATAATAATATATAACTAGGTGTTATAAATATTATTAACTAACTTATGAAATTTTATTTTTTACACAACTAAGTCAATGATTACAAATTTATTTTAAACAAATACAAAAACCAGTTGAATATAAAAAGTGTATTTTTATAGAAATTATTTTTAATGCTTACTAAGATGTTTTATCTCAAAAAATTATTTAAATTAAAATTATTAAGTGGTATATATATATAAATTATATTATAATAAAAAAACATTATATTGATAAGATATTTTTTTTATAAGTATAAATAAGAACAAACAAAATTTTACACATAAAATAATCTATTTTTGTTAAGGCATTTTTACCACATTTTAATAGAGATTGTATTTTAAATTAAAATGTTGGATATTTTATAGATTATGTATTTAAAAATAAACATAACCTTTTAAATAGAAACTTGAAAATTTGTTTATGATGATTTTTTTTTTCTATGATGATTCATTTTTAACGAATACTGACAGATACTAAATTTTAATTCAAAACTACTTTTTTACATAACTTATTTATAAAGATAAAACATAGATTAATTTTTTTTAAATGTTTAATAAGATAATATTTTTATCAATTAACCCAATTTATATCTTTTTAATATATTATAATTTGAAATTAACTATAAAAACATAGATTTTTTTGAAAACAATTACATTAAAACCCGCATTGTCGTCCTATTAGTTGGAGTAAAGTTAAGATATGTTCTACCACTTATATTATGGTAATTTGAAAAAAATAGATTCTATATTTGGAAGAATAGTAATTTTTAATTTATAATAAGGTAAAAAAAATTTTAATCAAAATATTTGAGAATGTAATTAAATTCAATTACAACGATTATAGGTAAAATTATTCTTAATAAAGTACTAAACCATAATCTTAAGGGACCAAATGAAATAGAAACATGTTCAAAAGAAATTGTATGGACATATAAATACCTAATAACCACATTTATGGAATTTGGTCTATTATGGGAGCCACATTAAATTAGAAAAATTTGAATGGAATTCCATTGTCAAAATTTTACAATTGTGTCACTACTCCTCCACTATGAAAAGGCCTCCTCTCCTCCCACTTCTTCACACCTCTCATGAAATATTTTCTCAGAAAATTTTTACCCAAATAGATTTTTAAACTCCCTCCAATAGTCCTATAATCCTCACCCTTGTATGAAATAAATCCAATGATGTCTTTGGTGAAAACCAATAGATGTTACCCTATTAAGTGTCAACATTCATCCTCAAGATCTTAATATAATTTTCATTATCTACTCCATAAAATCGTATAATTATAATATTATATAACAACATATGTAACATCCTAGGTAAATAAAGAATAAATAATTTTTTTTTATAAATATTTATAAATTAAATATTAATTTTACTTTAAAGGGGTTGCTATGTTCGATAGCGTACCAGATACGCAACAATGAGTTTCAATGAAATCTTACATTGCATACTAGTAATAAAATAATTTTATTTTAAATGGTAGTTAACACATAGCCATTGTATTGGCGGGAAATGGATAGAAACTACTAAAATATGATTATATATGTTTTTTAAATGTTTTTACATTTATCCAATAAAAGATAAAGGCTTAAAATATGGAAAGAATTCAATTTTAGGCATATATACCCTAATTTTTCACTAAAGGTTCACTTATCGCCTTTTGATGGAGAACCATCATTAAATATAGTTTTGGTTACTCTTATACATTATTTTGGACCAAAAAAAATATTCTTTAGAATTGGGACATCAAAATTTACTTTTTGTAAATTTTTGTTATTTTTCCGATAAAGTTCATTTTTAAATGAATAGTGAAAAATGATGTATTTTAATTCAAAACCACTTTTTAATCTAATTTTTTTATATTATTAGATTATATTTTGTATTTTTTTAATTGAAATTAGAATATATTTTTACCAATTAATCCAATAGTGGTCGTTGGAATTAATTTCACTTTGAAATTGGACTTAAACTAGTGTCAATCTGTTGATATATATTGTTTCCTAAAAACACGCTATTTGTTCTGAAAGTGGATAATAATTATTAAATTAATTAATGTAACTTATAAGTTTTGAATTTTCTAAAATATACATCATTTTTTAATTCATAATATCAAATATAGCTTAGGGTGAAGTTTTGGTATTTTTCTGAAAAACTTCAATTTTTAATGAATTGTGAAACCACTAAGTGGTACTTAAAAAACTGATTTTTCGTTTAAAAAAACTTTTACCACCTCTATTTTTTGAATTTAAAAAATAAGACATACATGGTTGTTATTAAGAAGTAATATTTGGTTCAATGGGATTAAAATAATTTTTTTTGTGAATAGTAACTTTTAAGTTTTTAATCGCGATTAGAGGTAATTAGTATAGTTTAAGGTAAAAATAATGTTTTAATAATATAAAATGACCTATAAAAATGTCCTAACCTTATTTTATGTGTCATGTCCGACCAATAAAATCCATGGGTCAACTTGGGGACCCCATGGAGCTACTTTGGTAGTAAATGACATTATTAACTTTTTATTTAATGTTAAAGTAAAAATCTCACAAACTTGAGTTGTTTTCTAAAACAATTTTTAAATGGGGATGTTAAAGTAATATTTTTGACTATAAATATTAATTAGAAATCTAAAAAGATATACTACATCATGATATTTTTTTTATAATTTTTATACACTAAATAAATTAAATTATTTATGGCACCATGATGATGCAGCGATTACCTCATTATTTAACGATTTAAATAAAATGAAGATAAAATAAATAATATAAGACCTACACATGTCAAAAACCTATTTTATGAGTATATTTAGAACTCATATCACCATATCCTTGAAATATATAATTTTGGGATCTTTTAAATCCGAAAATCATTTTATGATAATGTAACCTTTTATAACTTTCCAAGAGTGCCTCTCGTCTCCTCTAATAAAAGTCCCCCACCTCTACCACCTTACCCACACTTCCAAAGCATTTGGCTCGGCCAACCCCTGCCCATTTTGTCTCTCAAAATCCATATATAACTATTAGAAGCATCACTTTGGGCATAAGTCTTCCCAAGGAAGCCTTTGAACTCAAATAAAAAAGAGTTACCCATTTTTAAGGCAATGTCTTCACTTGTTTTCTTTTGTTTTATTTTTCTTCTCCAACCCCCTATACTCTTTTTATTAATTTATTTTGTAACAAATCCAGTATATTAAATATACTAGTATGTTTTTATAAGAATAATTCTAGCCACACTTACACACACCTACTTCTAATGGTTAAAGAACAAACTGTTTCTATGGATGGAGATTTTCTTCCTCACGAAACGATGATTGTTCAATATTCTTCTAACACCATCAAAGGTGTCCATTAAGATGTCACTATATTTATATTTTATATATAATATGTTTATGTTTTCCTTAATCTTCTTTATTTTTCATTTATTGCATACCTTTATGGCTTCCATTATGGGTATACGCGATATCTTCATTTTAGGAAGTGCGGACTACCGCCCCCTCAAAGTGATTCGATTCGTTATTGCCATATGTGGGATGTATAAATGATGGATTTAAAGTTATTATATATTATTTTATACTGGAATTATAATATACCTTTATATCATTATTATTTATTTCCATTAAAGTATGATATATAATTGAATGTAGCGTTCATGCGTACATACGGATTACCGTCTCCATGAACGGTGCATTTCATTTCTTATCCCCAAATGTAATGTACTATTATAAGTACATATATATAATTGATATATATGATTTATGTTACATCTAAATGAATAATATAATTCTGGAATTTAAATATACATATCTCTCATTTAGTTTTAATTCCATTAATATGACATAGAAATGAAAGTAGCGTTCATGAGTACATACGACTTACCCTGTCCATGAACGGTGCATTTAATTTATTACCTATAAATGATTATGTAATATTATAAATACATGTATATTCTGGATATATATGACATATATTATATCCAAATCATGTATATCATTCTGGATATAATGAATCTTTGACCACACGAACAACATGTAATTGTAAGAAATCCACTTTCGACTTAAGAACCAAATATTGACAAAACAAACATTATTAACTTAAATGATTACATAATATAACATGGAAATAATTTATATAAAAGGAATAATGAACTTGAAAATAGTTTTTAGGAATGTAGAAATTAACTCCAGTTTATTATTCAGGATGTTAAAGAATGATCGAGTCAAGTTGGACCCGAGGTAAGGGACTTCGTCTGAATCTCCATTCATTGAGGCATATTTTGTTCTAATACAAGGCTTTATTTTATATGGTGTATAAACACCTTTGACTTTTAATTTTATATAAAATAAATCTTTTTCTATGATGTGTTTTACTAAATGACAAAAAGTAATGTTTCTTTTAACGTACGCGGTGACAACGACCTTTTCCGCCGCCGCTAGTATTATTTGGTCTTTGGCTTCCTCAACAAGCCGTAATGTTTTTAAAATGAAATAAATACCATATACTCTTTTATGTAATTTGGTATTGAAAATGGTTTTTATAATGGATTTTTTATGTCAATATATTTAAGTGAATTATTGTGATAGAAATGTGGAAATGTTTTCTTTCCATTATATTTGTTTTATGTCATATGATTTTATAATGGTACTTGGGCATTTGACGGGTGGTTATGTGATAAACCATATGACGGGTGGTTCCGTGAATACCAGGATGAGTGGTTACGTTATAACCTCCAATGCATTGGGTATGGAAGTCGTCCGTATGGATATTCCATTATGTGACATGTGTGGAAGTCGACTGTATGGTTATTCCATTTAAGTATGTTTATGTCCTAAGTTACCTTTATATGCAATGTGTTTTTTATATGGGTTTTATGGTAATATTTTGGTTACAAAAGGGTAAGTATTGATCTTTTATTTAGTGAAGAGTTTCTACTACTTCATAAAGGCGAAAAGTATTACTTTGATAAAGTATACATGGTTTACTTGTTGTTTTGAAAAACTAATAGTTTTCATTCTTTGTGTTTCCCTTACTAAGCTTTTTATGTTCACCCAATGTTTTTTTGAAATTTTTTTTCACAGGACATAATGTGGAATAGTGTCAAGGATGGGATCAAGGGAAAGTCATGCTATATAAAACATGGAACAAGACATGTTTCTTTTTAAGAGTTTTTAATTTAGGGAAACTTAGTAGAAGTGTCTACATTGTAATCATTTGAGATGTAATAGTTATGATCTAATTATCTAAAACTCTAAACCTAAAAATATCCTCAATGGGAATTATTCATTTAATTCAATATTAAGTATTATTTAAGGCCGGGTCCTTATAGTTGGTATCAGAGGTCGGTTTAGACAACATTATGAGTTAGAAAATTGTTAAATTATAAATTAATTTATTGAATGACTGAAATGATATATCATTTAAAGATTACCATTTTGCTTCACCAACGATATTTCTATGTTAAGAATGGTTTTTTCTAGAGGAAACAGAACAACTTTTCTAGGAAGCCATACAGAGAGAAATGGCCTTTCAAATCAGTATCCTGAGATGGTTAGAATCAGAATTAAACAGTTTCTTGCAGTGATGGCTCAGTTGACTCAGGTGAAAAATGTCGGTTATTTTTATTGATGATATTTTGGTGTTTACTAAATGTAAATAGGAGAATGAAAGACATTTAAGGGTTATATTGAAAACCTTAAAAGAAAAGAAAATGTAGGGAAAATTCAGCAAGTGTGAGTTTTGTTTACAACAAATTTCTTTCCTTGGTCACATTGTTTCAAAAAAATGGCATAACTATTGATCCTGCTAAAACAAAAGTTGTTGGATAATGGCCAAGACCCACAAATGTACCTGAGAACTGTAGTTTCCTTGGTTTGGAAGGTTACTACAAAAGTTTTGTTGAAAAATTTTCATGGTTATCTAGTCCAATGAATAATCTTACTCGGAAGGGTGTTAATTTTATCTGGACAAAAGAGTGTGATGATTGTTTTCAAGAATTGAAACGAAGATTGGTGAATGCTCTAGTTTTGGAACTTCCATCCAAGAATGGTGAGTTTTTTATCTATAGTGATGCTTCATTGAAAGGACTTGGTTGTGTCATTATGCATAATGATCAGGTAATTGCTTATGCTTCACGACAGTTGAAAACTCATGAGGTAAATTACCCTACACATGATTTGGAATAATCTACTATTGTTTTCGCTTAAAAAATTTAGAGGCATCATTTGTGTGGAGTAAAGTGTGAAGTATATACTGATCACAAAAGTTTAAAGTATATATTCACTCAGAAATAATTGAACATGACACAGAGAAGATGGTTGTAATTAATCAAGGATTATGATTGTAAAATTCATTACCATACGGAAAAAGAAAATAAAGTGGCTGATGGTTTGAGTCGAAAAAGTAATGCTTCATTAACCATGATACGTTTGGAACGCGATCCTTTTGTTTTTTATTTGATGAACTTTGGCATAGAAGTTGTTGGTGCAGGAATCTCTTCTGTTTTGTTTCAGGTATCAGTGAAATATTCTCTATCAGACAGAATTAAGCAAGCACAGAAGCAAGATAGCGAGTTGCAGTAAATGGTAGAGCTTGTTCAGAATGGTAAGTTTCCTGAATTCAACATTGATAATTATTGTGTTTTGAGATTTGGGAAGAGATTGTGTGTGCCCTGTGATTCAGAATTGAAGAATGAGTTGTTATGTGAGGCTCATAGTTCCCCGTTTTCAGTTCATCCTGGCAGTACTAATATGTACAGAGATCTGCGGGAGTATTACTGGTGGGATGGAATGAAAAGAGATATTTCTGATTTTACTATGAAGTGTTTGACTTTCCAGCAGGTTAAAGCAGAGTGGCAGTTACCGAAAGGTATTCTTCAGCCTTTACTAGTGCCAGAGTGGAAATGGGAAAACATATCCACGGACTTTGTTGTGGGATTACTGAAGACATCTTGAGGTAATAATAAAATATGGGTTATTGTTGATCGATTAACTAAATCTGCTCATTTCCTTGCAATATGAGATACTTTTTCCCTATATCAACATTCCCGTTTTTATCTAAAAGAGATAGTCAGGTTACATGGAGTTCCCCTCTCCATTGTATCTTATCGTGATCCCAGGTTTACTTCTGACATTTGGAAAGGCCTTCAGAAGTCATTGGGTACTGAATTAAATTTTAGTACAGCTTTTCATCTGCAATCAGATGGCCAGTCAGAATGAACAATTCAGACATTGGAGGATATGTTACATGCTTGTTCGATGGATTATCAGGGAATTTGGGACCAACATTCTTCTTTGGTTGAGTTTTCTTATAATAACAGTTTTCATTCTAGTATAAAGATGGCACCATTTGAGACATTATATGGGAAGTGGTGTCGAACTCCGGATTTTTGGGATGAAGTAGGTGAAAGGAAGATGATGGGACCAGAATTGGTAGAAGAGATGGCAGAAAAAGTTCATTTGATTCAGAAACACATGAGAACATATCCGAGCAGAAAGAAAAGTTATGCAGATAACCAGAGGAAGGATCTATCTTTCGAGGTAGGTGATCATGTTTTTCTCAAAGTTTCACTGTGGAAAAGTGTGATGCGATTTGGTAAGAAAGGAAAGTTGAGTCCAAGGTTCATTGGACCATATCAAATTCTGGAGAAATTTGGATCAGTTGTTTACCGTGTGGCTTTACCTCCGATTTTATCTGAGGTAGACAATGTTTTTCATGTTTCGATGTTGAGAAAGTATATGCGAGATCCATCTCATGTTTTATGCCCGGAGGTAGTTCAGTTGGAAGAGAATCTATCTTATTAAAAACAGCCAGTCTAGATTCTTGACCGAAGAGAGAAGATGTTGAGAAATAAGGTAATTCACCAGTTATAGGTTTTGTGGAAAAACCATATGGTTGAAGAGGAAACGTGGGAATCTAAAAATTCTATGAGGGATAAATACCCCCACTTATATTGATAAGTGAATAAAATTGCGAGGACACAATTCCCAAAAGGGGGGGAAGGATGTTACATCCCAAGTAAATAAAGAATAATGAATTTTCATTTTTATTAATATTTATAAATTAAATATTAATTTTACTTTAAAGGGGTTGCTATGTTCGATAGTGTACCCGATACACAACAATGAGTTTCATTGAAATCTTACGTTGCACACTAGTAATAAAATAGTATTATTTTAAATGGTAGTTAACACATAGCCGTTGTATTGGCGGGAATGGATAGAAATAACTAAAATACGATTATATATGTTTTTTAAATGTTTTTACATTTATCTAATAAAATACAATGTCTTAAAATACAGAAAGAATTCAATTTTAGGCATATATACCCTAATTTTTCACTAAAGGTTCACTTATCGCCTATTGATGGCGAACCTTCATTAAATATAGTTTTGGTCACTCTTATAAATTCTATTAGACCAAAAAAAATTCCTCTTTAGAATCGGGACATCAAAATTTACTTTGTGTAAATTTTTGGTATTTTTCCGATAAAGTTCAGTTTTTAATGAATAGTGAAAACTGTTGTATTTTAATTCAAAACCACTTTTTAATCTAATTTGTTTATATGATTATATTATATTTTTAATTGGTTTTAAAGTGAAATTATAATATATTTTTACCAATTAATCTAATAGTGGTCATTGAAATTAATTTCACTTTGAAATTGGACTTAAACTACTATCAATCTTTTGATATATATTGTTTTATTAAAACACGCTATTTGTTCTGACAGTGGGAATTAATTATTAAATTAATTAATGTAACATATAAGTTTTGAATTTTATAAAATAGAAATCATTTTTTAATTCAGAATATCAAATATATCTTATGATGAAGTTTTGGTATTTTTCAGAAAAACTTCAATTTTTGATGAATAGTGAAACCACTAAGTGGTACTTAAAAAACTGATTTTTCATTTAAATGAAATTTTACCATCTCTATGTTTTGAATTTCAAAAATCCGACATACATGGTTGTCATTAAGAAGTAAAATGTGGTTCAATGGGATTAAAATAATTTTTTGTTGAATAGTAACTTTTATGTTTTTAATGGCGATTAGAGGTAATTAGTGTAGTTTAAGGTAAAAATAATGTTTTAATAATATGAAAAGACCTATACACATGTCCTACCCTTATTGGATGTGTCATGGCCGACCAAGACAATCCATGGGTCAACTTGGGGACCCCATTGAGCCACTTTGGTTGGAAAATGACATTAATAACTTTTTATTTAATGTAAAAGTAAAAATGTCACAAACATGAGTTGTTTTACTAAAATAATTTTTAAATCAGGATATAAAAGTCATATTTTTTACTATAAAAATTCATTAGAAAGATAAAAAGATTTCCTACATCATGATATTTTGTTTATAATTTTTAGACATTAAATAAATTAAATTATTTATGGAATCATGATGATGAATCAATTACCTCAGTATTTAATGATTTAAATAAAATTAAAAGATAATGTAAAATATAAGACCTAGACATGTCAAAAACCTATTGGATGAGTATATTTAGAACTCATATCACCGTATCCTCTAAATATATAATTTTGGGACCTTTTAAATCTGAGAAGCATTTTATGATAATGTAACCTTTTACAACTTTCCAAGAGTGGCCCTCCTCTCCTCTTATAAAAGGCCCCCACCTCTACCACCTTACCCACACTTACAAACCTTTGGTTCGGCCAAACCCTGCCCATTTTGTCTCTCCACATCCCTCTCTAACTCTTAGAAGCCTCACATTGGGCACAAGTCTTCCCAAGGAAGCCTTTGATCTCAAATCAAAAAGGGTAACCCGTTTTAAGGTAATGTATTCACTTGTGTTCTTTTGTTTTATTTTGCTTCTCCAACCCCCTAAACTTTTTTTATTAATTTCTTTTGTAACAAATAAAGTATCTTAAATATACTAGGATGTTTTTATAAGAAGAATTCATGCTACACTTACACACACCTACATCTAATGGTTAAATAACATACTGTTTCTGTGGATGGCGAATTTCTACCTCACGAAACGATGATTGTTCAGTATTATTCTAACACCTTCAATGGTGGCCATTATGATGTCACTATATTTATATTTGATATATAATATGATCATTTTTTCCTTAATCTTCTGTATTTTTCATTTATTTCATACCTTTATGGCTTCCATTATGGGTATACGTGATATCTTCATTTTAGGAAGTGCGGACTACCGCCCCCTCAAAGTGATTTGATTCGTTAATGCCATATGTGGGACGTATAAAGGATGGACTTAAAGTTATTATATATGATTTTATACTGTAATTATAATATACCTTTATATCATTATTATTTCTTTCCATTAAAGTATGAGATAGAAATGGAAGTAGCGTTCATGCGTACGTACGGCTTACCGTCTCCATGAACGGTGCATTTCATTGCTTATCCCCAAATGTAATGTACAATTATAAGTACATATATATAATGGATATATATGATGTATGTTACATCTAAATTATTAATATAATTCTGTAATTTAAATATACATATCTCTCATTTAGTTTTAATTCCAATAAAATGACATAGAAATGAAAGTAGCGTTCATGCGTACGTACGGCTTACCGTCTCCATGAACGGTGTATTTCATTTCTTAACTCTAAATGATTATGTAATATTATAAATACATGTATATGCTGGATATATATGATATATATGATATCCAAATCATGAATATCATTATATATATAATGATCCTTTGACCACACGAATGACATGTAATTGTAAGAAGTCCACTTTTGACTTAAGAACCAAATATCTACAAAACAAACATTATTAATATAAATGATTACATAATATAACATGGAAATAAGTGATATAAAAGGAATAATGAAATTGAAAATAGTTCTTAAGAAAGTAGAAATTAACTCAAGTTTATTATTCAGGACATTAAAGAAGGATCGAGTCAAGTCGGACCCGAGGTAAGGGACTTCGTCTCAGTCTCCTTTCATTGAGGCATATTTTGTTCTAATACAAGGTTTTATTTTATACGTTGTATAAAACCCTTTGAAATTTAATTCTATAGAAAAGGAGTCTTTTTATATGAATAGTTTTACTAAATGAAAAAAAGGAATGTTTCTTTTAACGTACGCGGTGACAATGACCTTTTCTGCCACTGTGAGTATTATTTGTTCTTTGGATTCCTCAACAAGCCGTAATGTTTTTAAAATGAAATTAATACCATATACACTTTTATGTGTTTTGGTATTGAATTTTTTTTTATAATGGATTTTTTATGTCAATATTTTAATGTTATATATTGTGATAGAAATTTGGAAATGTTTTATTTCCATTATATTTGTTTTATGTCTTATGATTTTATAATGGTACTTGGACATTTGACGGGTGGTGCCGTGAATACCAGGACGGGTGGTTACGTTATAACCTCCAATGCATTGGGTATGGAAGATGGCCGTATGGCTATTCCATTAACTGACATGTGTGGAAGCCGACAGTATGGTTATTCCATTTAAGTATGTTTATGTCACAAGTAACCTTTATATGTTATGTGTTCTTTATATGGGTTTTTTTGTAATCCTCTGGATACAAAAGGGTAAGTACTGATCTTTTATTCAGTGAAGAGTTTCTACTACTTCATAAAGGTGAAAAGTATTACTTTGATAAAGTATACATGTTTTACTTGTTGTTTTGAAAAACTAACATTTTTCATTCTTTGTGTTTCCCTTACTGAACATTTTATGCTCACCCCAAGTTTTTTTGAAATGTTTTTCATAGGACATAATGTGGAATAGTGTAAAGGGTGGGATCAAGGGAAAGTCATTCTATATAAAACATGGAGCTAGACTTGTTTATTTTTAATAGTTTTTATTTTATGGAAACTTAGTATAAGTGTCTACTTTGTAATCTTTTCAGATGTAATAGTTATGATCTAATTCTCTAAAACTCTAAGCCTAAAAACATCCTCAATGGGAATTATTCATTTAATTAAATATTAAGTAATGTTTAAGGTTGGGGCCTTATAACATAAGTATCATAAATATACTATGATGTTTTTATACTATGTTTTTGACCTAAACATACACATAATTCTATCTAATGGTTAACGAACATACTGTTTACCAGTACAGAAAACTACCGCATCATGAAATCAAAATTCATCATTTTTCCATTAACGCCTCTCATGGTAGAAATTATGACTGAAAATATATTTATATTATATATATATATTTAATATTTAGTATGTATTTAAAATTCATTAATTCTTTTACAACTTATATCTTTTTAATTTTAATTCTATGTAAAAGTGATAACATAGTTTGTGGAAGTGTGGATTACTGTGTCCTCAAAGCAATGTGATTCTTTCACACTATATATGGAACGTATAAAGATTGGTTTTAATTTAAAAAAATTTACATAAAAACCACTATATTATATTAACTACAGAATTAACTACCTATAAATATAATATATATCAATTTCATCTACCCTTTCACACACTTAAAAATTTATAATGTCGTTTCTGGACGTGTGGACAACTACATCCTCAACTTGATGTGATTCATTTTTTACATCAAAATAATTATATATATAAGAATATATAATTAAATAACATGAAATTTATTATATAATGTGTATTCTATAATGATATTATGTTACTTACCTTTTTTCCATAATGGTCACTGAAAAAAGGGAATGTTACTCGGGCATACGTACGGCATACCGTCTCCATGATTGTGACATTGATTCATTTTTAATAACAATATTTAATTATTTATTTTAAAAATAAAATTTATTTTTACATATGATAATTACTTAATTGTTATTTTGGATATGTTATCTGATTATCCCTTTGACCTTAGTTGACCTAATAATGTTTTTTTTCACACATAAACCAAATTTTTTCAAATGAAACTCACGTAATCATAATTGTTTAAGTAGTTTTATAGAGCATAGTACTAAGTAAAACAAAATGAATTTTAAACATGAAAATGGTTAAAAATACTTTAAATAATTTACATATGCTTTTTATTCATGAATATAGAGACACATGAGATAAAATGGACCCAAGTTAATGTATTTTTCCTAAATTTACATTCCATTGAGTTGTATTTGTTGTTATTCACATAATTTATTTTATTTATTGTATATAATACCATTGGAAATAATATAAACTGAAAATCTTTATTCTCGTGTTATTATATGTATAATTTAATGTTATTACTTCATGGATAATATGATTCAAATGTTTCAAAGTTGTATAGGACACTTTAGAATGTTTAATGATTGTCATCCTCAAAAACGATTTTAATGATTTTGATTGCAATCTCACATTATTTTGTGATTGTTAAAATTATGTTGAAATAATAACATACTGCACATAATTTCTTATATATGGTGAACATACATCCAAATTTTCATGTAATATCACGATTAAATCATTCCACATGATATTGTTAGTAATAATTTGAATTATTTAATATAAGGGGATTTGAGTTAAATGTCACCAAGTGGAAAATAATTATATAAACCAAATTATTTTCAATGGGTTATATTTCACCCAATACTAGAATTCTATGTTATAACAATGGTTTCAAACCACTGGGATAGGCCGTAAAACCATTGGGAAATCCTACCCCAACAGTTTCAATAACTATTGGCATGTGGGTTGTTGGGGTAGGCCAATACCAACAGCTCACATGGAAACATTGCTATAGCGTGTTTCAGATTTCAATATTCCAACAATTCATTGTGAAATGTTGGGATAAAGTTATTCCAATGATTTAAAACCGTTGGAAAATCCCTATACCAATGGTTTAAACCATTGGTATATATCTCTGCAAATTTTTTCTCTAGGAAATAGAATTATGTTGTTCCAAAGGTTCAACATGAACTATTGGAATAGAGTTATACCTATGGTTTACAACAATTAGAATAAATATACACCAATAGTTTTATCCATTGTAAAAAATATGTACCAATGGTTTGGAACAGTAGGCCTATTACTATACTAATAGTCCAAAATGTACCATTAGTATAGGATATAATAATTATACAGAGGTAATTAAATGGTTTTGAACCTTTGGAATGGACCCCCACTCAATTTCACACATAGAGCCTACAATAAAACAAACTAAAATCAAACACAAAAAACACATTGCAACCTGCAACCTTTAATCACAAAAAAACACACTGCAAACCTGAATCCTCCAATAATACAAAATACACACAAAAATCATTGCAAACACAAATAAAACTAACTGAAAACATATATAAACTCACTATAATAACCTTAAATCACACATAAAAAACCCAAAAACACACTGAATTCAAACACAAAAACTCACTACAAACACACAAAAACTCACAACAACCTCCAATAAAACACAAATACTACAATCCCCTGATGAATGTAAAATTTTTAGGATACAGTGATTCAACAATGATTCTTATGAGGGTGGAATTAATAGGATGCAGGGATTCAACCATGATCCTAATGAGTGTTTAATTCTATGGATACTAGGATTCCACCTTCATGTCTATGGTATTCCTTTTGTAATCCCCTTGTATTTGATAATTTGACTATAGATTTGGGAATTCCAAAGTTGTTTTGAAATGGAATCTATGGACATTGAAACTATATTTCTCAACATCATGGGAATTGGATGATACTAGATGATGTTTTACTTCCTAATACATCTATAAATTTACCATTTTGCCTAATAGTATTTGATTTCTTAGGATTCTTATGACAACCCTGCTTTTATTACAAACTTAAACATGATTTATTACATAAACTATTCACCTTATACAACATGGATGATCAAGAGGTCTAGTGTATTTGGGGATTAGGATTATTAAATAAAAACTTAAAACATGAAATACAACATCTTTATTGAAAACTTCCATTACATGACCTCTAAATTCCCTCGTACATATCATTTTATGGGATGACCTGAGGACATGCATAAAAAAAGCGGTGAGCTATAAAGCCCAGTAAGGGAATAAACATGGAATACATGAGGAGTAAAATAAATGTTATACAATAGTAATATCAATAGAGCACAAGAGAAATATTAACATAAAGGTATGATAAAGCATGATAATCAAAACATTGAAATGTGGCAACAACACTTAACATTGAATTAGCATGAGCCAGAGCTCATTGCACATGGACCATGAGTAAACTCTCATTGCACATGAAGCATGAGTAAACCATAATTTCACTTGAATTAGAATGATTCAACACTCATTTCACATGACTTATAATGATACGATACTTTACCCAATGCATTGGAGTGCTATAAGGGCACACGCTTCTTAAACATTTCATTTCATGTATAAGTGTGCCACATGGATCATAAAACATGGATTCAAAAAACATAATCATTTATTCCACGATAAAGGAATGTGGAATTCATACATGAAACTTTATAATCAATAAGTAAATTTTCATAAAGGTGAATACCCTTGATGGACAAATGGGCATGGTATTTCACTACAAAATGGCATTGGCATAGAAAATCGGTGCAATTTTGGCAGCGTAACAGCGTGACGTAAGAATTCATAAAAAAAGTTGATGAGAGAGAAAGGGGTTCCTCATAATGTTTATATGTAATGGAATGTAATGATGTCATATAGATACATGTCCCAATAATTGTAGTGGAATTTAGATTCATGATACAAAGGTATTGCTTGAATGTAAATGTGGAGAGAGAAGTTCCTTTTGGAATTTTGGCATAGTAACGGGTGTACAAGTGAGGCATTTAATGAGATAGAAAGTGGTATTACATAATTCAAACAATAAGAGGGCAGTATGGGGGAGGTTTGAAACCATACCCAAGAATTTCTAATTGAAATTAAAAGGGCATAACAATATTCAAAAAATTGGACAAAAAAAAGTGAAAGGACGAAAAACCCTTTCTTGGAAGTATGCTTCCAAAGGCTACAGAGAGGCTTGAGAGAGGCTTCATGGTATCTTGGGGCACCTTGGGAGGATTCTAGAGAGAGTAGGTCAGAGTCTGGACGAACTCCAAAGGCTTTGAGTGAGGAGGAAGTGGGATCTTTGGTGGGTTTATATAGGAAAGGTGAGGTAATTCTTTATTATTTAGGTTTGGGACCCCTTATATTAAATTAATCAAACAACAAACCATCCCATGGTTTTTTCCCATGGTTTTTGGAAAATATAAGAGGAAAAAAATATTTTATAAGGCCAAATTCTGAACTTCTTAAAATAATGGGGTTGCTTATGTGGAGGTGAGTCAGAATCCGATGGAAAATAATTTAAAAAGACAAGATATTTAATAAGTCTTGAGGGGTCCATTAATGCTTTGAAAAGAAAGTCAAAAAAACCCAAAATCACATTATTTTAATGGTAAAAAATATATTGGCCGAAAATAATGCTTATAGTATTTTATTACATCACTATTGGTTCATTATGATGTCATAAAACACATTATATATTTAAACGATATTTAATTTTTACCCAAAAATTTGACTGTCTCAGAAAATTATGAAAAATTAACCATTGTATAATTTTGATGTCTTGATTCCAAAAATATCATTTATTTTATCTAAATAATTTCCTAAATATTTTATTTTTCACTTTGAAAATAAAAACCGACATTTATTGAAAATTCTCGGGTTTTTGACAAAAATGGCTTTCAAACCTTAATAAAAATTATAATTGCATTCATAAAATTATATGATCCTTTATATATGATAAAATTAATTTAATAATAACAATAATAATATTTTATTAAAACATTATTTAATTCAAAAATCCCATAATTTAATAAAATAGAATTCATAACTAAATAATAACTAAAAACACTATATGCACTTTAAAAACTATTTACAATGTAACAATAATGACAAGAAAGTATATTCATTATTATATAAAAAAATAATTTACATGAACATAGTAATAGCTATTTGTTACATAACCCCTTAAAACATCCGCATAAGACCTAAGGGTAAGGTGTGTGATAGTGACAGACTCTTGGGGTGGCTCGGATAACATCGCTCGAGTGGTAATTTATATCAACTTCCACTTTTCCCATAGATGGTCATGTTTGATCTTGACATGATGAGGCTCATCTTGGGCTTGGTTAAGAGTGAAGCCTAAATACACTACCTCTTTTCCGAGATTTGACAAATGGGCTTCATATGGAGCAATTCTACTGGATGAGGCCATCTCTTCTTTTATCTGAGTAAATTGGATTTGTTAAAGCCCTATATTTATAATAATAATGTGATCACTGTTTCAATAGCTATAAAAGTAATAGTCACAATTCTTAACATAAAACCAAAAAATATGACATTTTATATAAACATTTTACATAAAGAGACTTTTAACTAGATCAAGAGGGATTTCCATTAGTGAAACATTGGGTCGTTACAAGATTCCCCCTTAAGAAATTTCGCCCTTGAAATTTCCTTTTTCCCACACTAAAACAGATGTGGGTAACTCAGCATCATCATTTCCTCTGATTCCCAAGTTGCTTCTTCAAACTTGTGGATTCTCCACAAAAACATGACAAGGGGCGTTGTCTTATTTCGTAGAACTTTCTTTTAATGATCTAAGATCTTCACTGGTTTCTCCTCATAAGAAAGATCATCCTCCAACTATACCACCTCAGAAGAGAGTACGTGTGAAGGGTCAGGTATGTAATACCTTGAGAGGGGTACATAAGAGACATCATGTACTTTGGCCATTGTAGGTGGAAGTGATAGTCGATAGGCTATAGCCCCGACACAATCAAGAATCTTGAAGGGGCCGGTGTACCTTGGACATAACTTCCCTTTCTTTCCAAACTTCATGACCTTCTTCCACGGAGATATGCATTGAAAAACCATGTCTCCAACTTTAAACTCAAGTTATCGTTGATGATTATCTGCATAACTCTTCTGTCAACTATGGGCTGCCATGATATGATGTTGAATGGTTTTCACCTTCTCCATCATTTCTTCAACCATTTCTAGTCCGAGAAACTTACGTTCACTGACCTCATCCCAACATGTCGGTGTTTGGAACCTTTTCCCTTAAAGGGCTTCATATGGTTCCATTTGGATGCTCGAGTGGAAACTGTTATTATAAGAGAACTCAGCCAGAGGAAGATGTTGATCCCATACTCCTTTAAATTCCATTGAGCACACTCTCAACATATCCTCAAGTGTTTGGATAGTCTTCTCGTATTGGCCATCAGTTTGGGGATGATAGGCTGTACGAAAGATCAGTCCAGTGTTCAGAGATTTTTTAAGACTCTTCCAAAACATAGAGGTGAATCTTGGATCTTGGTCAGACACAATAGATAGTGGTACTCCATGAAACCTTACCACTTACATGATACATCTCCTTTCCAGTTGATCCAATGAGAAATCCTCCCTAATAGAAATTAATTGTGCACTCTTTGAAAGGTGATCCACAACAACCCAGATTGCATTATTGCCTTTGGATGTCCTCAAATGTCAGGTGAAAAAGTCCAGGGTGATGTTCTCCCATTTCCATTCTGGTATAGGTAATGGTTGCATCATCCCCTTAGACTTTTTCCTCTCTGCCTTCACTTTCTATCACACCAGGAACTTTGATGTATATTTAGCGATCTCTTTTTTCATATTATCCCACCAAATGTTTTCTCAGAGATCTCGATACTTATTTGTGCTCCCTGGGTGAATAGAGAAATTTGAACTATGTGCGTCATCCAAAAGTTCCTTCTTCAGATCCCGAATTGATGGAACACATATTCTTTTCCCAAATCGCACAATTCCTTCTTCATTAACATTAAAATCCAATGGTTTTACATTTATGATAGCTTCCACTTTTTCTTGAATTCCCACATCATCCTTTTGAGCATCCTTTAACCATTCCAGAAGAGACGGTTGAGAAATTATTTTTGAAAGCATTGATGATGTTCCCTTCTTTATGATTCCCATGTCCATCTTCTTCAAGTCTAAGAAGATTGGATCCCACTCAATTCTCATCATTGATAGAATCGATGGGCCCTTTCTACTTAGGGCATCTGCCACCTTGTTCGCTTTCCAAGGGTGGTAATGTATTGAAAAGTCATAATCCTTGATGAGCTCTATCCATATTCTCTAGAGCATGTTAATCTCTTTCTGTGTGGAGATATATTTTAGACTCTTGTGGTCAGTATATATCTCACATTTCTCCCCATTGAGATAATGCCGCCATATTTTCAAGGAATAGATCACCAAATCCAACTCCAGATCATGCGTTGGATAGTTTCGCTCATGGATTTTCAACTACCATGAGGCATAGGATATCACTTTTCCATTATATATCATCACACATCCTAAGCCCTTCTTCGAAGCATCACTAAATATCACAAAAATTTCCCTACTTGTGGGTTAATTGAGCACGGGCACAATGATAAGCCTCTTTTTCAACTCATTGAAGCTTTCTTAGAATTCATCACTCCATGAAATAATTACCCCCTTTCGTGTAAGCTTGGTAAGAGGGTTATACAATCGTGAGAACTTTCTCACAAATCGTCGATAATATCTAGATAACCCCAAACAGCTACGAATATATGTTACCAATGTTGGCCTCGGCCATCCCTAAAATGAATCTTTTTTGGAGGGATCCACAGATATCCCATTGCATGTAATGATATGGCCCAAGAATGAGACTTCCTTCAACCAGAACTCATACTTCCTGTACTTTTCAAAGAGCTTGTCCATTCGTAAAGTCTCCAGTATAGTTCTTAAATGATCCTCATGATCCTCCTTGGTTTGGAGTATATTAGAATATCATCTATAAAGACTACCAAAAATTTGTCTACGTAATCTCTAAAGACTCTATTCATCATGTCCATGATTTTTTTGGAGCATTGGTGAGTCCGAAAGGCATTACTATGAATTCATAGTGCTCATATCTTGTATAAAAAGCAGTCTTGGGGAAATCTTCCTTCTTCACCCTTACTTGATAATATCCCGACCGCAAATCTACCTTGAAGAAGTATTGTGATCCATGTAGCTGATCGAACAAGTCATCGATCCGTGTAAGAGGATACTTGTTCTTTATCGTGATTTTGTTATGTTCATGATAATCGATGCAAAGCCACATTGACCCATTCTTCTTCTTGACGAAGAGGACTGGTGCACCCCATGGTGAAGCACTTGGGCATATAAACCCTTTATCCAGATTCTCCTGAGTTGTTTCTTCATCTCTTCAAGTCCCACGATAGCCATTCTATATGGAGTCTTGGATATTGGTAGCAACCCTGGTATAAGTTCAATTGAGAATTCAACATTTCTTCTAGGAGGAAGACCAGGCTGTTCCTCGGGAAACACTTCAGTGAATTCCCTCACAATAGGTATTTCTTCAAGGATGGTTTCTTCCTTGGACTCAATCATCTGTGCCAGATACTCATGCTCATAGGGCAGTAATATCCATGTTTGAGATGATGGAGCTAAAGGATATTCACCTTCCTCCTTACACTTGTAAAGAATCAGGGGTCGATTCTCCAAATGGAGTGTGATTTCCCTCTCCCAACAATTTATGTTGACTCTATATAAGGAAATTCAATTCATGCCAAGAATTGCATTAAATTCAACCAGAGGGAGTATGACGAGTTTCGCCGGGAAATTCAATCCAAATATTATAACAGGAGAGGATTTATATTAATGGGATGCAATGATAACCCCATTTTCCGTACTTACCAACATTTTCACTTCCATGATTTGTGGTGGTGCTGGGATTGTTCTACTAAACTTTTGAGATATAAAAGAATGCGTAGAACTTGAATCAAAAAAGTGTGTTCACTATTATTGAATGAATAACTAGCGTACCTATCACCACTTCGTTGTCGGGGTACACTTCAGCAGAAGTGATGGCAAAAGCTCTTCCTTGATGCCTTATAGGTTGTTGGTTGCCTCTGAAAACCCTTGGTCTAGGGCACTGATTTTAAAAATTCCCTAGTTCTTTGTACTTGTAGCAATGAAAAACTCGTTGAGGTTCGAATGGAGTGTTCCTCTCCTCTATCACAGTCGCGGGTATTTCTTGCCGACAGTTAACAGCTAGGTTCCCTTCTCTTCCACACCTAAAGCATTTCCTCGTCCCCTTGAGGAAATTTCCAGGGTTCTTCTTTCATCACTTTTGGCAAAGTGGGGTGCTGGATCTTCTAAGAACCATTGGATTTATCCATCGAACTGCCAACATTGAAGTCCACCATATGCTTCTTGTCCCCGTGATACCCCTGTGATTCCCCGATCTCCATTTCGACCTTTAGGGCACATCAGAAAATTTCATCATAGCTTTCGAAGTCACAGATCACTAATGCTTCCAACAGGCTAGGCTTCAGCCTACCAAAGAAGCAGTCAACCTTGCATTCGGGGGTAATGACAAATCTTGAAGCGTATCTTGGAAGCCTTGTGAATTTTTCCTTGTACGCTCCAACAAATTCTTCATCTTTTTTCTTGAG
Source organism: Viscum album (assembly GCA_963277665.1). Lineage (NCBI taxonomy): Eukaryota > Viridiplantae > Streptophyta > Magnoliopsida > Santalales > Viscaceae > Viscum > Viscum album. The sequence goes on along the minus strand of OY728121.1, from coordinate 350,209,258 downwards.
GTAAAGGAAGTCCCTTTCCATCTTAAGCCGGAGGGTGCATGGGAAATATTTATCGAAAAACATTTTCCATAAATCCTTCCATTCCAACACCTCGATCTCCTCCTCAGGCTTTGTATTTTTGATCAACGTCCACCATTTATTAGCTTCACCCACTATACGATATGCCTCTAGGAGAACCTTCTCTTATTCAAAACTTTAAAGGATTGATAAGATCTTTTCAAAGGAGTTGATCCATTGTTCATCGATTGTGGGATCAGATGATCCACTAAATATGGGAGGCCATTGTCTCATGAAGCTCTCGATAGAGACTTGTTCTTTCTTTGGGGGTTTGGACATTCCTCTTGACCCATGTTTCTATTCAAAGATTTAGTTATCTAAGAGAGAAGTATGACAATGTTCATGATTCCCTCTCACATTGGATTGGGCATCTCATTAGCATAGTCATCACACTGATCTTCACACCAGTTGTTAGCCCGAGTCCTCCTATTATAGGCCATTGGCTAGAATAAAAGGAAAGTTAGGGGTAACACATAAAGGGTAATCCAAAGACAATAGTTGATGACTTATAAATAAACATTTATTTCCTAAACTCAAGAGTCTATAGGCGTCAATCTAGGCTTTTCATGATCTAATTTCTATCATATATTCTTTGGGAAATTCTTTTAATTCATTTAATAAGGGTTTATACTAAGCTTTTGAATTTAGCAAAACATATCCCCTGGGAGTGTCGTAACCAAGAGTGCAGTAAGGCCCATTGTCGTGCACCAGTTCCTGTTCGAGTCTAGCTCAAAGATGTGTTTTCGGGTTTTACCCCTAGGATACATCTGTCCCAGAGCCGCCTCTACCTACTCGTATCCAGAAAAGCATGTATTTTCATGATAACCCACTTACTCAATACTCACCAAAACATAGGGACGTTTTTATTGTACTTAGACTTATATATAAGTCTTTACTAGGGTTTTATAATCCTAATCCCAAAAATAACTAAACTAATCCTCTGATACCAACTATAACAATCCTCCTTTTATAAAAAACATAAAAATGATTTATTACATAAACTATTCACTTGATACAACATGGATGATTGAGAGTTCTAGTGTATTTAGGGCTTAGAATCATTACATAACAACTTAAAACATGAAATACAACATCTTTATTGAAAACTTCAATTACATGACCACTATATTCCCTCGTACTTAGCATTTCATGGGATAGCCTGCAGACATGAATAAGAAAAGGGGTGAGCTATAAAGCCTAGTAAGGGAATAAACATGGAACACATGAGGAGTACAATACATGTTAGAGAATTGTAATATAAATAGAGAAAAAGAGAAACATTAACCTAAAGGCATGAAAAATCATGATAATCATTACATGTAAATGTGGCAACAACAGTTAAAATGGAATTAGCATGAGCCAAAGATCATTACACATGGAGCATGAGTAAATTCTCATTGCACATGAAGCATGAGTAAACCCTCATTTCATTTGAATTATCATGAGTCAACACTCATTGCACATCAAGTATCATGATACTATACATTACCTAATGCATTGGAGCGCTATAAGGGCGTAGCCTTCTTAAACATTTCATTTCATGAATAAGTGCACCACATGGATCATAAAACATGGATTCATAAAACATAATTATTTATTCCATGATAAAGAAATGTGGAATTCATACAAGAAACTTTATAATCAAGAAGTGAATGTTCATAAAGGTGAATACCCTTGCTGGAGAAATGGGCATGGTATTCACTACACAATGGCACTGGCTTAGAAAATCGATGCAATTTCGGCAGCGTAACGGCGTGACGTAAGAATTCATAAAAATGGTTGATGAGAGATAAAGGGGTTCCTCATCATATTTATATGTAATGGATAGTAAAGAGGTCATATAGATAAATTTCCCAACAATTGTAATAGAATTTATATTCATGATACAACAGTATTGTTTGACTGTAAATGAGGAGAGAAAAGTTCCTCTCCGAATTTTGGCATAGTAACGTGTGTACATGAGAGGAATTTAATGAGAGATAAAGGGGTATCCCATCATTCAAACAATAAATGGGAAATATTGGGGAGGTGAGAAACCATACCCCAGAATTTATAATTGAAATTAAAAGGGAATAACAATATTAAGAAAATTTGACAAACAAAAGTGAAAGGAAGAAAAACTATTACTTGGAAGTGTCCTTCCAAAGGCTATAGAGAGGCTTGAGAGAGGCTTCTTGGGAGCTTGGGGCACCTTGGGAGGATTTTATAGATATTAAGGTAGAGTATGGACGAACTCCAAAGGCTTTGAGTGGGGAGGAAGTGGGAGCTTGTGTGGGTTTATATAGGAAAGATGAGGGAAATATTTATTATTTAGGTTTGGGACCCCTTATATTAAATTAATCCAAACCAAAAACCATCCCATGGTTTTTTACCATGGTTTTTTGCAAAGGGAAGAGGAAAACTATATTTTATAAGGCCAATGTCCGTACTTCTTAAAATATTTGGGTTGCTTATGTGGAGGTGAGTCACACTCCAATGGAAAATAATTTAAAAAGACAAGATGTTTAATAAGTCTTGAGGGGTCCATTAATGCTTTCAAAAGTAAGTCAAAAAACCCCAAAATTACATTATTGTAATGGTAAAACATATATTGGATGAACATAAAGGTTATAGTAATTTATTACATCCCTATTGGGTCATCATGATTTCATAAAACACAATATATATTTAAAATGTATTTAATTTTTACCGAGATAATTAACTGTCTCAGAAAATTACGAAAAATTCACCGTTGGATAATTTCTATGACCTGATTCCAAAAATATCACTTATTTTATCTAAATAATTTTCTAAATATGTTAATTTTCACTTCTAAAATAAAAACCGACATTTATAAAAAAAATCTAGGGTTTGGACAGAAATTGCTTTCAAACCTTAATAAAAATTATAATTGCATTCATAAAATTATATTATCATTTATATATAATAAAATTAATTTAATAATAATAATAATAATATTTTATTAAAATATTATTTAATTCAAAAACACCTTAATTTAATAAAATAGAATTCTTAATAAAATAATAACTAAAAACAATATTTGCACTTTAAAAACTATTTACAATGTATCAATAGTGACAAGAAAGTATATTCATTATTATATAAAAAAATAATGTACATGAACATAGTACTAGTGATATGTTACATAACCCCTTAAAACAGCTGCATAAGACCTAAGGGTAAGGTGTGTGATGGTGACAGACTCTTGGGGTGGCTCTAATAACATCGCTCGAGTGGTAATTTCTATTAACTTCCACTTTTCTCGTAGACAATCACGTTCAATCTTGAAATGATGAAGCTCAGCTTCGGATTGGTGAAGAGATAATCCCAAAGACGCTACCTATTTTCCGATCATAGACAAATGGGCTTCGTATGGAGCAATTCTACTTGATGAGGCCATCGCTTCTTTTGTCTGAGTAAATTGGATTTTTTAAAGCCCTATATTTATACTAATCATATGACTACTGTTTCAATGGCTATAAAAGTAATGATCACAATTCTTAACATAAACCCAAATAAGATGACATTTTATATAAAATTTTTACAAAAAGAGACACTTAACTAGATCAGGAGGGATTTCCATTAGTGAAACGTTCGGTCATTACAATTCTTGTCAATTAGTTATGGGATTGCTGCAATTAGTTTTCCTAGGCCCATTCCCCTAGGAAATATTGGTTCAAAATACTAATTGGATATATTATTTTCCAAGAGTATGGGAATTGGTTTTAAATGATACACTAGTTAGAACAGTTTCATGACATGATCAAAGAAACTTTAGCACTATAAGAAGTAGGTTGGTCAATCACAAGTGTCACATTAGAGCCTAAGGATCAATAGTTAGTTATTTATTTATAATAAATAACTTATAAATTTATTTTTCTAAGAATATCACATGTAGCGATACACATTTAATAGTTCTTTATCAAACTATATTAGTGGTTCCCTGCTATGTTGTACATTCATCAAGCTTGAGAGACCATGACACTTTGGCACCTAAGAAGAATTATTACATGCATATATGATTAAAATGTGTAAAGTATCATTGTTACATGATATTGATGGAGGTGTTCATATGGTTTAATGATTGAGATGATGTGAGACTCGAAGATGTATTTGAGACTATTTTTCCTTTTATATTCATTTTTTATATATGGGGTCAATTTTTTGGGAGACCACTGTATCTTAGTATTTATATATTTAATTTCAATTCAGTTATTTATTATCATGTGTGCTATAATTTTCATATCATTGATGTTGATTGGTTTATTTTCAACCGTTGTTTTCACTCTGATATAGGGTATAGTCTTCAAATGGTATGATCCTAGAACCTCATTGTTAATCGATATCCTCTATGTATAGAAAGGTGTGCCTAAGGTCTAGTGGTAAGTCCTTGATTCAAGCACCACTCAGTGGATTTGGACCAGGGGATGGATGTTACAAGGGTATTGATACTCATGAATTAATCATGTAATCATAGGGTTACACCTTCAAGCATGTGGATATGATATACAAAAATGGGTTCTAGGTATGATTTTATAGTAAGATCTAGGGTGATCCAAAAATAGCTTACTTTGTGTTCTCATAAAATTAACCAAAGGGGGATAACCCATAAGGTCATATTGCATAGAGTGTAGGGATATAATTTTTATGGTCTAGTTTCAAGGAACAAGGGGATATATAGAATATAAATAAATAGAGGTAAAATGATCTTATATTGATTTTATATCCTAGGGATTATTAAGAACACCTCCGGTATGAGTGCATATATTTTAAGGTCATGGTATTTGGACTGGAGCATTTTTATAAATATTGTGATAATGTACATGATAATGTGAAATTATATGGTGGGAAATAATTACGTATGTGAATTTATTATATCCTTATCACCTAATGAAATCCAAGTGAACCTCTCACATCGATATAGCTCATAGTCGGAGGAAGGGGCATCATCTAAGAATTAGGATACACTGGGGATCGACATGGGTCTGTTACAATCCCTATGATCTAGGATGGAATGATATTTTTGTTTGTAGCTAGGTCAAGGACATAATCTATAGACATCACTATTTATCATGTATAATGGGAAAAAATCAATACATTTTCATAGAGGGAAGTGTGGTAGGATTCCAATGTAATGCAGTGATTATCATCTCAGGTGGGGACTAAGTTATCACATACTTTTAGTAAATTCAATAGGTATAAAACAATATTGATTATCATCTAATAAAAAAGTGGTCGAAAATGTATTTCAAAATACCCATAAAATCATTCTAAAATTGAAATATTCATAATTAATTTCCCATAAAAATTGAGAACTATCCCTTATGAACTACCCTTCCCCAGTGTTCCATATTTCATTCAATACTTCCTTCCTCAAAGGGAAATATCCCCCATGTGACAGGTCACAATGGTCCATATTCTTAGAAATCATTTGCCTCCACAATAGTTCTTATTGCCTAAAATCCATGCAGGAGATGTATAAATTCCCCCATGGTATCCCAATACATTAAGATTTACATTTTTATATTTTTAATATTTTTTATCATTATCATAGTTTTTATGTTTTTATTTGGAATTTCTATGATTATAGTATAATATTTAATGAAATTTCATAATGGGTTGTATGATGGTAACCCTTCCCCTGAAAATTCATTTGTCCCATGCCACTTGTTTGAATCATAAAAATGATATCGAAGATGAGGATTATAAATTTATGAAATGAAAGGGTTGGGCCCATTTTTCTGGTTTCATGGTATAAGATACAAATCTTGTTTGAGATTGGTGTTTCTACACTTGTAGGGTTTATACATTCTTTTGGATAGTGATTCAGCCAGAAGGGAGGTATTTTCTATACCTAAAGGCTGTGACAACAACCCCAATGATCATTTCGGATGGTTTCAATCAAAATACATGAGACATTTTACTATATGGAGACAATGGTAGTAATTTCAAAGCCATATAAAGTTGATTCGAGGATAATATTCTAGGAACTGAAGATCCTTTCCTTGAAGGTACATTTTTTATTGGTTCCATAAATTCCATAGATTATTGGGGGTGGATATCAATGAAACCAAGTGTTTTCAAGCCCATATCATTTCATGTAATATTGACTAGGGGACTCTAGTCACCCAATTTCTATAAGTGGAATATATATATCAGATAGAAACTAATGGTTGTAAGATTGGTGGTTTTAACCAGTCAAGGGAAAAAGTAATATTGTTTCATGATCCTAGTTTAACTAAAGGAGCTTCATGGATTAACTAAATAATTGAAGATGTGTTATAAATCATGGGAATAATGTTATGGGGATGGGTATTGGGGTGTTGTTAATAGGGGATATTAATCGCATACATTTTATAATTATATGGGAGACATATGAATGTAATTTTAGAACTTGTAATGATTTATTGTATTGATGAGATTGATAAATTTATGTTTTCTTCATGTAAATAGTAAATATTATGGATTTTTTTTATTTAGGAGGAGGTTTTACGGGTTGGGAGGAGGGGTGCGGGTAAAGAGTCTGGTTGTATGTAGGGATGGGGAAATAAGTTGGAAGGGGGGATTCATGTTGGGAAGGAAGGGTGGGGGTGTAGGTTGGGAGGGAGGGGTGGAGGTTGGGAGGTGGAAATAAGTTGGTAGGGGTATGCATTTTGGGAGGGGTGATGGTTTGGATGGAGGGGGATGTAGGTTAGAAGGTATACAGATCCATGTAGGGAGGGGGAATAATATTGGAAGGGGTATGCATATTAGGAGAGGGGACTGCAGGTTGGGAGGGGGTGAAAATTGGGAGGGTGTGTAGGTTGGGAGGGAGGAGTCCTGTAGATTGGGAGGGGGTTGGGATGTAGGTTGGGAGGGAGGGGGTGTAGGTTGAAGGAATATTTCATTAGTATTATATTTTTAATGAATTTTTTCATTCTAGTTATTAATGTTTCAAATGGGGGTTTGTTTTATTATTATGGATAGTTTGTGATGTACCATAAGGCTGTTGAAATCTATATTATCTTATTAGAAGATTCATCAGATGGAAAATTTAGTGGAATTATTATTTCCATGGAAAGTTTACACAACACAATCAAAAGGTTGGACTTCTATTATTTTCGACAGAACTCGATCTTTTTTTTTTTTTGCGAAAAATTCCATTGAGGGATTATTATGAGATTATGGTCTTGGGGAGTAAGTAGGATTTATTATGTAGGGAATGGATTATTATAAGTGTAATTGGGAATAAATATGTGGGAACTATAAATTTTTTATGGTATATGACCAATGAAACTATAGAGAAAGAATGAAAATTATCATTGAGTGGTATATTTTTGGAATTGATTTACAAAAAAATATCAATATGATGATTTTTGAAATATCCAGACCTTAAGACACTTAATTTTTTTCTTGGTAAATCTAGAATGACCTAATACATGTTTTTTTGGGATGTCCAGATTCATGAAAGTTGAATACTTCCATGGACACAGGTGAACGAAAAATGTTATGCAGATATAATAGGGCCATCTGAATTGAACATTATTTAGTAAAAAGAGCAGGATGATGATAAATTGTTTTTTATAGTGGACGAAGAGAGGTGTCCAACTGAAATTTACAAATGTAGTGTTATTCAGATTCATGAACCCGAATTAGTGGTAATGTTCAAGAAAAATTAGCGATGCATATAATAGAGGGAGCTTCCAGTATGCGTCATGGAGTTCTAGAGGTGACAAAGGATTTATGTAAGATATTTCTTACATGATATAATTAGAGATTATATTCATAAAACATTCCCCATGCATAAAATAGGGAAATTTTTTGTTGTATTCATTAGAGTGAATTTTAAATTGTGACGTGCATAGTTCACTAATTATTAACAATTAGATCAATGTATTATATGGAAAGACGTACATTGAAAACATCATTGGAGGAACTATAAAAAATTTGATATAGTGTTTGGTAATATTTACTAGTTGGGCCACAACACTTTTTTATAGACCCTGGAATATTAATGGTGAACATAGTGATTTTTTTTATGAAATTTTGGATGTGACATATTTTCGTGTAATTTTTGACAAAGAGTTTAGAGTTAGAAACATTTACATGTTTTTTAGGAAAATCATAATCAATTTTATTATACACGTATAGTATATAAATTCAAAATAATGAACTATGGAATGATTGTTTGTTGAAAACTTATTCTTTAAAAAAGATAAAATCAATGCCTCATGACCGATAATACAAAAAATATGAATTATTGTATATAAAATAGGAGAACAGATACTGACTAGATTAAGGCCATGATTCTTTGATCCTAGGATTGTGTCTTTTGTTTGATTTGTTAGATGGTATATGAGAACTAGACTAATGGATGTGTAGAATTGTAAATCTGTTCTCAATTTGTCCTGTTTTATTCCATGTTTCTAATTCCCTCCCATAATTCAAACATGAATGACTAAGATAGTGTAAGGTGGATGGGCTAGACCTGTGGGGTGACATAAGTGATCGAGTATCAAGGAAGAACTATCGGGGAACAATTTTAAAAACAATTAATTAAAATCAAAATCAAGAATAAATAAAATATTGGAATGACCAATCCATGTGTCAGAGGACCACACTGATGGAAAATAAAATAAACTAAACCAACATGGAATAAAGGAAAATAATAATGACACTCATAAATCAATCTATCCACTACAGCAATCTCCCTCCCCTGTAAAGAAAAATGTTTAGCCCCATCCAGTTCCATTTTTCCACTTATAGATAATATAACTACCCTTCTTCCATATAAATTAGTCAAAGTCCTATTTGCCTAATGAAATAAAGAAAATAAAATAAAAATTAACTAGAACATACCTGTCTCGTGTGACTATACATATCACCACCCAACATATAATAACCACAACACCCCATGGGTCAAATCATGTTCTGGAAAGCAAGGGGTAAACAAATTCATGTTTTATAATGATATTATCAAATAGTAAATTCCTATTAATGAACAATTACTCATCCTATTAATGGTATATAATCAGTTTTTCTCTAGTTTCAACATAGTTTGGTTTTTTTGATATAAATTTATTTTGTAAATTTCCATTATATTTATTTTTTCCTATTTTTTATATTATCTTGGACAATTTATTTCATTTGGGTTCAAGTCTATTCAATTTTATTACATTTGGTTCATATTAGTTTGGTTTAGTTTCATTTAGTTCATGTTAATTCGGGGTATGAATATCAAAATCCAATACAATAATTTGAGAATTGTGATAATCTACAAATTTTCCGAAATTGAACCTAAATTCTCATTATATAATTAACAAACAAAGAGAAGTTCTCATTTAGTTTTATTATAAAAAAACATTATTAATGTAAAATGAAACACACTTGGCCTAATCAAGCATCAGAAAATTGATTCATCCAATAAATCCATTAACTACATCTTTTTAGCCAGTGTAATCCTATAATAGGTAATAGATATATATAGTATAGATGCATTAAATTGAAAGGGGACCTTGTCTCTTTATCTTGTGTACAAATTTTAAATTATTAGAAAAAATATAAAAAAACTCATATTATATATTAGGATTTTCACAACATGAAAATGGCCACTCTAATTCAAAATAATAAATGGATATCATCCTACCCAATAATAGAATATATGATTTAAATGGTTGTAACCCATTGTTGATTTTACTAGAAAAACATGATACCCCCATCATGGGATGTAATGTGGATTTTAAAAAAATCAATGATGGAATTAATATTAATCAGTTGATCTATATTGATAATTATATCCATTGGATCCATTTCTGTAGTAAAAAATACATAGAAATGAATGATATCATATAAGGAAAATCATAAGAGGGGAATCTGAGACCTTTCTCAATCCTTTTACTTAAATGCATTGCAATTTAAATCACACAATGCATTAAATATATATAATGATTTTTCATGTACACAATATAGGTCTAAATAATATTATTAGGGGAAATATTTTCTAATAAAACACTATATAAGTATTAATCAATATTAATTGTACCTATTACAATTGTTGGACCTACATCATCTATTATTTTATTACCATATACCATGTGATGAAATTTCATTACTAATTCATGTGTATAGAACATCAAAATTCCTGATTTATCTAAAACCCCTTTATATCATCTTGGTATAGAAAACCACATACTATTATGCATAGTGGTATAAATTCTCAAAAAAAAACTCTATAATTGATCTTAGTAACTGTAATAGCATCAGATCTTTGACATATTCAGGAATAGATACATTTAGATATCGAGAATTGAATATTAGTTACAATTTAGGGTCCCTTTAGCAGACACCACAACCATTTAATAGAATGTTTTCTATTAAGGACCATAAGTACTTTTCCCACCATGATATTCATCTATATTTATCACCCTTTAACAGAACCACTATAACTACCAATTTGAGTAGAATGATGTTTATTATACCCTCAAACACAAGAAATATCTATTTTATCCAAAAATGGTATATCAAGAAAATATGCATTCAATGAATGATTCCAAATAATTACATGTGTTTAGATATATGATCAATAACACCACAAAAACAACATGTTGTTATCTTATCAATCTAGAAAACTTTGGTGATAAATGGGAATGTTTATAAAAATGAATTTTATTGTGATTCATTGCCTCTACCAATGATTAAGGTAAAGATACTTTATAGAAATTTCCAAAGAAACCAGAAATAGTTATTATTTCCTTGTAAAAATAATCATAATGAATTTTAACTTCTTGACATAATTCATCAATAAAAGAACTATAACTCCCCACCATCTCCAAAAATTCCAATAAAACATGAATACATCTCATCATACCTTAATGGAAGTTATCATCTTTATGAAGTCATATAGTTTAACAATACTTCACAACAATTCCACTACTTATTCCTGATGATTTACACCATATAATGATCATGATTTATACTGATTATATTCATAGGAATGATATTGGTTGGTTTCCCTCTATGATACATCATGTACTCCCAGCATAGATGCAGGTGAATAATATTATCTTATAGAAAGTTTACATTTATTCCAACCACAACATGTTTTATAATGATCAGAGGGATATCTGTATATGGTTTATCAATAGAACATTCAATTAATATTTTAGGACATCATATTGGGTGGATTGTAAAATAGAACGTTAAAATAGAACAAATAAATATCTCTTAATAGAATCTAGAGATTCAAATCTATAATTCAAAATGCAACATGGGAACTCAAATATCATATAAATTCATTGAAAATACTAAATAATGATAAAACAAATCCTTGGATAATATTTTTTACAATAACACTTTATATGTTAATGATCATAATGAAGCATGATAAAAATAAACACCTTAAAAACCAACTTTTTATGTCAAGAAAATCATGCCTCCTATATAACATGACAATAAAAAATATTACCAATATCCTAGACAATAAATGGCCAACATTGATTAAAGATAAATAACCCAATTGATATTAACATAATAAACATCAATTAAAAATTTAAAAATGAATCAAAAAATTAAGATTTAATTAAAGTAAAATCAAACATACAATCGGAAGAGTTGAAAAATATAATATAACATACCCAAACAGAATAAAAAACATTTATACCCATATATCCATTTTACAATACCATTCTTCTCACCGTATCCCAACTCACCCATGGAAAAAAATATTTGATAATTTATACCAATGGATTAATGTTTAACATATACACATAATATGAGCTAAAAACTCATAGAAATATATATAGGATGTAATGTAATATTATTCATCCAATTCATACTGAATATTGATTTCCTATGGAAACATAAATCCCCAAAAGTGGAAAATTAAGTTGGTCAACAAAGAGAGCAGAATAAACAAACCTCAACTGGTGGAAAATGGTGGCAGATGAACCAAGATGATCCAAACCACTTTTCCTTAAGCAGCAGATTCCAAAATATGTTTAAGGAAGACTCGAAATAACCATAATATTCCATATAAACAAGGGTCAAAGTTAGAATCAAATCACCTCAAAAACCCTAGGGGTCATTCGAATGAATCCTGGGAATGAGAGATAGGAAGTCTCTAATAAAATAAAGAATTGAAGAAGGTAAATTCTCACCTCGAAGTACCGACAAGGAACCCTTTTGAAATTCAAGGGAGATGGAAGGAGGAGAGGGAGGTGAGAGAGGGTGACTATAGCATCCCGTCTTTTTATAACATAAACTTTCATTACATTTTACAAAACCGAGGATCTTTAAGGTTTAGTATCTTGGAAACCAGGAACTTAAAACATGAAAAAATAAAACATCCTTCTTAAAAAATTAAAAGGCTTCTCCACATGTTCACCCTAGGTTCATTACTGCATCTCATAACCTAGGGACATACATCAAATGAAAGGGTGAGCAGAAGGCCCAGTAAGGGAAACAAGGGAAACATTTAACATGTGAACTTGAGATACATCAATAAAGTCATGAAAAGAACATTAAGGCATGAGAATGAAATCATGAGGCATATCATAATAAAAATAACATTTTTCATAACTTGAAGATGTGGATGAACCATTTAATATTGACAATCATTTCGTTTCACCAAGGTCCATCCCCAAATTGTCATTAAAAATTACCAAGGTTATTCACCAAGGTATCAGTCTAAAAAGTCATCTATAGAGATTAAGTCTTTACCCAATGCATTTGAGCGCTATCTGGGCGAACCCTTGACATGTCTTTGTTATCATGTGAGCCACATATATAATCTTAAATAATTTCATAAACAAACCATATAGGATAAAACAAATGGGTTTCATTTCATAATCATAACGTTTTAAAAACTGCTTTAAATACATGATCTTTATGTCACTTTAAACCCACAGAAAAGGGAAAGCGGGTTTCATGTATGTAAATCCCCGAATTTATAATAAAACATTTTGATATATATGTAAATACCTCTTTAGAAGAATGAGCTTTGAGTATTCACTTAATAAAACAAAATAACTTTAGAAAAAGAGAGAGACATTTTGAGGCGGAAATTCTGCAGCATAACATCTATGATACATGTTTTTAGAAAAAGTTGGAAAGAGAGGGGACATGGGTCACCCACTAAAAAATTATACATAAAACAGTAGGGGAACAAAATATAAATTATTTAAGAACATGGTAATGAAATTTTAATGATATACCATTTGAAACGAAGAACATGAAATGAAGACAAAAAATAAGATTTCTCTTATGAGAATTCGGCAGCCTAACAGCGTCACTTAAAACATACAAAAAATGGATTGATGAGATCAAATAGGGTCTCTAATAATATGAACATAAATGATCAGTATGATATATATATATATAGATCATAACACAACATAATAAAAAGGAACTTGAATGACTTGACATTAAAATAGAACTTGAAAATGAGAAAGGTGAAAAAACCCCTTAGAAATTCGACAGCCTAACAGCGTCACTTAAACTTAAAAAAAAAGAATTGACGATATCAAATAGGGACACTCATGATATGAACATACAATATCAGTATGATAGATATAGAGATCATACCCCAATATAATTTAACTTGAAAGACTTGACAAGAAAATAGAACATGAAAATGAGGAGGGTGAAAGAATCCCTTAAAAATTCGGCAGCCTAACGGCACCACTAAAAACTTCAAAATAATGAATTGAAGAGATCAAATGGGGTCTCTCATCATATGTTCATAAAATATCAGTATGATAGATAGATAGATCATACCCCAAAATAAAAAAAATTAACTTGAAAGAATTGACATGAAAGTAGAACTTCAAAACGAGATGGGTGAAGAACCACTTAAAAATTCGGCAGCCTAACGACGCCACTTAAAACTTCATAAAACGAAATAATGATAGTAAGAGGGGATCTCTCATTATATGAACATGAAAAAGGAAGTATGGGGAGTATAAAAGAACTTCCTTTAACATAAGAACATGGAGCATAAAAGAAATCACATAAAAGAGATTTCTTGAAAAGAAAGAGAGAGGTTGGATCCCTTACCTTTAAAACGTAACTCTTAAAACTCAAAGGTTGTGACCTTGAGGGCTTGGGGCACCTTGGGAGGACTCCTTGGGAGGTAATGAGAACATAACATCATTGGGGGAGAGTGGGAGTCGAAATGGAAGAGAGGATGGCTTGGTATTTATAGGGAAAGTGAGGGGACAAGGCATTAATGGCCAAGGGACACCTCAAAAGTGGTTTTCTCAAAACCATGTGCTCTCCAAAGATATTTCCCATGAAGTTAGGCCACATGGGGCCCCCAATACAATAATTCATCACCTTTGGTCGACCATCCCTTAAAATATCTCATGATATCACCATGACATAGTTATGATGTTATTAACCACAGTGAAACCCTAAAACTGTATTTTTTACTATTCACTGAAAATTCATCTTTCTCAGAAAAATCCCAAAATTTCACCTTAACCAAATATAGATGCTATGATTAAAAATATGAACTCCATTTTATAAAAATAATTTTCTAAATATTTTTAATTTAATTTTTAAATAAAAACACTATTCACCGAAAATTCATTTTTTCAGAAAAAACTCCAAAAAATACAATAACATAATATCGGTGCTCTGAGTTCAAAAATGAAATCCAATTTATAAAAATAATTTTTTTAAATATTTTTAATTTAATTTTTAATTAAAAAACACTATTCACCTGAAAAATCTAATACTTGAATAATAATTTATGAAACTGTTATTTAACCATTTTATTGAATCACATTACTTAATCAAGGTGCCTAGATTATATTAATACTTTATTTAAGTGAGATTACTAATCCATTTGGTCACATTACTAATCCTAAGCATAAAATCACTATTCATAATTTACTATTCATCAAAAATCAAGTTGATCTTATTATACTCTAAATTTCATACTGAACATAATTGTAGAAGACCATTTTTTTGAAAATCATTACACATTTTTAAATATTAAAGGTTTACATAAACATTTTTAAAATATCCTTTTTCTAAAATTCAACAAAAATATGCATACAATAATTATCCGTACATTTGAAAATTCATAAACTTCATCATAAAAAAGAAATCCAAATTTTTATTTAAAACATAGGATTACACAAGGCAGTTACGGTCTCCTTACATAGCCCCTTATAACACCAGCATAGGACCGAAGTGTAAGGTGTGCTAAGGTGAGATAATCCGAGGGAGGCTCAGCCAACATCGCACGAGTAGTAATTTCTTTCAGTTTGAACTTATCACGAAGGCGCTCCCATTCTAGCTTCACACGATGAAGTTCAGCTTGGGTTTGGTCCAGAGCAAAGCCCAATGGTTCTACCTCCTTCCCAAGTTCTGTTAGATGGGCTTCGATCAGTCCAAGACTACTGGGTGAGGCCATCGAATATTCTTTCTATATTAATTAACCAAGATTACTTGTATTTAGAGTCAAAAATCGAAACGTTTAGTTTCCAGCGGTCATATTGACCAATGGTCATATAACAGTCAAAACCCAACGGTTTCATTTTAATTATACACATGTTATCAAATGAAACAGTTTTTTTGAGTATATAAAAAAATAGAATTACACACAAAATTAGGAAACAAGATTTATTCAAAATTTCGGGTCGTTACAATCTTCCCCCCTTAAGAAATTGCATCCTCACAATTTTTAATATTGGGTTTTGAAATTTCATTGAATGTCCCACATCAGAAAAGGAGTTATTAAAACTATTACTTTAAAAGAATGAAAAGAAAGTATGAAGGTCACCCGAGTTAACCCACACTATGATTCCATGTAGGAAAACATGGACATAGATGAAAAGCAAAGGGTCAAGTTCTGAGGGAGAGTGATAGAGAACATGATTAGGAGAAATTTAACCATAATAAAATCCAAAACATATGATGTGTGTAAATGGTCTTTGATTACCTAGTAGGAAACGTAAACCAACAACGTTTTTGTTTTACGTTCCAATTTATAATTTTGAGGAATTCATTTACTACATAGAAAATATACCTACCTTTATATAGAGTTTCATACTTTAATAAGTTTCTACCCAAAACTAATCTTTTCTCCAAATGATGAGCATTCAAAAAAACTTGGTCTCATCAAAACACAAGAATCATCTTCTAGAGGATCACATAATCCACAAAATATTAATTATCTATTTCTTCTATATTTAAACATTATCCCAAAAACAGAAAGGGTAAGGTAAAACAACTCTTCAAAAAGAAAGAATCCCATAGGAATAGAAACTACTTTTAAATCTTCAAAGATCTATGGTACTACCCAAAGTTCATTATAGAACATTCCATAAATAACGGTCCTTAAAATTCCTCAAAATAAACCATACTAAGATTGAAACCCAAATACAAGAATGAGTTGATAACATAGTCTTCCAAAATAAACTTCATTGTTCATCTCCAAACAACATCAACGAAACCTAACATCTTATAACAAAAGTAGCTAACCTAAACATATTTTCCCCAAGATAGGTTAATCATTTCCATAAGTAACCTATATTACCATAAGTTCACCTTAAATTCATCTATTCTTCAAAATATAAGTCAACCTTACTCCTCAATGAAAATATCGTAGTAATCTATTTACCTAGATCATATAGGGTCCCCAAAATAGTGAACGTCTTCCAAAATAATAATCATCTTTTAATCCCCTAATCATATTTGTCATATTAATAAAGAAATCATATCATTTCCTATCACATTGGTTGTTGGGACATGTTCTTCCATTTCCCACCACTAACTAAGAAAAGAAACTATAATTAGGGGCTTAAATACTTAGCCAATTATCATGAAAAAAACTTAAATCATATAAGGATAACTTGTAGAAGAAAAGTATACACTAACTTGTGATCCCCTAGGTTCCCATCTAGGTTATCCATGATGATATATTCTTATGTGAGTCTTTATTTTATTTTATCTTTGTTCCTTTAACAATGGTTCATACTAAGATTATGAATTTACCAAAGCATATCCCCCGGGAGTGTCGTAACCAAGAGTAAAGAAAGGCCCGTTGTCGTGTACCATTTCCCGTTTTATTCTAGGTCAAAGCGGTGTTTTTGGGGTTTACCCCTATGTACATATGTGTCAGAGCCACCTCTACCTGCTCGTATCCAGACATGGATTTATTTTCTTGGAAACCCCTTACTCAATACTCACCAAAATTTCAGGAATATTTCCTATATTTAAAATTTTCTATATGGTTCTTCCTAGAGTTTTCATATCCTAATTTCCACAAATAACTAAACCATCCGTTGATACCAACTATTACATCCCGCCCTTATTATCACGTAAACTTTCATTACATTTTACAAAACCGAGGATCTTTAAGGTTTAGTGTCTTGGAAACCAGGAACTTAAAACATGAAAACATAAAACATTATTCTTAAAAACATGAAAGGATTTTCCTCATGTTCACCCTAGGTTCATTACTGCATCTCATAACCTGGGGACATACATCAAAAGAAAGGGTGAGCAGAAGGCCCAGTAAGGGAAACAAGGGAAACATTTAACATATGAACTTGAGATACATCAATAAAGTCATGAAAAGAACTTTAAGTTATGAGAATGAAATCATGAGGCATATCATAATAAAAAAACCTTTGTCATAACTTGAATATGTGGCTGCAACATTTAATATTGACTATCATTTAATTTCACCAAGGTCCATCCCCAAGGTGTCATTAAAAATTAACAAGGTTATTCACCAAGGTATCAGTCTAAAAAGTCATCTCTAGAGATTAAGTCTTTACCCAATGCATTGGAGCGCTATCTGGGCGCACCCTTGACATGTCTTTATTATCATGTGAGCCACATATATCATCATCAATCATTTCATAAACAACCCATATACCATAAAACAAATGGGTTTCATTTCATAATCATAACGTTTTAAAAATTGCTTTAAAGACATGATCTTTATGTCACGTTAATCCCACGGAAAAGGGATACCGGGTTTCATGTATGTAAAAACTAGAATTTAAAATAGAACATTTTGATATATATTTGAATACACATTTATAAGAAATTTCTTTGAGTATTCACTTAATAAAACAAAATAACTTTAGAAAAAGAGAGAGACATTTTGAGACGGAAATTCTGCAGCATAACGTCTATAATACATGGTTTTAGAAAAAGTTGCAAATAGAGGGGACATGGGTCACCCACTCAGAAATGATATATAAAATAGTAGGGGAACAAAATATAATGTATTTAAGAACATGTTAATGAAATTTTAATGATATACCATTTGAAACAAAGAACATGAAAGGAAAAAAAATAAGATTTCTCTAATGAGAATTCGGCATCCTAACGACATCACTTAAAACATCCAAAAATGGATTGATGAGATCAAATAGGGTCTCTAATCATATAAACATAAATGATCAGTATGATAGATATAGAGATCATACCCCAACATAATAAAAAGTAACTTTAAAGACTTGACATGAAAATAGATCTTGAAAATAAGAAGGGTGAAAGAACCCCTTAGAAATTCGACAGCCTAACGGCGTCACTTAAACTTTAAAAAAAAATTATTTGACGAGATCAAATAGGGTATCTCATCATATAAACATAAAATATCAGTATGATAGATATATAGATCATACCCCAATATAATGTAACTTGAAAGATTTGACAGGAAAATAGAACTTGTAAATGAGGAGGGTGAAAGAATCCCTCAAAAATTCGGCAACCTAACAGCGCCACTTAAAACATCAAAATACTGAATTGGAGAGATAAAATGGGGTCTCCCATAATATGATCATAAAAGATCATTATGATAGATATATATATCATACCCCAACATAAAAAAAGGAACTTGAAATAATTGACATGAATGTAGAAGTTCAAAACGAGAAGGGTGAAGAACCACTTAAAGATTCGGCAGCCTAACGGCGCCACTTAAAACTTCATAAAACGAAATAATGAGAGTAAGAGGGGATCTATCATTATATAAACATGAAAAGTGAATTAAGAGGAGTATAAAAGGACATCCTTTAACATAAGAACATGGAGCATAAAAGAAATGACATAAAAGAGATTTCTTGAAAAGAAAGAGAGAGGTCAGATCCCTTACCTTTAAAACGTAACTCTTAAAACTCAAATGTTGGGACCTTGAGGGCTTGGAGGAACCTTGGGAGGACTCCTTGGGAGGTAATGATACCAGAACTTCATTGGGGGAGAGTGGGGAGTCGAAATGGATGAAAGGATGGCTTGTTATTTATTGATAAAGTGAGGGGACAATGCATTAATGACCAAGGGACACCTCAAAAGTGGTTTTCTCAAAACCATGTGCTCTCCCAAGATATTTCCCATGAAGTTAGGCCACATGGGGCCCCCAATACAATAATTCATCACCTTTTGTCGACCATCCCTTAAAATATCTCATGATATCATCATGACACAGTTATGATGTAATTAAACATACCGAAACCCTAAAACTGTATTTTTTACTATTCACTGAAAATTCATCTTTCTCAGAAAAATCCCAAAATTTCACCTTAAAAAAATATCGACGCTCTGATTAAAAATATGAACTCCATTTTAAAAAAATAATTTTCTAAATATTTTAAATTTAATTTTTAAATAAAAACACTATTCACTGAAAATTCATTTTTTCAGAAAAAACCCCAAAAATTACCATAACATAATATCGGTGCTCTGAGTTCAAAAATGGAATCCAATCTATTAAAATAATTGTTTTTAATTTAATTTTTAATTAAAAAACACAATTCACCCGAAAAAACTAATACTTGAATAATAATTTATGAAACCATTATTTAACCATTTTATTGAGTCACATTACTTAATCAAGGTGCCTAGATTATATTAATACTTTCATTAAGTTAGATTACTAATCCATTTGGTCACATTACTAATCCTAAGCATAAAATCACTATTCATAATTTACTATTCATGAAAAATCACGTTGATCTTATTAGACTCTAAATTTCATACTAAACATAATTGTAGAAGACCATTTTTTGGAAAATCATTACATATTTTTAAATATTTAAGGTTTACATAAACATTTTTAAAATATCCTTTTCTAAAATTCATAAAAAATATGCATACTATATTTATTCGGTCATTTTAAAATTCATAAACTTCATCATAAAGAATAAATACCAATTTTTATTTAAAACATAGGATTACACAAGGCAGTTATAGTCTCCTTACATAGCCCCTTATCACACCAGCATAGGACCAAAGTGTAAGGTGTGCTAAGGTGAGAGAATCCGAGGGAGGCTCGACCAACATCGCACGAGTAGTAATTTCTATCAGTTTGAACTTCTCGCGAAGGCTCTCCCGTTCTAGCTTCACACGATGAAGTTCAGCTTGGGTTTGGTCCAGAGCAAAGCCCAGTGGTGCTACCTACTTCCCAAGTTCTGTTAGATGGGCTTCGATCGGTCCAAGACTACTGGGTGAGGCCATCGAATCTTCTTTCAATATTAATTAAATAATATTACTTGTATTTAGAGTCAAAAATCGAAACGTTTAGTTTCCAGCGGTCATATTGACCAATGGTCATATAACAGTCAAAACCCAACGGTCTCATTTTAATTATACTCATGTTATAAAATGAAATAGTTTTGTTGAGTATATAAAAAAATAGAATTACACACAAAATTAAGAAACAAGATTTATTCAAAATTTCAGGTCATTACAGTGACCTCTTGCAGGATGTTTGGTCATGGGGTCTCGAGCACCACTAAAGAGGATAAGAGTCCTGGGGACATCGCTAGAGGAGAGGTAGCTAGGAGGGGTCGGGGGACATAGCCGGATGAGAGGGTGGGGGGGGACCTTGCCGGAAAAGAGGGAGCCAATAGTGGAGGGGGCATCATCGTATTAGAGGGAGCCGAGAGGGTATGGGGGCTAGGAGGAAGAGGTCGGGATGTTCAGGTGGAGGTGGAGACCAGGATTTTTTCATCATGGAGTGGACGTTAGGGCCGAGAGGCAGAGGTCGAAGTGGGAGGAGGTGGTTCATGTGAGTGGAGGGGATGGGAGCCCGATAAATCGTCACTCTATACATATGGATGGAACAAAACTATCAGTATATATGAGATATTATCACTGATACCAATGGTTTTTATAAACAGTTTGTATAGAAGCGTCGGTATAGACTCATTTTCCCCTAATGTTCCTAATTATTGTTTATATTATATGATCATGTGTGTAATGACATTGAATATATGTGTATTTATTGGCTCTTCTATATGTGGATTTATAGATGATACGAAAAATTTACTCACTGTTTGATTATCCATCCAACTTTATAATCATTTAAATGGATTACTTTACAATATTAGTTTTTTTGTGATTTTTAACCCTTAATTTACATGAGAGGAAATTATTACATAATTTTCTAATAAAGTCATCAATTTTATTCTCATATGTTTATGCATGACCATTATTATATAATAGTACAATTTTTATATTCTTTTTTACTCAAAATATTTTAGAAAATGTTTTTATGATAATCGAAACATTATTTCTCTCTTTAGTTAGAGAACCCATTTTTATCTAAAAACCCCACTTTGTAAAGAGGAAATAAAAAATGTTTTTGAAATGATTTTTAATGAAAGTTTTACCCTTTTTTACAAATGTTTTGAAAGGAATCTTTTCTCTATTTCTTAACAATGTATTTTTCTAAATGTTTTTCCATGAAAAGGGAATTTTATTTTTACCTCATATAGAATGTACATATTTAATCCCCGTAATTTATTTGAAGCATAATTTTCATATTTAAAATGATAATTTTTTAAGAAATGTTTTTCAAAAGTTATTTTTAGTGAAATGTTTTTTCAAAATAAATTATATTTTCCCCCATAATTTTTTAAAAAGATATTTTTATTTCTATTTATAAATGAAATCAACCATTTCAATTACTCCACTTGGGATATGTTTTATTTATACCATCATAATTCTTCTTGAGCATGGTTTATGGTTTTTTTGGCCAAGGATGGTATCCACATTCAATTCCTTGACATATATTTTAGTCCACTATAAATATTTAATCTCATATGATCCTTAAATATTGAATTTCCATTCATTATCCATTTATTTTATCATGGATACTAATATTTCCAAAAATTTATACCATTTTACATACGGTGTCTAATTTTATAGTTATTTTAGAATTTGGGGAAATATTGATAATTTTTTATTAATTATTAAATATAGATATTTGATAAGGAATATTATTGGATTTGACTATAATATTTGAGGAATTATTTAGAAAAGAAATGAAGGGTGGAGCTTGGACTTTATAAAGACCCTCTATGCATCAATAGCTTATCTTGAGACAAACGAGTTGTGCAAATTAAACATGTTTCCATAAAATATTTTAAACTATATTGTGGAAGGAATTTATGGTATATGTTTTCACAATAATTAAACATGAATTCCATTTGAAAGCATTTCCTTCATTTAGATTCAATTATTATTCGTCCTTGATATTTTTCATCGACATATATATGGATTCATATCATTTTTAGTTAATCGACTAAATTGTGTTTGTTTTAGTATCTTAGAATTGTATATTTATTCTTTCTTTATATATTATTTGAAATCATGTGTTTTTATATTCCATTCATTATATCTTATTCTCTTCCTTTCATCTTACTAATTAATGGGCATGTATGTTTAATTATTTACCCTAACATGTTTATTTATTCATATTGATTCATTATTGAATATTCTATACATTAACCTTACTAAGTATTTGAGCTCACTGTAATTATATTCCCTTTCCCTGGGAAATATAGAAGTATAATGAGAAAGTCATGAAATGATATGGTAGATAAAATAATTTTATTATCCTCAATGTTATTTTGAAAAAAAATTATAATGTAATTATAGTATTGTTTTTTATGTATGTATCTAGTTTACCAAAACCACTAAACTCTTGGTCTATTGTGATCTGATCCTTGTAATAATGTCAATGTAATTGATAGAATAAACTGGCTCCATGTTATCTGGGGTTGTGTCACTATAGTTGGTATCAGAATAATTTTATTATTAACATTGGGATCTATATTTATGAAAACATATATTAGAGAATGAATATCTAAAGTTGAATTTAACGATAAGGGTATAAGAATACCCTATAATTATGGAAAAGTAGAGATTTTGTGGGTAATTATAGAAATACATCATGGTCATGATACTGAAAGTGAATGTGGTTTTGGAATATATTTACCTCGGAGTAACAACTCCAACAAGGTGTTTCAGGTCAGACATGGTGTAACCTGGTAGAAGAAAATAGGCCTTACTGCGCACCTAGCTTGACACTCTCGTGATATATTCTTAGTATAAATCACATTTTCATTAAAAACAGCAATAATTTATTTTCATAGATAATGAAAATGAATGAATTATAATAAACCATAGATCAACGAAAGACCTATTTGGAAATAAAAAGTGTAAAGTTTTTTTGCATAGATGTTGTAATGAAAACCGGAGTTAAAGGATATTTAGTGATTAAAATATTTTCAAGGATTTATATCATAGTTTTTTTGGAAATTATATTTATATGGATTTAGAAAATGACAACCAATAATCAGGGTAACAACCAATCAAATATAAAAATACCTTAGGACTTGAACGTATGACCAAAGGATGGTAATTGTTTCACCCAAACCACCGAACTGCACAATTTCATGGTTAATAAGTCATTATTTTTATTTGAAAAAATTGATGAATAAATATTAATGATTAATTAGTAATTTACCTCTTTATGTAGAGAGATTATTTTCTTAACCATATTGAATTTGGAGAATAGATATATTTTCACTCTATTATGGCCCTTACGATCCTTCAATGTTTATTTTAGTGCTTCAAGCATCAATGCTAATTGATGAATATCAATTTCTTGATGTAAGGGGTGAATAAGATTTTGATCGAAGAAAAACAAAAATATGGAGTTTTCACATGAAATTTAAATGTATCATATAAGTATATTTCATTATATTCTTTAGTAGTAAAATAATTACCCATCATTATGAAATTGACTTAAAAAAAATGTTGTCCTGATACCTTAATATTTGTTAAGAATCTAAATAAAAAGAGATTTATGGATTTGAGACTCTAAGATTTCAATTGATCATTAAAATTTTTATTATTTATGACCTCAATCAGTCCCTATAAATATTTCTGATTCCCCTCCATGAACATATCTCTACATTCCATTAATGTTTTTTTACTTATAGGATGAGTTACTTGTTAGTCTATGTGACCTCTGTAATAATCATTCTCTATTTTATAGAGGATGTTTTATGAACCCTTATAATGATTTAGTTTTTAAATATTATGAAATATCAAAAAAAAATATTAGCAAGATCATGTTTAAATTGGAAGGACATAATTTAATTAAGGTGAGGAGAATATCACGACACAAAAATATAAAGTAGGAACATTGTATTTGATCGCATATATAGCACTCAATAATGAGCATATAAGGGAGTATAATATCATGAGAAATTAAAATATATTATATATTATAATTGTATTATATATATTCCATATATTAAACTACACTCAACACCATGTTAGCTTGCATTACATGCAAGAGTGAATTTCTTTAAAATATTTCATTATATGCAAAACCGAGTTTTAAAGAGAAATAATATATTATTAAAATATTATTATAATAAGATATAACTATAAATTAGGAATATTATTAACTAACTTGTGATGTTCTAGGGTTTACACCACTAATTCATTGGTTAAAATTTAATTATAATTTAATATAAGAACCAATTGAATATAAAAAAGGTATATTTATATAATACTATTTTTATGATCACAAAGCTATTTTATCATAATAAATTAAATTAATTACAATTAATAATTATATTAATGTAAAAAATAGAGTTATTAATTATTTAAATATATATTTTTTATATCTATATAATATATTTCATAATAATTAGATAGGAAAAAACCTAATTTTACATAAAAATACTCTTTTTTTATTAAGGCGTTTTACTGAATTCTAATGGAGAACATATTTTTAAATCAATTTTTTATAATTTTTATACATTTTATATATCAAAGTATACGTAATATTTTAAATTTACAAATAACATAATGTTTCAGGGAATTTTTTTGAATTAATCTGTGAAGTTTCATTTTTTAACATATATTGAAAAATACTTATTTTTTATTACAAATTAAAATTTCATATAATTTATTTATAATTTTAAAACATATATTAATTTTTTAAGTTTAACTAGATAATATTTTTATATATTAACTCAATTGATTTCACTTTAATAAATTTTACTTTAAAATTTACTACAAAAACAAGGTAAACATTTTGATGTTTTTAATTTAAAATATCACATTATCGTCATGTTTGCAAGATTATATTTAAATTAATTTCATCCACTTCTATGATATTAATTTAGAAAAATTTGTACAATATTTGTAATAATAATAATTTATAATTTATAATAATATCAATTTATTTTTTGACCAAAAATATTTGTGAAAGTAATAAAAATTAGATACAACGATTATAGTAAAATTAAGCATAATAAGGGACTGAACCTTAATCTTAATGGACCAAATGATATAGAAAATTTTCCAAATGACATTATATGCCCATATATAAACACCATACCCACCGAGATCTATATTTTACCATTATTCTATCCAATTTCAATGTGAAAAACGTTTATTAAATTCATTTTTCAAAATATCACAAGAGTGTAACTCCTCCTCCACTATACAAAGTCCTTATCTACTCACACATCCTCACACCTCTCAAAAAATTTGATAGAACATGATATACCTAATTTTATTCTGAAAATCCATCCCCTACTCCTAAAATCATCACCGTGGGATGACATATTTCCAATTAAACCTTTGGTGCAAACCAAAAGGAGTTACCGACTAAGAGGTAAAATTCTTCCTCAAGCTCTTTAGTGTTTTTATTTATCCACTACATAAAATATTATTGTCACACTATTAAATAACAAAAATAGTATCCTAAATATACTAGTATGTTTTTAAGATATGTTTTAAAACTAAACCAAATCACACTTCCATATAATGGGTAATAATCTTATTGTTTACGTGTAAGATGAACTACCGCCTCAAAAAACCATGATTGTTCATTTTTTTCCTTTTCCATCTCTCATGGTGGAAATTATGATTGGAACTAAATTTATATATGATATATATTATATATATTATTTGTCAAATAATATATAATTATTTTTTAACACATATCTTTATAATTTCAATTTTTGTAGATGTGATAACATCGTTTGTGGGACTACAGATTATCGCCTCATTAAAGAGATGTGATTCATTCAAACTATACATGGAACATATAAAGGACGTTATAATTAAAAATATTTTAAATAAGTAAAATATATATGATATTAATGAAATAATTACCATTTTATAAATAATATATATATATATTAATTTTTTTGTTACACTTTCACCAAATTAAAAAGTGATAATGTCATTCGTGGACATGTGGACTACTGCCTCCTCAACACGATGTGATTATTTTTTAAAACACAAGAATTATATATATATATATATATTCATATATGATTAAATAACATGGTATTTATGATATTATTATCATTATATAATGTTATTGTGTTATTTTATTTTTATCTATAATGTTCATTGAAGAATGTGTACATTACTCAGGCATATGTACGGCATAACATCTATGTGATTATCACATTGATTTAATTATGATAACCATATTTAAGGATTGGTTTTTAAATTTTTATTAATTTGAAAATATATAAATTATGTCATTATTATTATTTTGGAGATGTTATATAATAACCCATTTGACTATATTTGACCTACCAATGTTGTTTTTGACACATAAAAAAAACTTGGTCAGAAAAACTGATGTAAATATAATAGTTTAAGTAGGTGTAAAAGATAATAATAAGTGAAAAAAATATATTAAGAATGAAATAGATTCTAAATAAAGTAAATAATTAACATATGATTTTCATTCATTAATATAAATACACATGAGACAAATCAGATTCAAGGTAGTGGATTTCATCTTAAATTACATTATATTGAGTCTTTTTTGTTGGTAGAAACATAGGTTATTTTATATTGTGTATATATTTCCAATTGAAATGTTATATCATGATACTCTTTACTCAAAAAATATTATAAGTTTCATTTAATTTAATTACTTTATGGATAACACAATAGAATATTTTCAATGTGGTGAGAGACACATTGCAATGTTTAAATATTATCCTCCTCAAGAACATTTTTAATGATTATATTTGGAATCTCACTTCTGTTTGCGATTGTTAAATTATTTTGAAGTAATAAAATTATTATTTTTACCTAATATCTTATATATATTTCCCATAATACCAATTTTTTATATAATATCATGATTGAATAACTCCTTATGATATTTTTAGTTTCAATTTGAATTATTTAATCTTAGGGGATTTATAATAAATATCACCATGTAGAAAAGAATTTCAAAACCCAATTTATTTTTTGGGGTTATATTAATTGATATTTGTATTTAATATTCAATAATAACGTGTATAATTATATTGACTCTCTATTGATGTATTTTCTATTATATATTTATATTTACATTTGATACACATACTATACTAATTTATTTATTCTCACCCAAATATTATAATCTTTTGAATGGGGTACTTTATAACCTCATTTTTAGGGATTTTTATCAATTAAATTTATATAAAAAGAATTTATTTTTCAATTTTATACTAATACAATTAATTTTATTCTCTTATTTTTATTCATTAACTTTATTATGTAATAGTTTCATTTTTCTACAAAATGGTACTCAAAATATTTTAATTTTTTTTATAAAAACCTAAAATTGTTTCTCCCTTTACATGGAGAACTTATATTCTTTTAAAATACCCATTTCTAAAAAAAATTTCAAAAAAATTATCTATATTTGTTTAATAGAAATTTTTCCTTTTATTTCTTTTACCAATGTTTTAAAATGAAACTTCTTGTCTCTTTTTGAATAAGGAATTTTTCTAACTTTTACACTACAAAAGGAATATTATTTTTTCCACATACAACATGTATATATATAATCACTATAATTTTATTGATGCTTTATTTTCATGTTTAAATGTATAATTTGTGAGAAAAACTTTTTAAAAATCTATTTTGAAAGGAATTTTTTTTCAAAATGCTTTTTAAAACAAAAGATATTATCCTCATGAATTTTTTTGATGATATTTTTATTTGAATTCATCAATGAAATCTAGCATTTATTTTACTCCCCTTGGGATATATTTTATTTATAAAATCCTTATTCTTCTTCTACATGGTTTATGAATAATTTTTTTAAGGATATTATTCACATTCACGTCTTTAATTTATTTTTTTTCCATTAAAATATTCAAACAACTATTATAATTGAACAATGAATTTACACTAAATTATCCATTTTACTTATCATTGATATTTTGATTACCTAAATCATATAGAATTTCACAAATGATGTCTACATTGATAGTTATATGACTATTTGTGGAGATATTGATATTTTTTTTATTCTTTATTCAATACAGATATTATTAAGGAATGTTATTTATTTCAACTATTTGTCACGACCCGTCCCCCGGGGCCCTTGCCGTGACTACCCCAAGCCCGCCATCCATAGGACATGGGCTGGTGACTAGCAAAAAAGGTTTAATTCCCTAAAACTATGAAGAAATTTCCTTTATAACCTGTAAACACACACACAAACAAGCACACATCTAGATATGAAATACTAAGTAAATTGTATAACAAAAGATTGCTTAAAGAAAACTGGGCCAGAATACAAGCCCAACTGGAATGTACAAGTACAACTGTGACACAATAAAACTGAAGAAAATGGAATGTCAGCTACTAGGTCATTATTTAGGGTTCCTACCTAAAGGGTTGGTACAGATCGCCTCCTCAACACTCATCGTCCGTCTGTCTCCTCCGTATACCGACTCGTCGTAAGGTCCACCTCCGGGTACCATCCAGTCCTGGTACTCTCATCCTTAACCAGCATTATCCATCGTCTGCACCAAACACAACAAACTGTGGGCATAGCCCGTGCAGGGGTGAGTATAACTATACTCAGTAGGGACCCCTAGACCCTCTAGGTCTCACAAAATTAAACAAGGATAAAACCAAAAGTATGAAATTCCACAGGTAACCTTACTTAGGAATATGCCCATACATATACCTATGCTATCAAGTAATCCATCTCAATCATGAGGAAAACACAGAGGAACTAACTCAACTCATACCAGGATATATTCTAGGGTAGTGGTAACAAGTAACATTATGAACCCTAAACTACTATAGAAATCTTCCTCTATTGAGTACAGTGGGCCTACCATGTAAGACAAAGGTTATTCCCACTAACCGTGGACTATTGAGGAACTCCTCATGTCGAGTACTGTGGGTCTGCCGCGTCACAGAGAGGCTCTCCCCTTCATGCCCCACTGAGGTTCTCCTTCTGGCGAGTATCGTGGGTCTTCCACGTCACTAAGGCTCTCCCCACTGTGGGTCTTCCGTTTCACCAATGTGCTCCCCACCGGGCCAATCGAGTCACTCTGAGTCAAAATGAATAGCAGTCATCAAGTCTCATCCAACTACTAGGTTCCTGCACAATTCTCGCTCATCTCTAGGAGGATCCGCTCCACATGCTACTGGTCGATACTTAAACTACAACGAAATACCATGAAGAAGTATCTCAAAGCTCTGCCACGCCATAGGGATCTCAACGTAACAGACGACACGTTAATCGAATGTCTGGTCTGTGAGTAATTAGCCTTTTAGTCCCGAGGGCCCGGTTGGATTCATGCTTGATCCAACCTGACTATTCCCCATCTCAATCCCAAACTCTATGGAAAATACTCAAAGGGACAGTCTCTCTCCATGATTCCCAACACTACTGAAGGTTCATCAAATGGACGTTTGGTGTCAAAGATACGGCCAAAAAAATTAACAGGGGTCCAAGTGGGCCCAGGTCCGGTCCGATCTGGTCAGACCGACCCATCTCGTAGTGTGGCCCAGCCCGTTGGGTCAGTCTAGCCCACTGTTTCCGACCCGATAGGCCGTGAGGTGCCGCGGAGGTCTGCGGGTGGCCACGAGGGCTTGAGGCTGTGGGGCGGCTCGGAGGGTCGGATGGCGGCGCAAGCTAGGGTGACTCGGAGGGTTGGGGGGGGGGGCACGAGCCGGGGCAGCTCGAAGGGCCGGCGGGGTGTGCGAGCCACGGTGGCTTGAAGGGCTGGCGGGCGGCGCATGCTGGGGTGGCTCGGAGGGCCACGGTGAAGCCAGTTCTGTTGGGGCGTAGAGCCGGTTCGGCCGGGAGGCCAGAGCACCTCAGGGGTGCGAGGCCACTTTGGAACAGAGGTCGGAGCACTGCGAGGTATAGGTATGGTTCAGCCCGGAGGCTGGAGTGCCATTGAGGTAGCTCAATCGGGGCGCGGAGCTGGGGTGCATGTCCGATTCGGCCGAGAGACCGGAATGTCGTGAGGGAAGCGCGGGCCACGGAGGCCATGGGTGGTGGTGTCATTGCCTTCGTCACCTTCATCGCCTTCATCGCCTTCCTCTATTTTGAAGTACACATCAAAGAAGAACAGCGGAAGGGTCAGGCCATTTTTTTTGGACTGTACCCTCCACGTTTAGAGTTGTAGCAAGTGATTCAATTCACTCTTTAATTTCAAAGAATTATCAAGAATGGAAGATAGAAGAATATCAATCAACCACCCTACAACTTCCCAAAAATAATCTAACACAAATAAACCACTACCTCATTCACTTGATGTCGATGGCGCAAGAAGGTAGTACGGTCGTCAATTCACCAAATATACAGAAATCCTAGGTCGGAAGAAGTCCCGAAGAAAAAAGGTCAAAGGAGGTCAGCGTTCTTCATTGGAGAACATTCTCCCAAGTTCCTCCTCTCCACAATTCCACCAAAAATAATTCGTATCCCTAAATAATAGATTGTGAGTTCTATTATGTTTGTTGTCACAAATTCAAATATTTTTTATAATTAATTAATGGGTAGGTACAATTAATTAATGGGAATAGTTGGGAAGATTAATTAATTAGGGTTGGCACAATTAATGTAGGAGGAGTTGAATAGGCACTCCCTCATTTATTGTGGGAGTTGAGAGGTTTAAGCCTCGGGTGGTCCCCACCACCATAACATCTCATCGGAGGTTAGGTTCGGGTGGTCGCCACCACCATAACTTCTTATGTGAGGTTAAGGTCTGGTGGTCCCCACACCTCAACTTCCACTTTGTGGTTTTAACAAAATAAATAAAATAAAACATGTGTTTATTTTATTTTATTATTTCCATGAAAAGCCCAAAATTTATCTTTCACCCTCAACCAAATTCTGTCGAGGTAAATGTATTATTAAGTGAATACCAGCGCTGCGAGTTCAGCGTTGCCCTCAGATTTCAATTTCGAGCACTGATTCAAAAGTTAGAAAAACCTACTCACATGTTTACTGAACGTACCTAAGAAAAGGTTCAGAAATTAATTCTAGGAACTCCGGGCCTACGAATCACACACCGTCAATTTTCATGGACTCGTAAAATTCTCATTTAATTAAAAAAATTACTTGGAAATTATAGGTCTTTAAATTATACCCACATTAGGCTTTACGTCCCCATAATCTACAACTCAAACAAAGGGTAAAAGGGGGGGTTACTGAGCATGCATATGAGCCTCCTGCTCCCATGTGCTCTCTTAGAGGTTCTCATGCTACCAGCGAATGTGTACCAGAGGTATTGAACATCCACGAAGGACCCACTCCTATTGATCGTCAATCTCTACTAGAACCTCTGTAAAATTTTCTCCATCATCGACGTCTAACTCACCATGGTCGATGATGTGAGAAGGGTCGTGCACGTATCTCCTCAGCTGGGATTCGTAGAAGACGTCTTTCACCTGGTACAATAGAGGTGGAAGAGCTAAGCGGTATGCCACCTCACCAACTCTGCTGAGGACCTGGAAAGGTCTGATAAACCTATAAGATAACTTGACTCCTCGGCCAAATATTTGTAGACCTCATCGATGTGAGACCCATTGGAAGATGTGGTATCCATACTCGAACTCCAGAGGTCTCCGTCTCATGTCGGCATATGACATATGCCTTCTCTTTGCAGTCTTCATCCCCTCCTAGATGATCTGAACCTTCTCCATGGTAGCCCAAACCATCTCTGGTGCCACGAGTGCTGACTCCCCTGGGTCTGTCCAGCACAATGGTGATCTATAAGGTCGCCCGTACAATTCCTCAAAATGTGCCATCCCAATGGTGGAGTGATAGATATTGTTGTATGCAAACTCCAGCAAAGGAAATTGATCCTCCCAGTTGTGACCGAAGTTGATGACACAAGCACGTAGCATTTCCTCGAGTTTATGAATGGTCCACTCAGTCTGGCCATCCATCTAAGGAAGGAAGGATGTCCTTAACCAAAGCTACATCCGAAAAGCCTCCATCAACCCCTTCCACATACAGTAGGTAAAACATGCTTCACGATCGGAGACAATTGTCACAGGTAATCTATATAGCCGCACAATCTCTTGCACATAATGGTGTCCCAAGATCTTTACTAAACCCTGGTTTCTGATCGGTAGGAAGCGGGACGACTTGGTGAATCGGTAGATGATCACCTAGATAGGGTCATGCCCCCAGGAAGTATGTGTGAGTCCTATCACGAATTTCATGGATATCCCATCCCACTTCCACTCTGGCACCTTTAAAGTCTAAACTAAGAAAACTGGTACCTGATGCTCCGCCTTCACTTTCTGACAAGTGAGGCACCGAGAAACAAACAATGAAACTACATTCTTCATTCCCAGCCACCAGTGCTGTCATTGAAGATCCTGGTACGTCTTCTCCACTCCTATATATACCGTGAGAGGGGATGTGTGGAACTCCCTCAACACTTCCTCCTGAAGTGACACAAGTATCATGGTATATCCCCTGAAGAGGATGATGT
This sequence comes from Viscum album, assembly GCA_963277665.1. Lineage (NCBI taxonomy): Eukaryota > Viridiplantae > Streptophyta > Magnoliopsida > Santalales > Viscaceae > Viscum > Viscum album. The sequence goes on along the minus strand of OY728121.1, from coordinate 350,176,175 downwards.
GCTCCCCACCTTCTAAAAATCCATTAGGTGCATGTCTTGTGGATATCTAAGCAAGTCATGTCTCACAGTCAACGTCCCGACGCTATTCCTCCCAGACTCATTGAAGATGTGGGGGAGTGATTGTAAGAGACTGAAAGAAAACTACTCCATCTCTATCCGCAAAGGATATCTGCAAAGAGGCCATCTATTTTGTCACCTCTCCAAGCAACTATAAACCAGATCTCCTGCTGAGTGCATCTGCGACAACATTCCCCTTCCTAGGAGTATATACTATCTCGAAGTCATAGTCCTGGAGAAACTCATTCCAATATCACTGTCTCGGGTTCAGGTCCTTCTGAGGGAAGATATACCTTAGACTCTTGTGATCAGAGTACAGGGTGAAATGCTCGCCCATGAGATAGTGTTTCCAAATCTTCTAGGTGAAGACCACTGCTGTAAAATCCAGTTCATGGGTAGTGTAGTTCTTCTCATGCTATCTCAGCTGTCCGGAACCATATGTGATCACTACTCACTCCTACATCAGAAATCATCTGAGTCCGGTCCCTGATGCATCGAAGTAAACTACATACCCTACGCTCTCCTCTGGAAGCCTCATGATGGGGGAACTACTCAGCCTCTACCTCAGCTCCTAAAGACTCTACTGGCATTTCAACGACCCAACGAAATGTTTCCCCTTCTTCATCAAGGCTGATAGTGGTGCTGTAACTCTGGTGAAGTCTGACACAAACCTCAGGTTGTATCCAGCCCAACCCAGGAAACTTCGTACCTCCATCACACTCTTGGGTGGCTCTCAAGAAAGTACCGCCTCAATCATCATTGGATCTACTGCAACTCCAGCCTCTGATATGACATGTCCCATAAAGTGAACATGTAGGATCCAAAACCGTCACATTGAGAGTTTACATTAAAGATGGTGCTCTCGAAGTTTGTCGAGTACTACCTGCAAATGATAGGCATGCTCCTCCTCAGTAGCCGATTATATTATAATTTCCTTGATGAAGTCCACTACAAAGTGATCATGGTGCGGCTAAGAGACCATGTTCATTAGACCCATGAATACTGCTGGAGCATTGGTTACGCCGAATGTCATAACCAATAATTCGTAGTGTCTATACCGACATCTGAAAGCTGTTGTTTCCACATCCTTGTCTCGAACTCTAAGATGGTGATAGCCTGATCTGAGGTCTATCTTCGAGAACCACCATTCTCCCATTATCTGATCCAATAGGTCATCAATCCTAGAGAGTGGGTACTTGTTCTTCATGGTCACCTATTTAAAGCACCTATAGTCAACATAAAGCCTCAATATCCCATCTGCCTTATTAGCGAACAGAATCGGGGCTACCCAGGTAGAACCATTGGGCCGGATGAATCCCTTCCCTTTTAAGTCCTCTAATTGTACCTGCAGCTCATGAAGCTCCGAGAGAGCCATTTTATATGTTGGTGTAGATATTTATGTCATCCTAGGGTACAAGTCAATGTAAAAGTTCTCCTCTCTGCGAGGAGGTAGACCTAGGACATAATCATGGAAAACATCCACGTACTGGTCCACCACTATAGGACAGCTTGGACTCTCCACTTCAACCGCTCCAAGGCTAAGGCTAGCCAACTAATGAGTAATCATCTTCACCCTCCTCTGTTTAAGTCCATACTATGCTTCAAAGGCTCCCTTCTCACCAATGAAGGTAATCCTGGTCCCATCCGTGTGGACTCACCACACATTGTTCCTAATACACTCTATCTGAGCATGGATTGTAGATAACCAGTCTATACCCAAAATGACGTCGTAAGGCCTAGACTTCACTACTAGGAGATCACAGACGAAGTTCTTGCCTCCTAGAGTAAGCTCGCACTGCTGGCACCAGTGCGTAATCAACGAATCTTCTCTCGTAGGAGTCTCTAACCATAAGGATCGAGCCAACAGCTCCATCAAAATCACCAAGATCCAAACGAGGATTGTGGGAAAAAAAATTTGAACCTGTTTCTATAAGTACTACATCTAAGGTGGAGTAGGCACATATCATAACCCTTATTGTCTCCAGAGTGCCATGATCGTAAGCCTCAGCTTCTTGGAGATGAGCTCTCCCATGTCCACCTACTCCCTGCAGTCGGGGTGGACCTCCTGGTGGTGGTGGCGGTAATATCTCGAATAGTCACCCACCACTAGCTGCCCGGACCGCTCCTCTTCCACATCCTCCTTCTCCCTGCAGAACTCCTCTGTCAAACTTTTTTATCTACCTGGGTGGTCCTTAACCATATTCTGATCATTCGTACGATAGGTCGGACAGTCACGAGCCATGTGACCCTTCCTGTTGCAAGCATAACACTGCTTGCTCCTAGCATGACTGGATCCACTTTGGTTGCTCCGCACAACCGATCCTAAGTCATGCAGTCATCCAACTATAGGTATAGTCATCTTAGACCTTTGGGACTTCTATCTTTTTCCAGCTGTAGAAAACTATGCTACATGATGATTGGTTGAGTGTCTCGCTGCTGGTGACTGCTCAATGAGGAAAATATCTAGTAAGACGGCTCTCTCTAACACCCCTTCCTGCATCGGGACGCTGAGTGAGACCATCGTAGCTCTAATATCCCTCCTGAGTCCATGGTCGAAGGTCCAGCCCCAGAAGAATGGGTCTCGTACAATATATATAAAGTAACCTGAGAGGTCAGTGAACCTCGCTAAATGTTGAGCAACTGTCATGCTGCCCAACTACAGATGAAGCAACTCTTATATGTGCACTGCGTGAAGAGTCGCTGGAACAAACTCTTCCCAAAACATGCTCTTGATGTCTTCCTAGAGAATCATCACCTCATCGTGATCCTCAAGCATCAAGCACCACCATCTGCCTGCTGCTTCCTGTAGATGGATGGCTACAAGGATCACCATGAGATCGGCTGGTGTCTATACTAGGCCGAAAATTCTCAGTACAGCCTCCAGCCAATCCCCAACCACCTTCGGGTCTGTCTCTCCCCTAAACTGGGGTGGCCTCTGGCACTAGAACTCATGAATCACACTCAAGCGGCATGCACCATCTTCTTCTAGGGCTGGTGGCATTGGTTGTCCAATGGGGAGTGGCACCGCTGGTGGCTCCACTGGTGCCTCTTCCAGAAAATGTCCCTACACCAAGGATTCATCGCTCATTGTTCTATCTATGCGTACAACTCTAGGAACTCTAGTTGTATTTATACTGACCTAAATCATCATTTAATCTGGTCAAAGTTTAAAATTTATATTCCTACTAACTACTGTATATGTGTCAAGCAGTGTCGAAGAGAAAAGGAAGGCTAACTTGACCACTAGTCTTCAAAAAACTAATTAAGGACCATACTGTTGTCAGCAGAGGGATTGAGTTTCTCTCTTTCAACTTTTTTATTTATTTTATTATAAGGAACAAATGAGGAAACACAATCTTTTTGTGTTTTTTTTATAAAAAATATTGAAGCAATAAATAGTCTACAAACAGTAAGTATCAAATAAATAATATGTTGATCAGTGAAAAATCTAGAGAAATATGTTCAGGTTAAATATCAACACAACTGGTTTTGAAAACAATATTTCTTACCATAGTAATTACAACTAATACAACTAAAAAGGAGTTATTTAATTACCTTGACATGTGATAAATCACTCACATCGACATGTCCTGGAGTTCGCCACTCCTGGATAATCAGCATGAGAAATCTGGTTCAAAAAAGATTACAGAACAAAGTCGCAGTTTGTTCTGTAGTCTTTTATTTGCCTTTAAATTTAAAGTAAAATTAATCCCCAATAAAACTCACCGAATGAATTTTGTGTTCTTAGATTAAGAGAATATTGTACATTGAAATTGAATGTAATCAGAACTAATATCTCCAATCAATTCTGATCACATTAAAAATGATAAAGAGAAGTAAAAAGTTAGATTAACTAGAAGATTCTAAATTAACCCCAAACTAGATATATTTATCCAAACATTGTCTCAATAACATATACTAAATTCATTAAATTACAAAGGAATAGAATGGAAAGAAAATATAATAAGGAAACTCCCTTGGCTAGCTCGAATTGCTGCTGCTCCAGGCCCTCGAAACTCCAAAGCATGGCTCTCTGAGAAGTGCTCTAGGGTTCTCTCCAGGTTCTCTAATCTACTCTCAAGGGAAGTGCTTGATCCAATAAATTCCCTCCCACCTGTCCTGTTGGGTTTGTGGAATGACTGAGTGTCTTTATATTAGAGTCTGAATGAGAGTCCATAAATTTTTGTTGCGACCCTACTTTTAATCCAATTGTCATCTACTGCATGTCACCGACCATCTTCCACCGACTACAAAAGTCCCTCAGTTGTGCACCGCACACGTTAGTTTTTTTCGCGACAAGAATGTCTTGCTATATTTTCTCAAGTAACTAACTATAGCTAAGTTAGTTAAGTGAATCTGGACATTTTCTCATCTCATGAATGAACCTGCACATGTTAAAAACAGAATGAAATAATTAAAACTCAATGAATGTTAATAAATATTTTAAAGTTATTTTTTATGTTTACTGTTGTAATACTTATTACAAATTAATTAAAGTTAATTAATAAATATATCTTAAATTGATAATTATTATCTACTAGATTAAATAATAATATTATAGTTATTAAATCTTTAATGAGATAAAATTTATTATTTTTCAAAATTATTATTATTAATTACGTAATTTAATTAGTGTAAGTATTATTAATAATTATCCAGTTTAACGTTATTTAATTCTTAAATTAGACTAATATCAATTTCTTTATTTTATTCTATTAAAATTAATGTTTTAAAATATCTATTTTAATTAATAATTTTATAAATTATGATTGTTTATATTTAAATTTTATAAAATTGTATTAGTTTTACTTGTATTCAATTTAATAACTTATCTATTTATTAAAATTATAAATTTTATATATAAAAATTATTATGTGGTAGATTATATTTATTTGATTAAATTATTATTTATTTACATTAACTTTTATTATATTATTCTAATTATATTTTTTATATCTTCATCCCCAAAATTTAGGCACAATATAGGGGGTTTTCTATTTTTTCGCCCACAAATCGAATTTCCTTCCTTGTGCAGATTTAGTCTGACGATGGTGAGATGTTCCATAAGACAGCTCTAGAAGGTGGTGAGATGGTGACTTCAACCATGGATATGGCTTCCAAAACCTCTAGCTCCCCCTCCCAGCGGCTCAACACCAATACATCGGTATGACGGTTCACTGACAACAACAGCAACAGATTGGCCTCCTCTTCCTCTCGAAAATCCTCCTAGGCGGCAGTGTGAGTGTTGTTTCTTCACAAGATTATGACACCAGCTCATCGGTAGATCTCATCTCATGGCTCAGCTTGGAATCGATGGAATATGGTCTCCACGATGGGCTCGGCTTTTCCTGCAGCAGTGCAACTCGGCCTTTACATTAGGTTCAAGTGTCTCGGGTTCATACAAAGAGTTTCACACCCAACGAACCGCTAGATTAGTGATGGACTCTTCAAATGTTGTGGGAAATAAAAAGCATTGACTCGGAGAAAGACAATAGTGGTGACAACACCTAAGTTGGTGCTGCAAAATAGGTCTTCCTCAGCAGTGGGTTCTGAGGTTCGGCAGTGCAGAGATCTGAATTTTCAGTTTTTTTAAGATCTGTAATTTGAATTTTGATTTGATAATATAGATTTGATTGTGGTGTTGGGGTTTGAATGGCGGGGGTTCACAGTGTAAATGAGTAGCAGCGGATAGGATCTGAGGAAATAGGGAAAGGGGATTGGTGAGACAGTGGAATGAAATGGTGTGAGTTGAGCGGTTGAGTGAAACAGTGAGACCGTGAAAGATATGGTGAAAAGGAATATGGTGCCACAGCTGAGGAGAAAACTGGTAGCACCATAAAGGAAATGATCACATGGGTATTGTTGGGTTACAATGGCAGGTAATGTGAGGCATAAAAGGAGAAAAAAGACATGGTGCCACCATAAAGTGGTGAGACCATGAATGAATTGGGAAGCGGTGCATGGCGGCACCATGACAGGAAACGGTTGTTGAGGCACCAAGACACTGCAAAACAGGAAAACAAACAAAAAAAATTAAAACCTAAATAAACCTGAATAAAATAATTAATAACAACTAAAAATTAATTAATACAAATGAAAATAAATATACTTACAAATTTAAATAATCTTGTAAAACCAAATAAACATTAGTTAAATTATAAAAATGACTTAAATTTTTTCTAAGCTAAAACTAAAATTAAAATTCCACTAAATTGTTAAAATATAATATAGAATTTAGACATTTAAATTACAATGTAAAATTATTAATAGAATTTTACTATTTAAAATTAAATTAGGTAAGGTAAATAGATAATTATTATGTTATTAAACCATTATGTTATTTAATAAAATTAAATTAAATAATTGTAGTGACTTTATAAACTCAAATTTATAAAAATTTAATTGTTTAAAATAAATCTAATATTTAGATTATTTTATATTAAATTAATTAATATTTAATAAATTTAATGCTACATTAATATTACATTAAATATGTGATACACCAAACTAATTAATTAAATAATAAATTTTAAATCAATTAATTTATAGACAAATATACCAAACTAAATTAAAAGTAATTTATACTATAAAATTAAAGTAAGAAATAAATTAATTATTTTAAAGCTTGATGGTCGGGCAGTTCCACTGACTCAACCCATTTTGAAACACACTCTACATCAACAAGTATATACTCATTCCCATGAGATGATGAAAATGGACCTATAATATCTAAACCCCAAACATAAAAAATTTCAACTTCTAAAATTCCATTTTGGGGTAACTCTTTTTTCATACCCACATTTCCTAGCCTCTTACATCTATCACAACCAACCACAAATCTCCTAGAATCCTAAAAGATTGTAGGACAATAAAAACCAGATTGTTGGACTTTTTGAGTTGTTCTTTCACCACCATGGTGACGTCCCCAAGGTGAGGAGTGAAAACTCCCTATGACATGCATCATATCTTTCTCAGGTATAAATCTCTTAATAATACCATAATCACATCTCATAAACAGAAAAAAATTATCCTAAAGGTAGTATTTAAGTTCAGAAATGAATTTCTTTCTTTGTTTATTAGACATATTTTTGGGAAAGACACATGCTGCAAGGATGTTGGAAAAATTATCAAACTAACCAGATTTCCTGATTGACATAGTAAGCAACTTCTCATCAGGAAAAGAATAGTTAATCTCTCTAGGAACTTCAAATTGATATGGTGTAAGAGGACTCCTAGATAAGTGGTCAGTAACTACATTTTTAGCTCACTACTTATACATGATCTATAAATCAAATTCTTGAATTAACAAAATCCATCTAATCAGCCTTGGTTAAGTTTCTTTCTTTGAAAAAAAGTACTTTATGGAAGAATGATCAGTGAAAATGTTGACTTTTTAACTTAACAGATATTGTCTAAACTTCTCTAAATCAAACACAACAACTAGAAATTCTTTTTCAGTAGTTGTGTAATTCATTTGGGAATCATCTAACAGTCTTCTTGCATAATACACCACATGTAACTTCTTATCTCTCCTATGTCCAAGGACAGAACCAACATCCATATCACTAGAATCACACATAAGCTAAAAGGTAACTTCTAATCAGGTGCAGTGATAATGGGTGACATAGTGAATTTCTCTTTAATCGGATTAAATGATTCCAAATAGTTCTCATCAAAATTAAAAGGTTCATCCTTGACCAGAAAAGAACACATGGGCATAGTTATTTTGTAAGAAAAATTTATGAATCTCTAGTAGAAACTGGAATGCACTTGGAAACTTCTAAAACCATTAACAATTCTATGAGGTGGAAATTTTTGAATAGCATCAATCTTAGTAGTATAAACTTCTAGACCTCTCTTAGACACTCTATAACCATGCACTATACCTTCTATGACCATGAATTGACACTTATCCTAATTAAGAACAAAGTTGGTTTCAATGCATCTCTCTTAGACTAACTCATGATTTCCAATACAAGTATCAAATGTTTTACCCACAATAGAGAAATCATCCATGAAAACCTCGATTATTCTTTTAATCATATCCAAAAAGAAAGCCATCGTACACCTTTGACTGGTGGATGGAGCTCCACACAACCCAAAGGGCATCTGCCGGTAGGAAAATGTTCCAAAGGGGCATGTGAAAGTGGTATTTTCCTAATCCTCTAGAGTAACTGGAATCTGGTTGTAACCAGAATACCCATCCAAAAAATAGAAAAATTCATTTCCAGCAAGCCTCTCAAGCATTTGATCCATGAAGGGAATTGGAAATGTTCTTTCTTAGTGGTAGAATTAATCTTCCTATAATCAATACAGACTCTCCATTTTGTGGCTTTCCTAACTTGGACTTCTTCATTCTTTCCATTTTTAACTATAGTAAAACCTCCCTTATTGGGAACAACCTTGACAGGGCTGACCCAAGAACTATCAGAAATGGGATATATCATTCCAGCATCCAGAAAATTAATCAATTAATGTCTCAAAACGTCTTTCATATGCAGATTTAATATTCTTTGACACTCTACCCTAGGCTTATGATCAGGCTCCCCATGGATTTTATACATAAAAAATGAGGGACTAATAACCTTGCTATATGATATGGTTCATCCTATGATAGATTTAAACTTCCTCAAAACAGTAAATAATATTTCCTCTTGATTTTAATTCGGTTTAGTAGAAATTATTACTGGAAAAGTGGAGTTCTCACCCATAAATGAATATTTAAGATGAGCTGGGATTGCCTCACTTCAAGAGTGGGTGGTTCTACACTCGAAGGAAGACTCTTAGTCCTGGTAGGTATAATATCTTCAACATATATTTTTTTAATGAGTATTAAATTATGAAATATTTTTAATATCATGTTCAAATTTAGAAGTAACAGCACTGTTGTCCAAAGTGGGCAGCACACTGTGCAGATTTTCCAGATCAGATTTCTACAATTTTATCAAAGAAGAATCATCTAGTTGTTTTATATGTTATCCCTCAATATCATTAATGTGTTAATAATGTTTTGTGTTAATATAAACACTCTTAAATACTCTCAAAAAGCTCTTATGTTCAGAAATAGTGGACTCTTCCACAGTAAAAACTGTATAGTTGTCCAGTTCGGGAAAGACTTCCAGATTTTGTGTTTGAGTAGAATTTTCAATTTCTAATGTAGATTCAATTAGATTTTCAGTTTCAAAATTATTTTCTTTAGAATAGGATTGATTTTCAAATTAATCAAAGTTTCCAATTTATTTCTCAAATTCAATGGACTATACCATTGAATAGTTTTCAAAAAAATATGGTCCTTTAACATTTTTAAACACATTGAACTCTTCTTGTTGTTCTCTAATTTAAAATATTAATTGACACTTAGAAACATCAATAACATCACCACATGTGGCTAATAATGGAATACCCAAGATGTTGGGAACCTCTTGATCACAATCCATATCTAAGGAAAAAAAGGATGTAGGTAAAAATAGATTCCTAACCCCAACTAGCTAATCATCAACCCTACACATAGGATTAGTGAAAGATCTATTATCTAACTATAGTATGACTGTGGTGGGTTGAATGCCACCCAAACTCAACTGTTGAAATAGTGATTATGTGAGTAGATTAATTCTGGAACCAAAATCACACAAATAGTTGAGATGATTAGAGTTTCCTAGTGTGCAAGGTATGACAATACCACCTGGGTCTTTCATTTTAGGTGGGATTTTCTTTTAAAGTACAACACTACACTCTTCAGTGAGGCTGTAAGTAATGAATTCTTCTGGAGTTTTTTGTTTGTAACAATTTTCTTCAAAGATTTCAAGTAATATTGGATTTTCATTAATGATTGTATAAAATGAATGTTTAATTGATGTTTGAAGAGGAGTCCAAGGAACTGATGAAGTTCAAACCTGGTGTTACTTTTAGGTTTCAGCTTCTCAATGAAAGGGATGGGTGGGAAGATAATTTTAATAACAGTAGGTATATCCATAACCACTTCCTCAACCTTTTCTTTTCCACTCTTCTTTTGAGTTTTAAATAATGTTTCAGCTTGAGTTTTAGGTGACAATTTCATATTTAGATCATTTTCGTAACTTTTCTGTGATTTTCCAGCATGTGTGCAAAGAATATTTTTATTTCTAGATTGAAGAAGTTTTTCATTTTTAGTACTTTCATGGACTTTATCAGTAATAGTTTGATTATTAATCCCACTTATAGTGACAGAATCCATGGAATTACCCATAGGATTAAGTTCATTGGTACTTGGGAGTATAACATTCTCCCTAGATGAAAAATCTTTATCATGTTGACCTATCATTGTTTACATATTTTTTATTCTAACAACAGTTTGAATTTTATCAAACTCATATTGATTTTGATGTTTGGACAAATGGGTCATGTATCTTTCTTCTTGAGAGTTGATTTTGTTCAAAATTAGATCAAGCTTAGAAGACATGTGATTATCATTGTTTCCATATACATTATAAGACTCACCCCTTTGTTGATTTTGAAAGTTTGATCTTGGTTGATTAGAATAATTAGGGGCAGTTGTTTGTTTAATTAATCCTTGATCTTTCCAGGACATATTAGGGTGGTTTCTATATCCTTGGTTGTAATTATTTGAAAATTGATCTTCTTTAAGAGGCATCCTAGGACCATAGTTATCAAAGTTAGAGTTTTCTTGTTATTGGGATGGAATATCGAAATTAGGACATAATATTTTATTATTCCCAAACATAAGACAATGTACACACTGTTCCCTTATAGATTGGTCGGTATTTTGACATCAATGTTGGTTAACAGTTTGTTTTAAATTCTGGTTCATTAAATATTGAAGTTGATTGGTGATTTCAGCCAATTGAGATAGAGATTCATTCATTGAACTATATTTGGGTTAACATTTCTATTGACTATTTTTCTTCTTGAATTTTTATGTTGTGAATTCAGTGCAAGATTATTAAAAATATCTCTATATTCTTCATTATTTTTATAACTGTAATTACCCCCAGTAGTTTGGTCAAATAGATTTTTTCTAGAGGAAGACAACCCTTCATAGAATGTATCCATGAGAAGGTGAGATTGGAGTTGATTATGAGGACACTGCCTAAGAAAATCCCGGAATCTATCCCATGATTCATGAAAATATTATACATCCTCTTGATAAAAAGTAGTTATCATTGTTCTATGTTCACCTTTCATCCATTGAGGATAAAATTTCATAATGAAAGAGTTATAAACTTGATCCCAGTTTTCAAAAATGTTCTCATCTAGACTCAAGAACCAGTTCCAAGAATTATCTTAGTGGAAAAAGATAATTAATCTCATTCTATGTTCATTTTTTGTGAGTCCTAGAAGAGGTAATTACTGCACAGTATTATAGAAGTCTCTAATGATGGCTAAATAGTCCCCATTAGACAGTACATTAAAATCAGGCATCAGAGAATTATGTGATTGTTTGAGTTCATAATTTCTGGCCCTATGAGATTACCTAATAGAAGAAGGATTTCTTGAAACATGAGGAAGTTGGAACTCCCTCATCCCAGGCCTTCCATTTTCATCTAGGATTTCTGGTTGATTTTGGTTGTTTTTGGGTCCAAGAACTCAATTATCTAAGATTTACATTTTTATTTTGTTCTTCTTTCTTAGAGCAGTGAGATGTTTATCTAATTAATGGTTCAGAGGCTCTAATATAACTCCAAACGTTCTTATGATCATGAAAACAAAAATAATAGACCCTAATTAGTAGTAACAATTCAGTAATAAGTGAAACATTTTTTTTACAATTTACAAAATTTTCAAATTTTTAATGATTTTTATATATGTGTTTTTATAGTTTTTTTATTTAAAGTAATGGCATGTGCCTTCCCATGAAAAGACGCCAAAAAACATGACCTAATCCATCATTGAATCCGGTCAATGTTTAAAATTTATTTTCCTACTAACTTCTATATATGTGGAAAGTAGGGTCGAACCCAAAGGGAAGGCTAATTTGGTTACTAGTCTTCAAACAAACTAACTAAAAACCCTACTATTTTCAGCAGAGGGATTGAGTTTCTATCGTTATACATTTAATCATTTTTCTATTATAAGACACAAATTAAAAAAAAGAATATTTTTAGGTTTATTTCTAAACTATATTGAAGCAAGAAATTTGCTAAAAATAGTAAGTAATAGTGAAATAATATGCTGATAAGTGAACAATCCAGAGAAATATTTCTGGGGTAAATATCAACTATATTGGTTTTGAAAACATTCCTTCATAAAAAAGTAATTACAACTAATACCACCGAAAATGAGTGATTTAATTACCTCTCCACGAGATAAATCACTCAAGTCGACAAGTCCTAGTATTTCCCACTCCAAGATTAATCAACTTGTGAATTCTAGTTCAAAAAATATTACAGAACAAACTCGTTGTATGTTCTGTATTCTTTTATTTACTTATAAATTTAAAATAAAATTAATACCCAATCAAAATCACCAAATGAATAAAGAGTCCTAAGATTCAGAGAAGGTGTTATGTTGCAATTTAATGTAATCATAACTGATCTCTCCAATCAATTATGATCACATTAAAAATAATAAAGATAGGGAAAAAGAAATATTAAACAACAGATTCGAGCTTATCCCAAAACTGGAAGTATTTATCCTAACATTGTCTCAATTACATGTACTAAAATAATTCAATTATAGTATAAGAGAAATGAAAGAAAATAGAGGAAGAAAAATCCCACTGCTAGCTCGAATTGCTGCTCCTCTAGGCCCTCAGAACTCTGAAGAATGGCTCTCCGAGAAGTCCTCCTGGGTTCGCTCCAGGTTCTCTACTCTGCTCTCAACAGAAGTGCTTTATCCAATAAAATCCCTCCCCCCTATCCTACTGTGTTTGTGGAATGATTGAGAGTCTCTGAATCAGAGTCCAAATAAGAGTACTCGAATTTCTACTACTACTCTGTTATTAATCCTACTGTCATCTACTGCATGTCACCGACCATCTTCCACCGACTACAAAAGTCCCTTAGTTGTGCACCGCACAAATGTGTTTATTTATCAACAAGCAGGTAACACTATCCTTTCTCACGTAACTAACTCCCTCTGAGTTAGTTAAGTGAATCTGTAAATTTTCTCGTCTCATGAATTAACGTGCACATGCTAAAAACAAAATTAAATAATTAAAATTCAATGAAAGTTAATTAATATTTTATAGTTATTATTTTAAGTTTACTGTTATAATACTTATTAAAAATTAATTAAAGTTAATTAATAAATATTTCTTATATTGATATTTATTATCTACTAGATTAAATACAAAAATTATAGTTATTAAATCTTTAATTAGATAAAATTTACTACATTTTTAAATTATTGTTATTAATTACGTAATTTAATTGGTGTAAGTATTATTAATAATTTGCCAGTTTAACATTATTTAATTCTTAAATTAAACTAATATCAATGAATTTATTTTATTATATTAAAATTTATGTGTTAAAATTCCCATTTTAATTAATAATTTTATAAATTATGATTGTTTATATTTAAATTTTATAAAATTGTATTAGTTTGACTTGTATTCTATTTAATAACTAATCTATTTGTTAATATTATAAATTTTATATAAAAAATTATTATGTAGTATACTATATTTATTTTATTAATTTTTTTTTAATTTAATTATATTATTCTTATTATATTTTTTATATCTTCATCCCCCCAGTTTCAGCGTAAAGTAGGGGGTAGGGTTTGCTGTTTCTTCACGCACAAATCGAATTGCCTTCCTTGTGAAGATCCAGTCTGGTGACAGTGAGATGTTCCACAAGGAAGCTCTAGCAAGTGGCGTGATGGTGACTCCAACCAAGAATATGGCTTCCAGTACCTCTATCTCTCTCTCTCAGTGTCTCAACACCAACACAGTGGTACGACGGTTCACCGACAACAACAGAAATAGATCGGCCTCCTCTTCTCCTCGAAAACCGTTTTAAGCAGCAATGTGAGTGTTTTTTATTCACTGCGGTGTGACACCAGCTCATTAGTATATCTCAGATCGTGGCTTAGCTCGACCTCGGTGGAATATGGCCTCCACAGCGAGCTCAAATTTTCTCACAGTAGCGCAACTCGGCCATTAGAGTGGGTTCAAGTGTCGCAAGTTCATCCATTGAGTGTCTCGCACAACAAACCTCTAGATCAGTGATGGACTCTTAAAAAGTGGTGTGCAAGAAGAAGCATCGACTTGATGACAGCCATTAGTGGAGACAGCTCCTAAGGTGGTGCCGCAAAACAGGACTTCATCAGCAGTGGGTTCTGATGTTCGGTAGTGAAGAGATATGAACATTCTGTTTTTTTAGATATTTAACGTGATGTTTGATTTGATTCTATAGATTTTATTGTGGTGTTGGGGATTGAATGGTAGTGGTTCATAGTGTAAATGTGTTTCAGTGGAGATGATGGGAGGAAATGGGGAATGGGAGGGGTGAGATAGCGGAATGAAATGGTGTGGGTTGAGAAACTAAGTGAAACGGTGAGACTATGGAAGATATGGTGAAAAGGAATATGATGCCACAATTAAGGAGAAAATCAGTGGCACTGTAAAGGAAACAATCACATGGGTAATGTTGGGTTATGGTGGCAGGTAATTTGAGATAGCCAAGGAGAAAAAAGACATGGTGCCACCGTAAAGTGGTGAGACCGTGAAAGATTGGGGAAGCGGGGCATGGCGGCACTGTGACAGGAAACCGTTTCTGAGGCACGGTGACACTCCAATATATAAAAACAAAAAAAATAAATTGAAACTCAAATATAACTGAATAAAATAATTAATAACAACTAAAAATTAATTAAAACAAAGGAAAATAAAGATACTAAAAAATTTAAATAAACTTGTAAAACCAAATAAACAATAGTTAAATTATAAAAATGACATAAATTGTTTCTAAGCTAAAACTAAAATTAAAAATCAACTAAATTATTAAAAGATAATATAGAATTTAAACATTTAAATTACAAAGTAAATTTATTTAAAAAAGTATACTGTGTCAAATTAAATTAGGCAAGTTAAACAGATTATTATTATGATATTAAACCATTATGTTAATTAATAAAATTAAATTAAATAATTGCAGTGAGTTTATAAAATAGAATTTATAAAAATTGAATTGTTTATAAGACATCTAATATTTAGATTATGTTATATTAAATTAAATAATATTTAATACATGTAATGTTAGATTAAGAGTACATTAAATATGTTCTACACCAAACTAATTAATTAAATAATAAATTTTAAATCATTAAATTTTCAGACGAAGATACCAAAATAAATTAAAAGTAATTTGAACTATAAAATTAATGTAAGAAATAAATTAATTATTTTAAAGCTTAAAATACACAATTATTTATTAAATTTGATTAATTGATAAATTTATTTATAAAAATATAAAAGTGTTAATATTTAGTAAAAAGTGAAAAAAAATAACCTATTAAATCATTAAAAATTAATGAAAAATATGTGGAAAACAAGTTTTTTTAAGGCCACATCAAATTCCCCCACACTTAATCATTGTTTTCCACAAAAAAATGATTTTTTATTATCTTCGAAATCAAAAGTTTGACATTCATGATTTTTCTCAAAATGTAACATGTCTAGTAATTTGTAACAAAGGACAAAAACATGTCGTCGGGCATAAAAAATAATTTGATCATACAAATCTTGCCTAGAACAAATTCTCACTGGTAGTCTTGAAAATGATGAATCATCAAGAAATAAAGATGTCATGCCTCATTTGTGATACTGCTTCATGACTAAATTTATTCTAGACTTAAGTACAATATTCGAGGGTGATAAGAGGTAAAATTTATGTAGAATTAAGAAAAAAATAGTAGGAACTTTTCATTTGACTCATCACTTAGGTTCCAACAATAAATAATATTTTTGTGAATCACATCAATGATACAACCTAAATGACTCCCATATAAACCAATTTACCTCATCTTCATTTGGCTTTCATCAATTCCCTCACCTTAATTAACTCATTTTTGACCCTATACACTTAATTTTATTTTTTTCCAAGCCTTGTATCATTTTGTAAGAACTGTGCAGTGCACTTATTCGATGTTTACAGTGGGCTTATAGTAAACAGAAATGCAGCAAGCATTTAGGGTCTCAAAGACTCACCATGGGATCCCAGATGCCCAAATTACTCCAGTTTCAAAATAATTGAATGAAACCCATTTACATTGGCTCATTAAGGAATTTAATTTAATAAATAACAAAGAAGTGTGTAACCTAGGATCAATTAAATCTTCCAGTTCCAAGGATTATGTAAATAATTCCACTAATAGGTAACCCATATCACTCTTAGAAATAGTCTCTAAACCAACATTTCCATTAGATCACTATGATAGTTCACTCATCAATCATACATTATCACAAATTTAACATTAAAAACAAATAATAACTTCCATCAGGGTACTTTTCATAAGGTAAGATGCATTTGAGTATAGTGTAAAACCTAAAATTATGTAACAATTTTGAAAAAAAACTAACCATTTTTTACAAATAATTTTGAGTTGCAGTGGGAATTGATGGGATCCCAATTAAGCACAGTTAAGCACAGTCAAGAATTGACACCCTAACAAGACCTAAACCATCGTTGAAGCCAGTCAAAGATTAAAATTTATATTCCTACTAACTACTGTATATGTGGAATGTAGGGTCGAGCCCACAGTGAAGGATAATTTGACCAGTAGTCTTCATAAAAATAACTAAAATACCCTACTATTGTCTGCAGAGGGATTGAGTTTCTATATTTCTACTTTTTTTATTTTGTTTATTATAAGGCACAAATGAAACAACAAAATCTTATTATGATTTTGTTTTAAACTATATCGAATTAATAAATAGGATAAAACAGTAAGTAATAGAAAACTAATATTCTGATAATGGAACAATCTAGACCAATATGTTCGTGGATAATATCAAATCTACTACTTTTGAAAAAATTCCTTCTTACAAAAGTTATTACAACTAATACCGCTGAAAAGGATATATTTAATTCCCTCTCCAGGAGATAAATCCCTCAAGTCGACAAGTCCTGGAGTTCTCCAGTCCTAGATTAATCAACTTGATAATTATAGTATGAAAAACATTACAGAACAAACTCGTCGTATGTTTTGTAGTCTTTTATTTACCTTTAAATGTAAAAGAAAATTAATCCGCAATCAAACTCACCGAATGAATGTGAAATTCCACGATTAAGAGAAGGTGGTACATTGAAATTAAATTCAGTCAGAACTTATCTTTCCAATCAATTCTGATCACATTAAAAATAATAAAGAGAAGGAAAAGGAATGATTAACCAGAAGATTCGATTTTAACCTTGGACTGGAAGTATTTAGCCTAATATTTTCCCAATTACATATACCAAAATCCTTAAATTACAGAGGAAAATAAATAAAAGAGAAAAAGGAATAAAACTCTCCCTGTTAGCTTAAATTGCTACTGCTCCAGGCCCTCGGTACTCCGAAGAATGGCTCTTCGAGAAGTGCTCCAGGGTTCGCCCTAGGTTCTCTGCTCTGCTCTCAATAGAAGTGCATGATCCAATAAATTCCCTCCCACCTGTCCTGATGCGTTTTTGTAATGAGTGAGAGTCTCTGAATCAGATTCTGAATGAGAGTCCTCAAATTTCTACTACTACACTGCTTTTAATACTACTTTCATCTACTACATGTCACTAATCATCTTCCACTGACTACAGAAGTCCCTCAGCTGTGCACCGGACATGTGTGTTTATTTCGTGACAAGCACATTATTCTATCTTTTCTCACTTAACTAACTCTTGTTGAGTTAGTTAAGTGAATATGGATGTTTTCTCGTCTCATGAATGAACCTGTACATGTTAGAAACACAATTAAATAATTAAAAATCGACTAGAGTTAATTAATATTTAATAGTTATTATTTTAAGTTTACTGTTATAATAATTAATAAAAATTAATTAAAGTTAATTAATAAGTATATTATAAATTGTTAGTTATTATCTACTAGATTAAATAATAATATTAAATTTATTTAATCATTAATTATATAAAATTTATTACATTTTTAAATTATTATTATTAATTAC
The DNA here is from genome assembly GCA_963277665.1 of Viscum album. Lineage (NCBI taxonomy): Eukaryota > Viridiplantae > Streptophyta > Magnoliopsida > Santalales > Viscaceae > Viscum > Viscum album. The sequence goes on along the minus strand of OY728121.1, from coordinate 350,158,018 downwards.
GTAATTTAATTAGTGGTGTTATTATTATAAATTAGATAGTTTAACACTATTTAATTCTTAAAATAAAATAATATCAATTATGTTATTTTATTCTATTAAAATTAAAGTGTTAAAATATATATTTAAATTAATAATTTTATAAATTATATTTTTTTTATTTAAATTTTTTAAAAAAAATTTAGTTTGACTTTTATTATATTTAATAACTTATCTATTTATTAATATTATAAATTTTATATATAAAAATTATTATATGGTATATTATATTTATTATATTTATTTTATTATTTATTTACTTTTAATTTTTTTATATTATTCTTATTATATTATTTATATCTTCATCCCCCCAGTTTCGGTGCAATACAGGGGGGAGGGTTTGTTGTTTCTTCAACCGCAAATCGAACCGCCTTCCTTGTGCAGATCGAGTCCGATGATGGCGAGATGTTCCATAAGGTGGCTCTAGTCGGTGGCGCGATGGAGACTCCAACCATGACTATGTCTTCCAGTACCTCTATCTCTCCCTCTCAATGACTCAACACCAACACACTGGTAAGACGGTTCATCGACAACAGTAGCAATAGATTGGCCACCTATTCCTCTCTAAAACTCTCCTTGGCGGCAGTGGGAGTGTTGTTTCTTCACTATAGTGTGACACCAGATCATCGGTAGATCTAAGATCGTGGCCCCGCTCGGCCTCGGTGAAAGAAGGTCTTCACGGTGAGCTCGCCTTTTCCCGTAGCAGCGCAACTCGACATTTACAGTGGGTTCAAGTGTTGTGGGTTCATACATTGAGTGTCGCGCACAACGATCCTCTAGATCAGTGATAGAATCTTCAAATGTGGTGGGAAAGAAGAAGAATTGCCTCAGCAAAAACCAACAGTGGTAAAAGCTCCTAAGGTGGTGCCGTAAAATAGGACTTCCTCAATAACGGATTCTGAGGTCCATCAATGCAGAGATCTGAATTTTCGGTTTTTTTAGGTCTGTAATGTAAAGTTTGATTTGAAGCTATAGATTTTATTGTGGTATTTGGGTTTGAATGGTGGTGGTTCACATTGTAAATGATTTGTAGTGGACTTGATGGGAGGAAATGGAGAAAGGGGAGGGGTGAGACATCAGATTGAAATGGTGTGAGTTGAGTGGTTGAGTGAAATGATGAGACCATGAAAGATACAGTGAAAAGGAATACGGTGCCACAACTGAGGACCAAACCAGTGGCACTGTAAAGAAAATGGTCACAGGGGTAATGTTTGGTTATTTTGGTAGGTAATGTGAAAGAAAAAAGGAAAAAAAGACACGGTGCCCCTATAAAGCAGTGAGACAGTGAAAGAATAGGGAATCGGTGTGTGGCGGCACCATGATAGGAAGCGGTTGCTGAGGCACCGTGACACTGTAAAACAGACAAACAAACAAAATAAATTGAATCTGAAATAAAACTGAATAAAATAATTAATAACAACTAAAAATTAATTAAAACAAATGAAAATAAAGATACTCATAAATTTAAATAAAGTTGTAAAACCAAATAAACTTTAGTTAAATTATAAAAATGACTTAAATTGTTTATAACCTAAAACTAAAATTAAAAATATTCTAAATTATTAAAATATAATATGTAATTTTAAATTTTAAATTACAAAGTAAACTTATTTATAAAAGTATAATGTTTCAATTTAAATAAGGTAAGGTAAACATATTATTATTATTTTATTAAACCATTATGTTAATTAATAAAAATAAATTCAAGAATTATAGTGAGTTTATTAACTCAAATTTATAAAAATTGAATTGTTTAAATGATAGTTAATATTTAGATTATGTGATATTAAATTAATTAATATTTAATCCATGGAATGTTAGATTAAGACTACATTAAATATGTGCTACACCAAACTAATTAATTACATAATAAATGTTAGATCATTAAATTTGCAGAGAAAGATACCAAACTAAATTAAAAGTAATTTATACAATAAAATTAACGTAATAAATAAATTAATTATATTAAATTTTAAAATACACAATTCTTTATAAAATTTGATTAATTGATAAATTTATTTATAAAAATACAAAAGTGTTAATATTTATTAAAAAGGACAAAAAAACCAATTAAATCATTAAAAATTAATGAAAAAGATGTGGAAAAACAAGTGTTTTTAAGGAATCTTCAAATTCCCCCACACATAATCAATTTTTTTCCTCAAACAATTCCATGGTTTATTATCTTTGAAAACAATGTATGATATTCATGATCATTCTCAAAATTTAACATGTCCATGAATTTGTAACAATGAACAAAAACATGTCATTAATATTAGAAAGTAAATTGATCATATGAATCTTGCCTAGAAAAAATTCTCCCTGTTAGTCTTGAAGACTATGAATCCTCATGAATTTAAGATGTCATGCATCATATGTGATACTTATTAGTGACTAAATTTAATCGAGACTTAATTCCAAAATCCTAGGGTGACAATATGTAACATTTATGTGGAATTAAGAACTAAACAGTGGGAAATTTGAATTGGAATGACAACGTAGGTGCCAACAAAAAATAATTTCTTTGATCACCTCAATGATACAACCTAAATGACTCCCATATAAACCAATTGTCCGCTTCTTCATATAATGTTCATCATTCCCCTCACCTAAATGAACTTATTTTGGAACCTAAACACTTAATATTATTTTTCCCAATCCTTGTATCATTATTCATAGAACTGTGCAACGGACTTATTCAAAGTGTACAGAGGGATTATAGTAAACAGAAACGCACCCAATATCTAGGGTCTCAGAGAATCACCGTGGGATCCTAGATGCAAAAATTACGACAGTTTCAAAATATTTTAATGAAAATCATTTACATTGGCTCATTAAGGTAACTAATTTAATAAATAACAAAGAAGTTTGTCCCCTAAAATCAATTAAAACTTCTAGTTGCAAGGATTATGTACATAATTCCACTAACAGGTAACCCATATCACCCTCATAAATAGTCCATAAACAAAAATTTCCATTAGATCACTAAGATAGATCACTCATCAATCAACCATTATCACTAATTGTATATTCAAAAAAAATATTAACTTCCAGCAAGGAACTTTTCCAAACATGAGACCCATTTGAGTACAGTGTAAAACCTAAAATTATGCAAGAATTTTGGAAAAAATTAACCAATTTTTTCAAACAATTTTCAGTTGCAGTGGGAATTGATGGTCTCCCAATTAATCACATTTAAGCACAGTAAAGAATTTACCCCCTAACCTGACCAAAACCATCATTGAATCCGGTAAATGTCTAAAATTCATATTCCTACAAACTACTGTATATGTGGTAAGCAGGGTCGAACCCATAGGGAAGGCTAATTTGACCACTAGGCTTATAAAAAACAAACTAAAAGACCCTACTGTTGTCATCAGAGGGATTGATTTTCTATCTTTCTACTTCTTTTATTTTCTTCATCATAAGGCTGAAATGAAACAACAAAATCAATTTATGAATTTGTTCTAAACTATATCGAAGTAAGAAAAAGGCTAAAAATAGTAAGTAATAGAGAAATAATGTGATGATAAGTGAACAATCTAGAAAAATATATCCGAGGTAAATATCAACTCTACTTGTTTTGAAAACATTACTTCTTATAAATGTAATTACAACTAATAATACTTAAAAAGAGTGATTTAATTCCCTCTCCAGGAGATAAATCACTCAATTCTACTGGTCCTAGAGTTCTCCACTCATAAATTAATCAACTTGAGAATTCTAGTTTGAAAAAGATTACAGAAAAAACTCATCGTAAGTTCTATAGTATTTTACTTACCTTTAAATGTAAAAGAAAATTCATCCCTAATTAGACTCACCGAATGAATTTGGAGTTCCAAGATTAAGAGCAGGCGGTACGTTGTAATTGAATGTAATCATAACTGATCTCACCAATCAATTCCGATCACATTAAAAATGATAAATAGAAGGAAAAATATAGATTAACCAGCTGATTTGATTTTAATCCCAAACTGGAAGTATTTATCCAAAAATAGTCTCAATTACATATACTAAAATCATTCAATTATATAGGAAGAAAACTAGAAGAAAACAATGGAAGAAGACTCCCTCTACTAGCTCGAATTGCTGCTTCTCAAGACCCTCGGAACATCGAATAATGGCTCTTCGAGAAGTGCTCTAGGGTTCGCTCCATGTTCTCTGCTCTCCTCTCAACAGAAGTTCTTGATCAAAAAAACTCCCTCCCTCCTTTCAGGGTGTGTTTGTGGAATTATTGAGAGTCTCTGAATCAGAGTCCGAATGAGAGTCCTTGAATTTCTGTGCTACTCTGCTTTTAATCCTACTGTTATCTATTGCATGTCACAGACCATCTTCCACCGACTTCAAAAGTTCCTCATTTGTGCACCGCACACGTGTGTTTATTTCACGACAATCACGTCGCGCTATATTTTCTCACGTGACTAACTCCAGGTGAGTTATTTATGTGAATCTGGACATTTTCCCATCTCAGGAATGAACCTTCACTTGTTAAAAACAAAATGAAATAATTAAAACTCAACGAATGTTAATAAATATTTTATAGTTATTATTTTAAGATTACTGTTATAATACTTATTAAAAAGTAATTAATGTTAATTAATAAATATATCTTAAATTGATAATTATTATCTACTATATTAAATTCTAATATTATAGTTATTCAATCATTAATTAGATAAAATTTATTACTTTTTTAAATTATTATTATTAATTATGTAATTTAATTAGTGTAAGTATTATTAATAATAAGCCAGTTTAACATTTTTTAATTATTAAATTAAACTAACATAAATTAATTTATTTTATTCAATTATAATTAAAGTGTAAAAATATCTCTTTTAATTAATAATTTTATAAATTATAATCATTTATATTTAAATTTTAAAAAAAATTATTAGTTTGACTTGTATTCTCTTTAATAAATTATATATTTTTTAATATTATAAATTTTATATATAAAAATTATTATGTGGTATATTATATTTATTTGAATAATTTATTATTTACTTACATTTTCATTATTTATATTATTCTTATTATATTTTTTATATCTTCATCCCCCAAGTTTCGGCATAAACCAGGGGGGTTTGTTGTTTCTTAACCCGCAAATCGAACCTCCTTCCTTGTGCATATCTAGTCCAGTGATGGCGAGATGTTTGACAAGACGACTCTAGAAGGTGGCGCGATGGAGAATCCAACCACAGCTATGGCTTCGAGTACCTCTAGCTCTCCCTCTCGACAGCTCAACACCAACACAGCGGTATGATGGTTAACCAACAACAATAGAAACAGATCGGCCTCCTATTCCTCTTGAAACCTCTCCTAGGTGGCAGTGTGAGTGTTGTTTATTCACTGCGGTGTGACACCAAGTCATCGATAGATCTCAACTCGTGGCATAGCTTGGCCTCGGTGGAAGATGGTGTCTATAGCGAGCTTGGCTATTCCCACAGCAGCGTAGCTCGACCTTTATAGTGGGTTCAAGTGTCACGGGTTCATCCATTGAGTGTCGCACACAAAAAATCTCTAGATCAGTGATGGACTCTTCAAAAGTGGTGGGAAAGAAGAAGAATCGACTCAGCGATAGCCAGCAATGGTTACAACTCCTAAGGTGGTGCCGTAAAACAGGTCTTCCTCCACAGCGGGTTATGCGGTTCGGTAGTGCAGAGATCTGATTTTTCTGTTTTTTTTAGATTTGTAATGTGGAGTTTGATTTTCTGCTATAGATTTGATTTTGGTGCTGGGGTTCAAATTGTTTTGGTTCATAGTATTAACGATTTGTAGTGGATAGGATGGGAGAAAATGGAGAAAGGGGAGGGGTGAGATAGTGGAATGAAATTGTGTGAGTAGAGCGGCTGAGTGAAACGTTGAGACCGTGAAAGATATAGTGAAATGGAATATGGTTCCACAGCTGAGGAGAAAACCAGTGGCACCTTAAAGGAAATAGTCGCAGGGGTATTTTTGGGTTATGGTGGAAGGTAATGTGAGACAACAAAGGATAAAAAAGACATGGTGCCACCATAAAGTGGTGAGACCGTGAAATAATGTGAAAGCGGTGCGTGGCAGTACTGTGACATGAAACAGTTGTTGAGGCACTATGACACTACAAAACAAGAAAACAAACAAAATAAATTGAAACATAAATAAAACTGAATAAATTAATTAATAAAAAATGAAAATTAATTTAAACAAATGAAAATATAGATACTCATAAATTTAAATATACTTGTAAAACCAAATAAACTTTAGTTAAATTATAAAAATGTCATAAATTGTTTCTAATCTAAAACTAAAATTAAAAAGCTACTAAATTATTAATAAATAATATAGAATTTGAACATTTAAATTACAAAGTAAAATTATTTATAAAAGTATACTGTTACAAATTATATTATGTAAGGTAAACATATAATTATTATGTTATTAAACCACTATGTTAATTAATAAAATTAAATTAAAGAATTGCAGTGAGTTTATAAACTCAAATTTTTAAAAATTGAAATTTATAAAAGATGAATAATATTTATATTATGTTATATTAAATTATCTAATATTTAAAACATGCAATGTTAGATTAATTCTACATTAAATATGTGGCACACCAAACTAATTAATTAAATAATAAATGTTAAACCATAAAATTTACAGACAATGATACTAGACTAAATTAAATGTAATTTATACTATAAAATTAAAGTAATAAATAAATTATTTATTTTAAAGCATAAAATACACAATTATTTATAAAATTCGATTAATTGATAAATTTATTTATAAATATACAAAATTGTAAATATTTATTAAAAAGTACAAAAAAATAACCAATTAAATCATTCATAATTAATGAAAATGATGTGGAAAAACATTTTTTTGAAGTAAAAATCATCTGTGTCGAGGCATCTTGAAAGGAAACATGTGTGCTACAGTCAAAAGTTATACCTGGTGAACTAACCTGGTGAGCTGACTCAAAGAGTTCACAAGGAAGACTCTTGAAAAGACACACACAATCAGTGTTTTCCTGCACTAACTTGGATATCAGAATTCAGGGTCCTGGTGTATGGATACATCGGCCAACGCACAATCACTGGGCTCCTTGATCTAAAAACTGCACTCATTACTATTAACACTATTGCTTCATAGAAAATTAATATTAGAGTCCTAAGTTCTATGGTAAAACCGACTCCTCTAATACCAAGTTGTCACGACCCATCCCCGGGGCCCATTCTGTGAATACCCCAAGCCCGCCTTCCATAGGCCAGGGGTTGGCGACTAGAACTAAAGGCATAATTACCTAAAACTGAGAAGACATCGCCTTATAATAAGTAAACACACACACTGGAAAGAACACATCTGGATACAAAAGACTCAGTAAAATGTATAGCAAAAGAGTGCTGAAATAAAGAGGGGCCGGAATACAAGCCCAACTAGAATGTACAAGTACAACTGCGATATAATACAACTGAAGAAAAGGGAAAGACAACTGCAGGGTCTTCCTATGAGGTTTCTACGTGAAGGGTAGTTACAGATCGCCTCCTCAGCACTCCTCATCTGTTCGTCTCCTTTGTGTACATACTCGTCGTAAGGTCCCCTTCAGGTACCATCTAGCCCTGGTACTCTCATCCATAGTCAGCGATGTCTGTCGTCTACACAAAAAAAAACGATGTGCGGGCACATCCCGTGAAGGGTTGAGTATAACGATACTCAATAGGGACTCAGAGACCTTCTAGGTCTCACAAAATAAAACTAGGATAAAACAAAAAGTATGAAAATCAATCGATAACCATACTTAGGTATATGAACATACGTATACCTATGTTATCAGGTAATCCATCTCAATCACGAGGACAACACAGAGGAACATACTCAGCTCATACCAGTATTTATTCTAGGGTAGTAATAACATGTAAGATTATGAACCCTCAGCTGCTGGAGAACTCCTCCTCTATCGAGTACAGTGGGTCTACCGCCTCACATAGAGGCACTTCCCATTAACCTCAGGCTGATGTGGTACTCCTCCTGTCGAGTATCGTGGGTCTTCCATATCACACAGATGTGCACCCCATAGTGGGTCTGCCTCATCACATAGAAGTGCCCCCCCTTATGGCCAGCTAAGGTACTCCTCCTGTCGAGTATCTTGGGTCTTCCACATCACCAAGTCACTCCCCACTGTGGTTATTCCATGTCACCAAGGCACTCCTCACTGGGATAGTCGAGTCACTCCGAGTTGAAACGATCAGAAGTCGTCATGTCTCATCCAGCTACTAGGTTCCCTCACAATGCTCGCTCATCTCTGAGAGGATCCTCTCCACAGGCTATTTTTAAATACTATAACTACCAAGAATTCACATGAAGAAGTATCTCAAAGGTCTACAATGTCATAGGATCTCAACGTAACCGACGACGCGTCAATCGGATTCCCGGTCTGTGAGTTATTAGCATTTTAGTCCTGGGGGCCGGGATGGATTTCTGCTCGATCCAACCTGAATATTCCCCATCTCAATACAAAACACTAGAGAATATACTCAATGAGACCCTCATACTCCTAGATTACCAATGATGCTGAAACTTCTTCAAATAGGCGTCCAGTGCCAAATATGTGGCCAAAAAAAGTAAAAGGGGTCGAAGTGGGCCCGGGTCCGGGACGACTCGGCTAAGCCCGTATTGCGGCTCGGACCGTTGGGTCGGTCTGGCCCATTGGGTCCAGCCCAACAGGACGCAAGGGGCCATGGAGTGTCATGGGTGGCCGTGAGGGTGCAATCCGGTGGGGTGGCTCGGCCGGGGTGGTTCGGTCCGGGTGGCTCGGCCAGGGAGGCTCGGAGGGCCGGCGGGCGGCACGAGCAAGGGCAGCCAGAGGGACGTGAGCGGTGCAATTCGGGGTGGCTCGAAGGTCCGGTGGGCCATGTGAGCCAGGGTAGCTTAGAGGGCCGCTATGAGGGAGGTTTGGCCAAGAGACTGGAACTCCATGGGGGTGGCGCGGTTCGCGGAGGTTGCGGGTGGAAGCGTCATTGCCTTCCTCACATTCATCACCTTCGTCGCCTTCCTCCATTTATAAGTACACATCAAAGAAGAATGGTGGAGGGGTCCGACCTTGTTCGTTTGGTCTGTACCCTCTGCGTTTAGAGTGGTAGATAGCGGTTTAATTCTCTCTTGAATTTCAAATAATTATCAAGAATGGAAGAGTGAAGAATATCAATCAACCACCCTACAACTTCACGCAAATAATCTAATAAAAATAAACCCCTACCTCGTTCTCTTGATTTCGTTTCAAAATAAGGTAGTACAGTCATCGATTCTCCATAGATTAGGACGTCCCACATTAGAAGAAGTCTTGGGGAAGAAGGTGAAAGGAGGTTGGCATTCTTCATTGGAAGAGCGTTCTTTGTTGGAGAGCTTTCTCCCATGTTCCTCATCTCCCCAATTCCACCAAAAAAGAATATTTAGCCCAAAATAACAGATTACGAGTTCTATAATGTTTCTTGGCACAAATTCATATAGTTTAATTAATTAATTGATGTGTTGGCTCAATTAATTATGGTAAGTGTTGTCATGCTTAATTAAGAAGGGTTGGCATAATTAATGTAGGAGGAGTTAAAGAAGCTCTCCCTCATTTATTGTTGGAGTTGGAGGTTTAAGCCTCAGGTGGTCCCACCACCATAACCTCTCATGGGAGGTTAGGTTCAGGTGTTCCCCACCACCATAACCTCTCATGAGAGGTTATGGTTTAGTGATCCCCACACCTCGACTTCCACTTGGAGGTTTCAAAAAAAAAACATCTGTTTATTTTATTTTATTATTTCCATAAAAAAACCCAAAAATCATCTTTCACCCTCAACTAACTATCATCGATGTGAAAGTATTATTAAGAGAATACTGGTGTTGTGAGTTCAATGGTTCCCTCAGATTTAAATTTTGATAATTGGTTCAAAATTTAGAAAAACCCTCTCACACATTTTCTGAAAGTACCCGAATCATGTTCATAAATTCATTCCAGGCACTCCGGGCCTCAGAATCACATGCTGTCAATTTTCATGGACTCGATAAATTCCCATTTAATTAAAAAATTTACATGGAAATTCAGGGTTTTTAGACAATTAAATATGATGAATGCTTTGGATAATAAATAAGGGTTGAAGACCAAACATTATATATCTCCTCAATGCATCAATAGGTTATCCCAACACAAAATAGTTCATTAAATTAAATGGGTTTATATCGATAGTTTTGAACCATCTTGTGAAAGGTCTCAATGGTATAGGTTTTCAGGAGCCTCCTATATGACGTCCATTAAAAAATAACTTAATTAATTTATTTTCATTTATTATTCATCCATGATATTCTACTTCAACATATCTATGGATCCCTTTCATTTTAAATTCATTAATTAAATTTCCCGTGGTTTAGTTTCATTCTTTTCCATATATATTTTCCTATATCTAGTAATCTGAATGGTATGTGTTTTCATTTTCCTTGAATGATTTCTTATTCACGTCCATTTCATCATACTAATTACTTGGCATTGGTGTTTAATTATTTACCTTGACATGTTAATTTATTTCTATTTATCATTATTGCATCCACTACACTTCACCCTTACTATGATATTTTTCTCAAAATTATTATGTTTCCATTCCCCATAAGAAAATAGGTATATTGAGAAATTCATGAAAGGATACACTGGATGGATTAATGTTATTATCCTCAATGTTATTTAGATAAATAATTTTGTTTTAATAATGGAATTATTTTCACATGTATTAATCTGGTTTTCTAGGACTACTAAACTACCAGTACATCAGGATTTGATTCAATGTAATCATACTAATTTGATTGATAGAAGACACCGACTCAGGGTCATATGGGGTTGTGTTTCTATAAAGTTGTTTAGTGGGAGTGTTTTGATTTTTTTATATTTCTAGTGGATAATATATTCCATATTTAAAACAAAATATTAATGTTTTTTTTAATGTGTGTTTGGGATTGTTTTTATTTCTGAATGACATGGGTGAAAAATCGTAAAAAATAAGTTTAAATATCTATAAGGTTATATTGAATAGGATGGTTAAAATGAGTCAAGGAAAATATATTGTTCATGATTTGATGTATTTTAGCATGGAGAACTCTAATAATAATTATTTAGTAGTGAAAAATGATATGAAATCCATGAATAATAAATTTTTTTTAAAGAGGTATAAATAATTGATATGATTCATTATGAATACCTAATGTGATCATTAAAATATGACTTCTTATGTACTCCACCTAATGTCATATATAATTTAATAATATTAGGGATTTACTTATCCAATTATGGAAAGAGTCACTAAATTTTATCCAGTAATATATTTAAGTACTTTAGAATAAGTAAGGATATATTATTGGTTTTTTAAAAGAGAGGATGACATCTTTATAAAGGTTTACACTGATGCTATTTTCGAAACAGACAATGATTTTTTGAGATCTCCATTTAGATTCATTCTTTACTTGACTTTTTTAGCAGTCAGTTAGCGGTTTTACAAAAAAAAACAACAATGATAGACTAGATAATATAATAATAGTGCATCATTGAATCATATACTACAAGGGAATCTATTTGGATCAAGAACTTCATTTATGATCTTCTGGGTATTCCTAACACCCCAAGGAAATTTTATATTTACTCTGAAAATAATAAAACTATTACTAAGTCCAAGAAACTCTAGTCTCTTCAAAACAATAATCACATACTTCACAAATACCATATCATTATAGTGGTCATTTAATGGGGTGATGTAATAATCTATTGGCTAGAAATAGATAAAAATGTAGTGCATACTTTGAAAAAACCATTAATGAAAATAAATAAATAAGGTTATGATGAATCTATTAATATTGTATACATGATATACTAGATGTAATAGTTATTAAATTTATTAATGTTTTATAATAAAACCAATCTCTTTTTATCATTATTAAATGTGTTCTACATATTTATTACATGAATTGTGAAATAATAATATCCCCTTAAAGTAGGACCTTGAGTGTTCCCTAATTGATTATTGTCATAAAATATTATGGGTTGTGATGAAATGTTAAGTCTAAAATGAGTATAATATTGTTTTTTATACAGAGTTACATGTGATATAAATAATAAACCCAGAAGATAACAAGCCAATAATTATAAAATTGACTATTTTGTAAATTTATATTGCATAGAATTTCATACATTATATGATATAATTAAGGGTTTTTTCATATTATGAGCCCAAATAACTGATTTTTGTGAGTTAACTATAATGAAAACATACATAATTTGATACCTTTCTCAAATAATCTTTTAGAATTATATAATTAGTGGGTGGTTGTGATTTTTGGTGACCATTTAATCAGTTAGAGATTAACCAATATGGGTTTTTTACCTTTTTGACAAAAAATGCATCTCATACCTTAAAAAATTTTGATTAATGAAAATAATTTCAGAGACTAGTTAAATTTCATGTTATGTTTTTGGTTAAATGTATGAAGTAAATGTTATTTATTTATTTAAATTGGTCAGTCTATTCATGAGATTCGTGAATGTATGTGTTTACCTCTAATATATTCCCATGTTCTAGTCCTATTGGTCAATTTATTTCTTATAAAAAGGGATTATTAAGAATTTAAACTATGCATATTAAAACATCCAATGGTGTACATATTCATATCTAGATATGAGTGTTTTTGATATAGATCATATCTAGTGCTTTTTCTTGTGTAGAAATTTTTTTTACTAGTGACTAATCTATTCTTATAATTTTGAATTAGGAAACCTTAATTTTTTTTTCAATACAATAAAGGCTATAAGGGAAACACATAATGTACTACAATGGGGATTTATTTTGGAAGAAAGTGTTTGTCAATATTTAGAAAAGGATTATAATAATAATATCCAACAGAGTTTGGACGGATTCACAAATTGTTGTGAAGGATTTGTATAAATTATATTATAGTGTTGTGGAAGAAGGATATTTTTGGATTTTTATCACTAAAGCACACAACATGACATGGTGAAAATAATCACATTGTGTTCAATGTAATCAAATCATATATGGTACCATGTCATTGTTAAAATGGAGGATTGGCATATGATATAATTAAAATGAAAATCTCATGCTAATTATCAAATGTATTTTTGATAGAGAAACATCATAAGATAACGAATTGATTAATTTAATAAAAATTTGATATTTAAAATTCCTTTTTATCAATGACTTGGAAAAAGTTAGTAATTTCCAAAAAAAATTAAAAATTATAACTCTAAGAAGGAATTTAATTTAATTAAGGAGTCCAATATAAAGCAGATATATGGACCTCATTTAGTACACTGTATATTATTCCTACATTGTTGAAACTCTATCAATATATATTATATTTTTTTTCTTTCTAATAAGCGGTGATCGAACAATTTTTTAGAGAAGTGGTCCTATCAAAGCATTTAGCTATTTTAGTGCTTAATGGATGCAATCATAATCAAGACCCCATTTATTATTTCAATATGTACTCAATAAAATAAACTAATATGAAGATAAAAAACTATATAGTGAGGTAAACATGGATTGCCATTTATTAATCTATTCTATAATTATTTATTGGGAGGATATTTATAATTGAATTATTGTTTTGTCTTACTAAAAACAATTAGAGAGATGTACCATGAATCCATTCACCTAATTACTTCTCAAGAATCTGCTGGTGTGTGTTCTTATTCCATAATCAGGTCCAGGATGTCTTTCTACTATTTAAATATAAATTCCCATATATCCATGCTCATGTCTGAAAAAAAATGTAAATACATTAAATCCCAATAATACATTGATACCACTATCTAATGACCTTTACTTGCATAAACATACAAAACACAAATCAGAGTGGTATTGATCCAAAGGGTTCTCCTCAAACCTCAAGGGATCGCAAATACAACTATAGGTCACAATATAAATATTATTGAATAATTTACCCCATAAATTATTATAAAAATCTATAATAAAATAAAATAAATAACCAGACATGACTCACATATAAGTTGGTCATGGGAAAAATGTATCACGGTACCAAACATGCCATAAGAGATTAAATAAGAATTGGGAATAATCCATAACTCTTAATATAAATATACATCATTCTAAAAGACATAAAATATAAAATATAAAATACTGTAAAATAAAAATTATTTTAAATAATTAAATGATATAGGATGGACCAGGTGGAATATGAGATGTGAAAAATGTGGGCTCCGACAAACACACTGCCAAATCTAACTCCAAAGTAGGAATCGATCCCACCATAATGTAATTGTAATATGTATCATAAATAGTTACATAAATACCAATACACCTATAGTTATTATAAATTAAAAATATTAAGTTGAATTTCCACCATATTATCTATATAGAGTTTGAGAATAAATGTTAAATTGAGCACACCAATTGCATCTCTATAAAAAAATGAACAAGTCGAAGAATTAATAAACATGTCTACACATATAAGTATCAAGAAAATAATAGTGTTAGTAGTAAATACTTAATTATATGAATATATTGGTAGTTTAAAAACATATTTTATTGTATCAACTACAAAAATTATCTCCCCATATTAGGAGGAACTACATCTATAATAATTGTTAGGAGGAGACACCCAAAGAAGTGAACCTATGTTCGTTCGCTCCAAAAAACAGACCCATGTAGAAAACATTCAATGTAAGAAGATGAATTTATGATGTATTTATCCAAGATAGTGGCAAATAGTATCAATTTTATCAGTTATATATTTTTTCTGATAACTACCACCTACTGAGTTTTGTGCATTGGAACATGGAAGAGAAGCACAAACCTAATCACCACACTAAAATCTATAATCGAAAATAACATAAAATAAAGAGTACTAAGAAAAAATATATACATGTGTCAAAAAAAGTCATTCATCCCTAGGAAAACACTACAAAAATATATTATTGTGGGAGATAAAGAGGAGAAAAAAAACTCGGTCACTTCCTATCTATTATTGAGACTAATAAAATTATTTCAAAAGAAGCCAACATTAATATATAGAAGATATCTAGGACATCGAACCACTTTATATAGGTTCATGTCCAATAAATAATATTCAGTGACCTATGAGTTTCATTATCAACCTACCAATGGCTTGAGAAACTACCAATACACTATTGTAAACCTCGATGAAACCACTAACAGTTGATCTCCAAGAAACAACCTATGAATTTTGTTCAAACAACCAGTCACCATCAACGATGTGATATCCATATGATGACCTTAATATAATTATAAAATCAAATAAAAATAATTCCATAAAAAATGAATTTATATCCATTCAAGCCTGTTATGTAAAATTTATATTAGGTTAAAAACCATCTTCCTAAATGCTCTGAAAAATATTTGTAGGTGATATCTATTTGGTAAGTTCGGTGATATTTATCTGATCATCATCATACATAAAATTCATCCAATTAACCTAAATATAATTCCAAAAAAATTATCCACTATGAAATCACATTAGTATTTCATCATTCTTTTACATTCAATCTTCTAGTCACTTTCTCTATCTGATCATATAGTTTCATCCGATGTCATTGATCATTTGTGTCCTAATGAGGAACAATGTTTTGTCAGAATTTAGTGAACTACCACATTTCCAAAAATAACCATTTTACTTTTCATCCTAGTAACCTTCTATATATCCAACACTTTATGCTCCAGCAACAATTTTAGGTAGTGATGCATCACATAAAAGTGATTGTTTCATCAAGGAAACAATGGATTTTGAGAAATATAAATGAAACTATGACTATTGAAAAATAAATTCCCCTTGTGGATCACTTTCTATGTTCATTTAGAAAGTTGATCAACAATATAGGTTATTTACTTAATGAAATAGTTATATTTTACTCTTATTATATTATAGAAAATGTATCCATCAGTTGCAATTGAGACTTCCATTATACTGTAGTTCTACAAAATGTAAATAGAATCATTTTAATTATTTTAAATGTAACTATGTCTCTAAAAAAATATTCATATAAAAAATTCATTCAACTAATCATCGTCTACTGAAAATAAAGATACATCCTCTTACCCTTTCAAGTACTGTAAGACCCATTTCAAAATTTCACATTTTCATGTTAATAATTTGACATGAAATAACTATTAATTCAAACTCAAAAATAAATATCTAGTTATGTACAAACAATTATATGCATAAATATTTATATAAATAATAATAAGTATCCTTCACTATGTAACCGAAATTTTCTTATTATTGATGGTTCTTATGTATTACTAATTAATATGGGTCTGGTGTGGGGGATTAATACGGGTTTATAAATAGCCATTCTGAATCTTTAAATGAATTTATTAATGTATTCCTCTTGGGATAAAACCAAAAAGGAAACCTTCATATCATTCTAAAATATAAACCCTATAATGTCCACATATATTCTAATATTCTTTATCTTTAAACTTATTGATATATTCCTCTTAAGATCCCCAATCCATTAAAACTATAGAACTATAATCAATACATCAGCCACATAAAATATATTCATGAGATATGGATCATCTTGACATAAATTTTTGAAATAACAATGATCAGAATCATATCATCTAAAAAATTCAAACCTGAAAGTGTCAAATTCCATAGTCCACTATCTTGATTCATGTTTCAAACCATAAAGACTCCATTTCAACTTACAAACCAAATTATCATTCTTTTTACCTTTATAAACCCTGGTTTTAAACTTGATAATTTTTTCCTCTAAGTCCCGATGAAGAAAATATATGTTTAAACCCATCTTCTCTAGGTGTAGATATTCAAACTAAATAAATATATGAATTTTCCAAATGATTGTGTGGTCCACCACTGGCGAGAAAATTTCAAAAAAAATTGATTCCTTCATTTTAACAAAAAAATTTCTCCACCAACCTTGGTTTGTATCTCTTATATCAATCAACTTTCCCTTCAAAACAAAACCCTCATTTGTTTTCCAGATACCTCTTTCATTATAGTATCACATAAAACATTTAGGTATTGTTGATTTTTAAGGAATTAATTTCTTCACTAATGGATAAATCACATTATGTTGTGTCTCTGATAGTAGCTTCATCATCTATATTTTTTGTTTCCCTTAGGTTCATTAAGGGTATAAAATTCATATCATCCTTTGATCTCTGAATAGGTTTCCTAATACGAGTCGATATCATCCAAACAATATTAGGATTATTCATGTAAAAATATTATTTTATAGTCTTCTATCCCATAAAGGTATTTATGGTAGTTATTTTTTTGATACATGTTCATCGAAACATTTAGTATTATTCATCAGTTTTTACAATATTAAAATGTTTGATACTTTGATTAAATGATTTCCTTCCTTTTTTGTTTCCCTTGAACTTTTTATACTATATTTAGGTTTAATTTCTTCTATATAATCACCTATAACATCTATTATTGAAAAATTATTTACATTCTTCTTATCTATGTTCTGATCTTTCAACTGAAGTACCTTATTGAAAATAAAATCTTATCTCTAGATGACTTGTATCCTTTCACCATCAAGTAAGATATAACCAGAGTCCTCAAATTCTAATCTGACAAAAAAGAACACTTTGAATTTAATTTCCAAATTTTCTCTATATTTAACGTAAAATTTTCCATATGTAATACCTGAAAAGATATTGAGATGGTATATCTTAGGACTCTTATCAATACAATGTCCCTTTGGATGTTCATATCCAATAGATTATGTCATATTTCTCTCCCCCAAGTAAGCTATTTTATTCAAGTACTCTCCCCAAATTTCCTTATGAATTCTTAAGTGAAGCCTCAAACTCTGATATTTCACTATCTAAGTCTAATTCAACCATTCATCTACTCCATTTTATTGTTAATTCATAGTAATTTTATTCTCAGTATTGATTACCTTATTCTTATATAAGATACAAAAGTGTTTTTTGTGGATTACACAACATTTTATATCAAGAGACATTTCAATGTTTTTTACACTCTTTATCTAAAAAACATTACACTCAATAAATACCAAAAACACATTGGATTTATTCTTCTTTAAATAATACAGGACTTTAAAGGTGGAATTTTAATTAAAGTTCAAAAGGTATAGTTATACTCTATATGAGTGAATATGGGCTAGTCCCCACACACTAGAATGAATAAGTTCCATGTTTTATCTCGTTGATTTATTCCATCTAGGCCAAAGGAAACTATATTTTTTCTAACATATAACTCTCACATATTCCAAGGATCGTGTGATCAATTATTAGTATCAACATTTCCATTATAACATTTTGATTCTTCTCATTGAGGTGACTAGAACTATAGTTCCACTTTTCAAGACATTTCAATGATGTCATTTGGTTTACTATAACATCATCACTCAATATAGAAAGATACAAGTCACTAATCATAACTGCACTACCAATGACTATGGAACCTCTTATGATCTTCCAAACACCACTAAAAAATGTTTTCCAAAAACCTGTATTGTCTAGATATACCATATATTTGAGTTTCTTTATTATACTATTTCTACTATCATTTCGTATTTTCACAGAACAGCCAATTTTCATTCAAATGTTCACATTATCTTTCCAAACTATATCCACAGCATTTCTGTCCACCAGATTTACTCTAACTAAAATTCCTAGTATATCATCAACTATTCACCCTTCTATTCTGGTCAAATAAATAATTCCCCTAAGTCATTAATCTGTTACTATTCCAAAATAATCTTTCTCAATATCATGTTGTTCCTTCCATCCACTATACCGAACATGTTTTTATATCCTAAATTGGAAAACTATGATCTATTCCTTTTTTTTGATATTCCCCTTATTCCCACAAGTTCAACATAAAGGACCTATAAATTTCCTCTAACATCTTCTATGGGAATTTTCCTCTGAAGATTTGTTATTCTGAAGTTATATCTGCTAAAATGGACTTCCCTATTTGGTATTACTGTGATAACATTTAGATATAGTCTGAACATCCATCCACCTCAAATCATTATTCTTGATCAGGTTTTTAATATCATCATGAAAAAGATCTATATTCACATTGGATTTTCTCACCACTACCACAATGGTATCCTAGCCTTCTAGAAATGCAGAAACAAGAAGAAAGTCCCATGAATAATATATGAATGATACATTTAAAAATTTTCCCTTCCCATAGATCATATTGAAGTCATTCACATGATCGATTTTAGGTCTTTCATTTTATTACCATATATAGAATAATAATCACATCATGGAAAAAAATTGATTATTTATTCGATTCTCATAAATGTGTACCAATTATTTCATAACCTCTAAAATAATTTATCTTATATCTAATTTTGAATGCAATATTTATAGAAATAGAACTCAAAATTAATTCTAAATCCATAATTTCCAACATTCCCATTATTTTTTTTCTATTTTTAAGACACTTATCTTACAAAAGTGAATTAATATCTCATTGTATCAAAACATCTTCCAGTTTTATACTATAAAAGGAAAATTATATTCCATTAAACTTATCACTATGAACATTTGTTTTCGATTTTTTCATTCATCCAATAATTTTAAACTAATTAAAATCAAATAACATGAAAGCCAAAGGGTGAAAAAATTACCTAAATGGTTTAAGTGAAGTAGAAACAATCTGTATTCCCTCGAACACTACTTGTCGGGGGGATAACCCGTGGGACGTAAACCTTTATCCATTCAATAAAACATATGGACCTAGTAACACAAAATTAACTAGATTGGGATATATTTCCATCCACATCAGCTTTAATAATGGAAAAGATACATATTTTTTTCAAACATGGATTTTATCTAAGAGCCACTACCTCCCATGTTGTGTGAAATAGAACTAGGAAGAGAAGCACTAACATAGTCACCACACATCGCTCTACTATCTCACTTCACAAAAATAAAAAAAACTAAAAAAATATTATTTATGGGGTTAGATAAAGTCTTACATCCATATGAACATCAAACATACTTTATTATGGAAGATACAAATGAAAACAAAACACCCACTCACTTCATCCACACCATATTGTCTCATCTAAATATTTCAAAAACATGAAATGTTTATAATAATATTTATCATACAAAGTATATATATGGTCTACCACAATACATTGTAAAGGTATCTATCTGGTCAACAAGTTACAACAACCTCTTAGTTTCATGGTTGACTTCTCATTCACTTGAGAAACTATTGATACACAATTGTATGAACTAATTAATATATCAATATACAATACCTTTTCAATAGTATATTCATTTATTTTCAAATTTTGGTGAACATAAACTATGATATTCTCTCCTAATGATATTATTCTGATCATTTAATCATTTCTGTAGACTTCCTCAATTTGATAAATCTATATCCACACAAATCTGTTTGATATAAGTTCTATCTGGTGAAAAAACATCCCCCAAAATGATCTGAAACACCACATTATTAAATATAAATCTATTCTATTGGATGATCATAATTTTATCATCTATATCATCAAAAATCTATATGATTAATCTGATGATACTTATAAAAAACCCAAAAATAACCACATCTATCACCAACTCAAGATATGATATGATAGTCCATGGCCATACCCTATAAGAGGAAATATTATTATTTGTAAATAAAATACAAATTTACACATATCCACCATTATATATGAATAAATGTGTGTAAAATAAATCTTCTTTCGAGTAAAAAATCCACATGGTAAGGGAAATAGGTATAATGAGTTAAAAAAATACTACACCTCATTCCAGGGTATATAGTAATGTGTATAAGGATCTAGGGTGCTTCAATTCCTTCCAATAATATCAACCTACATTCTTGGAAAAGTATAACAACCAATCTATTGAATTTAACCCTTCCACACCTAGAAGACATGAAAACATAAATATATTATAATTTAAAAATAAAATAATATTATCACATTATATTAATTAAGAAGTTAACATGATTTATTCTAAAAGTAAACATGTCTTAAATTTAATAAATTGTTTTTAAGACCCTTCCATCATGCTAAATATCTATCGAAATAGTATAAATACTCAATAAAACATAACTAATTATATTATTTACCTTTTTTTTTACAATAGGGTTATAATAGGTTTTTTATAAGATATATATATACATGATTGGGATATAACCACCATAATATAATTCAAGAAAGATAATAACCAACATGGAATGTATGAAAGTATTTAAAAATTAAATTAACCATATAAACAAATATAAAAATACATTAGTAAAATATTCTAGAGTAATCCCAATATATCCACATGGATATGACATACTCGACTCCAAAGACAAACTAGAATGGTTCCAAAAAAATTAGTAGTTAGGTTAATGAAATAATACTTATAAGGTATTGAAAAAAAATTAAATCATTAAACTAAATCACACTTGTTGTAATTTTCAAGATAAAACAAGAAATTCATAACTTATAAATATAGGCATATGTTTATAAATGAATACTTATTAAATTTTAATAGGTTCAAAATTTCACATAATAAACCATCCCATGCATGAAGATTTTAAGTCAATATTTTATATGGATGAATATTATTTAAGTGGTCTTGTATTGAAAATAATGTAGAGTTCCCAGGATAAGATATTTTGAAAATGAATTTTAAATAAAAATAAAAGGAAGAAAGAGAGTAATTTAATTAATAATGTTTTTACAAAAACCCATTTTAAAAATATATATTTTCATGAAACATATCATTATTAGACCCATAAAAAATGGTTCTGGTCATAATTTCTCAATGTTAGGTAAATATTTAAACCATTATGTATTTCATGTTAAATAACGTTTTCCCACCATCTCAACCAATCCACTATATCAACAATAAACAAACCTCTTAAGTATAAGTTAAATGTGGCATGTTATATTAGAAAACCTTCGGGTTTAAGTGGGTATATGTTATTCACATTATGTGATATGGTGAGAGCTTACAGAAGATTAATTTATTTATATAATAATAATCTAAAAATCTTAGGCTATGGAATGTCTTTCAACTATATATTTTTATTCAAAATGGTTTGAGATAAAAACACACCAAAGATATTTATTCCCTCCCCAGATTAATATGAAATTAATTGTCCATACAATTAAGACAATAGGTTTTAGTGACATAGCCTAAGCATAGAAACCCAAATTATATATTATGTGAAAAACCCCATAATATATATCATGTATTTTAGGATAAAAATAATTAAAAACTAGTTTAATCGTGATTACAACATGAAGTATAAGAATGGAATTTTCATCACATAAATAAAATAACCCATTTAGATTTTAAATGAATCATGTTAAAGTATAGTTGAAAGGAATTATTTAATATCATCAAAATATAATTGATATTATTCATTAATTTAAAAATTATGGTAATCATGTACTAGTAATAGCCTTAGAATCACTCAATGAGTTCATATAACCTTGTAAAACAATACATAATTTTTAGAATTTCAAACCATCTCCTAGAATCACCTAATAGTTATAAAACTAATTTTAACCACCAAATAATCCCAATTAAATATTCTATATAACATAATAATAAGAAAATTTGATATGAAACAAAAATAATCAATGGATCAAATTAACTAAAAATTATTCTAACACAATGCCACAAATAATTTCATGAAAACATACCTAAAAATACACTGCAAATTATTAGAACCACTATCATAAAACATACTTCACTTTCATTTTACAAAAATACTAAAAATCGATGAGAGATAAAACCACATGATCTTTATTGAAACAATATAAGATTAACCCCAATGATGTAGTTTTATTTTCAACATTCTCTGGTGTAATTCAACTAAAAATCCCTAATCCATCAATTGATATTAGAAGAAAATGTAATATGATGGAAGATGAGGGATGATACCTTATATTTAGCATGGAAGGTACCCATGAATCCATCATGATGTAATCAGAATGTGTGAGGCGTGAAATATACATTAACAAGGTTATGGGAGAACTATACATCTACATGATGGAAGTGAATTCCCAAAGGGGTAGAGAGTTAAATTATATTTTAGAGTATAATACTATAAATCCCCTAATAAAAATATCTCATAGTTCCAATAGGTCTTGGTTAGGTACCATCAGGTACCTAGTGGAACCCTGAGGCCACCAGGGCCTCTATTAGGTCCAGTGGGTACGCAATGGTCATCGAATGAGTACCCACTATCACCTGATGTTATAAACTATAGGTATCACCTATTCATAGGTACCATGAACTCTAAAACATTTATCGATCGTAAATCCACTTGCAAAAATGACTATGAAATGATCCTAAAACACACAAAATAAAATCCATCCCATAAATGAAAAATAACTCCTCAACCATAGCCATGAATTTAAATGAGACCACACTTTATCCTTCAAAATTTCCTACATAAGGGCTCAATATCACCCTACCCCATGTAATTGAGACATGTTCATTACTTTAGATAAATATGTAAGAACTAATGCGATCCCATCAGTATGTTAAATAGTTTATAGATCCTCAAAATATTGTACTTTTTCTTGATTGTCACATTATTCAAGAGGAGATAGCCGATAAAAAGACTCAATATTCTATAAAATTTCTTCATGAAAAATATTTCATCCACTCAAGGGTGGGGTTGCGAGGAACAGTAGTCCAGATAAAACCCTCCCTATGGGTCCTCTAACATTACCTTTGGATCCTTCGGATTAGTGGGAGCAATCCAATATGATATAGAATATGTTATTGTAGTCCGAGGGATCAAGTACATATGGAATTAAACTTATTAATAAGGGGGAAAACATATAAAACTCTTTTGATAAATATCCTTGTACTCATAGATTTTCTGATGTTCACCTTCTTATAGGTTCACAACACATAAATCCAAGATCTCCAACTGATGGGTGATTGGATACTACTACTTGTGGGTAGGCACCATGCGATAACCCATATAATGTCATGGTAAATCATTTTCATATCTTATTAATATTATTTATTTTGATTTTATAGAGTTATATTTATTATAAAAATATTTGGTAAATTTTTAATTAAATAGAAACATGTCTTTTTTATAACTATATTGAATTTTTACGTATTATGTGGTTTATTAAAAATCATGATTTAAAAATTTTAGATTTTTTGTATGAAAATATTAGATTTAATTTAGAATGAATATTTTTATGATTATTTCAATATTATTTTATTATAATTCCATTAAAACATTAAATTCTTAATTAACATTGAAAAATACATAATTGTATTGAAAAATCTATTTTATTTTAAAGTGTATATAATATCAAAATATATTTTAGATTACTCTGAAGATTTCATTAGTTCCTTTTGATTTAAAATAAAAAAAATATGGTTTCTAAATGAATTTTATATTTGAATATATATTAATAAAATTTATATTGAAAATGGAATTTTTCAGAAATTATATTTTTTATTATTTTTTCTATTTAATTTTAAAATTAAATTATTGAAATTATATGTTTGGAATCATAAAAAATGGATCCAATATTTTTAATCCATGGGAATAATTTTTTTTAAATAGGTCTAAATTATTTTTAGTTAATATGAATAGTGTCCTTCCTAATTTTTATTACAAATGTATAGGGTAAATCATGTAATTAGGATTAAAAATAAAATTATAAGGACTAAATAATGAACCTAAAACTTGCGTTAAATTTATTTTATGAATATATATCATCCATAATAATATAAATGTTAAATATATTTTCTTTTTCATGTTGAATTGTTTATAACCATTATAATATTTTTTGGTAAAGAAAAGTGAAAAATGTCACACTTTTGATTTTAATGACTATAACATTTTAAACATTGGTATAACAAGAGTATATGTATGCTTAAATATATTAATTTTAAATAACTATTATATATCATTATCATGGTAATTTATTTTAATTGTTTTGGAGAATTAATTACCTTAAATTCTTACACAATTCCGACATAATAATTATTCAATTAATGGAAAAATAAAATATATGCTTTTAAAAATATTAAAATTTGTATAATTTTAAATAATAAATGTGACCCAATAATTCAATAGATAAATATTAATTGTTATATAATAATTTATTCATTATATTTTAAGTCATATGTTGTGTTTATGACATTGAAGTTAAAGTAAATAAATATCTTGAAAATTGACATTAATTTTATTTTTTTAATAAATAATATTTTTTATATAATATACAATTATTAAAAATATAATATTTAGCCAAATTAATGTAATATGATTTATTACATAAACATTTATCCAATTATGGGTTCTTTTGAATTTTATATTAACATTATTAACCCTTAATGAGTTGAAAACATTAATATTTTGGTAATTTTCAAAATGGTTAATGAAGGGTTACAATAAAAAATCAAGGAAAAAAATGTGATATAAATTTTCCCAAAATTTAAAATATAAGAATATTTTGACTAATAGTAGTATTATAATATTATCCTTGAGGGTCCATTTGAAAATAATTATTAATTTATATTAAAATAATATTTTATTAAATCCCAAAAGTTCCCCTTCACTCTGTTATAAATGATAATCACTTATTATCATATTTTCATACCTAAAAGAACATTGTTTTAGCCAATAAAAACCAAAATTACTTAATTTAATCTTGAATAATGTTTTAATGATGTTATTTTTTTCCAGAACACGAATTTTATATTTTTAATGTCACTTAGCAGTGTAGACTTTCAGAAGAAGATGTGTAGTTTATTCACATGCTTTAGTTTTATTTATTCTTCCATATCCATATAATATTCTTATAAAATTATAAAATCATAAAAAATTATAATATATACAAAAATATTTTATTATGATAATTCAATAACCTTTATATATCTCTAATATCTATCAACAGTTATAGGATTTCATCAATCATATATATGGTGGAATACCACCTCGTATACTGATTTAATTCATTTTCCATCACCACCTTTGAAGGTTGTTTATAATGATGTAATTAATTTTTATATATTATATTCATTAAATTTTTATTATTATGAAAATATAATATATCATTTTATTTATTACCTTTATATTCAATAAAAAATGATAACATCGTTCGTGCTTGTGTGTTTGTGAATGACCACCTTCACGAAGAGATATGATTCATTTTTAATCACAAAATAACATGTATGTTATATATAATTATAATTAATTAAATAATATGTCATTTACAATATCATGATCCCTATGTAAAGATAAAATTATTCATACCTTCCTTACATAATTATCTTTGAAACATGGAAACATTACTTAAGCATACATACGTCCTACCACCTCCCTGATTGTATCATTGTTAATTTTTCCCAACAATATTTAATTATTTGTTATATAATTATAATTTATGTATAAAAATTATAATTATGTTATTATTATTATTTTTTATAGGATTTAATAATGAAAAGTTTTACTATAGTCAACTTAGCAATGCCATTTTTCTGTAATGAACCAAATATCGACAAAAAATTTGATGTGAACAAAAATGAATAAGTATTTGTTATAAAAAGTTTAAAAAGAGATAAAATATGCAATAATCATGAAAAATTTCTAATGTAATTTAATAACTAACATTCATTTATTATTCAATATGATAAATAACTTATGTGACAAGTCAGACTTGAGGTAAGGGTCTTTCTTTTTAATAACCCACTTTTAATCATTCCCTATAATCTATAATTTTTATCCATATCAATATTTTAGAAGTAATTTTAAGGTTGTATTTATATGGAAATAAAACATTTATTAAGGCAATTATATGAATATTTTGACATTCATTCAAAGGATGACAAACTGAATATTTTAAGGAATGTTTTGACTTTGATTTTGAAGAGAAAAACTAATGTTCTATTTTAACATATAGGGTGAAAATTAATTTTCACTCCACTATAATCATTATTTGAAATTTTGATTCCTTTATACTCTTCCATGTTATCTTCAAATAAAAACCACATTTCCTCTTGTTCATGAAATTTTAGTTTTAAAAAATTTATGTAAAAGAAAGTAGATATATCATTATCTGAAAAAAAATTCTCATGGGTGAAAACAATGTTTTTATGATCAATGATTTTTTTAAGATTGATTTATGGTTATTGGGAAATTTTAATGATGAAGAGTTTTTCATTTATTATCCATTTATGGGTGGTTACATTTTTAAAAAAGGATGGATGGTTTTGTGATAAACCTAGATTGGGTGAGCAAATTATTGATCATCAAGGAATTGTTAAAATGAATAAATTTAACAGATTATATTTCTAATAAGGTGATATAGGAATATACATCAATGATTATTCCAAATATAGGAAGGGGTTAACCAATTAGGGTTTTCCAATGTGGTTATGGGAATATAATCTAATAATTATTCTAACCATGATGGTTATTACTTGTGTAACTATGGGGTTTATTTCACATATATGAGTTATATAAAATTGATTCCCAATTTCCTTACATGTTTTTTTATACATTATATTAGTTTCAAAATTTTACTTTGAGAATAAAGTGGGTATTTTAATATGTAAATGGTTTATTTCCTAAGCTCAATGAATAATGCGAAAATGTTACATTTTATATGGGTTTTCTTATTTTTTTCTAAATTAATGGATTTCCATAATTTCATGTCCCTTACTAAGTTTTTTCTGGTCATCCATTGTTTTAATTTTATTTTTAGGTTTATGAATTTTTAAATGAAATGAATTATTCAATTCTAAAGTCATAAATATTTATCAGGAAAATTAAACATGTTCCTCTTAAAAAGATTTTTTGGTGAAAAAATGCATAGAAAATAAAACTGTTCAATTTTTAATATATAGGTTTTATATGTTAGAGTTTTTATGTAACTCTATATAACTCTTAAAAAATGATCAGTGGGAATGAATGAGATAAAGTCTAGTCTAAAGGCACTAGATAATGTAATTTTTATGTCTAGTTCAGTATAGTTCATATCATATCACAGTTTAGATGACTTTAGAGGATCAGATTGTGTTAATATATCACCTTAAAAAGATTTCACATAATATTCATGATGGAATGATATTGAATTTTTTTATTACCCCATTTCAATGTCTATAATATGTTTTTTTCATAATGTTTTTCTATAGAGTGTATAGGGATGCTAATGATATAATGATCAATGGGGGTGATATCCTTCTGAATCATCTACCCATAATGGTTGGTACTAGAACTAATAAATTTATTATATTT
Source organism: Viscum album (assembly GCA_963277665.1). Taxonomy (NCBI): domain Eukaryota; kingdom Viridiplantae; phylum Streptophyta; class Magnoliopsida; order Santalales; family Viscaceae; genus Viscum; species Viscum album. The sequence goes on along the minus strand of OY728121.1, from coordinate 350,129,701 downwards.
ATAACGTGGTCTATAAATATTGGTGGTATATATATGAGGGAGAATGTAGATCTTCCATATAATAACATTCCTATAGTGAATCATTTTATGAGACAACATCCTCTAGTATTAAATAGATCATATTCCCCAGTGGTTGCTGAATGAATAACTAAGTCCTAATGAAATATATTTAATATCATGGGGTGTTAATTTGTTAAATATGTATATATTTCAATTTATTAATTTGAAGGTGAAGCCAAAAAGTGGTTGCAATTAATCCAGAATTTTCGGGAAAGAGTGGAAATTAATTCCTTAGAATGGGATGAATTTAAGAATATTTTCCATGAGACCTATTTTATTATGTACGTTTAACATAGAATAGAAACATAATTTTTGTAATTGAAAAAAAGGAGGAATATTCAGTGGATATTTAATAAGAAAACATCACTTGATTGAAAAGGTATACAACAAATTTTATCCATGATATTGATTGCATGATTTATCAGTTTTACATAGGATTGAATCCAAAATAACAAAGGGTACTATATTCCTAAGAATTTAAAAGTAATGAAAATCTTTATTGATGTACAGAGAAGGTGTGAATACCATTTCTTTTAGATCATGACTACTTTGAGGATAATAAAAAAAATTTCTGGGTGGAAGGAAAAGTGGATGAATGGATTAATTAAATATAATGGAATAGAAATTAAATATTCATTTTTTGAGATCTGTGGTAAAAACCCCAATAAAAATTACCATATAATGTATGAAATGTGCTTTTGATATGAATGGTTTGGGAATATGGATCATAATTTAAATAAAAAATATCTTGGTAGTGGTATGGGTAGTTCTTATATAAAGACATTAAAGTGTTTTAAATATTACAATTTGGGTCATTAAGCTTATGTGTGTCTAAATAGGAACCAGAATAATGGATATAAATAAATCTATAAGAACAAAAGTTGTGGTAAAATCCTTTAAAACTACTTCATAATATTTTGGGCCATAAAAATCTGGTATTAAGTACATTTCTTGTTTATTTAGATTCTACTAATGTCTTTTTTGATTCACTATTTACAAATTATTTTACTTTTGAGAAATTGTTTTCTAAATTGGATATCCCACCACTAGTAATGAATATTGAAATTATGGTAAGAACATATGGGTGAAGTATTAATGTAATAATAAATTATAAAATATTCATGTCATTTCTTAGATTTTACATACAAACCATATTTTCTTTCCCATATTAGAGATTGATGTCATTATAGGAAATTATTGGCTCTTTTTTTACCATACTAATATATATTGGAGAGATAAATAAGTTTTTAATTAAAAATTGTATCCTTTTCTATAGAATATTGAACTCATAACATTGATAAAAAATAAAGAAGATGATAAACTGTTAAAAGAATAAAATTAATGTTATCTTATATATATTATTGAAAATAAGGTAAATGTTCAGATTAATGATTTGACGATATTAAAAGAATACCTAGATATTTTATTAAATTATTTTCCTAGTGTTATTACTAATTAGGAATTTGAAATTTTATTGACTTTTTTTCTTAATTGTCACCCAATTTCAAAACCCTTGTATCAAAGGGGTTATGTAGAACTTTTGGAATTGAAAATGTAGTTTCATTAGATACATGATAAATGTTTCATTAATCTTATCACTTCACTATGGGGTGATCATATTTTGAAAAAACTAAATATGGGTTTATGTTGCTTTGCATTTATTTTCAATCATTGAATAACATTACTATTAAGAATAATAATTTTTTTCCTCAAATTGATGATTTTTTTGATCATATATATAGAGATCAGTGTTTTTTGAAGGTTGACACAAGGTAAGGGTACTATCATATGAAGGTGATGGAGGGTGATGTTTTTAGAATAGTGTTTTGGACAAGATAAGGGTATTGTGTGTATTTTATTCCATATGGGTTGAGAAATTTATCAACTATATCTATGAATATTATGAATTAAGACTTATATAAATATATGGAACCAGTTTCCCATTTTTTTATTTATAATATCTTAATTTATTCAGTAATTAATGAGGGTCATGAAAAATATCTATATATTTATCTACAAACTCTGATAGAAAATAAATTATAAGGAAATTTAAATAATGAGTTTTATTGGTTACAACATATTTCATTCCATGGAAACATCAAAAAAAATATGGGATAATAGTTGATCCGACTAAAACTAATGTGTTTGATGAATGGAAAATATCAAAAAATATAATTTATATTCATATTTTTAATTAATTAGAATGATATTAACCATGATTTATTGAATAATTTACAAAGATTTATATCCCACTAAATATGTAATCTCTAAATAGAGTTAGTTTAATCTAGAAAAAAGAATCAAATTATTATTTCTAGGATCATAAATGATTATTAGTTAATGTATCAGTATTGGCCGTACTATCTAGGAACAAAATATTGTTCATTTTAGTAATTCTTCATTGAAGGGACTTGAGAATTTACTTATGTATAATATTGAGGTTTAATTGTAATCATAATTGATATAAAGAATTATGAAATATTATAAGAAATACTTTGAGTTATAGGAAATAATATAATTGGTTATGAAAGATAAGTTTCCTTAATATATAATTGATAATGTTTCTTATTTAATATTTGTAAATAGATTATGTGTTGTTTCTGTTTCCCAGATCAAGTGATAATTTTTCAGTGAATCTCATTATTCCCCATTTTTTCATGCAATAAATACTAATATGTAAGGATTACTTTGAGATTTTTACTGGTGGGATGTAATGAAAAGATATATTGATAATTTTACCATTAAAATGTTTGAGTTGTATATATGATAAAGAATAATTACCATTACATAAGGGTATTATTAATCCTTTTCATATACCATAGAAGAAGTGGGACCATATATACATGGATTTTTAATTGGATTTCCAAGTACATTATAAGGTAATAATTTGATTTAGGTTATTGTTGATTTATTAACAAACTTTGTAGATTTCCTTCCTATTAATAATACTCTATCTTTAGATTAAAATTCTAAAATGTGGCATAAAGATATAGTCAGTTTACATGGGGTTCATCTCTCTAGTCTATCCGACCATAACCCCTAGATTAATTTAATTTTTTGGTAATGAATTTATATTTCATTGGGAACTGAATTAAAAAACTAGAATATCCTTTCATCCTCAGTCTGATAGACTATCCAAATAACCAATTCAGAACATGCAGGAAATTATTTTTTCCTTGTTCAATGGATTACTTGGGAAGTTTCTATAATCATATTTCATTATTTGATTTTTCATGTAATAACAATTTTCATTCCATCATACAGATAGAAAATTTGAGGGAATTATATGGATATTGGTGTCAAACACATAAATTTTTGGATAATGTAGATGAAAGGATGTTCTTTGGACAAAAATTGGTAGAGGAAATCATTAGGAACACGAAGGAAATTTAATAACATATGAGGAAATATGAATGTAAGAGGAAAATTTATGTATATAGAAAGAGAATATGCATTAATTTCAATGTAAATCGTCATGATTCTCTTAATGTATCTGCAGAGAAAAGTGTTATGTGGTTTGGTAAAAAGGTAATGTTAAGTCCATGGTTCATTGGACTGTATGAAATCCCAACAATTTTTGGATGAGTTTCCAACCAAGTGTCCTTTCCTATAATTTAATCCAAGGAACACAATTTTTTTAATGTTCCAATGTAAATAATATATGTGTTATAATAATATAGTGTTTTTATCTCTAAGGTAGTTTAGAAATAAGAAAACCTTTTTATATTAAGAATAACCTATTTAGATTTGTGACCTTAGAGATAATGTATTCTGAAACAATGTAATTCTCAAATTTTATGTTTCTTTGTAAAAACCATATAGATTAATAAGCAACATGAGAGTCCGAAAATTTGATGAGGGACAAATGTCACTAATAGTTTAATAAATGAATCAAATTGTGAGGATGCAATTTACAAAAGGGGGAGGATTTTAAAATCCTAGGTAATATAAAAAAACAATTTTCTTTCCTTATTATTATTCTTTATTTATATATTATGGAGTTATATTCATTATAAAAATATGAGTTATTTTTTCAGTCAAAAGAAAAAAGATTTATTTCTAACTAAATAGGATTTTTATATATTATATAATATATTTAAAATAATTATTTCCATATTATAAAATTCTATTTTTAAAAAATTATCTTCATTTTTGAATACATCATGAAACAATTATCAAAAATATATTTTTTAAGAAAAATTTAGAAAATTTTGATATTTTAATGAATATTGAGAAATAATGATTTTTTTGAAAATTGAATTTTTTTTTAAATTATTTATAAATTGAGATTACATATTGGATTTTATATAAACATATTTAGATAGTTTTTATTTAAAATAATCCAAATGTGATTTTTTAAATTATTATTATTCTTGAATTTAGTATAAAATCGTTTCATACTTGAAAAGGTAATTCTTATGGAAAAATATTTTTCATTGTGTTTTCTAGATTTAATTTAGAATTAAATTCTATAAATTTTTTGTGATGAATTTTAAAAAATGGATTCAATATTTTGAATAATTGGATCTATATTTTGTAAATGGATACTTTTTTTGGTCAATATGAAAAGTAACGTTGTTACTTTTTGTTACCATTGTAAAGGGTGAATCACATAATGATGGTTAATAATAAAATGATAAGGAATACATAATGACCCTAACACTTGAATTATTTTTATTTTTTGATAATATATTGTCTATAATAATCCAAATGTCAAATATATGGCCTTTTGTAATGACCCGACTATTCTCATTGGCTTGAGAGTACAACGAGTCATTACTAGGCCTTAAGAGACATCCCCAAGACACCAAAGGATGCAAAAAAATGCCAAAGGGTTTCAAATACATGTGGGGGACGATTTAACCATTAATAATTAAACTAACAAACCTTCCAAACATAACCAAACATTCAATATATGATTCAAGAACAGATGAAAGACAACTCGACAACTTTATATATCTCAAAAGTATATCGAAGTAAGAAATATTAGTAGAATGACCAAGTATCAACGTACATAATTGATAAATTACACAAGAATCTCCAATGACCTCAAGAATCCATGCTCCAAAAACTCCAAGATCAAAAATCTCTAAACAGACCAACATCATAAGGTTGTTCTATACACGTGTGAAACATTACCTTTTTTATTTTCCTAGAAGATAGCTTCTTCCAAAGAACCAAAGTGCCAAAGAAGGGGTGAGTATAAAATTCAGTAGGTTTACCCCAATGACTTCCTCACTCACACAACTATGATATAAGAGTTAGAAACAACTATAAAAAATAGTTTATATTAATTTTTTTCTCAAAAACATTTTGTAACTAAATATAATCAAGTATCTAAAACCATTTATTACCAAAGAATACAAGTGTAATATAAACTGATTCTCCAAGAAAGATATTTTTTCAGAAAAATAACTACGAAATATTTACAACCATTTCACAATATCCCTTTAAATTCATACCCAACCATTCCTCAGACCCATGAAACAAACCATGCATGCAAATTTATGATAGTGCCATACTCATTACTGGTTTCTCGTCGATCAACCATGTCATCACAAGGTAATTCTTTCCCATGTGCCATTAACCCTTTGACACCGAGCACTTGGTCATATTTCAACAAAACGATGTGTATGAAATTATCATGTGCCATTAAAACTTTGGAATCTAGCACATGGTAATATTTCAACCAATACCCATATATGAAACATGGACACAAACCACATATTACCTACGATCATACCAAAACAACCCTTTCAATAAAAACACCTTTTTATTGAAAACCATTTCCATCAAAACCATTTCAATGCAAAACCATTTAAATTCCAAACCATTTCAATAAAACTCCATTTTTATTGAAAACCATTTCTATTTAAAATATCTTTTTCATCAACCATTTAGGAATTCCATAAAATCCATAATTTAAAATCATCATTTTAAATTCATGAAACTAAACCCCCTTTTTCACAACTATTCACCAAGATCCCGTAATTTCACAAAAACCATAAATCATTAAAAATGAATATTTTTTCATGAATTTAATAATAAATAAAACCATTTTAATATAATAAAATCAATTCTAGAAGTAAGTGATGAGATTTATTCCACCTACCTCGAAGGTTTTGACAAAACATTGACAATAGTCGAAGAATGCATAAGAAAGCGGGTAGATTCTCCAAGAATGGCCTTAGTTATCTTATCCTATAAATACAATGACTCAAAATTGAATTATTTGGAATCAAAAAACGTAGACCTACCCACTATAGGTTCATATCTCATAAATAATGGAGATTATAGAAATAGGCTTAAGCAGATCTAAGAAAACATGACAAATCAGGAATGAATAGTGACGTACCTCAAGAATCGGACTCGAAATCACCATGGGAAGGATCTAGGTTGGATCCAACTCAGGTGGGGAGGGTTATCAGGCCTTCTATGAAGATTACTATCTAAATATGGGCTTTTTGAATCCAAAACGAAATATATAGAGCAAAAACAAGTAAACTCCTAGAAAATAGGATCTATATTTGACCTATGTGCAAGGTTTGACCACACGGTTTGGGACAACTATGTATGTATCGTTCGACCTTCCTTTTAGTCCCTCCACCCCTTATAAAACCCCCAAACACTACCATCCTTCTACATTAACCTTTTAATGAAAAATCATTTTTTAGGGAAACATCCCACTTTATGGAAAAAACTGACTTTATGAAAGCAATCCAACTCTATGGAAACAACCCACTTTATGGAAACAACCTAAATTGCGGAAACACCCAAAATTATATAAAATATATATATTATGGAAACTATCTATTTTATGAAAACTATATATTTTATGGAAACATTCTATTTTAGGGAAACTCTCTATTTTATGGAAACCAAATCAGAGACATAGTAATTTAAAAACATGAGGAAAGGGGTTATGTACCTGAAAATCAGTGTTCTAAATTCTCCCAACCATTGGTCTTTCCATCATCGGAAAATAGAAATCCCTCTCTATCCAAAAAGAGTTCTCACCACTACTCTTTCATTTCATTATCACGTTCCCAAGTCTCTTCTTGAACCTGACCATGATCCCGCAAAACCCGACCTAGGCCAATGATTTTCCCAAACAAGACGTTATCTTATCTATCCATGATATTAACTGTGATATGTTCATGTGATGCATCTATTTCTAGCTTAATGTGATCCCATATGTTCACATGGTCGGGATCTTGGTGATACTTTTTCAATTGAGATATAGGGAACACAATATGCACCAAACTAAAATGTGGTGGTAATTACAAATGATATGACACCTCTCTAACCTGATTTAGTATCTCAAAAGGTATAATTTAACTTGGAGATAACTTCCCATTCTTCCCAAAATGACAATGTCCAAGCCTCGGAGAGATACTCATGAAGACATGATCACCCACAACGAACGACAATGATCTTTTACGGTGATCTGCAAAAGATTTCTAATGACTCTGAGCAATCTCCATCCTCTTTATAATTAACTAGATATTTTTTTTTTGTTTCTTGGACAAGGATTTCCCCAACTAGTGGTGTTTCTCCCGTTTCCACCCATTATTGTGGATAACGGCAAGAATTCTTATACAATGATTCAAATAGAGCCATGTGTATCGAGGCCTAAAAACTGTTATTGAATAGGAACTCCACTAAGGGTATATTCACCTCCCATAAGCCACCAAAATCCATTACACAAGCCCGAAACATTTCGTTGAAAGCTTTTATTGTCCTCTCAGATTTTCCAACCTTTTAAGGATGATACTTCATGCTCATAGTCAACTGAGTCCCAAGGGCTTGCTGTAAGGATTTTTGAAACAAGATGTTAACCTCGGATCTCTATTTAAGACTATTGACACTGGTACACCATGAATTTTTACAACTTCTTGGATATATATTTTTGAATGATATTCCACTGGATGAGTTTAATGAATAGGGATGAAATGGGCCGACTTGTTTAGATGATCCACCATCACCCAAATGGAATCATGTTTTTGGACTATTATTAAAAGACCAGTAACAAAATCCATTACTATCTGATGTAATTTCGACATAGGTATAGAAAAATATTGTAACATACTAGCTGGTATATAATGCTCTACTTTAATAAACTGACAAGTTAAGCACTGTAATATGAACTTGTCCACATTACTTTTCATGTTTCTCCACAAAAACTGTGCCTTCAATGCCTTATACATATTCTATGTACCTGGGTGTATAGCCCATCTCTAATGGTGGTAAGAATGAAGTTTTTTTTCCAGAATAACCACAGGTATAGCCATCTGATATCTGAAACACAAAAACTAAACCCCCATCAAGTTTATACCCATCAATGGTCTCCCCACCATTGTGCTTTGATCTTAAAAACAGACATTCTACATCATATTTTTTTGCCTATTTTATCATTTTTACTAAATCGGGAACAAGCATATATGAAAAGAAAACTACAACATCACTGTGGTCTTCACATTACACATGCATGTCAGCTAAAACCAACATCAACTTCCATTCATATGAAGCTTCTTTCTCCAACTGAGAATTTGAATTTATTCTCAATGCATCATCCACCGAATTTCCTTTCCATAGTGTGTACATCAAGTCAAAGTCAAAAATTTGGAGATACCTCATCAATATCCTTGGTTTAGATTCAAATATCTTTGTGAGAAAATGTGTTTCATGCTTTTGTGATCAGTAAACAAAGTAAATTTCTCACCAAATAGATAATGTCTCCATGTTTTAAAAACATGGACGACTGCAGATATCTCCAAATCATGTGTTGGGTAATTCTTCTCATGCACCCTCAAATTCCTTGAACAATAAGAAACCACATAATCTCTTTTCATGAGTACAAAACCCAACCCTAATCCTGAAGCATCACAATACACCACAAACCCCTGTCCTAATTCTTGAAAAATAAAGATAGGTGCCGATGTAAGATGAACATTCAGTTCCTGGAAAGACTTCTGAAATTCCTCTGTCCATTGTAATATATTATTATTCTTTTTCAGAGTTATCATTAGTGAATCTAGTCATGAGGAATCACACACAAACTATTGGTAGTAACCAACTAGACCAATAAATCTTTGTATCTCAAAAACATTCTTCGGTGGTTCCCAAGAGATAATGGCTTCTATCTTTTCAAGATCAATAGAAACGCCTCTCTCAGAAATGAATTGGACAAAAAAAGTATTTCTTGTATCCAAAAATCACACATTTATAATTTCTCATACCTATGATGATCTTTTATGATTTGTAAAACTATTTCCAGGTGCACCACACGGTCCGCCCTTGTCTTAAAATAGAACAAAATGTCTTCAACAAACACCACAACAAAATAATCTAGATATTGTTTAAATATCCAATTCATTAGTTCCATGAAGACTATTGGTGCGTTCATTAGACCAAAAGGCATGACTACATATTCATAGTGTCCATATATTCTTCTGAAATCTGCCTTTGGAATATCTTCTTTCCAAAATCTCTATTAGTGATATCCTGATTGCAAGATAATCTTGGAGAACCACTAAGCTCCCCTTAATTGATCGAACAGGTCATCAATGTGTGGAAGTGGATATCTGTTCATTATCGTAACTTGGTTAAGCTAATGATAATAAACACATATATTAAGAGTTCTATCTACCTTCTTCACAAAGAAAACGAGTTCTTCCCATTGAGACATACTTGGTCGAATGAAACTCATTCTTTCAAACTCCTCTAACTGCACTTCCAATTCCCGTAACTCTATTGGTGTAATCTTATAATATGGATGGAAAATATGACTGGTCCCAGGAAGGAGATAAATCATAAAATACACTTCCCTTAGAGGTGGTAACCCTGAGAATTTCATGGGAAAGACATCTGTAAAATGATCCACAACAGTTCGAAAACTATTTTCCTCTATCTCTACCATTAATGAAAAAGTCAACGCTGTCAATTGGTAATATATAGTTCCCACCATTGGTTCCAAAAATCTATTTTCACCCATCATTACAATCCTCTCACATCTAAATAGATGCTTTATTCCATCCTCATTCATGATGCTAACTGTTCTCCTATAATAGTAGATCTGAGCCTTGAACATTTTCACCTAATCCATACTTAGTATTACGTTATAGACATCTATCTCCAACATCGAAAAGTCCCATTTCAACCCAAATCTATCAAGTGTTATAGAACGTTATCTACACATAAATATTTGACATTCTATTTCACCGATTGGAGTTTTTGTTTTTATTATAGAAGACATCATATCATGTTTTAAGCAAAGAGAATAGGTATCATGCTTCTTCTTTATCTTAGTTCTAGAGTTCTTAGATCATCTAATGAAGACAACAATACTTCCTCCAATTTTATTTTCAGTAATGATACATATTGTAAACATATTATCAGATTACAGTCCCATCTCAATGGTTTTGAATTCTTGAGCAATGCTTTACACCAACCGGTGGTTCACCTATGGCTCAGTTGCATCCAAATTCACAATAGCCTCTTCCGACTAGTTCGTACAATGCATAATAGCTTCTATTTCTTAAAAAAACAACATCATTCATCAATATAACTCTCTAAAATTTGTTGGATTAGCATTTTAAACTCTATCACATCAACTATCACAACATTGTTTTCCAAAAAAACATTTTTCCCCTGATCAACCATTTTTTAAAACACTTCACAAGCTTTTAAAAACTAAACCATTTTCAAAATACGATAAGCATTTTCTTTTCCAAAATCTATTATTTGAAAAAAAATCCATACTCTTTCAAAAATTTATACTTTTTTTTCAAAACATGAATCATTCCATGGATAGATGTATGCACTCTTAGTGGAATTTATTCCTCTACAATGAATTTCGTGCTCGTCTAATCGGCTAAACCCATGACAATGAAATTTAAAAATCCTAGAAGGGTCACCAAACACTTATTTACCCAACTCTTTAGTAACATGAAGTTCAGCATAAAAGGGTTAAAAATGTCCTTTTATGCTATACATTTTAGGTTCGGATAGTCCTACGCCTTTCTAAGATTCCTACCCATGGAATATACAGGAAGGGATTTCATTTCCAAAACTAGTAACATCAATGACTACTTGTTAGGGAAGGACCATACAAGATGATACCATTTTAATGACCTGTCAATTGTCTTTGGATTGAGAGTAAAACAAGTCGTTACTAGGCATTAAGAGACATCCCCAAGACACCAAAGGCTCTCAAGAAATGTCAATGAGTTTCAAATAAAAGTGGGGGATGTTTTACCCTCTATGAAATAAACTAATAAACCTACCAACCATAACCAAACATTCACTATATGATGCATGAACAAATGAAAGACAACTAGACCAATTTATGTATCTCAAAGTCATATCAAATTAATCAACAATAGAAGAATGACCATGTATCAAAGTACACACCATATAAACTACACTAGACTCTACAAAGACCTCAAGAATCCTTGCTCCACAAGATTCAAGATCCAATCACCAAAATTTCCAAAGATCCCAACATCATGAGGTAGTTATTAAAATGTTTAAAAATTATCTATTTTCCTTTTTACGGGAATATAACATCTGTAAAAGCTCCAAAGTGCCAATGCAGTGGTGAATATAAAACTCAGTAGTTTTTCCCCAATGACTTCCCTACTCATGCTAATAGGATAGAAGAGTTAGAAACAATTATAAAAAACAATTTATATAAAAATAATATCTCAAAAATCATTTATAACTAAATATAAAAAAGTTTCCAAAACCATTCATTACCAATTCATACAAGTGCAATTGAAACCAATTTTCCCAGCAAGATATTTTTCTTGAAAAATTACTATGCAATATTTACTACCATTTCACAATATCCATTTATAGGCATACCCAACCATTCCAAAAACCCACGAAAACAACCATTCATGATACATTATAACAGTTCCATACTAATTAAAAGTATCTCGGCGATCTACCAATTCATCATTAGTTAATTCTTTTCCATGTGCCATTAAACCTTTGGCATAGAGCAGAAGGTCATATTTTAACCTAGCCACATGTATAAAATTCACATGTTCCATTATACCTTTGGCGCCAAGCATAAGGCCATATTTCAACCAAGCCCCATATATGAAACATGAACACACACCACATATTCCCAACAATCAAGCCATGAAAACCCTTTCAATAAAAACACTTTTTTATTGAAAACTATTTCCGTCAAAACTATTTCAATACCAAACCATTTTTATTCCAAACTATTTAAATAAAACTCCATTTTTATTGAAAACCATTTCTACAGAAAATATATTTTCCATAGACCATTTAGCAATTCTAGAAAATCCATAGCTTAAAATAAACATTTTATATTGATGAAACTAAACACCCTTTTGCACAACTATTCACCAAGATCACACAATTTCAAAAAAACCATAAATCATCACAAATGAATATTTTCTCAGGTATTTAAAAATAAATAAACCAATTTTAATATAATCTAATAAATTTATTCAAGTGGAGATAAGAGTAAATCCATCTACCTCGAAGGTTTTGATGAAACATTGACAACAGTCGAAGAACGCATAAAAGAGTGGGTAGATTCTCCATGAACGCCCTTAGTTATCTTATCTTTGAAAGATCATGACTCAAAATTGAAAAATTTGGAATCCAAAAATGTAGATATTCCCCCTATAGGTTCACATCTAAGAAATAATGGAGATTGTATAAGTAAGTCTAAGAAGATATTAGAAAACATGACAAATCAAGAAATAATGTTGACATACCTCAAGAATCAGACTCAAAATAACCAAGGGAAGGATATAGGTTGTTTTTAACTCAAGGGGGGGGGGGGTTATCCCTCCTTCTAGGGAGATTAATCTCATAATAGGAGTGTTTTGATGCGGAAACGTAATATATTGATAAATATTAGTAACCTCCTTGAAAATAGGATCTCGATTTGACCTCTACGCAAGGTTTGACCACATGGTTTGGGCCAACCGTGAATAGATCATTCGACCTTCCTTTGTTTCCCAAAACTGCTTATAAAACCCTCTAACTATCCCATCCTTCTCCTTTATCCTTTTTATGGAAACACAATTTTTTATGGAAACATCCCACTTTATGGAAACACCCCACTTTATGGAAACAACCAACTTTATAGAAACAACCAAAATAATGGAAACAACAACCTTTATGGAAACTCTATATATTATAGAAAGTCTCCATTTTATAGAAACTCTTGATTTTATGAAAATTTATATTTTATGGAATCCCAATCAAAGACACACCAATTAAAAATATATGGGGAAAGGGGTTATGTACCTGAAACTGGGGGGTACTAATCCTTTATTCTTTTTACTAGATTTTGGCCTTTATAATATTAAATGTAATGATACATAAAAAATGCCACACTCTAGTTTATAATAACTATAATATTGTTAATAAGGGGATAATAAAATGATACATTAATTTATAAATATTAATTTTAAATTTAAATGATATATATTCACCATTTTATTTTATTTTTATTTTCTATTAAATAAATAATTACCATATATGTATATATAATGCTGACCAAGTAATTATACAATTAATAAAAAAAATTAAATTTCTAGTATTATATTAAATAATTAATCTGTAAAATGAATTTATTAGATATAAATGATATATTATATAGATTTTTATGAATTTTATTCTAATTTTTTTCCTTATGTTATTAAAGAAAATTTAAATAAATAGTTCTAAAATTGTTATTAATGATATTTCATAACAACTAGTATTTTATTAAATGATTTAGAATTAAAAAATATTAAATTTTAAAAAAATTGTAGGTTATAGTTAATTAAAAAAACCATTTTTAATTATGGGGTTTTTACGTCCTCTTATTAAAACATAATTTACTATTAAATGATAGAAAACATTAGTATTGTTTTAATTGTTAAAATGGTCCACAAGGGGTTAACACAACATGATAAAGATAAAAATGTGATCTAAAATTTTCAAAAAAACTATTTGTTGTTAATATTTCGAATAATTTTAATACTATCTAATAATTTCACCAATATTCATCCATTTTTTTATCAAAATTAATTTATATTAAAATAAAATTTTAATAAATTCCAAGAGTGCCCCTACACTCCCTAATAAAAAGGTGCCACTTCTTCTCATTACATCATACTTAAAACCATTTTGGTTAACCAAATCCCTAAAACTATCCCTTCCTATAATACCTCCCCATGTTTTAGAGGCCTTATTGATGTGTAATATTAGGTCATAAATTATTAAGGGAATGACACTTTCTAGAAAATTAGGTATAGTTTTTAACTGCATGTTTTAGTTTTATTTCGTCTTCCACTTCCTTAAAATTATCTTAAAACATGAAAAATTTATAATACCAGTATAATATAAATAATTATATTTTATTATGTTAATTTTATATCTTATATCCATATTCATTATCTATCATTTGGGAAAGTAATTTTATCATTCATTTGTACAACAAACTACAGCCCTGCAGACTGATATAAATCATTTTCTACCACCACATCTCATGGATGGTTATAATGATAGAATTATTCTTTATATATTATATTAAAGAAATTTTTTTCTTTATAAAAATTAAATATATAATTTAATTCTTTCCATTTTATAGACAAAAAAAAGATAACGTCATTTGAGCGTGTATATAGACCACCACCACCACATTGCAATGTGATTTGTTTTTGACCACCATATATCATGGTTGATATAAATATGTATATTTAAATAAATAATAAAATATTTATGTTATTATGATTATTATATAAAGATAAATTGATATTTATCTTCTTTCTATAATGATTGATTGAAAATTATAATGTTACCCATGCATACGTACGACTCACCATCTATAAACAGAGATCATTTTTCATATCCATATTTAATGATTGGTACTAAATTATAATTGATGTATAAAAATGAAAAATATTTATTTATTATTATTCTAGATATTTTGGAATAATTACATCTTTGACTATAGTCAACTTACTAAAGTCATTATTGGCTTAAAAAAAGAATATCATTAAGACATCTCATGTAAACATAAATTATTAATTTATTTTTATACCATGGTAATAAGTGAGATAAAAGGAATAATAAAAATTAATTGTTCTTAAGTGAGTAAATAATTATTATATGTTTTTAATTTTAAAATATAAATAATTTACCTTAGGATTTGGACCCATGGTAAGGGACTTTCTTTTTAAAAATCCCCTTTTATTGTTCCACTTAATACTATAATTTTATTGAATATTAATATTTTTTATGTTATTTTATTGTTTTTTATATATTAATAAAAAAATTAATGAAAAGTTATGTATATTTTTATTTTAATTCAATTTTTTTCAAACAGACTCATTTTATGCAATGTTTTGAATTTCATTAATAAGAGACAAAAGGAAGGTTCTATTTTAACATAAACTATGACAATGAATTTTTTAACTACTGTAACAACTATTTTATGATTGGATTACTTTATATGATTCCATGATTTCTTAAAATAAAAACCACCTTTCCATATAATTAAGAAATTTTATTATTCTATATATTGTTTTATAAAAAAGGGATATATAAATATCTAAAAATTATTTCTTATGGGTGAAAAGAATGTTTTTATAATGCAATATTTTATGTTTTATGATTATGTTATGGTTCATAAACATTGTTTATGATAAAAATATATTATTTTATTAACAATGGATTTCTGGTAAAATTACAAACCAATGATGAGTGGTTCTGTGATAAATCATAGTTAGGTGAGCTTGTTATAGTTTTCCAACTCAATGTCTAACGGGAAAATGTTAACATATTAGGTTTCTCCTAAGAGAATATGGGAATATATTTTTTATAGTTATTCCAAATATAGGATAGAGTTAATCTATTAGGCTTATCCTAAGATATTATAGTAATATACTACAATGGTTATTCTAAGTATAACAATGATAGTTATTCTATGTGTAATCACGAGGTATACACTATATGTAAGAGTGAAATGAAAATGATTCCAAATATTCCTACACATTTAATCTATGATTTCTAGGGATTTTTTTTGATAAAAATATTGTTTCATGTGGAATTTATTTATTTCATTTTATCAAAGAATAATGGGATAAAGGTCATTATTTTATGGGTTTTCTTATTTTCCTTTAGATTAATGGTTTCTATTTCTTCCAATACTATTTTTTTGTGTTCACCCCATATTTAAAAAACTTATAGGGTTAATGGATGGGTAAGGTAAAATAAGAAGTTGAGTTGAATATTTTATAGATTTTTCCTAAAAAATAAACATTTTTTATTTTAAAAGTTTTCTATTGTGGGAAAAGGGATATTGAATAGAAGTGTATATTTTATAATTTATGGGTTTTTTTATGTAATAGATATGACCTAAATCTCCAAAAATATAAACACAAAAATGATTAGGGAATGAAAGAAATGATTTTTATTCTAAAGACATGAGATAATTTATTTTTTATGTATGGGTACTTTGACCACACATACATTAACTAAAGGTCCCACTCACACATGATGGAAATTATGATCCATAAACTCATAAATAAGAAACAATTTGATATAAAAGTTTATCTAGGTATAGATTAAGGATAATCATTATATATAATGGATGGAATCATTTATATTTTTTATCCAATATATGGTCCCATGAAATCCTCTCTCCACTAGTCTCAAGCTCATAAATTTTGTTTATGTGGATAAGCATGTGATATCTACTAGTGGGGGTATCTAACGGTATAGATTATGCTAAAGGATATACTAGAAACTCTATATCATATAATTTTATATATAGTAATAGAATAATAACATATGGTAATGTAAAGGATTATGTTTTAGTATAAATAATACATTGATCATACATAAAACTATGTCATGTAGTGCCTGATCAAATCCAATAATTGCCTACATCAGACCAAAGCCCAGGCCGACAACTCCCTAAGCATAGAGAGAACCATCTAGAGGTGGCTGTAATGGAATTAGTTTATTGTAACCCCCATATCCAGATATTCCCTATTTCCCACAAACTCCACTATCATATCTGCCTCATCAAAGACAACCATTCCTCCACAAGAAGGCCCCTAGTCATATTGATGTAACTATTGAATAAGTCCATATACCATGCCACCCAGACCTCTCTCTCCTTCACACTGAGTTTTTATTTTCTGAGATATATTACCTCATCCTCTATAGACACAAAACATCATATTTACCTACTAATTTGAAAATCTATTTTAGTCCTCATTTATTGATCATTAATATTGGGATCATGTGTGTTTATACCAATGTTTTCACAACCCCAAAACGTATAATTTGTGAAATATAAATAATGAATATTTTCCTAGAAATATATTACCATCTAATATCAGTGACTATCCATTTTTCAAAAAAATCGTGATCTTTATATCCGTCTTAGGAAATCGAACATTATTTTCGATGCAAAAAAGTTAAAACCCCATATCAGATGTCTCTATAAGACCATTCTCTTACATTCATGACCAAAATAATTTATTATGAAATACATCAAGTGTGTATCCCATGAATTTCTCCTAACTTATTAGGTACTCTATAACAAACATTTTAACATAATTATTGACTTTTAGATTCTGGACTAACATCATCCTCAGTGTGGAAAAGTAGTTCTTCTTTTGAAAGAGGTAGTCGAAATCAATCTAGGGGGAATTTCCTCTTTCTGGTTCTGATTTTTCAAGGTTGAGTAATGACTCATCATGACCTAAATAAGGATAGCTAATAAAACCACCATATGATATGTGGGTGATTGGACCAGGTAGAAAACATGAGTCAATGAGCCTAGCCAAACCTCTATAACTAGAGTGTATGGATCACCACTGTTCTTTGGTTGTCTCTACCTTTAGAATTCAGGAAGTGAAAGTAGCCTATGAGAATCCTCATTCTCATTGGACAAAACCATATTATTCCATGTTTGTGGAGAATAAATCCATTACACAATAAGTGGTATGTATGCTCGTGGAACTATGGGTAATGGAACTACTTCTGACTAACTTATTGAAGACATCTCGTTAATTAATTCCTGGATGGAAGCCCCATCACATAACTAATAGGTGATTGGAGGTTTCAACACTAGAATGGGTGTGTTACTAACATATATAAGTATCATTTTTTGTCTCCGTAGAGCCACTATGTATTTGAAAAGTTTATCCCATGGTTATTTATGAATATTTGGTTTTCTGAATCAATGACGATATAAACAAAATTATAACTAACATGTGATATAATGTTTGTTTCATTTTACTTACACCATTAAATCATTACCTCAAAATCTATTGTGGAGTGAATTTTATTTATAAACTATTATAAATGTTATATTATCTACTACACCTACACAAGGTTCCCTACTCTAGTAACCAAACACAAGTCCCCTTTACACCATTACCCAAAATTCACCAACTAATTAAAACACCTCATGTTTTTAAAATATTTTTCACTACATTAATTTTGATGAGTTAGATATTTTGTAATGCATGAAACAAAAATAAATTAAATAATTATTTATTATCATGAAAATTTTATATATTATAAAATAATTAAATGAAAAATACACTATAACATAAATTATGTAATTATAAAAATTACTAGTTTAATTATTCATGTTTTGTTTTAAAAATTATTGTTATTGTATATTATATATGTTTTATTTAAAATATAAATTTCAAAAATATTAGAATTTTAACTTGAAAAAATAAACATCATTTTCAGATTCAACATAATAATGTTATCATAGGATGCATTTTTTTTATTTTTTTGAAAAGATGTTTTTAGTTGAATAGTGAAAAATATCAAATTTATAATAAAAAGTCTTTAATGACATTAATTAGGACATTACCAAAACATAAAAAATCTATAAAACCTTTATCTTGACCCAATATGTACTTTAAAAGTAAAATTATACATATAATATATTAATATTATTTTAAAATAATATATTTTTATTTTAAAACATATGATATATTTTTTAAAAAACTATTATATGGGTTATAAATTTTTATATTTTAAAATTGCATTATAAAATTTTAATAATTTTAATATTATTTAATGGTTTTAATAATTTTAATCAATAAATTAAAATTATTTAGAAACGTTAATTTGACTTTTTTATCATAAAAATATGTTATTGAGGTTCGGAAATATATTTATCATTGTAAAAGTAAATAATGATTGAAAAATAAATTAAGTGGAAATTCTTACATATCACAAAGAATTGTCCCTTATTTATGTGGATGAGATATTAAGTTACCCAGATTAATCTCCTTCCCATTTTTCCAAATTATGTGGAACCTTCCTTTCAAAATTATGACACTAATAAAAATTTATGATTATTTTAAAAAATATCAAACTCTTCACCTATAAAATGATACTTCCATCACCCATTTACATATATTATAAAATTAGAATTCATCGTGAACCTCTACATTTTTTACATCTCCCTGATATCCCTCCAATATTTGAAATCCCAATTATCCATGGAAAATTTAAAAATCCTCTATTTCGAAGTGTTACTCTAAGAAAAGGTTCGCACTCTCAACTTGACTACTAATCAGTAATTAACTATTTTTATATTATCTATATTTATTCTCCAAATAAATTTTCACATTTTAATATAGTAAAATAAATATTATTAATAAAATTAAATTTTATTATTTTAATGTTGGAGTTATTATCCACCCTTCCCCCTTCCATTGAAAAATGAGAATTTTGTTCTTGCATATGTGCGGACTATCGCCCCCACATAGAGACATATTTTATTTTTCATAAACCAACATAACAAGGATGAATAAATTGTTTATTAAATGATTAAATAAGATAATTATATTATTTTTAAGATTTGTTAATGATAAATATATTTTTACATTCTTTCTGCTCTATAGAAAATGAAAATGTTGTTTGCGTGTATGAGCATACTACCACATCAATGGATCTATGTGTTCCATTTCTCATCATCATGTGAAATTTAAGGGTATAAAATATATTTTATGAATATATGTAATATTATTATGTAATATAATTCATTAATATGGTCATATAATTTTCACAAAAAAATAATGATCATTTTAATATAATTCATTAATATTGGTAAATTACCTGAAAAGATTGAATCATGTATCATTTTATCATGAACCTTGACTATATATTCCATCACGTGAGAATGATAATAAATAAATAATTTAAACACAATTACTTATATATATATATTAAAACATAATAATTATGAACATGGTATAAATGATTGGTTTTAGACATCGATTTTACAAATCATGAGTAGAAAAATCAAAATTACTAACATCCAATAATGAAAATAAACATTAACTAACTAATACATGTATAGATAATTGTTATGATTAAATACTATAAATTTTAACATATATGAATGGATTTACTAAAAAAGTGATTAATTTGGTTATTTTTATTATAAAATATGTTAAATAGATTTTTTAATGTTGTGAGATATATAAAAGGGTTTTCTCATCCCACATTTATTTATTTTAGACATATTATAATTCACCGCTAATATTATATTTTGTAGTATATATAATGACCTATGGATTTTTTTATGATTTTTATTAAATTATGTAGATTTATAAATTCATGTCTTGTCCTATCATTCATGGTATTTTGATTGAATAGATTCTAATTTTTTAAGGGTTTTTCCATCTTTATTTTTATCCACTCTAATATTATTCATTTTAAATTATTATTATATTTTTCAGTGTATATAATAACCATGTATGTATTATTAATATTATTATCATAAAATTAAATGGCTTTAACAATTCATATTGTGAAATAAATTGAATGTATTTCTTTTTGAAAGGAAACGAATTTGTAAGGGTTTATTTCAAATCACATTCTAATGTAAATATTGTTAGGAATAAATTTCCGTATAAGGATTTTTTTTTTGAAAATTATCTCTAAAACCACATGATTTTTATTCTTCTATGTTTATTTTTTTACTTATACTCTCTCAATTTAAATTACCTTGGTAAAAAATTTATCTGATTCGATGCTTTTATGTGTAAATAACCCCTCCTATTATTTTTAATAGTGAATATTTCGACCCTATATGAATATTCATTATATATATTTCATTTTCCATGATTAATAATTTTTTAAGGTCATTTATTACTATTTTTACCTTTTATAGAGTTTTGCTTTAATTTTTTTAAAAAATTTCCACATGTGTCACTTCGAAAATGTATCATTTTTAACATTTTCTCTGAGAACGATTTTCTTTAATTATTATGAGAATTATTATTTATGAAGATTAATTTTTATGTTTTAAAATCATTTTTACCAATTATTTTAATTCTAATTGATTCTGAAATGTAAAGGGATATTTTTTATTTTTTCAATGTGATTTATACAATAATCATAAAATTGTGTTTTTAATCTATGTAAATATACATTAATTTTACTTATATTAACCTTGTGATATGTATTTATGTGAGTATCCACCACTTTTATAAGTATGTTTTATGATATTTTCTATGGTTGTGTTTATGAAACCCTTCATTTTCCATATTCTAATTAAGTGACGTTCTAATATGAATATTTTTATGTCCCTAAGGTACACATATATATGGTTTTCATTATGTAATGGGTTGGATGAGAGTTATATATTCCCATAATTCATTAGATAAGGTATCATATCTCTGAAGATATTATAAAATAGAATGGGGAGTTATTTTAATATACTATGTGACTCTATCCAGTATTTTTTAGTAATAGAGAGTGAACTTAATCCCCTATGGGAATTTTTTGCTATGTTATAATTTTCATAATAGTTATCCTTCAATAAAAAATGATTTACAATGCAGATTTGTATTCTATAATGTTCTTTATTATTATTATTCTATTTTACCAAGGATCATGATTTATTATTGATTATTCTACACTCTTTTCACTCATATAGTCTGTTACGGTAAATTCTTACTCCATGACAAATTATTTACGACTGATGACTTGTTGGGTATGTTTTAATGAGTTATTATCAAGTTAGAATGCACTTATTATTATTTTATTCACATATATGATCATCAATTGATATGTATCATAATTAGCCGTACTAATCTTCTTGATATCACCCATTATTATGTTTATATTTCCCCATGTTATAAAGGAAATCCTTTAGTAGGAAATTTATAAAAAGGGTAATATGAGAGAATAAATTGGGGGATATATTAAAGATAATCCTCAAATATTTTGATTATATGTATAGTATCCAAATACATTAATCCTATATGATTCAAGGGTGTGTGTTAGATAATGATGTAATGAATAATCATCTTAAATGATGGAATATGAATGTATGTTTTTCATAGGTCAGGTCAGTTGGTTTCATTGAATTGTTCAGTTATTTTTTTGGGATTATAATAGTTATTTTTTAGGATTTGGGATATAAAACCATAGGGATAACCCTATGTATATTTATAAGTATAGTATTACATTCTTATGAGATTGTTATGTAGAGATTGGGGGGTTTCCTTGTAATGATATCCCAGTTTTCAAACAATCATGTTGATATAGACTCTAGAATTGATGTACCTAGTGGTAATAATGTCGAAAAGGATGGTTGGGTATTGACTTATATTCACCTATTATTTGAAAAATATTCATAATTTCACACTTAGTTTTAATTTATTAGGGGATATTCTCTTGTGATTCACAAGATCTTTACAAAAAAATTAATATATTTGAGATATTTTTTATATTATAACTAGAAAACCTAATATTAAGTAGAAAATGAAAAAAAATAGACTGAATCCAATAATTTCCTGGGTTGATAAGGTGTAATAAAATATGAAATTATTGGAATGATTATAATTATTATATGTTTTATTACTCTAATCTATATGTATTTATACTCAAACTAATGTTTTTTGTGTATAAAAATGATGAGAACCTAAATGAAATAGATTAATGAATTCTTATTATACATTAATGAAATTTAAATGTTTTATATATAGTTACACCCAATATTCTATATCTATAAAACTTCCTAATATTATCATATAACCATATCAATAATATATAATAAACTACTAATAAATAATAATAGGGTATAATGATCACATATAATGTCTATAGGTCCACCCTAATTTATGTTTCTAGAAATGTGATTTTGCTAAATCTTATTATTATTCCCATAGTTGGATTTGATTAGATTTTGGGCATAATTTATAACTCTCTGTATAGAGCCCATATTTCGAGGGTGGGAATTCATATTTAATATCTTAAATTTAACTATTATTTTATATCCTTGTGAACATGAATATGAAATTAAAATGGGAATTATCCTCATTTATGGGTTTTAATTCTTACTAATGTAGTCTATTTTAGAAAAATAAATGGGATTAAATTTGGAATTGAAGATATGAGTTTTGTTTTGGAATATAATTATGTATATCCAAAAACATATCTAGTATTACCTCAAATATAAATTTGATTTTTCCATATAACTCATACTTAGTTCATATACATATTTCAAATAATCCTAATATAATAACATCTTTTTGGTTTTATGGATTATACAGGAAACTATAAGTGGATTTTTAAAATGTATTTATATGTATTAGTGTGTCAACATGGGCTATGGATATTATTTTTATTAAGAATAATGATGGTTACATGTGTCTTTGCATTGATTATCGATAATATAGAAATATCAATATGAGAAACCTATATAATCTACCCTATATTGATGACTTGTCTTTTCAAATATGTGTTTCTCAGTAATTTTAAAAAATTGACATTCAATATGAATATTGTCAATTATAGGCTATTAGGATGATATTCCCATAATATTTTTCCATATGAGGTATAGAAACTATGAATTTATAGTGAGTCCATGTGTCTTTAAATATTATATTTATTTGTTTGTGGTCATCCTTATAGATGATATTTTAATATATTTTAAATGTAATGAAGATAATTTAAATCATATAAGGATCATGTTAATGATTTTTGGGAAGATTAAAATATATGATAAATTAAGAAAATGTGAATTATAGTTATATAAAGTTTCATTATTTAGTTATTTAATCATTAGTGAGGGGGATATTTGTGGATCCATTTAAGATGAATATTTTTTAAATAATGGATTTGAATAACCATATTAATTTATATCAACCGTATTACAGGGCTTGTATAAAGCTAATGATATTTTGGGAGATATTTCTCATAGATATAAAATCCACTAACCATGTTGACTCAGAAGGGATCCCAGAAACATTAGACATATGAACGTGAAGAACATTTCATGGAGCTAAATAGATGGTTTTTCATTTAACTTGTGCTCAAACTACATTATAGTAGATAAGGGTTTATGATATATATAGATCTACCAAATAAGGGAGAATTACGAATTATTATATAAAATTACATGGTATTAAAATATGACTCTTTAAAATTTTACATTCATATGAAAAATTACCCAACTCGTTATTTAAATATGATAGAGGTGATATTTTCCATAAAAATATGGATGCATTATCTCTATCATGATAAGTGTGATATATATACAGATCAAAAAATCTTGAAGAATAAACTTATATGGATTAGGTTGAATATTTTTCATTTTATATGGTTGGATTTGATTAATACTTATGGAGTTATAGAGGATGGACAATGAAATCCATATGAAAGTGGATTAATAGTATCTTTACCAAGTGAATATACAATTATCCTTCTATATGAATACTAAAGTGGAACATAAGGAGGATATAGAACTAAAAAATGGAATGATTTGGAGTTCAACATTTACTATGATGGAATGATAATATTTGAGAACCAAATATTTTTTTTGTTATACTATTATTGAAGTATTTAATGGAAAAAAACATATATCATCATTATCTATCAATAATAAAAGTAAAAATATATATATAGATATCAAATATAAATTATGGTGGGAAAATTTAAATGGGATATTAGAGAGTATGATTCTCTATGCCCGTTAAATTTTTATGTTAAGTATGAACATAAAAATTATAAGGAGATGATTCAACCATTACCCATATTTATTTGTAAATGGGAATATATCACCATGTATTTCAACATCAAAATCTATAGGACACTAAGTGTTATAACATCATTTGGGTTATTGTTGATTACCTTGTGATGCTAGTGGATTTTATAGCTATAAGTGGAGATTTTTCACATAACCAAATTCACAAGATATAAATTGGAGAAGTTATAAGTCCACATGGAGTACTATTCTCAATTGTATCTAATCAAGATCAAAGGTTTACCCCAAATTTATAGGGATGTATTTGCAAATAATTGAATACAAAGTTAATATTTATCACTGTATATCATCCAAAATAGATTATTAGTCCAAAAGTACCATTAAACCCCTATAATATGTATTTATACCTTTTGCTTTGGATTTTTGTGGTTGTTGAGATAAATACCTTCCTCTAGAATAATTTTCTTATAATAATATATTTTACATTAGCATTAAAATAAAACATTGTAAATCACTTTATGGAAAGAAGTGAAGAACTACAATATGATAGGATAAAGTCGGATTACATAATTTATTGGGGCCTGAGTTATCTAAGGAAATAATTGTATAAATTAGATCTATTTAGAAACAAATCAAGGAATATCAATGTCAATTGACATGTAATGATGATAATGATAGGAGAGATATAGATTTCTATTTTCATGAAAATGTGTTCTTATGAGTATATCCTTTAAATGAAGTTACGAGAGATGAAGAGAAGTGGAATCTAAAACCATGATATATTGATCCCTTTGGGATACTTGACCGTGAGTGGATAGTAATTATGACTTTTCACTTCCACTGAACCTCTCCCATGTTCATGATGTGTTCTATGTATATATTCTATGGATGTACATACCTGATAATTCATATGTAATGACCAAATATATTATATATAGAGAGCATTATCATTATTTTGAGGAATAATTACTAGAGAGTATAGATTGAAGGGATAATGTGTTTTGGAACATGACCACTCAACTGGTCACTATTTTGTGTAAAACTCATAAATTGTAGGAATCTACATAAGATCTCAAGAATTTAATGAAGAATAATTATCCAAATTTTTCTCAATTATAATAATGGTATTTTTAGGTTCATATTATTAGAACATGTTGGAATTTAACATCTGAAGGTTTTAAAATAAATTTCATTTTATTAAATAAAATGAATTAGATATTTCATGAGGCATACAACACCGAACATTATTAAATAATTCTTTATTTTAATAAAAAAATGAAATATATTATAATAAAATTAATTGAAACAAGTGTAGTAAAATTAATTATGTAATTATAAAAATGGATACTTTAATTATTCATGTTTTGATTAAATTTTTTTTGTTGTTATATATTATAAATGTCTTAACTAAATTATAAATTTCTTCAATTTAAGAATTTTAATTTTTAAAAAATAAAACTAATTTTTGGATTCATCATGAAAATATTATCATTAGATGAGGCTTTTATATTTTTATAAAAAATGAGGTTTTCAATTTAATTGAAGAAAATAAAGGTTTGAAAAATCCTATGAGTTGTATGACATCAATTTGGATAAAAAAAGTCTTTAAATATTAAGAGGATTTTTTCAAGAAAAAATATTACTTTTATAAGTGAAAATATACATTTGTAAATATTAATTCTAAATATAAAGTCGATATTGGATATTTTAAAATGAATTTGATATTTTCTATAATTTTTTCAATGTCTTATACAATTTTTATTTTAAAATTAATATTTACCACTTTTAGATATACATTATAATGATTTTTTTTTCAAAATGAGAATAATAAAATACAAATTATATAATAAGGGTAATTTAATTTTTTATATAAGTATGCTATGTTGGATAAAAAACAGTTATTTGGGTTAATTTAAATCATGGAAAAAGTATATATTAAATGAAAAATGTCTAAATACCTCAAAACCATATCTATTATCTCTTTGAATGAGATATAGATTGACTATGACTAATCATTTATGCATTATTAGAAACATTAGAAGGCAACTTCCTATAAAAAAGACATGATATAATATTTATGAGTATTTATAAAAAATTCACTCTCCTCACTTATATTAGGAAAATTTAACCAACCCTTTAAATTAACAATAAAATTAATATTCCTCATGAATCATTATCATTTTTAATTACCCTATATTTCAATACTATATTTATATTCCTCTTTCTATAAGGAAAATTCCAATAACCTCCATTTCTAAGAGGTACTCCAAGAGATGGTTGAAACACTCTAGGTGTTTATTAGTCACCTCATAATATTTTTTCTCTACTCTATATTCCTCCAAAATAAATTATATATCATATTAATATAATATAATATGTATTATTAATATTATTAATTTTTATTATGTTAATGTCATATGAATTATATTCCCTTATCCAATATTGAGAAAAATGAAAATGCAATCAGTGTATGTGTGCAGACTATCACCTCTATAGAGCTACACATTTTATTTTCTAGAAATAAACTTATATGTATTGATAAAAAAGTTATTTATTGAATCAATTTTATATTTATAAAAATATTTATATTAAAAAAGATAAATCAATTTTTACCTTCTTTTTTTGTACAAAAAAAAAGAAAATGTCATCAGTTTGTTTGTAAGGACTACTGCATCCACGGATCAATGTGATACATTTTTCTAGAAAACACTACACATATGATTTTAGGTATAATTTTAGTAATATATATGTTATTAATAATAAATATCATACATTAATCTGGTTCTAAAAGGATGATACAAAAAATACAAATAATTATAAAATAATGTGTTGACATGAGTAAATTACCGGAAATAAGTTTATCATATATCTCTTTCTCAAGAAACATGACTATATAATACATCAAGTGAACGTTGAGATTCAAAAATAATTGAACAAAAATATTTCAATATATTTTATAATATGTTAAATATGAATTTGGTATTAAGGAACAATTTTTGATGTCAGGTTTACAAAACATGTGTGAAATAATCCAAATTACAGCCTTCTGATGATGAAAATAAACATTAAAAAACTAATACATGTGTATTTAATGATTATAACACATGAATATAAAAGATAATAAATATGAATAAGGTTATAAAATAAGTGATTAATGTGTTTATGTTTAAAACATATGATGTTAATGTAATTTTTTCAAATTTGTTGGAAAATAGAATGTTTTTCTAAAATAACATTTATTTATTTGACACATATTCCTATTCACAATTAGTTTTATATTATGGTGTATATAAAATACCCTATGGTTTTTATATGACAATTTTCATTAAATATATTGTATTTAAAAACCTAATTAGGTTTTAATTTTCATGGAATTTTGTTTCAAATTATACCAATGTTGTAAGGGTTTCTTTATCTAAATTTCACTTCATTGAGATATTGTTTGCATTAACCTATTATTTTATTTTTTGTATAATATATTTAAAATATATTTAAATTTAATATAATAAAAAAAATTCATGGAACTTATGAATCCATCTTATGTTATACAATTCATGGGATTTTTATTTTAAATGTAAAAAAGTTGAAAGGGTTTATTTTCAATGTCAATTTCATGTTGACATTGTTATGAATGAATTTTTTATATTGCAAAAAATATATGAAATTTATCCCTAAAACCCAATCCATGTTTTTATATTATGATTATTATTAGGATTTTATGTTTCCTGACTCTATTTTATTTCCATTGGTTAACAATGTATCTTATGAGATTCTAATAAGTAAAATTGACCCCTCCTCGTCATTTCAATTAGTAATATTTATCCTCTATATCGATATTTAATTTTTGGATCTCATTTTCTATGATTAAATAAATTTTTAATATTGTTTTATACTATTTTATCTTTATTTATAGAAATTTTAGAAAAATATTTTTCTTTATTTACATACATTTAATTTTGAAAAAGGTATCACTTTTCTATTTTTTGATGATAAAACATTTATTCTTTCTATTATGATAATTATTATTTAAAAAGACTCATTTACAAGTTTCAAAATGGATTTTTAAAATCGAATTTAATTATTAAATATTTTTAAAATAAAATGGATATTTTATCTAATTTTTCATTTGATTTATCAAATAATATTAAATGGTTATTTTTTATATATGTCAAAATCCTTTTTTGTTTCTTGTGCTACACTTGTAAAATGCTATTATATATCCATTAAACTACTTTTTGGAGAGTTTATGAAATTTTATAGTAGATTTTTAATGAAACCCATATCTTTTCCATAGTCTAATTAAGCTATGTTCAAATATAGATGTTTTCATGTTCCCATGGAACAAATATGTATGGTTTTTATAATGTGTTGAGTGGGGAAAGAATTATATATCACTCCAATGCATTGGGTAATGTTTGATTCCTCAAGAGATTATATGAAATGGAATTGGGAGTTAACCCAACCCACTATGGTACTTTTTATATTAGTTTTATGGGAATAGGTTTTGAACCCACTTCATTATAGGACATTTTCCATTATGTCATAATAGTCTTGGTAGTTATCCTTAACTAAGGAAATGATATCCAATTCTTATTTATATGAAAAAAATAATTTGTATTATGATTATGATATTATTTTATGGAATGTTTATAATTATTGATGATCCCATACTCTTATTACTCTTTTATTTTATACTGAATAATTATTATTCCATGATTTGGAATTTAGCATGTCTGACTTGTTATGCGTTTTTTAAATTATCATCATTTTCTTATACCCTTATTCTGATATTATTCTTCCTTAGGATAATAAATAGATACCTACCATGTGTACCATTTCTTAGCCTTATATCACCCTTTATTATATTTTTATTTCCCCTATTTATAAAAAAATAATTAATTTTTATATTTCTAGGAAGGGTTTTTTTAGAACTACACGTGGGATATGTAGAAGATTATTCTTAAAAAAGATTATTATGTTTATAGTATCTAAATAAGAAAAAAATTTATAGTTTTTGAGTTTTTATTATCAATATTTTTAATTAATAAAAATATAATCCTCTGGTACAAATATATATGGTATCCATGGTTCATTTCAAAAATCCCCATGTGAAACATAAAACTATACTATGTCCCTTGGATTGTCCTGTTTTTATACCACTATGACCATTACTAATCCACTAGAACCACACCAAGGTCAGTATTAGGATATTGTTTCTAATATAATCTCACCTAAAATTAGATAGGTGTGGATGACTCGCACCTATAAGGCATAGAACTCATATAGAATTCCTCAGCCTATAAATTCTGTATGCATCACATATATCTAAATAGCATAATAAAACACTAGAAAACTAAATAAAAATAATAAACTATAAAAAGAAAAGGTTCATACACCTATAAATCATAAAAAAGGTAAATTATCTGTAATATCATGAATAATAATGAAACAATGATCCTAAAATCAAAACTGAATGAAAAAATATCATTAGAAATGAGGAATCCACAAAACACAACTCCTAGCATGAGAATATACAATGTATGTCACCTATGATCACTACTAAGCTTCTTATCCACCAAAACATCCCTTATTATGGTCACTACCAACCTATTATCTATCCTCATAAGACATGAAATGTTGGAAAAAATCCCATGAAGTTATATTTATAAATATACCCAGTAAGATGCATTGAAAACTAAGAATAGAGAATAATACAACCCAATCACATTCATGAAATATTCCCAAAGGAGGTCCAGAATATAAAGACAAAACTAAATATACATAAGGATATAGAAATATAAACATGATGTTGTTGCAGTCCTTATGTACTAGATACAACAATATCCAACTCTATGAAAAACAAAGGGAATTCATACTAGTCATATTTATGAAAACCTATATCACCTATCAAAATTTATATTGGTGGAATAATTCTTCATAGAGGTATAGATGTTAGTTAAGGGAGTATTTTTTCAAAATGTATGAAAATAACCCTTCAAGTATAGTACATCAGTTTAAGATCCATTGAATTCCATGATATGGGTCTCATTCCTTATAAATGTAGGAGTTCTGATCCTCATTAGTATTATAGGGGACTCTCACCTTGTGAGGACCAAGGTAGTACTAACCCAATACTCAAATCATGGATAAAACATGAAGAAAATCAATTGGGGAATACCAAAATCCATAAATAGAATGTTCGTACCATTCCTTATCTTCATCACATCACTAAGGGACTACATAATCTTTGGACGTTTTTGATTATCCTTCCCGAACCCATTTTGTTTCCCTTTTATAGGAAAAGAGATCAAACTACAAATATCACCTCACATAACACCCGTAATGATAATGGGGAATGTACCATTATAATATAAATTTATATTCAACCAAAATTAAATGATTTCGGGTACAAATTTTAGTTCTGGGAAAGAATATGCAAAAATTAAAAAGTGGAAGAACACACAACATGAACTCGTAGGAACACGATGTGTAACACCAAAGTTATAATTGGGTCATGTACTGTCGCTGAAATAATATGAAATGGTAAAACAGTCTAAAATTTCTAGGTAAATTTTATCATACATGGGAACTACATGTGTCATGGAAATGTACATCCACCACCCTGGGTCTTATAACAAAGATACATGAAATTCCCACTAGCCAAAATGATGTGTAGGGACAAGAAGTTAGTTAATCAAACAATCATGTGTATCTGAAGCCATGTAACCTATAAATTGAATGTGTGTGTAACTAATTATAACCCATGTGATATTTAATTTGGATAGGAAATTTTTTTTATCATATGAAATGTGACCCTTGACTCAACTTTTAGATATCATATAGTGTGTGACCACAAAATCAAATCCAAAAAATTCCTTAGCCTATAAATCACACTAAAACCCACTATATTCACAATAATCCATGTCCAAACATGTTTTTATACCGCTATATAATTCCATTTTTCTATTTATATCCTATTATCATCTTCATTGTCTTCTCCATGCACTGATAGGGTTAGTATCCCTTCAACTGCATGCAAGAGAGGGAGAGAGAGTGAGAGTGGAATTAATTACCAATAAACTGATCAACCATTGATTCAACTGTGGACATGGATGGTATATTTGATCCATTAGAATTGTAATTTCATTCAACTCATATTAGGGAAATTAATGGGGGTTTGCATTTGGGCCTTTACTATTCCACCTTCCATCAATTTTCATCAAAACCATTATCGATTATTGAACAAACCGTTAAAATATTAAATGATAATTTTTTTATACAAAAAATCTATTTGAATAGAATAAATAATTTATATATATTAATTGACCCAAATAATGAATTAAAAATTGATAAAATCACATGTTAATATTAAATACTTTGTTTTTTAGATCAAATTTTGTTGAAGATCATGATCACTACGAGCTTTGCCAGTGATTTTTCAAATAATACCCACATTTAATTCTAATAATCCTCTCGAAACTCTCCGTACTAATTGAGGTTCATATATGATCATCATAATTGTGATAATTAATAATTTTTAAAAATAGTATTATCTGGATTCATGGTATTTTTAATTAAACACTTCCATTGGGCTCAATTTGGGACCTCATAACCCAGAATTTAATTGTATAGTTTATATGGTAAACCGCTTGTTCCAGACACAACCAATATATCATAATTTAAATATGTGGATCTATTTAAGATATATAATAATGTTTTCATAATTAAAAATTAACCTATTATAATTAATATATTATTCTTAATATATTATATGTAGGCATCAATTATTCATTTTAAATTATAACTACTTAGAAATCACCACACAAAATATTACTAAAAATATCCTAAGGATTCGAATGAAAAATTCCAAGTCACTATGGTATTCATAATTTTCATTAATAATATAAAATTTAATATTTTATTGAAAATTTATCATCCAATTTATCACCCATTCATGTTGTCTTAATGTATTCATAAAGTGGAATGATAATAGATCTCTCCAAGTATTACCTTAAGTAATCCTTTACAAGTATTTTTTGTAGATCATAATAGGTCATAATGAAATTGTAATGTTAACCTAGGTAATATTTCATATAGAATAATAGAATATACTAATGAGATAAAAACCTTTTTTATTCTTTATTAACTAGTAAGAAAACTGGATGGACAATCATACATGATGTTTCTGGTTTGTTGAGGGTGAATTTTTTTTATTAAATTCCCATAGACTAGATTCACAAGATACATTGAAAGATAAACTTCATATATTGATACCATTAATATGTAATACTTGAGTTTAATCATATCAATTGGTGTTCGGCTATTTTTTACATCATGTCATTAGTGGAGACTTAATCAAAATTATATTATTAAACTTATATAGTGATTATTCCATTAGGGTCACGACTAGATAAATTGATGAAATTTATAGCCATACCTATAAAGAGTATATTTAATGTTCACATATATTTGGATGATTGGTATGTGATTTGGTCATCTATAAGGGTGAATTACATGAGATGTGGTCATTCACCTAGTCTGTCTAACCTCAAAGAATCAAGAATGTATGATTTAATTATATGGGATTAAAATATACTATCTTTATGTTAAAAAATTTAGAAGAGGATTTTTATTTATTAGAAATACATTTTATGTGATACCCCCTATTAATAGGTGTTCTACCATTGTTTATAATGATCATCAATTTCAAATAATGTTTTTTATAGTGGGTGTGTGAAGATTGGTGACTATTATGATTGGTTTCATAAAAATCATTCTATAACCACCTTCAGTATCATGATATACCATCCATTTCTTCTCTATGAATGATTTTATGAATTTAGATGTGTTTAAGGAGTTGTTATTTTATTTATATAATTAATATAGAAAAATTGAACAGTATATATCCAAATAAAGGGACCCACAACAAGACATGATTTAAGTATATCAATGAAAAGGGATCCACAACCGAGTGATCCTTATAAAGGGGTTCACATATAGGGATTCACAGTTGAACCACCCCTTAAGGTAATTTCTTGTATATAGATTCACGTAAATGGTTGCCTCATAGGATTATCTATGTATGATAATATATCACAAGGTTATTAAAGTAAGTAGATTCACATATGGGTTATTTATATATGTAATATCATTTAAGGGAATCATTTATTCTTATGTAGGTATGGTAATTTATAAAATTAAATCATACAGAAAAATGAAGCTATAAACATGATGATATCACATTGTTATTTCAAAAAAAATAGTTACAAAATATTAATTATTCAATGTAATAATAGTTTGAAACTTTTGGGATTTTAAGTATAAGAGGAAGTAAATATAAATGATTATATAGTGTGTATGATTAAAAATATTTCTTTTTATTATTTATATTGAGAATTTTTAAGGATGATTCATAGGAGAAGATGGATCATCTACATCCGAATATATATTATCTTCATCATTATAATTATTTTATACATAATCATTATTGAATAACACCATAAGGATCATCATAAATATCATATGTCTAAACATCATATCAATTTGCATAAGAATAATTTTAAAAAATTTATAGATGATTCATCTTTATAAGGATCAATAAATTATGTTGTTATTGTTAATATGGAGGTGAGGATACATTCAAAATAATAGGAATAAATTATGAATATACTTATTAATTTGTATCTTCAAGGTATAATTTTTCATGTTTTTTATTTATGATTCAAGCGGTAATGAAAAATTATGTTATTGGGGACTTTGGGCCATAGCATGAGGATACATGATCTCTATAAGTACATTTCATATCTCCATTAAGGTACAATTTTTTACATGCATGTTAAATTATTATAGAGTGCTAAAACATTTCTAATAACACAAGGAAGTTATGTGAACGAGACTATATTCATAGACTTTAGGAGAACTACTATGTTGGGAATTATGGAGATAATGATCATGAAGATTGGTCAGTTTATTATCAAGGAAAAATAAATGAATTCAGATGTTTTATATTTGAAATATGTTTTCAAAAAATAACTTTTTACAATTGAGAAAATATTAAATAATTTTTTTTGAGAAGAAGAAGAATAACCTAATCTATTATGTCTAAAGATGCTCATGATTTATTTTAATGATTTTTTACAAATATTTTTTTTCTTTTTTACTAAAAGTTTTTTCACATTTATAGTTTGTCCTATAATTATATAATAGGTATAACATCATACCCTTTAATGTAGCTATATTTATAATAAATGAAACATTTGTGTGAGTGAGAAAAAAAATACACCAGGGTTGTATTTATCCATAAGGAGGTGAACCACATTATCAAACTTGTTATTACATATATTAAATTACACTTATTTTCAGTGGAGGTTACTTAAAAATAAAAATAATGAAATATAGGTTATTGAAAAATAAAATACTCATTGATTTACCCCCCCCCCCCCGCTCAGTGTCTCATTTATCTATTTAATCCATTATAATTGGTACCACAAACATATCACCCTTGAATATCTCATTTTAATCATTCATAAAAAACCAAAACATAGTTAATCAAAAAGGGTTTCCAAACCATTAGGGAAAATTATTTCATATATGTAAGGATAAAATGATGACATGTTTATTTTCCCTATGAAATTATTTTATTGATGATTCTCTTTAGGGATTCATAGTTCCAAAAAATATTTCATGCATTGTATCCATCTAACAAACATAATGTTGAATTGATAGAAAGTCCAAGAATGAAAAAATATATTAATTATAAAATAAATAATTAATAAAATTAATTAGGTGAAAAATACCAATGATATTTGGAAAAAATTCATAGTAAATTTGAGGGAACAAAAATTAAAAGGAAAAAAATAATAAATTTTTAGAAAACAGTTTGAAGATATAAAAATGTAAGAGGATGATTTTTTTGATGAGTTTTCAATTATATTTGATTTTATTCTATGTTATAATAACTTTTTTGAAGAGAAAATTTGTTATTAAACTATAGTTAATAAGGTAATTAGAATAATTCCAGAAATCATTGATTTTAAGAACATAATTTTGGAATAAATAGATATTGATGAATTCACTATTGATGAAATTCTTAGTAGTCAGATAAATTATGATATGAGAAGGGGAAGTGATATTAAATGAAAAGTAATTAAGGAGAAATAATTTTCTTTTCAATATGTCAATAAACTGAAATTAAAAGATGAAATAAAATATATTTATACAAAGAAGAAAAAATAGAATATTATATTGAGAATACATCCCTTAATTTAATAAATTTCACCATATAGAGGGGATGTACATTCAAGGGATAATTTCCTATTAAATGTTTAAAATGTGGTAAATTTAGTCATTTCTCTGCCAGCAATCTAGATAAAATATTATATGAAGTTTGATGAATTTTAAAAATACTTCGTCTTATAGAGGATATTAAAAGTATATATGTTATTATAAGTTTAATAGGAAAATAAAATTAACATATATGATTTTTAGAAGAAATTTCATATCAATTGAAGAAGGGGTTTTTAATTGTGATGAAGGAAAAATTAATGAAGATAGACATATGGAAACTTCTCATAAGGTCCATATGGATCAAGAATTTGAGGAATGATTCATTAGATGTTGATTTATATGTTATTAATTAGTATTATACTAAATAATATAAATTATCCAATGAATACACCTTGAGGATGGAATTCAAAATTTTACTAAAAGAAATTTTAGTTATAGGAGATGATAATTCACATCTTAATAATAATTATGTAAATAATAAACAAACTCATATTGGGAATAAAGATCTGAATAAAAAAGAGAATGTTTTGAAACATGAAAATTTTGAAAAAATGGATATATATAATAATATAACCACTAGTATTATTCTAAGTATGTGAAAATGGATATATTGAAGTATAAAATTGATGAAATAAAAAAAACATAAGTATAAATGAGAATGTGACCTAAAATAAGTTTAATCTAGAAGAGAATTCAACAAGAATAAAACATATTGTATTTAAAATTCTCAAAAAAATTAAAAAGCATTATGAAAATATCCTCCTAGTTTAACTCAGAATAATGTTTAGATAGTACAAGAATCTTGTGAGAAACAAAAAATGAATTCCAACTGTAAAATAATAATAAAACCCAAAATATTCTACAATTTTTAAAGATAAAAATACTAATAAAATGATTCAACCTATCCTAAGTATTAAAGTAAGGAAAACACCAAGGGATTTGGTGAATGATACCATATATAGGTCTAAAACTCAATATAATCCATAAAAAATAAAATTTTTATACATAAAGAAGGTTTCAGGGTTATTTTAGTGTTGTGTGATTTTTCATAAATCATAATATATCAGGTATAATATATCACTTCTCAATATAAGCATAAATTATACATCAAGAGGGAGATAATAGCAGAGCCTAAAATAATTTCAAATAACAACAACTTGAGAAGAACATTGAGACGAATAGTAAATTTTAATTCTTACAAGAAACCTATGGTTTATGTGTTAAATAAGGGTATATTTGAAATGAATAAGTTTCATTTACACAAAATTAATAATCACCATTAGAAATATAGAGTGACTTGATATCAAACTCAATATGATAATGTTGGGGGATTTTCATTAAAATAATTAAAAATTGAGAATCCAAGGATAATGGACATTATTTTATCTTTTCATATGAATATTTACCTTAGTAATATGAAGGATTTGGAGAAGTATAAAGGAATAGTTCTTACATATGGAAATGATATATCTCATAAAATTAAATTTATAGCTATGGGAAAACATGGGAAGAATTGTATCCATCCTAGAAATGAATTATTTATTAACAGGATAAGAAATTACCTATGTAGTGTGTCACAATGTTTTGATTATATAAATGAGAATTTTTTTGGAAAAATAGATATTTCGTGAAGATAATAAAGGATGGTAAATTTAATATAACTCTTTCAAAGTGGGGGATGTATGATCAAGATGTTACCAATGACTTCAAACTAAATATATAGGATTTCAATCAAAGAATAAATAATGAGAAATATCCTTCTCATGAAAGAGAAAACTACTATTTTTTAAAATAATTAAATAATGTAAATATGATTAACAACACCCAAAAATTAGTTGATATCTATATAAAGAAACCATTAGAGATGAAAAAACATTGATGTGTGTGGGCCAGTGAAAAAGAATACACTAAATAGGGATAAGTATTTCATCATGTTTGTTGATGGATTTACTATAAAGGAAGGTATAATGTTTGTATTCCAAATAGTCTCATGTTTGTGAAGGATTTAAAATATTTAGAAGGATTGATGAGAAAATGGGTTTTCCATGAAGAAGATGGGACTAAATAATGGTATATAATATAGTAATATATTGTTAAAAAATTATTAACTAAAAAAGTATCAAACATGAGTTCAGTTATCTATACACCCCTCAACAAATGGGGTAGGTAAATGGAACAATATGAGTCTTATTGATGTCACTATAATTA
The DNA here is from genome assembly GCA_963277665.1 of Viscum album. Taxonomy (NCBI): domain Eukaryota; kingdom Viridiplantae; phylum Streptophyta; class Magnoliopsida; order Santalales; family Viscaceae; genus Viscum; species Viscum album. The sequence continues at coordinate 350,091,126 of OY728121.1, read as the reverse complement.
CACTTTCTAAGAAGTATTACTCAAGAATTTTATGAATAGATTACATAATTTTAGTTGGAATTATTCAAAACTTAGGTTTCTAATATCCCAATTATAACAAGTCTCCCAAATTTATATTTATGGGAACTAATAATAGAATCTTCTTTCCATGATAGAACCCAAAAAAATTGAATAATCCTTAAAAAATATTGAGTGGATCCAAAATATGAATGGACAAATATTTCAAATAGAGAATAATGAGACATAAGATCTTATTCCTAGACCTATGAAGACAAATATTATTTGAAAAATACCAATTTCAATGAAAAAAATAAATTATAAAGGATCATGTTTCTAGAAATAAGGTCATACTTGAATTAAAGGGGTAAAATAAAATTGTGGATATTAATTTTGATGGGATATTTTCCCCATTGTATTGACTTGAAACCATTAGAATTGTTCCTACTATTGTTTCTCAATGATAATTTAAATTTGTTAAGATAGATATAAAGTAATCTTTTCATTGTGGAGAGATCAATTAGGATGTTTATATGGAATATCTTGAGGGGTTATTTAATCATAAAGAAATAAATAGAGTTTATAAATTAAATGTTGTACTTAAGGACTTGAAAGAAGCTCATAAATCTTGTTACTTCAGATTGGATGATCACTTAGGAAGCCTGGTGTTCAAGAAGGGATAAATTGAAATATATATATAAATTAATAATACTAATACCACATTACTTATTTTTATTTTTTTATTGAAGATATCATATTTATAGTGTTAAATAAAATTAGTTTGAAAATTTTTTAACTAAAAAAATTAATTATGAGATGCACAATACGGGGAAATAAAATTATTTTCAGGATTAAAAATTAACCAAGATGATTTTCATGTTATTATATCATAATAAAAGTTTGGTAAAGCGATGTTAACAATATTTGGAATAGTGAAAGAAATATGAGTATCTACTATTATATAAGTAAGAACAAATCTATGAAAAGATGATAATAGAAAAGTCATCAATGGAATGGAATTAAGAAAATTTGTTGGAATTATTTTGTATCTCACTACATCAACACTAGATACAGTATATTTTGTTACACTTTTTGAAAAGTTTTATTGTAATTTTTATTATTCTAATTTACCTGAAATAAGGGGAATTATTCTATATATTTATAATACTTTCAAATATGATATGTTTTATAAAATGTAAGGAAAATTAAATTTAAATTGGTTTCAGGGGGATAATTTAGATATATTTGTGGATGACAAAATTTCAAATTGAGGTGGAGTAATATTTATTTAAGACATGTTTTTTCATATAACATAAAGAAAAAAACATCAATGTCTTTGAGTTTAACTCATGTAAAATATATAGATGAATATTAGGCATCTACTCTGATGATGTGGATGAAAACTCTTCCTGTGGATATTGATGTTCAAATTACACACCCAAAAACTATTAACTATGATAAGAAAAGTTCAATAAATAATTATAACATTCTAGTGAATCATTATAAATCAAAACACATTGATATTAAATGCCAATTTTAAAGGATAAGGTGGATGATGGTACATTAAAGATGTAATTTTTCCAGCCAAAGAAAAAGTTGTCTATATCTTGAAAATTCATCTATCAACTAATTTATTTAAAGATTTATGTATATAAATGCTAGTATATCCTAATAACTAGCACTGATGTATGAAAATCATCATGTTTTAATATCTATCTTTTCATCTTTATTTTTTCTGAATTAATATATCGGTGAAAATGTTATTATTATTATTTTTTAATTAAATTAATATATGTAATAGGTGGTGTAGGATTGAATTTGATAAATATGATTTAGATTTATTATAGAAACCCAAAATTTTATTAAATGACTATTACATAATTTTTATGATATATAACAAAATAGTAATATATTCATGGATCCAAGAATTCAGTATATCAGAAAAAATTGTTTCATAAATCACATATATATAAAACATAAACATTAATTAAATTCATAATTATAGTCCCTTTAAAATACCTCATGTTTTAAATAGTATATGTATTAACCAATCAAAATACATAAATGACTAGGGTGTTCAAAAAAGATTGTTAATGGGAGGGATTACATAAAAGGAATATGTGACATCAATCAATATTAAATGGGTGATCATATGGATCATCATAATATCATAATCTAGAGATCATCATCATATGAAGGATATATTTTTTTGAAAATCATGGAATATTCAATATGTATAATGAGGAAATATCATATCATAGTCATCAAATACCACACCTTGTTTTGAAAAAATATATCATAATGGCCTTACATAACATATGTGAATGAAGTGTAACATCATAATTATAAACAAATATAACATAATAATAAAACATAATACACATAATATAATGATATATATCAAATTACCAAATAAATTAGTGTGATAGTTAACTCTAGTCCCACCCATAAAACCATAAAATTATCATAATTATTTATTCCACCTGGGAAGAGGTATTATAATAATCATAATCATTAAATAAACCCATCTAAATGAATGAGAATTATAAAGGTTTCATAAAGAATACTATCATGAATAACCTTTGGGGTCCCCAAATGAATAAGGTATGTTATATTTTGTTATAAAATATAATTTTTGTTTCAACAAGTAAAAACTCAATAAGAGTGAAGAGATGCGATCGAAAAATAAAAACATGTTTTAGAAATCTTTGTAATTAGTTCAAAATTAATTTTTAGGTTAGGACTTGTATATCCCAATAAAAATAATTAAAATTGAATGTAAAATTATAGAATATTATTTTTATTTTTATTCTAAATTTGATTTGAAATAGGAGATAACCCAAAAAAAGAGTTAGGTTCACAATTCCCCTTAACATAAATCCTTATTTATTTCACTGATTTTTCAACTAGTGTTTTATAAAAGTAGTTTTATTAAAACATGAAAATAGAATATAATTATCATTATTTTTTCAACAATTTATCCACAATAATAAATTTATTATATTTATTAATTCCCATTTTTATATAGAAATAATTTTATAAAATATGTTTTTTATAATATCCCATCTTCTTTTGATTTTGTTGTTTTGGACGAAGGTTATTTATATATAAGAAAAATAAATTCTTAAATCATACAAGACATGTGATTACATAATTATATATTATTTATAATTTTCATTACATATCCTAGAAGTTGGTGATAATTAGAGGGATGGAATTTTCCTCAAAGGTGGTTAACCGACCATTGATAAGACATTATCAAACAAGGAGGAAGTAGAAGCTTGGAATATAAATATATAATGAATATAGTAATTATTTTAGGATAATATATTTATTTTAATGATAAATTTTTAATCAATTAATATTATACGTTTTGGGTTTTGAAAGGAATAGATAAAATTATTAATAGAATAATAAATGAGAATAACATTGGATTAATACTTACCAACTTATTGGAGTTGCTTATTTTTTATGAAACTTAACTCTTAGAAATATTGGTGTTTAATTTCTAAAAAAATTACCTATGTCTTATAAGGGACATTAGAGAGAGGGTTTGAGAAGATAACTAGCTTTTTTATATGAAATGTGAGTGGTTTTCCAAGGGATGGGTGAGGGGTTATTTATACGGGAGGAGAGAATTAATTTTTCTAAAAAATATCTAATAAATTATAATATCCATGGTAAACCTTTCAATAGAAAACATTCGAACATTATGAAATATGTTTTAAAAAAATAATAATATTTTATGGATTTTAAAATATTTATAATTTTAATTTATTAGTTTAATAAAAATAAAAGGAAACAAATGATTAAAAAAATATTTTTTGAGGGACACTTCTGACTTCTAAACTATGGATAATAATTTTTTGATTTTTAAAAGAGGTTTGAAATTTAAAAATGAACCATTTATCTTATTAAATAGATTTTGTGCCATGATAACCAATTAAAATTTTATTAATCCATTATTACATCATTATTATATCACCTAACATGTGATATTTGAAAAAAAACTATTTCTACTATTCTTATAAACATTTAATTTTCTCCGAAATTTATCAAAAGTACACCCTTTAGAAATTTGTAATTCATGATTATAAAAATTATATTTATTTTATAAAGGTAATTTTGTATCATAGGTAATTTAAATAATTAAAAAAATACGATTTCTATGGAATAAATTAAAATATAATTTATTTAAAATGTGAAGATAATGTCTTTGTGTTTTTAATCATGTAATGGAATTAAAAAGATTACATTTTATTAAATTACTAAGGATAAATTTTATTATAATTGAATTTTTATTTTATTCGGTTAAATTAATATTCTAATGGTCTTGTAACTATTCCTAATGATCAAATTACTATTACAACAGTGACACTACCTTTCCAAAGGTCATATTATGTATTATAAATATTCATTTCTTACTTTAAACATCATTAACTAAAATTCTCCTAAATGTTAAATATTTTCATTTTAAAAAAAATTTATTGTTTTTCCAATATTATGTTTCTTTTACATAGTGTTGTTTATAGGAGTTTTAGAGACCCAAAGCTTGACTTACATGAATATTACATTACTTTTGTGGAATACTTAATACATAAGAAAAGCAAACACACAAGGACCGTAATAGTTTAGTGTCTTTGGAAACTCGGAATAAAATCTTCTAATCGTGGTGAAAGATCTTCAACATCTCCCAATAAAGATCTTCCCTTTTTTTCTTACCTAAAACCTTCCTTTATATCCTGGGGAAAAGAAAACATAAAAGGGTGAGCTCAAATGCTCAGTAAGGGTAAACAAAAGAAATATCAATCACATCATATTCATAAGAACATATCATTTGGAAATCTTAACCTGCAAAAGAGATCATGATTTCATAACATGGGATAAATCATAGTAGTGAAATGTAATCCCAATAATAATAAATTAAAACATGAAACTTTGTGTCATACACACATAATCATAGAGAATCATTTCTTATTATTCAAGACTCATTGCCAAGACTATCTTAGTGGACAAAGTCCCTTTCTGAACCGAGTTCACTCCTCGTTTTAGTCCTGTTTCACTGAACTGGTATAACCTACCATTCCAGCCATGTCTATCTCATGAGATATAAAATCTTTACCCAATTCATTGGAGGGATATATAGGTCCCACCAATATCATAATGATTCCATTCTTATGTGTTCCACAAGATCATAAATCATACATCATTGCATAACCCATGCAATACAAATGGGAATCATAAACATCATGACATCATAAAACAATTCATATAAGATAAAGGAATTCATAAAAATATTTCCATCACAACATAATCAAGTAAATGTAATAATAGGGATTGAAACAGAACCCTGTATTATCATAGATGGAAAATAATATTGATAAAACACTTGAACTCCATTCTTGAGGAAAATATCCTATCTACTTCAAAAACATTTTCCTTTCTTAACATGTCATACAATTTCTAACTAAAAGAAGTTTATTTAAAATAAAATTGAAAACTTGTAAAGGAAGCTTCTTGGAAATAATGTTTTAAAAATCCATTCATGCCGTATAAGTTAAAAAACATTCTTCTCGTATTTTTTTCAGAAAATTCAAAAAGTACATTGTACGAAAAACGACAAAAGATTCCTTTCATATCTTTTACTGAAAACTCAACGAAGGGTAAAATTGGATATAAAAGATTGTATAAGGATATAAATATTACATATTGAGGAAACATGTATGTGGATGATAAAATACACCCCAGTAAATACCAAAGTATAAAAAATCTTGGATAAAAATGAGATTATGATATTTCCCTTACCTTAGGTACGATTTGCTTCATATGTGTCCGAACCTCCTATATAATGATTAAAATAATGTCATTTACATATTACAGAATCATATTCATTGTTATTATATCATATATGGGTCACTTATGACTTTATATTACCCGTTCTTTTGTAAATTCATGTTAAAGTAGCATTTTGGGTAAAATCGTTTCATTTGTCGTTTGTGTTTTAACTTGTAATTATTAATATGATTACATAGATCATTATTACTTAATTCCAGAATATAAAAAATGATATATATATAATATATATTCATAATATACATATATATAATAAATCAGTAAATGGAAAGAAATACACCGTTCATGGAGACGGTAGGCCGTACGTACGCATGAACGCTATTTTTGTTTCCTTATTGAGTTGAATGGAATTAAGTAGATGAAATACATATATATACACATAAATACAGTATCATTATTATGTCATATATTTCATGATTACTTATTATATGTACTTTATAATCATTCATGAATGGTTAAAGTGGAGAATGAATCTCATCGCGTCGTGGAGATGGTAGTCCGTACGTACGCATGAGCGATGATATCGTTCTCATGATCGTGAGACTGTATTGGAGTGTATGTATACTATTTCAGAATCAATATCACTTTAAAATAATCATATATAGTTATTATTTACACCATTATACCCAGCCAAGTAAGGTGGTGGTGGAAAATAGATTTCACCACGGCGTGGAGACGGTATTCCGTACGTACGCATGCGTAGTGATTTTGTTTTCCATAGGATGGATAGATGGTGAAATAGGGTTGTTTCATACATATAATAACATATCAGTATATTAGTGATACTGATGTTATTACTTCATAATGAAACAACCTAAGAAGAAGAAGTGGAAGAAGAAATAAATTTGAAAGAATCGGTAACGGAAATTACCTCTTCTTTGAAGCGCCTCTTTGAGATCTATTTTTAGGGAACTAAAATTGGTCTTTGAGGAAGATGAGAACCTCTAGGATATTTCTATGGAAGTGGAGAGGAGAATTTGTCAGGGTTTGGCCGAGCTTGAAGGCTCAAAGTTTTGTGAGGAAGAGAGGGAGGAGGTGCCCTTTTATAAGGGAGGAGAGGGGTACCTTTGGAATAACTGAAACTATTATTTTATTATAAAGTCAAATTCGGTTTTAAATAGCTCCAAATTGATTTATTTAGAAGCTAAGGTGGGTATGGGTCTAAATCCTCTCATCCAATATAATTTATACAAGTTTAGGTTGCTATTTTAACCTTATCATTTAGATTTAACATTAAGTTAAATAATTTTACTTTTACCATGTCTTATTGTGTTCTTATACTATAAGGTTAATAAACATACTATAAGAAGCCAAACTAACCCCAAGATGTTTATTATTAATATATATAACCTTATCTAAGTCATTTGTCTGAACATTAGATTTTTAGGAATAAAATAACAATTAATAATATAATATTTGTTTTAAAAACTATTTTATGTCAATTTTGACACTATTTAGTAATTGATTTTTGTGAAAATAATAACAGAATGATTAGTTCGAAAAAAGTTACATAAATCCATACTAACATGTCATATTAACCTAGAAAATTATTGTAATTCGTAAAAAGTTTCTAATAACATTTATTTGGGTATTTATAACATCAATTATGTCAATATTTCATTAATAAGATAATTACTACATCATCGTTGTGTCGTAAATAAATTAAATTATTTAATGTCTAAAAATTACAAATAATATACCATTATGTAGGAAATATATTTATATTTTTAATCAATATTTATAGTCGAATTTATCGTATGGATAACCCTATATTAAAAATGATTTACTTATGAAACATTGATTTGAACTATTTTAACCCTTCTTTAAATAAATTAATAATAAATGTCCTAATCTAATCCAAGGGGGCCTAAATGGTCATATTTTATTCCTAAGGTTGTTTTTTGGTCGAATTAAACTTATCCAATAGAATTAGGACATGTGTTAGGGTAATAATAATATCATTTTTACCCTTAATTACCCTATTTACTTTTAACCGTGGTAAAAAAAAGTAAAAAGTTACTATTCACCAAAAATTACTTTCATCTCATTGAACCACATTTTAGTCCTTGATATTAACTGTGTCTCTCGGAATTTTGAAATTCCACTCACAGAAGCGGTAAAATTAAGTTTTATGAAAAATTTGGTTTTTTAACTACCACTTAGTGGTTTCACTATTCATCAAAAAATGAAAGTTTCCATAAAAATACCAAAAAATAGGCCTAAGCTATATTTGATATTAAGAATTCACAAATGATGTCTATTTTACCAAATTTAAAACATATCAGTTACATTAATTAATTTAAAAATTAAATCCTGACGTCAAAACAAATAGCGTGTTTTTAAGAGATAATAACTATCAAAAGATTGACACTTGTTTATGTTTGGTTTAAATGTGAAATTACATTCAATGACCAACATTGTATTAAGTTGTAAAAATATATTCTAAATATATTTTAAAACCACTCAAATTAATAATTTATCACTATTAATTATTTCGATTGAAAATGTTGTTTTAAATTACAATTTAGTAATTTTCACTATTCATCAAAATATGAAAGTTATCCGAAAAGTACCAAAATTTCACTCTAAGCTAATTTTGATATTCCGAATCCAAAAATGAAGTCCATTTTGAAAACTAAAATTTAAAAAACATGTTATTACTATTCATAACGGCTAGTTTTAATAATATTTTAATAGCATATCGTTGTTTAGTGAAACTCGGTATTGCGTACTATACATGCTATCGACGAAGGTCGCGATTGCGTGTAATGCAAGGCAAGTCAAGGATGCGTGTTGTGCAAGCTCTTTTTGGTGTACCGTATAACACAAGACATTAATGAAATTAAAAAGAATTTTTTTCATAAAATCTCGGGCTGTTACATTCTACCCCCCTTAAAATGAATTTCGCCCTCAAAATTCATCGGGGTTGTAAATGGTTTACTACTCGAAAGTTTCTTTAATAGAAACCACATCCTAAAAAGGAATACCAAAACTTGGCTTTAAAAACTAAATTATGAAACGTAACGGTTACCCAAATAAACTAATCACTGTGTTTCTACATAGGTGAAAATATGGATATGGAAGAGAAATGTAACCATCATGTTCTGATGGAGAGTGGTAGAGAACACGGCTATGGAAAAGGCAGCAATCACAGAGCCATAAATTTGTGACGATCTAAGGTACCATCTAATTCATCAGATATAAGAGCACTAGGATAACATTTTTTGATTTTCAAGATCATTTCCCTAAAGTTGATGAAATTGGAATTAGAAGAAATACTTTCGTGATTTTGGTACAGTCACACCGTTGGACGTTCTTTGGACAATTTACACTTTATCTCTTAATGAAATGAAGTATAATTTGTCAATTGTGATGTGTTAGAAGATCATGTGATAGAATTATGGGTCATTCCATCTATCTCAAACAATAGGTTATAAAAGTTATCAAAAAAATACATAAGTCCATCTATAGTGAGATTAATCATATATGGTTCCTAAAATGGACTTATACATCTTATATTAGACTTCTTAATATAATAAAACTAGTTTATACTAAACAGGGACTTCCTGTAGGCCAGTGGTAGGCGATAAAGGCCAGTCTCACTTCAGTTGTGGGTTTGATTCCCCCAGCCATGTCCAACGCGATGGGTTGTCGCCCGTCCTGCAGGCTGTCTTTTTTCTAAAGCTATATTACTATAACATCCCATCAACAATATCAAAAAAAAGTTGTATCCTTAAACAATACTAACTTATGTCCAACATAATCCATTCCAATCTTTAGGCTTATCTAAAATACTTCGGACCAAGCTCATAGTTTAAAGAAAATGATCACGTGAATTCCATCATTTATCCCCCATATATCATAAGATATATCTTGTTTGTCAAATTACAAACATGTGAATACCTTAATCATGTATTCTCTTGAAGAATAAATACCCATTGAACCTTAGTGAACACATGAATGCAGTTAAAAGTTAACACTTTACACATACCAAAATCCTCAAAATTCTATATCCTCAAACCATGATATCACATAGTCCTTATATCAATCATGAGCTCATGAATAATGTTAAACATATAATTTTCTCCTTATCCCTTAATTATGCGCATATAATCTGCTTTCCAAAATATTTGAATCACTTTTCATGGTTACCGGTACCGTAAAATTATTGAAAACCACAATAGACTAATAAAAAAATATTCCAATACACAATAAAATTACCTCAACAACATTATTCTTGAATACCAATACATAAACACTTCAATCCATCCTCTTTAATGATTGTCCTGGAATATGTACTTCCTTGATTTAGAAGTAACTTTTTAGGTCAGTGCATTGAGTTGGGTAATGCCCATGTTCTCCACAAATAATACATTGAACTCCATAACAGTCTGTCACTCTATGACCATTTTCTCCACACAGATAACATTGGTCCCTCCATTTGAGGTATTCCTCAAGGTTGTTCTTCCATTCTTTAGAAATCTCAATATTCCTTTCTTTATTCTCCTCAACATGCGAACATTCATAATAGTCTATCTTCCTCTTATTTGTTGAATTTGGCATACCACTAAATTTCAACTTGTTAATCATATATCGTGATGACTAATTCGGCATAATCACAATATCTTTCTCTCTAGGAATTACACAATTTTGTTGCTCATAGTCACCAATTTGTCTATTGGATTCAATGTTAACGGAATTCCTTCTAGTTCCCTCCATTAACTTAAACACAAAAAGAATTCTGTGAGAGGAAAAATCATGCTAGAGAAAACAACATAGTAAAGGGGGAGTACCCTCAATATCTAACATCTTAGGTTAAATTATAATATCCTTAGCGCAATTCTAGGACTATAACCTATACGTATACTTAACCTTAGAGACATCCCTAGACATACCATAGAAATATCTCTAGGGATCTCACTAACATTTTCACATCCTAGTTTCCAAAGGTTGACTAAACCTTTCCTCTGATACCAACTGTAGAGACCCAAAGCTTGACGTACATGAATATTACATTACTTTTTCAGAATACTTAACACATAAGAAAAACAAACACATAAGGACCGTAATAGTTTAGTGTCTTTGGAAACTCGGAATAAAATCTTCTAATTGTGGTGAAAGATCTTCAACATCTCCCAATAAAGATTTTCCCTTTTTTTCATACCTAAAAACTTAGTTTATATCTTGGGGAAAAGAAAACATAAAAGGGTGAGCTCAAATGCTTATTAAGGGTAAACAAAAGAAATATCAATCACATCATATTCATAAGAACATATCTTTTGGAAATCTTAACCTGCAAAACAGATCATGATTTCATAACATGGGATAAATTATAGTAGTGAAATGTAATACCAATAATCATAACTTAAAACATGAAACTTTGTGTCATACACACATAATCATAGAGAATAATTTCTTATTAGTCAAGACTCATTGCCAAGACCATCTTAGTGGACAAAGTCCCTTTCTGAACCGAGTCCAATCCTCGTTTCAGTCCTGTTTCACTGAACAAGTATAACCTACTGTTCCATCCATGTCTATCTCATGAGATATAAAATCTTTACCCAATGCATTGGAGGGAGATATAGCTCCCACACATCTCATAATGATACCATTCTTATGTGTGCCACAAGATCATAAATCATACATCATTGCATAACCCATGTAATAAAAATGTGAATCTTAAACATCATGACATCATAAAACAATTCATATAAGATAAAGGAATTCATAAAAATATTTCAATCAAAACATAACCAAATAAATGTAATAATAGGGATAGAAACAGAACCCTATATTATCTTAGATGGAAAATAATTTTGATAAAACACTTGAACTCCATTCTTGGGGAAAATATCCTTTCTACTTCAAAAACATTTTCCTTTCTTAACATGTCATACAATTTTAAACTAAAAGAATTTGATTAAAAATAAACATGAAAACTTGTAAACGAAGCTTCTTGGAAATAATGTTTTAAAAATACATTCATGCCTTATAAGTTAAAAAAACATTATTCTCGTACTTTTTTCGGAAAAGTCAAAAGGTACATCGTACGAAAAACGTCAAAAGATTCCTTTCATATCTTTTACTAAAAACTCAACAAAGGGTAAAATTGGATATAAACAATTGTATAAAGATATAAATATTACATAATGAGGAAACATGGATGTGGATGATAAAATACACCCCAGTAAATACCAAAGTATAAAAAATCTTGGATAAAAATGAGATTGTGATATTTCCCTTACCTTAGGTCCGATTTGATTCGTAAGTGTCCGAACCTCCTGTATAATGATTTAAATAATGTCATTGACTTATTACAGAATCATATTCATTGTTATTATATCATATATGGTTCACTTATGACTTTATATTACCCGTTCTTTTGTAAATTCATGTTAAAGTAGCATTTTGGGTAAAATCGTCTCATTTGTCGTTCGTTTTTTAACTTGTAATTATTCATATGATTACTTAGATCATGATTACATAATTCCAGAATATAAAAAATGATTTATATATAATATATATTCATAATATACATATATATAATAAATCAGTAAATGGAAAGAAATACACCATTCATGGAGACGGTAGGTCATACGTATGCATGAACGCTGTTTTCGTTTCATTATTGAGTTGAATGGAATTAAGTAGATGACACACATATATATACACATAAATCCAGTATAATTATTATGTCATATATTTCATTATTACTTATTATATGTACTTTATAATCATTCATGAATGGTTAAAGTGGAGAATGAATCTCATCGCGTCGTGGAGATGGTAGTCCGTACGTACGCACGAGCGATGATATCGTTCTCATGATTGTGGGACTGTATTGGAGTGTATGTATACTATTTCAGAATCAATATCAATTTAAAATAATCATATATAGTTATTATTTACACCATTATACCCATCCAAGTAAGGTGGTGGTGGAAAATAGATTTCACCACGGCGTGGAGACGGTATTCCGTACGTATGCACCCGCGGTGATTTCGTTTTCCGTAGGATGGATAGATGGTTAAATAGGGTTGGTTCATAATTATAATAACATATCAGTATATTATTGATACTGATGTTATTACTTAATAATTAAACAACCTATGAAGAAGAAGTGGAAGAAGAAATAAAGTTGAAAGAATCGGTAACGGAAATTTCCTCTTCTTTGAAGCGCCTCTTTGAGATCTTCTTTTAGGGAACTAAAATTGTTCTTTGAGGAAGACCTGAACCTATAGGATATTTCTAGGGAAGTGGAGAGGATAATTTGGTAGGGTTTGGCCAAGCTTGAAAGCTCAAAGTTGTGTGAGGAAGAGAGGGAGGAGGTGCCCTTTTATAAGGGAGGAGAGGGGTACCTTTTGAATAACTAAAACTATTATTTTATTATAAAGTCAAATTCGGTTTTAAATAGCTCCAAATTGATTTATTTAGAATATATGGTAGGGATGGGTCTATATACTCTCATCCAATAGAATTTAGACAAGTTTAGGTTCCTATTTTATCCTTATCATTTAGTTTTAACATTAAGTTAAATAATTTTACTTTTACCGTGTCTTCTTGTGTTCTAATACTATAAGGTTAATAAACTTACTATAAGCAGCCAAAAAAACCCCAAGTTGTTTGTTATTAATATATATAACCTTATCTAAGTCATTTTGCCGAAAATTAGATTTTTAGGAATAAAATAATAATTAATAATATAATATTTGTTTTAAAAACTATTTTATGCGAATTTTGACACTATTTAGTAATTGGTTTTTTTGAAACTCATAACAGAATGATTAGTTCGAAAACAGTTAAATATATCAATACTAACATGTCATATTAACCTTAAAAATTAGTTTAATTCATAAAAAGTTTCAAATTACATTTATTTGGGTATTTATAACATCAATTATGTCAATATTTCATTAATAAGATAATTACTGCATCATTGTTGTGTCATAAATAAATTAAATTATTTAATGTCTAAAAATTACAAATAAAATACTATTATGTAGGAAATCTCTTTATCTTTCTAATAAATATTTATAGTATAATTTATCTTATGTATAAACCCATATTAAAAATTATTTACTTATTAAACATTGATTTTAACTACTTTAACCCTTCTTTGAATAAATTAATAATAAATGTCCTAATCTAATCCCAGTGGACCTAAATGGTCATATTTTATTCCTAAGGTTGTTTTTGGTCGAATTAAACTTATCCAATAGAATTATAACATGTGTTAGGGTAATAATAATATCATTTTTACCCTTAATTGCCCTATTTACTTTTAACCGTGGTAAAAAAAAGTAAAAAGATACCATTCATAAAAAATTATTTTCATCTCATTGAACCACATTTTAGACCTTGATATTAACCGTGTCTCTCGAATTTTAGAAATTCCACTCACAGAAGCGGTAAAATTAAGTTTTTTGAAAAATTCAGTTTTTTAACTACCACTTAGTGGTTTCACTACTCATCAAAAAATGAAAGTTTCCAGAAAAATACCAAAATATAGGCCTAAGCTATATTTGATATTAAGAATTCAAAAATGATTTCTATTTTACCAAATTCAAAACATATCAGTTGCATTAATTAATTTAAAAATTAAATCCCGTCGTCAAAACAAATAGCGTGTTTTTAAGAGATAATAACTAACAAAAGATTGACACTTGTTTATGTCTGGTGTAAATGTGAAATTACATTCAATGACCAACATTGTATTAAGTTGTAAAAATATATTCTAAATATATTTTAAAACCACTCAAATTAAAAATTTATCACTATTAATTATTTCGATTGAAAAAGTTGTTTTTAATTACAATTTAGTAAGTTTCACTATTCATCAAAATATGAAAGTTATCCGAAAAGTACCAAAATTTCACCCTAAGCTAATTTTGATTTTCCGAATCCAAAAATAAATTCCATTTTGAAAACTAAAATTTAAAAAAGTGGTTATTACTATTCATAACGGCTAGTTTTAATAATATTTAAATTGCATATCCTTGTTTAGTGAAACTCGGTATTGCGTACAATACACGCTATCGATGAAGGTCGTGATTGCGTGTAATACAAGGCAAGTCAAGGATGCGTGTTGTGCAAGATCCTTTTTGTGTAGCGTATAACACAAGACATTAATGAAATTAAAAAGAATATTTTTCATAAAATCTCGGGCTGTTACATTCTACCCCCCTTTAAATGAATTTCGCCCTCGAAATTTGTCAGGGTTGTAAATGGTTTACTACTAGAAAGATTATTTAATAAAAACCCACATCGTAAAAAGGAATACCAAAACTTGGATTTAAGAACTAAAGTATGAAACGTAACCGTTACCCAAATAAACTAATCAATAGGTTTCCACATAAGTGAAAATATGGATATGGAAGAGAAATCTAACCATCATGTTCTGATGGACAGTGGTAGAGAACATGGCTATGGAAAATCCAACAATCACAAAGCCATAAATTTGTGACGATCTATGGTGCCATCTAATTCATCCGATATAAGAGAACTTGGATAACATTTTTGGTTTTCAAGATCATTTCCCTAAAGTTGATGAAATTGGAATTAGAAGAAATACTTTCGTGATTTTGGTATAGTCTCACCGTTGGTCATTCTTTGGACAATTTCCACTTTATCTCTTAAAGAAATGACGTAGAATTTGTCATTCGTGATGTGTTAGCAGATCATGTGATAGAATGATGGGTCATTCCATCTGTCTCAAACAAAAGGATAGAAAAGTTATCAAAAAATACATAAATTCATCTATAGTGAGATTAATCATATATGGTTCCTAAAATGGACTTATAATTCTTATATTATACTGCTTAATATAATAAAACTAGTTTCTAATAAATAGGGACTTTTTGTAGGCCAGTGGTAGGCGATAAAGGCCAGTCGCACTTCGGTTGTGGGTTCGATTCCCACAGCCTTGTCCGACGCGATGGGCTGTCGCCCGTCCTGCAGGTTGTCCTTTTTCTAAAGCTATATAACTATAACATCCCATCAACAATATCAAAAAAAAATTATCCTTAAACAATACTAACTTATGTCCAAAATAATCCATTCAAATATTTAGGCTTATCTAAAATACTTCGGTCCGAGATCATAGTTTAAAGAAAATGATCACGTGAATACCATCATTTATCCCCCATATATCATAAGATATATCTTGTTTGTCAAATTACAAACATTTTAATACCTTAATCATGTATTCTCTTAAAGAATGAATACCCATTGAACCTTAGTGAAAACATGAATGCAGTTAAAAGTTAACACTTTCCACATACCAAAATCCTCAAAATTCTATATCCTCAAACCATGATATCACTTAGTCCTTATATCAATCATGAGCTCATGAACATTGTTAAACATTTCATTTTCTCCTTATCCCTTCATTATGCGCATATCATCTTCTTTCCAAAATATTTGAATCACTTTTCATTGTTACTAGTACCTTAAAATTATTGAAAACCACAATAGACTAATACAAAAATATTCCAATACACAATAAAAGTACCTCAACAACATTATTCTTGAATACCAATACATAAACACTTCAATCCATCCTCTTCAATGATTGTCCTGGAATATGTCCTTCCTTGATTTAGAAGTAACTTTTTAGTATAGGGAATTGAGTTGGGTAATGCCCATGTTCTCCACAATTAATACATTGAACTCCATAACATTCTGTCACTCTATGACCCTTTTCTCCACACCGATAACATCGATCCCTCCATTTCAGGTATTCCTCAAGGTTATTCTTCCCTTCTTTAGAAATCTCAATCTTCCTTTCTTTATGCTCATCAACATGCGAAGATTCATAATAGTCTATCTTCCTCTTATTTGATGAATTAGGCATACCACTAAATTTCACCTTGTTAATAATATATCGCGATGACTGATTCGGCATAATCACACTATATTTCTCTCTAGGAATTACACAATTTTGTTTCTCATAGTCACCAATTGTCCATTGGATTCAATGTTAACTGAATTCCTTCTGGTTACCTCCATTAACTAAAACACAAAAAGAATTCTGTGAGAGGAAAAATCATGCTAGAGAAAACAACATAGTAAAGGGGGAGTACCCTCAATATCTAACATCTTAGGTTAAATTATAAGATCCTTAGCGCAATTCTATGACTATAACCTATACGTATACTAAACATTAGAAACATCCCTAGACATACCATAGAAATATCTCTAGGGATCTCACTAACGTTTTCACATCCTAGTTTCCAAAGGTTGACTAAACCTTTCCTCTGATACCAACTGTAGAGACCCGAAGCTTGATGTACATGAATATTACATTACTTTTGCGGAATACTTAATACATAAGAAAAACAAACACACAAGGACCGTAATAGTTTAGTGTCTTTGGAAACTCGGAATAAAATCTTCTAATCGTGGTGAAAGATCTTCAACATCTCCCAATAAAGATCTTCCCTTTTTTTCTTACCTAAAACCTTTCTTTATATCCCGGGGAAAAGAAAACTTAAAAGGGTGAGCTCAAATGCTCAGTAAGGGTAAAAAAAATATCAATCACATCATATTCATAAGAACATATCTTTTGGAAATCTTAACCTGCAATAGAGATCATGATTCCATAACATGGGATAAATCATAGTAGTGAAATGTAATTCCAATAATCATAACTTAAAACATGAAAATTTGTGTCATACACACATAATCATATAGAATCATTTCTTATTAGTCAAGACTCATTTCCATGACCATCTTAGTGGACAAAGTCCCTTTCTGAACCGAGTTCACTCCTCATTTCAGTCTTGTTTCACTGAATCAGTATAACCTACCGTTCCAGCCATGTCTATATCATGAGATATAAAATATTTACCCAATGCATTGGAGGGAGATATAGGTCCCACCCATCTCATAATGATACATTTCTTATGTGTGCCACAAGATCATAAATCATACATCATTGCATAACCCATGTAATAAAAATGGGAATCTTAAACATCATGACATCATAAAACAATTCATATAAGATAAATGAATTCATAAAAATATTTCCATCACAACATAATCAAATAAATGTAATAATAGGGATAGAAACAGAACCTTATATTATCTTATATGGAAAATAATTTTGATAAAACACTTGAACTCCATTCTTGAGGAAAATATCCTTTCTACTTCAAAAACATTTTCCTTTCTTAACATGTCATACAATTTTAAACTAAAAGAAGTTGATTAAAAATAAACTTGAAAACTTGTAAAGGAAGCTTCTTGGAAATAATGTTTTAAAAATCCCTTCATTCCGTATAAGTTAAAAAACATTCTTCTCGTACTTTTTTTCGGAAAAGTCAAAATGTACATCGTACAAAAAACGACAAAATATTCCTTTCATATCTTTTACTAAAAACTCAACGAAGGGTAAAATTGGATATAAACTATTGTATAAGCATATAAATATTACATATTGAGGAAACATGGATGTGGATGATAAAATATACCCCAGTAATTACAAAAGTATGAAAAATATTGGATAAAAATGAGATTGTGATATTTCCCTTACCTTAGGTCCGATTTGCTTCGTAAGTGTCTGAACCTCCTGTATAATGATTTAAATAATGTCATTGACTTATTACAGAATCATATTAATTGTTATTATATCATATATGGTTCACTTATGACTTTATATTACCCGTTCTTTTGTAAATTCATGTTAAAGTAGCATTTTGGGTAAAATCGTCTCATTTGTCGTTCGTGTTTTAACTTGTAATTATTCATATGATTACTTAGATCATGATTACTTAATTCCAGAATATAAAAAATGATTTATATATAATATATATTCATAATATACGTATATATAATAAATCAGTAAATGGAATGAAATACACCGTTCATGGAGACGGTAGGTCGTACGTACGCATGAACACTGTTTTCGTTTCCTTATTGAGTTGAATGGAATTAAGTAGATGACATACATATATATAAAAATAAATCCAGTATCATTATTATGTAATATATTTCATTATTACTTATTATATGTACATTATAATCATTCATGAATGGTTAAAGTGGAGAATGAATCTCATCGCGTCCTGGAGACGGTAGTCCATACGTACGCACGAGCGATGATATCATTCTTATGATCATGGGACTGTATTGGAGTGTATGAATACTATTTCAGAATCAATATAACTTTAAAATAATCATATATAGTTATTATTTACACCATTATACCCATCCAAGTAAGGTGGTGGTGGAAAATAGATTTCACGATGGTGTGGAGACGGTATTCCGTACGTACACACGCGCGGTGATTTCATTTTTCGTAGGATGGATAGATGGTTAAATAGGGTTGTTTAATACTTATAATAACATATCAGTATATGATTGATGCTGATGTTATTACTTCATAATGAAACAACCTAATAAGAAGAAGTGGAAGAATAAATAAAGTTGAAAGAATTGGTAACGGAAATTACCTCTTCTTTGAAGCGCCTCTTTGAGATCTTCTTTTAAGGCACTAAAATTGGTCTTTGAGGAAGACCAGAACCTCTAGGATATTTCTTGGGAAGTGGAGAGGAGAATTTCGCAGGGGTTGGCCGAGCTTGAAGGGTCAAAGTTGTGTGAGGAAGAGAGGGAGGAGGTGCCCTTTTATAAGGGAGGAGAGAGGTACCTTTGGAATAACCAAAACTATTATTTTATTATAAAGTCAAATTCGGTTTTAAATATCTCCAATATGATTTATTTCGAAGCTAAGGTAGGGATGGGTCGAAAAACACTCTTCCAATATAATTTAGGCAAGTTTAGGTTCCTATTTTGACCTTATCATTTAGATTTAACATTAAGTTAAATAATTTTACTTTTACCGTGTCTTCTTGTGTTCTTATACGATAAGGTTAGTAAACTTACTATAAGTAGCCAAACGAACCCCAAGAAGTTTATTATTAATATATATAACCTTATCTAAGTCATGTGGCCGAAAATTAGATTTTTAGGATTAAAATAACAATTAATAATATAATACTTGTTTTAAAAACTATTTTATGTCAATTTTGACACTATTTAGTAATTGATTTTTGTGAAAATCATACCAGAATGATTAGTTCGAACAAAGTTAAATAAATCAATATTAACATTTCATATTAACCTATAAAATTAGTGTAATTCATAATATGTTTCAAATTACATTTATTTGGATATTTATAACATCAATTATGTCAATATTTCATTAATAAGATAATTACTGCATCATCGTTGTGTCATAAATAAATTAAATTATTTAATGTCTAAAAATTACAAATAAAATACTATTATGTAGGAAATATCATTAGATTTATAATCAATATTTATAGTCGAATTTATCTTATGTATAACCCTATATTAAAAATGATTTACTTATTAAACATTGATTTGAACTATTTTAACCCTTCTTTAAATAAATTAATAATAAATGTCCTAATATAATCCAAGTGGGCCTAAATGGTCATATGTTATTCCTAAGGTTGTTTTTGGTCGAATTACACTTATCCAATAGAATTAGGATATGTGTTAGGGTAATAATAATATCATTTTTACCCTTAATTACCCTATTTACTTTTAACCGTGGTAAAAAAAGTAAAAAGTTACTATTCACCAAAAATTATTTTCATCTCATTGAACCACATTTTAGTCCTTGATATTAACCGTGTCTCTTGGATTTTTGAAATTCCACTCACAGAAGAAGTAAAATTAAGTTTTATGAAAAATTCAGTTTTTTAAATACAACTTAGTGGTTTCACTATTCATCAAAAAATGAAAGTTTCCATAAAAATACCAAAAATAGGACTAAGATATATTTGATATTAAGAATTCAAAAATGATTTCTATTTTACCAAATTAAAAACATATCAGTTGCATTAATTAATTTAAAAATTAAATCCCGTCGTCAAAACAAATAGCGTGTTTTTAAGAGATAATAACTATCAAAAGATTGACACTTGTTTATGTATGGTTTAAATGTGAAATTACATTCAATGACCAACATTGTATTAAGTTGTAAAAATATATTCTAAATATATTTTAAAACCACTCAAATTAATTATTTATCACTATTAATTATTTCGATTGAAAAATTTGTTTCTAATTACAATTTAGTAAATTTCAGTATTCATCAAAATATGAAAGTTATCCGAAAAGTACCAAAATTTCACCCTAAGCTAATTTTGATATTCCAAATCCAAAAATGAATTCCATTTTGAAAACTAAAATTTAAAAAAGTGGTTATTACTCTTCATAACGAATAGTTTTAATAATATTTTAATAGCAAATCGTTGTTTAGTGAAACTCGGTATTGCGTACTATACACGCTATCGAGGAAGGTCGTGATTGCGTGTAATGCAAGGAAAGTCAAGGATGCGTGTTGTGAAAGCTCCTTTTGGTGTAGCGTATAACACAAGACACTAATGAAATTAAAAATAATATTTTTCATAAAATCTCGGGCTGTTACAGGAGTGATGATTCCAGCATATCAAGCTGATACAAATTTTCCCATTCCTTTTTTCAATGTTCTTATTTTCAATTCTATTGTAATATTTTTAATTTTCATGGGATTAGTTTTTGAATAAAATTAATATATAAATTAAAGAAATTTTTTTTATCAATGTGTTTTATGTGTATAGAACTGTAATATATTATATAAAAAATATTAATTTAAGATAAAAGTATCATTTATATATTTTAGGTCATTAAATTATTTTGTCCTTTATAAATTTTTTCCTTGAGATTATAAGTCACATTATTTTTTGAGAATAGATATGGGTACTTATATTTCACGTTTTCATCATATTTTCATGTCACCTATTCATATTTATGGTTCCACCATATTACTTTGACAAGGTTATTTATCTTATTGTGTAGAAGTTTTACTTTATTGTCTATGATCTTCACTATCTACTCCTCATATTAGAGGAAATGATTCATTTATACCAACTCTAGATTTAGTAGAAGTGATGGATTAGGTATATACTTCCTTGGGATAGATATTGGAATATATCATGAACTTGATCCATGTTTGGCTGAAGTGCTAGTTGATAGGCCACTACTCATATGTGATAAAAAGTTATCGAATTGCACAATGTACCTATGGATAGTATTTACATTCTTTCCAAACTATATAACTCTCTTACATAGTGATATCTAATATACCAAATTGTATCTAACTTCAAACTTAGAGTTTCATTGACTGTTTCTAGCATAGATCTTCTTCTATCTCTAAGCAGTTTTTATATGTTTTTTGATGTCATGATCCTTCTATATCATTTCATTCATAATATCTTGTATATGTATCATCCATTCACTAACTTCATCCCATAATATATGATTTCTAAAATGATTTCCATATAGATCATCATATAGAGCCATTTGATTACTCAAATGGATGTTGTTGTTGTTTGAGAACACAAAATTTTGGAAATTTAGATCCCATTATCCTTTAAATTCCATTAATTAGGATCTTAGTATTTACTTAGGTGTATAAATTGTCCTTTTATATTATCCATCAATTTTATGGTGATAGTCTATATAGAAATTAAATTTATTACATAGGGAATATTAAATCGTTCTCTAGAATTTTAAGGTGAACCTTAGATTAAAATTAGTTATGATTGATAGTGGTCCCCATATATCCTCACCACTTATTTGAAATATATTTTATCATATTATTTAGAGGAATATCTTCCAGAATAGAGATTAAGTGATAAATCTTGTTTATTTTATCCATTAAAACAACAATAAAATTTCTTCCATTTGATTCCTTTGAGAGACTTGTGAGAAATTCCAGGGTGATGTTCTCCTGTTTACATATTGGTATAGTCAAAAGTTACATCATCCCCTTGGAAATATATTTAATTAATTTGACATGATGAAATACCATGAACATTGATATTTACTCATAAATTTCATTATTAGTGTCATCAAACCAAACGTTCCCTCGATGATCATGTTACATCTTGGTACATCTAGGATAGATATATAAATATGTTCTATGAAAATTATCCAATAGCTCTTTCATTATCTTAGGTGATGATAGAACACAAAGTATAGTTCAAAATAAAATAACCCCATCTTCATAGATGTGGAATTCAAGAATATTCTATTAATTTACCTTTTCAACTTCTTTTGAAGCTCCAAATCATCCATTAATGCCTCCTTTTTCTTCAATTAGATAGATGGTTGGGTAATAATTTTTTGAAGGTTGGATTCATTCCATGTTTCTATGATTTTTTATACATCCTTTGAGTATCCATAAATATAGGTTCTCTATCAATATTTATCATATATATAGTGTTAGGTTCTTTTATAATAAGACCAATAACTACCTTTTTCACCTTTCTATGATGGTAGTGAATGGAGTAATCATAGCCCTTTGTCATCTATAACCATCTTTGTTAATTCATTTTTATCTCTTTATATGTGAATTTATAATTTAGAAAACTTTTATATTTCTATATTTTACACTTCTAACTATATGGGAAGTTTTTCTATATATTCAAACTGAATTTCACAACTGCTAACTCCAAATCATGCATCAGGTAGTTCTTTTCATCAATCTTCAACACTCATCAGGCATAAGCACTCACATTATAATTATGAATTATTATAAATCCCAACACATTCATTTAATCATAACTGTATATCATAAAACCTTCTCCACATAATGGTTGTGTGAGTACATGTGTATTTATTATCCCTTTATTGATATCATAAATGTTTTCCTCACATTCATCCATCAAAAGATAATTTACCCATTTCTATTTCAACATATTTATTTGGATTAAAAATAATATAAATTTCTCACAAAGAGTAGGCATTACATGTCTACTACAAGAAAATTATAGATTTATGTGACACTTTAGGGTCAATGATATTCCTCAATTACCCTTTTCTTTGACTGTCCTATAGAAATTCCCTCACTTATAATCGTGTTCCCTAAGAATGCGACATTACACTATGAAAAATCATTGATAAAAAACAATGAATATATTTTTTCCTTTCATAATATTTCTAGTATAATCATTATATTCTATTAATATTCTATATTTCACTTGTAGTAATTTAAAATATCATCAATAAATACTACCACTAATTTTTCATGGTAGTCTTCAAAGTCTCTCTTAATAAAATCCATTAATATTGTTGGGTAATTAGTAAGATTTAATATAAACACTAGTAACCCAACGTCTATATACCATACACTGAATATTTTCTTCTATATATCTTCCATCATTATCATCAGAAAATGAAAACTAGAACAATGTTCCATCTTTGAGAATTACTTATCATCTAAAAGTTGAGTTATAAAGTAATAAATCCATGGTAGGAAATACATGTAATTTATGGTGATCTTATTAAGGACACAGTAATTGATACAAAATTTAGAGACCCAAACTTAATGTACATGTATTTTATATTAATTTTTTGGAATACTTAATACATAACAAAAACAGACATCAAAGGACTGTAATAGTTTACTATCATTGGGAACTCAGAACATAATCTTCTAATCATGGTGAAAGATCTTCAAAATCTCCCATAAAAATATTCCCCTTTGGATTTATTACCTAAAACCTTATTTTTATCCTGGGGAAAAGAGAACATAAAAAAGGTGAGCTCAAATGCTCAGTAAGGGTAACCATAGAGAACATAAAACCATCCCTAAACATTTTAACATAATAACATGAAAACAAAACATCAAAATTATGGGTAATGACATAAATCTTGACATTACATAAGACATAGATCATAAAGGAACATTAATCATGATAAAATATAATGGGAATAAAAAAATTAATTGTGGAAGACTATTAATAACATGTTAATATTTTCATAGTATCCCAGGAATTACTTCCAAGACCATCATAGTGGACAAAGTCCATTACTGAACCGGGTTTACTTATCGTTCCATCCCTGTATTACTGAACCGGATTCAATTGTCGTTACAGAAATTTATATCTCATTAGATATAAATCATTACCCAATTCATTGGAGGGAGATATAGTTCCCACCCATATCTTTATGAAATCATTCTTACATGTTCCACAAAATCAACATAAATCATTCATCACAACCCAACGAATAAAATGGGTTTCATAAACATCATCCCATCATAATATAATCCATATAAAACAAATGGATATAATTTCATCATAAGAAAAATCACACCATGTAAATAAAAGATAAATTATACTTGAAACATAAACATATTAAATACTATCATTTTAGATGGAAAATAGTTTTGATAAAACACTTGAAATGAATTCTTGAGGAAAATATTCATTCTTCTTCATAATCATTTTCTTTTCACAAAATTTCATGAAATTTTAAAATAAAAGGTTTTTTTTAAAATAATCATGAAATTTTATAGAGGAATATTCATGAAAATAAGGAGTTATGAAAGCGTAAAAATCATTTCATACCATATAAGTTAAAAAACATTCTCCTCGTACTTTTTCCAGAAAAGTCAAAAAGTTCCTCGTATGGTAAACAAAAGAAAGATTCCTTCCATAACACAATTTAAAATTCAATGAGAGGTAAAAATTACATTAAACATACAAGTAATAATATTAAAAAATTTATGAAAAACATTTTTCAGACATGGATGAAAAATATAACCGCAGTAAATACTTACGTATAAGCAATCTCGGATAAAAATGAGATTTGCAAAATTATCCCTTACCTTATATCCAATTTCTTCTATATGTGTCTGATACTCCTCTATAGTGGGTTTAAACAAATTATTAACTTGTAAAATAACCATAATAATATTTATGATATCATATATGATTCAATTATGACTTTATATTACTCGTTCTTTTGTAAATTCCATGTTAAAGCAGTATTTTGGGAAAAATCATTTTATTTATCGTTCATGATTCGACTTCTTGTTCTTGATATTATTACTTATATACTGATTTACATTATTCCAGAATTTAAAACAATATTTACATATAATATATATTCATCATATAAATATATAAGATAGATCGATAAATTGAATGAAATCCACCGTTCATGGAGACGGTAGGTCGTACATACGCATGAACGTTGTTTTCATTTCCTTATTGAATTGAATGGAATTAAGTAAATGAAGCATATATGTAAATAATTACAGTATCATTATTAAGTAATATATTTAATGATTATTTATTGTATATACTTTATAATCATACTTTAATGGTTAATTATGTAAAATTAATCTCATCGCGTTCATGGAGACTGTTGTCCGTACGTACGCACGAGCGACAATATCATTCTTTTGATATTAAAATAATATATATTTGGATGGTATATCATATATAGAGAATAATAATAATTTTATATTTATTATTTATATCATTTATACTCATTATTATATTCATCCAAATGATGAAATGTTTCAATAATAAACTACACCATGACGTGGAGACAGTAAGTAGTGTGTACGCACGTGTGGTGACTTTTTCATTCATAGGATGGATAAAATAACTAATATGGTTGAAATTTTTTTATAATAACCTCATGGTATATATATGATACTGGAGTTATTATTTTATAATGGAAACAACAAAGAAAGAGGAAGTGGAAGAAAAAAGGAACTTGAAATAGGTTGTGAGATATTTACCTCTTCTTCGGGTTCTTCAATTTGATTTGATCAAAAGGGCTCCTTAAGATGTCTATATGACTAAATTAAGGCCTCTATGATAAATTTAGGACAGTTTAGAGGTTATTTGGGCAGGTTTAGGATGACCCAAATGGCTTTGGAGGTGTGAATTAAAGAGAAGGGGGAGTTCCCTTTTATAAGAGGGGTGAGGGGAACCTTAGGAAAAACTTAAAATATTATTTTATAATAAATTCATATTCAGTTTATAATGGCTCCAAAGTGACTTATTTTCAGGATAGGGAGGGGATAAGTAGAAATCCTTCCAGCCAATAAGTTTTATCCATGTTTAAGATACCATTTTAACCTTATCATTTAGATTTAACTCTAAGCTAAATAATTTAACTTTTACCGTGTTTTCTTGTATTCTGGAACTATATGGTTAATAAACATACTATAAACTACCAATCAAACCGAAATTGGTTCATTAATGTCATATATATTACTATTTAAGTCTTTTGGTTGAACCTTAGATTTTTAGGACCGTTATATAAATTAATAATTTAATATTTGTTTTAAAAACACTTTTATGTAAATTTGGACACTATTTGGTATTTTGTTTTTTCAAAATTTATAACATCATTATTACATCAAAAAAAATTCATCTAACCAACACTAATATGTTTTAATAACTTAGAAAATTATTTTAATTCATAAAAAGTTAAAATTACATTTATTTGGGTATTTATAATATCAATTATGTTAATATTTCATTAATAATATAATTACTACATCATCATTGAGTCATAAATACACTAAATTATATAATGTCTAAAAAATATAAATAAAATACCATTATGTAGGAAATCGTTTTAGATTTATAATTAATATTTATAGTCGAATTTATCTTATGTATAACCCTATATTAAAAATGTTTTAGTTATTAAACTTTGATTTTAACTATTTTGACTCTTCTTTAAATAAAATAAAAATAAATGTCCTAATCTAATCCATCTGAACCAAAGGGAAATATTTTATTCCTAATGTTGTTTTTGGTCGAATTATACTTATCCAATAGAATTAGGACATGTGTTAGGGTAATAATAATATCATTTTGACCCTTAATTACCCTGTTTACTTTTAACCGTGGTAAATAAAAGTTAAAAGTTACTATTCACCAAAAATTATTTTCATCTCATTGAACAAAATTTTACAAACGTATATCAACTGTGTCTCTCAGATTTTTGAAATTAAACTCAAAGAAGCAGTAAAATTTAGTTTTATGTATTTTTCAAATGCTCCTAGGAGGAGGGTAAAACCCGTAAAAAGTTCAATAAAATTTTTATATATCAAACATTATTATAAAATGTCTCAAATGAATTACATTGAAATTATATTGGTATTATGTATCTATTTTGCCCTAAAATAAATATAAATAAAATAAATTATTTTTTAAATAAAAATTAGGTTTTAACCAATAACTCAGTGTTTTCACTATTCATCAAAAATTGAAATTTTTCAGAAAAATACCAAAAAATTAACCCTCGGCAAATTTAGATATTATGAATACAAAAATGAAGTCCATTTTGAAAGATAAAATTTATAAAATTTCAAAAATTGGGTATTAATATACATAACCGCGAGTTTATATAATATTTTAATAACATATCGTTGTTTAGAGAAACTCAGTATTTCATACAACGCAAGCTATCGAGGAAGGTTGCTCTTGCATGTAACGTAAGCCAAGAATAGTGTTGCATATACTAAAAGATAATAATGTGTTGCGTATAGTGCAAGATAATCTTGGTGTAGCTTAAAACACAAATAATCATAGAAATTAGAAATATTATTTGTCATAAAAT
Source organism: Viscum album (assembly GCA_963277665.1). Lineage (NCBI taxonomy): Eukaryota > Viridiplantae > Streptophyta > Magnoliopsida > Santalales > Viscaceae > Viscum > Viscum album. The sequence continues at coordinate 350,062,827 of OY728121.1, read as the reverse complement.
CTCTGGGTGTTACACACAACAACATTGATCCATCCTTTTTCTTGAAAAATAGTTCCTACGAACCCAATGGCAATGCACTAGAATGTATGAACATTTTTCCCAAATAATCTTACAACTGTTTATTTAACTCCTCTAGTTTTATTAGTGAAATTTTATAAGGGGATTTGGAAATAATATTGACTCTAGGTAAAATATATATTGATAAAAATACCTCATAATCTGGGGGACGTTCAACAAGCACTTCAAGAAATACATTTGTGCATTACCCCATTATGTGAATTTCCTCAAGGTTGGTGATTTCTGTTGACATAGATGTTTGGTAATGAAGTGACTCAACTCAATTTATCATCACCCACACTAAATAAAGATTTGATAAATGATATTTGTGATCATTTAATAATTTTTTTAGAATCACAATATGGTTCAGAAAATAGAAATAAATTTCATTTTCACAAAAAATGATGTGAGCTCAATATAATGAGTTACAATCCATGCCTATTATGGTTCAAAATTCAACGAATGGGAGAACTATTAGAATCACTAGAAGAATCTTTCCACACACACTATCATGGGAATAGTACAACACATGTATCTCAACGATTGCACCACATTGTGTTTTTTACGATATAACTTCATTAAGGTATCTAGGATTTGATTCATTGGTTTTAAATTATATTAAGGATACAAATGAATTTGTTGAACTAGAATAAAAGAAAAAATTTAAATTTTCAAGTCAATAGAAGGTATATATAATATGAAATTATTTTTATATTTACCCTTAGTGATGGTGAAAACATAATCATTACCTTACTCCTTTATCATAGGTGGTAATTGACACTGATTTCCCTCAATGGCCAATGGTTTAGTGCACTACTTTCTTAGTGTGATTTCTAATTCTAATAGATTCATTAAACCATGGGTGGGTAATTAGAAGGTGTCTTAATTTCCTCAATAATGTTGGTTATCTTCTTTATATCTCATATATATTCTTGAGATTTGTATAATTTTTTCCACACATAAAGAAATTCATTTTCCCTTTGAGAAAATCACCCAGATTCATCTTTCCACATATTTTATAAGTTGGTGGTTGGATCTTCTTTCCTCTTTTTCTATTTTATCTTTCCACTTTATTTTCCATTATACTATTCTTATATTCATGTCCATGGGACTATTTTCCAATCTCCATATCAACTTTCGGAGCACATCAATATAATCCTACATAACTCATAATGTCACGGATAGGTAGTGTCTTTCAGAGGTGTGGTTGTAAACAAAAAAATATGTTATCTATATGATTTTCAATATAATACAACCCAAGGAAATCTTTAAATCCTTATGTCATTTCCCTTTTAATATTTGATAGATTCAAAATTCTATTTCATTAGCATAAATAATTCTCTCTAAAACCTTCTTCAGAGAGTTCATGGGATATAATGGAAATGAAATAATCAATCAATGTATTCCCACTCCATTTCATACATTTCATATTTCAGCTTCATATTATTTATCAACACACACCATTGATCAGCCTCTCTATCTAAATGATAGAAAACTAGAGTGACCTTTTCTTTATTAGAATAGTGGATTACCAAAATGATCTTTGTCATTGATTTAATCCACTATTACAAAGAATGTGGATTTAAAGGCCCACTAAAAGGCGGTGGTCATTTACATATAATGTACTCGATGGCCAGTTACTCGTTCGTGGAATGAGAATATTTCACATGGTTCAGTTTATTGTTCATACATTAAGATAACTGGGTAAGAATCACCATTATGCTTTGAATTCAACCTCTCATTTTATTGGTAATTTAGTTTGAAAATTAATTTTATGTATTTTGGTATAGTTTATCCTAATTCCCATTATTTTCTAAAATATAAAACATTTGAATAAATTATATGTTAATAAATCCTGAATTAATAATCTATTTTCATAAAAAAATTATTTTAAATTTAAATCTTATTGGATCTATATGATTATCCTTTTAATTAAATTATGCTTCTAGGATCATGTACCTTAATTAAAAAGCGAATTATATTAACTATTTTTAATTTTTTTCTAATATAGTCCTTTTATTATATTTCATAATTCCCATTGTTAATAGTGAATTTTGTTTTGTCATATTTTATTTAGAATAATTCTTCTTGATTTGATTTATATTTTTTTTCAAGGAAATCAACAAATAAATAAAATTTAATTTTAAAAACATAAAATAAATTTAATTACATATTTATATATTACATATAATTAATTATATCCATCCATGATGGTGTTGATAATCAGAGTGATGCCATCTTTCTTATTGGATATTAACCGACCATTGATGAGACATTGTCAAAAGAGGAGGAAAGTGAAGATTGAAATATAAATATTTATTAAATATAGTAATTATAGTATGATAAAATCATTATAATAATGTTAAAATATTTCAAAATCAATCCTATAAGATATTGGTTTGAAAATAATAGTGACAATGGGGAGGATAAGTGGGAAACAAGAAGAAAATCTGATGAAAACATACCCTCCATTTAATGTTTCTTCCTTTCATTGGAACTTACTCCATGAAATCTTAGAGTTTTATTATGCAAGAACATCATTATTAATTATATGGGACTTTAGAAATATGATTTGGCAAGATATTTGAACTTGGAATTTCGAAGGTATGTGATTCGTCCATGGAAGTGGTGAGAATTTATTTATACTTGGGGAGAGGGGAATTTTTAAGCCAAAATATTGAGTAAATTATAATATCTAAGGTAAACCTTTAAATAGTGACATTTGTAAAATTTTAAAACATATTTGATAATAAAATAACGAACTGAGTAATTTAAATCACATTATAATTATAATTTATTAGTTTAATCCAAAGGATAGGGTAAAAATAAAATAGAAATATTTAATGGGATACTTTAGATATTTAGACGTTGGAAATTAATTTATAGGTTTGAAAATTAAATATATTTCTTTTATTGGAACCATTTACATTGTTGAGTTTTTTTGGAAGAGATAACCAATTTAACATTTATTAAGTCATTATTATATCCTTATTCTTCCAAGAAACACGTGGAATTTGAGAAATATTTTTTTTTCTATTCCCTAAAAAATTGATGTTTCTCATAAATTTATCAAAAATAAAACCTTCGAAAATTTTTATATAATGGTTCTAATAATTGTATTATTTTTATCAAAATAAATTTATTATATAGGTAATTCTAATAATTAGTATGAAAATATGATTACTATGAAATACACTAAAATATAATTTATTTAAAAAGAGATTATAAGTTAATTGATATTTTAATTATAGAATGGAATTAATATATATATATATATTATTAAATTATTCATGGAAAATATTTTTAAATTTTTTTTATTATGTTGAGATCAAATTACTTTTCAAACGGTTGTGTTACTATTCATAATATTTTGGTTACTTTTCCTAATGGCATGGTTCCTATTATTATTCCAATGTTCATACCTCATCCTATAAATACCTATTCATTATTTTATACATCATTCACTATAATTCCTCCCATGTTTCAATATTTTCTTTTTCCTAAATTTGATTGGTTTACTAATATTCTATTACATTTCCATAGTTTTTTTCATGTGGGTGATGATTTTAATAGTTCAAGATGATCTAAATTTTTAAATTATAGTTTTTTATTTTATATTTTCTATACTATTATAATTTTTAGAATTTTATTGGTATTAGTTGTTGACTATTGAAAATATCTACAATTATTAAATAATTTTTTGTGTTATATATGTGTTCTATAAGTATATTACAATATAATATAATTTAACAAATATCCATTTAAGAAATAAATATAATTTCTTTAAAAATAGTTCATTAAATTTCCCTTATATGAATGTGATTATTTATTTAAAGAAATTAGGATGAGTTTTTTAAGTTAATTATTGAGGCATTTATCAATCACCATTATTTTATACATCTTGAATGCTCATGTATATTAATATTTGATTATTTTATGGCTCTTTTATTTAAAAAGAATTATTTTATCCTTATCAACTATTTTCATTGGTTTACTATAAATTTTGGGGGGATGAGTAGTATTGGAAAAAAATAAAAAGGATGGGATTATTAAACCCTTTGGAGTATGATGTATATTAGTAATTGATTCTTATTATTTAATTCCTCTATTTAATTAGTGTGTGGGATTTGGTCATTATGATCATCAGTGTCATGAACAATTTTCTATGTTGGGTATGTGGGCATTGATGATTCTGATCATCTGTTTTAGAAAAATATTTATATAGCTACCATCAATATAATAATGTATCATTCATAACTTTTATATGATTTTTTAATAAAATAATATGAGTTGAATGATTTATAATTTTATTTACAAGAGTAATATTGAATAATTGAAAAGTAGATATCTATGTAAATTGATCCATAATAGGGCTCTATGTAAGGCAATCATCATGAGTGGATCTATAAAAGAGTGATACATGTAAAGGGATTTATATATGGGATAAACATATGAGCCACACAATAATGAGATACCATGTATGAAAAACCATTAATAAGTATCCATCATAGGATCATCTATATAATGATATTTTTATTGGTCTATCATCATGAGAAAAATCACATCGAAGTTATTGACCTAAATAGACAAACATAAGGGGTTAATTTATCCTTAATTGGGTAGGAATATTTCCATAAATCAAATATTTTAAATATTAGAAAACTAAATATAATTATTCCACCCCATTCTCTTCATGTAAAAATTATCACAATATTTGAAGGTTGTATTCCAAGAGTATTTCTTTTTCTGTGTGCATTGATGGAAACGATGAATGTTGTACCAATGATTTATGCAGCATATGAGTAAAACTTTTTCTATGTAATAGTTATTTTGATACATAAGAAGGATGATTATATGGTGTGTAATGATAATCAAAAACATTTAAATAATCATATGTGTAATAATGATTGAATAACATCATAAAGATCAACATAAATATCATTTATGTAAACATCACCTCATGTTTTTGTAACCATGATTTTAGTCATTATAAATATGATCCATCATCAAGAGGATAAATACATTATGAATCCTAAAATAAGATTAAGGTGATGAATAATTCATAAAAATAATAATAAATTTTTAAATTTCTAGGTATTCTTAGTCATCAATCTCTAATGTATCATGATGCTATTATTTTTTAATCACGAAGTTATGATGAAGAAAATTTTTGACAACATTGGTTTGAAACATGATCCTGGACGATCACAAAAAAAAATCATGTATTTATAGAGTTAATTTTTTTAAAATTTGTGATATTATAAAATTAAATGATAAAATATTTCTTATATTATTTGGATGTTTTGAGACTAATAATAAAATCTATGAAACCAAGTAAATTAATGTGTTGAGAATTGTTGAGATAATTCTAACATGGTTTAGTGAGAATATTTGAATGTAAAAAATGTGTTTAGATATTTTAGATTTTAATTATCATTATAAAAAACAATCATATGGGTGTTGATAGTAGACGTATGAGAATATTATGAGAAAAAAAAGAAGAAAAACCTATATATTCACATCTAAATATGCCCATGACTTCAATTACTGATTTATATTACGAAACCTTTTATTTTTTCTTTTCAATAAAAAAGTGTTCCTTCTTCAATAGTTGGGGACAGAATTTTGTAATAAGTACATTTTTATACACTTTCCTATAACATTCTTGATAATAAAAGAATATTTTATGTGAGGAGGATGGAAAACACTATATTTGAGGGATTTTTTCATCCTTATAGAGGAAAATCTCATTGAATTTTTTTTCCTACATATTTTGTACTAAATAAAATTATTATTGGTTGTTTTTGAATTATTATAAAGGAATCATGGTCATTGAAAAATATTAGAGACACAAATTCCCCCTCCCCTCACAATTATCTCATTTACTAATCAATCCATTAAATTCATACGGCCACACTGTTTATTAGAAAATGGGATTATAAGATTATATATCATTTAATTTGATATATCTAGGGGATACTGGTATAGAGATCATGCCAGTTTCCTTTATATATTAAGAAGCAATCACTCTTTTTTAGAGGATACAGGTTTTTAACATTTATGTATTAGGGAATTTATTGTTTTTTATTAATAGTACAGAGGAAGTTAAGGTCACATTTTCGGTGGTATGAATGATAATTAAGTTTAGTTATAATGATTTTGTACAGAACATTGAGATATTCACAAAATGTGTTTTATATGATATCTAAAATAGGTTTTATATGGATATTAATATGTTTTTATATATTATGCAGGATGTTTTTGAAATATAAGATTGATTTTAAAGAATTATTTTTGGAATATATCCAAATAGAGTTTTGGATATGGTTTCTTAAGCTGTTACATAAGAAGTTACATAAGTTCAAAGTGTAATAAGTATATAAAACATTAGTGAATGTTTGATATTGATATATATGCACTAAATGTGATACCAAAACTAGCTAGTTTAGACGAAATATTGGTTTATTCTAGGATACATAATTTCATGGTGAATATTAACACATCATGGTGTTATAAATGGAGGTTCAAATTTTATAAGATAATGTGTGGATAAATTCTCTTCATTCTACCCACATATATTATGAATTGTTTTATATTCATTTAATGATAATATAATTAGTTTTAATGCCAAAATTAATTATTCAAACCTTAAAAAATTAATCATAATAGAATATATGACATTTATAAATTTTGTATCCTATGAAACCTTTATGATACATTTCTCTTTCATATCTGAATATTCAGTGTTCAAAGACAGACCATGGATAGTCATATAAAATGGATCATAATTTATGATTTTGTGTATCCAAGTTCTATGGAATTATTTAGGCTGAAGCACTCACTCTTTCACCATCTACCTCATTATCTTCAAGGTTCTTTTAAAGAATATGGAAGATGGAATCCTTCCTAGGAATTGGAAAATTCCATAATCAAATGATAAATATGAACTTTTCATTGATTTTTATTTTGTATTTTATGAAATAAAACCTATAATTTTATATTCGTGAATTAAATGGCATAATTTTTAGTTTTTATGGATTTTTTTATAATTAATGTGATAATGGAAAAAGTTTGTGATTTTTAAGAGTTTTTATCACTTTAATATTTATTCCAATAATTATTCTCAAATAATATAAATTAAAAAATTCCTTTCTTGGGATTCATTTTTTTTTGTACATGAATTTATTCAGCATGACCTCATACAAAATTGAACCATATAATTCCCAAATAAATCCTTTAAATAAATAAATTTTCAGGAAGATATAATTTAACAAGGTTTATGAAATGAGTTATAACTCAACCTAAACAATCCAAAATGACTTGACTATAGTGGTAAATTAATGGGACATAATGATTCACATGTCCATTAAATATCATATAAATATTCATTCATTAAGGTAGTCTATGGGTGAATGAACATAAAGGAAACTGGATAGTTTATCATCATTAAAAAATTTATTTATTAATTTAAACATAAATCATACATTATATTTCCCACGTAACTGAAATTTTTAGGAAGAATATTTACTAAGAATCTATTAAAATATCTATTTGAACACCCTACCAGATTTGGAATTCTAGAGGGACAAAAATGCACTCAAATTTGTTGGATTTAATTAGAGGAAAAATATTCCACAAATCATAATTATAAAAATGTATCCACATTAATTTGAAGTGTTATAGAGAGATAAATTTAATCTAGATTGGATTAGATAAATAATAGGACTAAACATATCATAATATATCAATGATAAGTGAAATTACCATGTGGTCAAAAATAGTGAATGACTATTGATAATATTCCCTTTTTAGTTTTTTGTAATTTATTTTAATATTTTGAATTATTATAGAAACTATTTTTCATGAATGACGAAGGACTTTTTCTTTCTTAAATTAACTTTCATGAAAACTTCTCTAGTATTTTGTTTGAACCAATGTAATTAATTTTGTTTCTCATGTGTATAAAGTTTTTTGGGGTGGTCTCACACTTACAAATTGTTGGAACCTTTGTGAAATAGTTGTTTTCATAATCACAAATCATGAAAATTTATTGAACCTATCCATTAAAATATTATATTTTGATTAATATTTATAACTGAATAGATTATGTCACATTACATAATACATTTCAATAAGTCAAAATATTATGGATATTTATGTTTCAATATATTTACATGTATTTGTTTACATACAATTATGAATTTTAATTAATTTGGTATTGTTATGTATAAGATAGACACTTCGTATGTTTTTCAGAGTACCTGACACCGATAGTTCAATGGAGTCATTGATGGCTGACTCACCGATGAGGAATTACCAATCAAAGAAGAAACTGATTAAGGAAGTCACCGATTGAAGAAGACACTAATGTAGGACTCACAGATAAAACAAACAACACACCAATGGAAAACTCACCACTGATCGGCCACAATGATATTTAATGAGACTCACAAATTGGATGACATGCCTATGAGTGACACCCTGAGGAACGAGTCACCAATAGGCTACTTAATGAGGGACGAGACACTGATGACTGATACATCGATAGTTCAAAATGAGTCATTGATGACGATTCACTAATTTTTGGATAGACTGATAGAAAAAATGAATCACTGATTCTTAGAGTCACTAATACTGATAAAGAGGAATCACTGATGTAGGGAGTCACTGATGATGACAGACCAATGATGAAAAACTGATAAAAATTAAACACTGATACCCAGGACTCACTGATAGTCTTAAAAACGATTTTTAATTTATTAATTCAAAATTTATATCAAACTATTATATTTAGAAAAATTAATGTTTCTGACATTAATTAATGTTTTCTGTAGGAAATTCAGTAGACAGTACAAGGTACATGCATGTGGGCAGATCTTAATGTATGTTGGACCTCGCTGTATAAAAGAATTACAATATGGATCATTCATTGACACACAAACCATAATTCATGTAACCTTCTTGCATACTAACAAACCCCATGAAATAAAAGGAAGATCTTATGGAGAGATCAATAGGGCAAGTCAATCCTATTGAACCACACTGAAAAAATGTTGAAAAATAGGGATCTGAACACTTCATTCTCTTGGAAGCCAGATCTGAGAGACTATGATACTCTGTTTTGGATCCAACTTATAGAAGTGGACTCAAAATACAATTCCACTAAATCAAATGAGTCTTGTGCCTCACTACATAACATAAAAATAATTATAAACCTTTCTCTATATCATAGCGTTATTGTGTCAAATCATTTACATTTATGAGTAGTGTGTGTATTGTTATGTTACACACACACACTAACTCTTGTGCATAACTATAGGATACCTTATATCCTCAAACTCACTCTCATATTATCATTTTATATCACACATAGAATTTTGGAAGAGTTCAAGTGTGACATGTTTGTTGTTTTACCCACAAATAAGTGTGGCAGAGTTCAATTGTGACCAAGAAAAAATTGTGTTCTCTTGTGAACCCTGATCTCGGGTGTGGATCAAATTGTTTATTAATTTAAACAGCTTGGTGGGAGGTGATCACCAAGTGGGGAGGACTAAGTCTCAGCACGAGACTAATCCTCTTGTTTATGTCTGCTGAGTTTTTATGTTTTTGTTTTATTTTTTTATTACATATTATATAAAATGAATTTCAACTTTGATAGTAATTTTAGAAAGTGTATATGACTTTTTTGAACCAGTATGTTTGTTTCAAAAGTTGTATTAATCATTAGATTAGTATCGTTGAGAACTAATAAATATTTATGGTTTCTAGGAATGTGTTTGTGTATAATTATATATCATTATATATAGAATTAGTAATTAATTTTGATAATTAATTAGTACATAATGATATAGGGAATAGGGAGTCTTCAAAGGTAGAAACATGTCCACTACTATTTTCTTAAGAATGTATTTTTTATTTAGTCCTACTTTTATTATATAACATTAATTTAAAAACATAATCTACTTTAGTTTTATTTTACCTTTTTAACTATTTATTAATCCTCAATTTTTTATCCCTTAAGAAATAATTAATAATATATAATGTTTTCCTAACATTGTTATCAACCTCCTTATGAGACAAACCTAGGTACTATGGTACTATAATTTTTGGGGGAAATTATTGATAAAGAGTAAAAATACTAAAACCACACGCTAGAATTAAAATCGATTTAAGGGGATGCAACCTATATTAATTATTATTTTTATATATTAAAAATTAATATTTATAGTGATTACTTATATGTTTGGAATGTTCATGAACAATTCCATGATTCTAATAAGGACTATTCATTGAATAAATTAGTAAAATAAAATTTTATAATGATCCATATTTTCATAAAGAAATGTAACTAATTTTTATTCCATCAAATAATTGAATAAATAAGTTTACTAAAAATTAACGTTCACCTCTAATACATACCAATAATATATAGAATTTTTTTAGGATAAAATTTAAAATTATCCAACAGATTCTCCAATAAATGATTTAAATGTGGATTTACATGAGTTGAATTATTATAAAGAATAATTATATAAGGTAGATAAATTTTATTATCATAAAATTCGTTTTTTAATTAAAATTTAAAACCGGAATTCCATATACTATGATTGTAGATTCCATGCCATTTTTGTAGGCCTTAGTGGAAGAAAATAAAGAAGAAATCGATAAATTTGAGTATAAAATAAATTAATTGGTTGATTTCTGTACTGGTTTAAATGAGGATGATGGTAGCAAACTAATTCTTTAGGAATACTTCATATTTCAACAAAAAACAAATGAAAAAAGAATTCTTTAATGGACTTATAACAACTAGTTCATATCACTTGTAAAGATCGAAATTTTTATGGAAATTTTACATTTTGTTCCCTATTCCACTACTTCATGAGATATAAAATATTTTAGATAGGAACATAAATAAATATATCATAGGGACATTCAATAAGGATTTATGTTTTAAAAAATTGGTGCTAAAAATATTTTATTGTTTTGATCATGAACCATTACACTTCTTCCGATTGGGGATAACCCTCTTTCACTTCTTAAATATTTGTTGTAAAATCACAAAACCTATTTGGGAGGAGTTTCACGAAATATGTTTATTTTTACTTCCCTTTTAACTCTAATTTTATTCTAATTTTTATTTAAATAAATTTTTGGTAATTTTTTATTATATATCCCTTCTTTTCAGCAGGCAGCAACTAAGAGACCAACTCAAAGATGTTATTGCACAACCAGGTTGTTTCACTCTTTAAAATGGTTTTTATTTTGTCCATGATCCATGATTTTTACTACTAAAATTAACTATTTTAGAATGAGTACATTTAAAAAAAGTTTTTAGGGGAATCATTTTTCAGAATAGGCATTTGTTTGTGTTTTATTTTTAAATTATTCTTGTTTTTTCTATAAATATACTTTTGTTTTTTAATTGTGTGTGTTTGTTTTTAAAAAAGATCATTTTGGGTACTTTTTCATTTAAAATTAATAAATTTTAAAATTTATTAACTCATGTAAATGAGTGGACTTATTTTCCCAAGAAAATATAATTAAATTAGTACTAAAATTAACCTTGTTTCATATTTATTGTTTTCCAAAAATTCATGAAATATTGATGAATTTTTAATCCCATGCATTGAATCACTATATAAATATGTAATAAATTAATTTTAAGGATTGTATAATGTTTTGAAATATTCATTACATTAACTACATCTATTAAGAGAACAAAACACTTCTTGATTTATCTAGAATTCTATTTTTTCTTTCAAAACATGAGATTTTGAGTCACCTGTGTGGGAAATGATTGAGATAATTTTTTCTTTCTAAAATTCACCTTTCAAAAATAACCACTTTATGTATTCCAAAATTTTACATTTAATCGATGTTATCCAGTATATATCTATGAACAAAATTTTGTTATATTAAATTAAAAACTTGTTATCCATATCCAACATTCTCTAAAAGTGAAAATAGAGCATTAACTTTAAATAAAACGTGGGGGTATGTTATTTAATAGTTTTCAATGTTTTTGGGGCCGTATTTTTTTATAATTAAATTCTTAAAACATGTTTTATTGTTAAAAATATATGTTTTGAATTCAAAACACTATATGAAATTCAAATAATCCCTTATCTCAATGAAAATTAAATCTATATAAAATTTAAAAACATAAAAATAAGATATTCAATTATTTTCAAGGAATTTGAGAAAATTAAATTATGTTATTTAAATTATTAAGGTTTGATATACTGTAAAAAAAATTCATTATATTTTGTTTTCATCCATTACTAATGGGATTAAGGGTAATACCACTATTAAGTGAAAAACTGGAATCTATAATCTTTCATCAAAATGATCCAAAAATCAAATTAAACATTAATAATTTTTTATATTTATAAAATAGAAATATTATTTAGTCTAAAAAACCTAAAAATTAGTCATGATACAAAAAATTACCTCAATATATTAGAAATTTGGGAACTTATCAAGCCAATTACAACCATTGCATGTGTTTTGGATTAGAAAAACTTTGTTAAAAATATTAAAATTTGAGTGATGATGGAAAATTATAATGAGGAAATATTTTTTGAATTATAGGATTAATGGAGTGGGAATATATTAAATGAAAATTATAGATATTTTTAAATAACTTTTTTTCAATGACTTGATAATTTTAATTGATGTAGTGATGAAATAGTTGGACGCGTTAGCTTGTATTTTGAAATTGTTTTAGTATTTTTATGGAAATTTTTATAGGTATCATAATATTAAGTGTTTATTATTTGATAGATATAATCTTATAAATACTTTTTATATTTATTTCATGGAATAAAACCCCAAAAAATACTTTTTAATGAAATTACATCAGTATTTATTTTTATGGATTTTTTTGGGAATTATTGTGAAAATTAAAAAATTCATGATTTTTTAATGTTTTATTCATATTTTTATTTCTACAATAAATTATTCCAAAATTTGCCACATTTTTCAATTTAATAATTTAGGTATTATATGTTTTTTGGGAATCAATCCATTCAATTGGACCTAGTGCGTAAGAGAACCATATAAGGCCTAACTAAAGCATTAAAATTAAAAAACATTTGGGCAAAAAAAATTGACGGACATTCATTAAATGTGGAATAAACATAGATACATAACACCATATGATATTATTATAGATGTAAATTTAATATTACTTCGTGGTTTATATTTCAATTAAATATCATATAAATGTTCAATCATTAAAATTATCGATGGAATAATGAAATTTTTGGAAACTAAATATTTTGTTTGGTAAGAATTTATTCGATTTAGTAATTAAAAAAACATTTCACACACATATATAGAGGAAACAAATTTAAATAAATACTATAAGATTAAATAAAATCTTTTTGAATACTTTATACTATTTATTTTTCTAGTGGGATGAAAATGAACTCATATTTGGATGATAAAATTGAAGGGGAAATCTCCCATAAAATTAATTAATAAATATGTGTCTCTACATCCATTTGAAGGTTTGGAGAGAGTTAAATATATGATGGATTGTATTGGATATAGATTATGAATAAACAGTGACTAATCAATTTCTTATGGGATAAACACCCTAGTGGTTCTGTATAATGGATGCTTGAGGATAATTTTTCCTTTTTAGTTTTTTTATTTCATTATAATCATTTCAATAGTACTAGAAACTATTTTTCTTAAATTAAGAGGGTCTCTATATTTGAATGAATAACATTCATATAAAATTTTATTATTTTTTTAGAAAATTTATTAATTTAGATTTACTTTTTTGACTATTTATATTTATTTAGAGATGTATCACCATTGAGAATAGTAGTATTAATCTGTATCATTTGTATAGAGGTATTTGGGAAATTAAATAACTTTTTATAAGGGGATAAAAACCCATATTTGAACTCTTAATATGGTTTTTAAGAATATTTTGGAGTATACTTTAGGTCATGATGTATACATTGAGTAAATAAATTTGATAATTCATTTATAAACAAAGATAAATGGATTGTTTAAGGGTTAAAGTTTTCCTATTACTATTTTCTTAATATTTGTGTTATTCAGTCAGTCCTACTTCATATATCTATTTTTTACTACAAAAATTTTTATGATTTAGTTTTATTTAGATTTTTATAAACTTTTATAAATTCCAAATTAATAACCTTTAAAAAATAAACTAACAACAGTAAAAGTTTTTTAAAATTAATAATTATCTCCCTCATGAGAAAACCCTTTGTACCATTGTACTATATATCTATGTGTTAATTGTAAAACCACAATCATTAATTGACACATAATTATATGATTTATAAAAGGGTAATAACCATATTATATTTTAAGAGTATTCTTACTTTATTATTTTAGATAATTAGGAAAAACATTTACATATAAAACCCTTATAATAAAAATTATACACATCCACTCAATGTCCATTTTTTAAAATAAATATTAAATGTAAATTTAAAAACTTATTTAAATTAAAAAACATGATTTATTATTTAATGTTTAATCCTCATAATGAAAATTTTAACCATTTAGTAGTTCTTCCTCATCCATAGGTCATGGAAAAAACATTTTAAAATTTTTAATGAGACCAAAAATTTTAGTAAGGGATGTAAAAATAAAGAAACATATTTGTCTATTTTTTTAAATCCTGGAAACCTAAAAAAAATATTTTTTATCATAAAAAAAATTTAACTCAAATAATAATTTACATACCAAATAAATCGACTTATTTTATCAAATAGTTAATAAAAAATATAATAATAAATCATAAAAGAAAAAAATAAGAGGGTTTCCTATAAAATATGACCAATCATGAAAACATTTTCTGTAAAACATTACATTTTACCCATAAAAAGAGAATGAATTTTCCATTAAAACGAATCTAATTCAATTAAATTATGAATAAGAATAATTATATGACAATCTTGTTTCAATTAATAGAAAAATATTATAGGTACACAAGTACATTGTTTTATATCACTTTTATAATCACTCTTACAAGTGGAATAACCTACCTAGTAAATTCCAACATAATTCCCTAGAAAACATAATTATGACATAATACATTAGAGACCTATATTATTATAATCCAATTATTAATGATATTCAAGGACCTGAACATACATAAAACTAATAAAATATTTAATTTAAATCATAAAATCTCATAAACCATTCGATTTAAAACATATGTGGAAGTGTTATTGGGATTTATATAAAAATAATGTTTAAAATCATATTTATTTTAATACTATTTAAATTAAACTTCCTAGAATAATAAGATATAGGATATTATTTTTAAACCCAATTAAACATTCATATAATTTTAGTTAAATTATATTAGTCAGGATTTTGGGAAATTATGTGTATGCCTTATATGCTATAAAAATATTCCCTTTTCACTTTTGTTAAAATATCAAAAAAACCTTTTTGAA